>CM068370.1:447064197-447756024 GCA_034769895.1 Magicicada septendecula | reverse complement strand
AATGCTTGTCGGTCGACTATGGAATAGGTCTATATCTGTCTGGTTCTGTCGCACCTGACTGTTGATACTGGTTACAGTAGCTTCAATGCCGTCACATTTTTCTGTGAATCGGTCCTGCACTCGCTCCCAGTCTTCCCGTGTTTCCTTTAGTCTTTCCTCCAATGTCTTCCTAGTCGTTTCTTCAATGTTGTTAACCTTCGTATTCATTTCGGTCTTGATACTCTGTACTTCTCGTTCGGTTTGACTCCATTTTTCGTCAGCTCTTGTAACCCTTTGTTCGATTACCGTTATTTCTTCTTCTACCTTCTTGCTGATTGTTTCATTATTTTCAGCTATTTTTTGGCTCAATTCTTCTTTCAATATTTCCATTCTTCCGTCTAAGCGGTCCATGTTCTCTTGGTTCGTCTCCTTCAATTCTTCTCTCAATTGCTGACTATTGCTTTCCATTTTCTGATTTGTTTCTTCCATCCTCTTGTTGGTTTCTTCCAGTTTTTGGCTTATCTGGGTTAATTCCTCCTTCGACTGTTTATTGTCAGTCTTTATTTCCTCCATTTTCTCCTCAATTTTCTGAATATTTTCTTCCATCTTCTCTTCTATCTTCTTACTGTTTGCTTCCATCTTCTCCTCCATCTGCTTGCTAGTATCTCCAATTTTATTGCCCAACTCTTCCTTCAATCGTTGATTATCATTCTTCATTTCCTCCTCCATCATCTTACTATTCTCCTCCATCTTCTCCTCCATCTTCTTACTGCTTTCTCTTAATTCCTCCTTCAATCGTTGGTTATCGTTCTTCATTTTCTTACTATTTTCTTCGATTTTATTACCCAACTCTTCCTTTGTCGTTTTAAATTCTCTGAGTAACATCTCCATCATTTTATCTAATTTTGTCTCTTCCTTTGTAGTGGATTTCTTTGACTGTTCCTCCGGTGGTGCAGGCTTGTTTGCTTCTGCTGGCGGTAACATCGACTCCACATCTTCCACTGGTGTCGCTTCTTTATCCTCCATGTCTACCTCCTGCTCGGCCTCCATAGCCCTTTTTCTTGATGTAGCTCTCCTGTGCATCTCGCTCCCTCTTCCGACCTATTGACCGTTGCCAAGCTAAAAATAGGAAATTGGACACTTGTCCTTATTTTATAACACTATTACCTCCTATTTAAAGCCCCTTAAGTTGGACGCCAATTTGTAATATAATATTATTACAAATATTAAAATAAAAAAAAAATAAATATTGTGTGTAGATTTTGTGATAACAAGGTATTGTGCTCTCCTTTTAGCCCCCCTAGTTGGGCAAGCCAATTTGTAATATAATTTACAAATATAAAATATAAGAATATAAATATAGATATGGATACGGATATGTTGTTATGTTGAGATTTGCCCTGACTGTAAGCCCCACTGTTTAGGCTAGTCAATTTGTAATATAAATTCAAATGTAATAATAATAAATAAAATATAAAGATATAGATAATCAGAATTGTGTATGTTGTCTGGATCTCGGTATTGAACTCGCCGATGATACAGCTCCACTTTGGATTCACCAAATACAAAGAATAGATTTAATATAAACATGTTATAACTAGGTGTGATTGATTGATAAATAACAAATAAATCAAACTTTATAAATTGTGAAAATATTTTTTTTTGTATTGAGTTTTGATTTAATTAAATTAATAATAATTAATTAATTAATTGAGTGTGTAATTTCCTTAGATATCTATTCTATCACTGTAAATTATTTTTTTGTTTAAAAAAAAATAGTAACATTAATTATAGAAATAAAACAATTCTGGTAACTGAGTAATGATTTGCGTTTATTAACATTCAAAATTATGCGCCAGTCACACTGCGCATGACCAAGGCATTGGCTAATTTGCTCCAGTCGGTAGCGAAAAAAAAATCAACAAATATATTTTTACAAGGTTAAATTTGTGGTTCTTTTAACGAGTCGAAATGGTCAGAGGGCAAGGAACAAGATACATTCTTAACAGGTATTCTTAAACTAAATGGTAATAGCTGAAATAGAACAAAATTATTATTGCAATTGTCAATTAGAAAAAAATGAATTTCGAACCGAGTCGAAGAAATGACGTCACTCCCTTCAAGCAGGCACTGCACCGTCTTTGTGAGAAATCCAGTAATGGCCGCCGTCTACTCGATTTTAACTGCTACGTTGCTGGAATAGGCTGAGATTCTCCCGCAGAAATAAAATGATATTCCCTTTTCTGCGAAGTGGTGTTGGTCCAGGAATATAGTGTCGAGTGTCCTCTCGTCTTCTGCGATGTCGTTTTCGTGATGGGTTTCTTGTGTTGTGTCCGGTGTTCAAATGTGTATTGTTGTTCTGTGAATCTTGTCCAAAATTGTTCAAAATGGCTGTTGATTTCTTGTGTTGAGTTTTATGGTGTTATTACAGTGTTTTGGAAATTTGTGAAGTGTTAGAAATTGATAGTTAAGGTTATTTCACTTTTTAGATCATCTCCGTTACACGCCACATAACCACACTTGGTTTTATACAAATTATTCTGTTTTCAGTACTCCACTAACACATTTCCAACTATTCCGCTTTACGATTAACAATAGACTACTAGACGCAACGTCGTCGTTTTTGGGTAATTTGTGCTATGTCTTTTTCCTCTTTATATTGTTTAACTATAAAAATATCTGTCTAAGACTTGGTTCACCATCTAAATATACATAATAAGTTTTCTTAATTTTTACTGTATTTCAAATATTTCTTAATTTTACATAAATCTAACTACTCAGTAATATTGATTAGTTAATTTTACATCTTTTGATATATAGCTGGGTTTGTTTCAAGTTCATTTAAGCCCAAAAATTACAATTTTATATAATGATTGTATGCCCCATATTTTGTACAAATTCAGTGTTTTAATGGTTTTTATTTGTTTTTTCTTATAATATTTCCATGGAATACACTTAATAACTCCGTGACTACTTTGTTGTTAATAATTTGGTTGTTAAAACATTTCAATATTGATTAATTTACTGTTTAGTCTGATTTGATTACCATTATAGGCCATGTACCATTTGTTTCCAAAGGAAGTTAAATTTCTTTCCTTTGTCATTCTATTTGCTATTAACTGTATCTGTATTAATTATATTTTCAATTTCTGTATTGTATATATTGAATTCTATTCCTATTAGATAGATTGATTCTCTGATAGATAATTTTTTGGTTTATATGCCAGTCTGTGTTTACTAAAATGGTGTCTTAGCTGGTCTGTTTGTACATTATATATGGTTTACTATTTTGAATAAAATTATTACATTTTTATGTCCTACTTGCCTCTCTGCCTTACACAATGGAAAATTAAATGACGTGATTTTAAAATACAATGAAATATTTTGTATCTACTAAACTTTCTTTATAATAATAACATCATTGAACCATAACATAAACATCTTAAGCCTAATTTTCTCTATACTTAGAATTATAATGAGAACATATTATTATCAGTCTTTGGCTGTCCTATGTTTTAATGTTTCATTTTATCACAACCTTATTCTATTAAAATATCTTATTCCTAGTAACAATTTCAGTTATTCACTGTCTCTTTTTATTTACTATAACTATTTTGCTAAAATATTAACATAAAAACACCTTAGAACTATTGACACTTTCAGTGATTAACTGTCTCTTGTGTTACCTATACCTAAATTGTTCATACAATAAAATAAAAACATCTTATAACTACTGACACTTGCAGTTATTGACTGTCTTTTGTGTTCCCTATACTTAATTTGTTCATACAATAAAATAAAAACATCTTATACCTATCATATTGTTATTATGCCTAAACACTAACACACTTTTATTATCTAAATTACACTCAGTCATTAGACTGTCTCCTTAGTTTTTATCCAGTATTTCCTACACTAATGGTAGTCTGTTTTAATATATTTTTTATATCACACTTTATTATAAGGTGTCCTTTATTTTGGCTACACTACTGGTAGTCTGTTTCAATAGATTTTTTATATCACACTTTATTACAATGTGTCCTTTATTTTGGCTACCCTAATAGTAGTCTGTTTTAATAGTTTTTTGACATATAATTCTTACAACTAGTCTACAATTTGGTTTTCTGGGATTGTATCTTGTAACTTGTTCTGGGTCTACATATATCAGTTTTAATTTTGTTTCATGGTATGTATTACATGACTATCATTTTTTTTGGAATATCTCTTCCTGGTTCTGGTCTCTTTGTGGGAATCTTGATATGTTTTGTCCCTTCTTCAAATATCACATTAGTAGTTTCTGGTCTTGTGGTTTCTCTGCATCCTGACCTTACTATTATTCCCTTATTAATATGGTTTCATACTTTTATTTCCTTTTTTGTGGTCCTTCCCTTTTTACTGCTTCCCCAATCTACTGGGTATACTGCTGGTTTAACTGGTTTTTACATGGTAAGTTATTTTAATCAATGGTTTTCTTTGTTATTTTTCATTTTTATTAACATTTTATTGACTTAAAATACAGTTTCTAGTGTAATCCTTAAAACAATTTATTCTTCTCACTCACTATGGAACTTTTTCCTTTATTTATGTTGCATTAGGTCAAATGTTTAGCGTGATAATTTTGTTATGTTACAATATATTAAAGAAAAAGACTTAATCATTGTATTAGAAAACTGACAAGAATCTAGGCCATGAGCAGAGGCCATATAAAATTGTATTTATTTGTGTTTTATCTATGTTAAAATTTGTTTATTTTGTTGTAGGAAGGTAGTAGTATTAGATGTTCAGCTTGTGGAAGGAACTTAGTAACTCCAAAACAATTTTTGTTATAAAAATTGAGTTTTCAATGACAACAACTCAAGGTGAGGGTTGTATATTGTATTGTTTATTAGACTTAAGTTAATTAGAAACCAATCATATTTAGTATCGCTAGATTCAGTTAAAAACAGGGAACCTAAATGTATTAATGGCATACAAATTGTGAGTACTAATGTAAAACTGTTTGATAAATACCAGAGTAATTTTTGAAATACCCTTTGTATGAAGAATAAGAAATTCGTACTAAAAGCTTCTACGGAAGTGAAAATTGTTCCATAACATTCCATTTCGTTTATTCTCGAACAATCTAGAAAGAATTTTTACACAAATATAACGGAAGCCGATGTAAACAAGCAGCCTGAATTAGTATAAAAGAGAGACCAAATCCGACCGAAAAAACACTTGAAACTTGAACTCCAGAACTGATGCATCACCCACAACACTGATCAACGCAGCTAAGGCGAAACCGAAGAGGCGAGAAATCGACAAGACACGGAGAAAGGCTTTTTCCCGTACATTGACAAACAGACTGACTTAACCTCAACGAGAATCTACGCCAAATGTGTCGCTGAAATAGAGCAGCGATACGGCAAATTTTAATAGAAATCACGCAGCCAGAACGTCAAGCGGCCCAGGAGGGACCAAAACTTTAAATAGAGAACGAATTCTGCTGTGTTCGCATAGACTGACTAACGTGACAATAATTCCTCCTAACGTAAACAAACATATACACAACAAGCCTTTCTTCTCGACAACATGGGAATCAGCGCTGCGGCGGATAATTTCTGAATCAACGCGGAGCAGCTGATGAGCTTTTGGCGGCGTTTGAACGAGATTCTACTGCCAGACGTTTTTACAAAAGTGCGGAAAAAGTAAACGATCGCAAAATTTGACTTTAAATAGATTCAGTGTACACCCGAAGAGGCAAGATTGAGAAACTACCCGAAAGGAGTGTCCAGTGCGAGAATAAATAACCATTGGAACGTGAGTTACCAAAATTAAAGTCATTTGTTACCTGGTTACATTTTATCACGCAGTTGTACTTCACACGCCACACATACACCTTCAAATCACTTAGCTTTTCTTGTAAGGCATCTAATTGATATGTCTTGGTAGTTCAAAGGAGTCACGTCCTGAGAGTAAAGATTTTTCACGTATTAAACTCATGCTTTTCAACTGAGTCGAAATCTGAAATATGCTAGCCGATACTTGATTGGATATATAAAAAATTGTCAATAATAATAACTTGTAAAATTTTTTCTCTGCAATTTTATAATTTTTTTCTATGAATGTTAGTCCTTCAGACGATTTGTTTGTTTTTGAAGAATCATTAAACTTAACTGATTTTTCCAAGCTAAACTGACTTGTTTAAATTTTTTCGTAGATTTAAAAATTGTATCAATCACATTTTTTTTCTTGGAACAAACGTTTCCAAGTGGCGCCCACAAAAAGCACAGTATTAAGTTGTGTTACAGGACTACATCACTGCAGAGGATCCAGTCAACAGAGTAAGTAACAAAAGTGCGCGGAGGTAACGCCCAACATTGTACAAAACATTGTACAACACATTGTACAACACGAACAACACAACCACACTTATTCCATCCGTTATAAATTGGCGCCCAACGTGGGGCTTAAAGGAGAATATCCTAGAAATAGGTTACACCATTCTACTTAGCTTTTCTTTTTGTTATAAATTGGCAGCCCAACTAGTGAGGCTTGAAAAAGACGGAACAAGCCCGGCAACTACCAACATATTAAAATGCCGCAACCTAAGGGAAAAAAGGTGAAGAAGACTGTGGAACCCGAGTTAAGTGTGGAAGACGGAGAGGCAGTACAAATGGAGGAAACGGAATTAGAACCGCCCACACTAGAAATGGAAAGACCGGTACAAACGGCAGATGAAATAGAGGAACAAACGGGAGAAGAACCCATACAAATGGTAGAACAAACAGAGAAACCCGAACCAGAAAAAATAGCGAACGTCGACATGAATACAATAATGGTGATGCTCCTAGGAATGAAGGAGGATTTGAACAAAAATGACAAAAATAGACAGGAAGACAAGGAGGAAATAATAAAAACAGACTGGAAGATAAGGAGAAATTAGACAAAAACATAGAATCTTTAAAGAAGGGTATAACCGAGAAAATAGATGACAATGGGAAAAAACTGGAGATATTTCAGGAGGAGAATAAAAAATGTATAGAGTCCCTGAAAAAAGAAATTAGCATAAAGTATGAAACGGTAACCAAAAAGATCGATGATAATAAAATCGATAGTGACAGGAAGGTCGAAAACATGGAGAAACAATTGGAATACAGGAGGGAAACAATACACGTTTCGAAAATCTAGAGGAACAAACAGTAGAGACCAAACAAGATGTTAGAAATCTCGAAAACAGGGTAAGGCAGAACCAAGACGCCATCATGCAGGAGGTGGGAGAAGTCCAGAAAGACGTTAGCGAGAGGATGCAGAAAACATATGACATCGCTAACAGGCTGGACGAACAGATAAAAACTAACAAAAATAGTATACTGGAAATAGACCAGAGAGAGAAAAACCTGCAGGAAAGATTAGAGGCGCTGAGAGACACACCAATACTAAACACTCATACGTGTCATGGTGAAAACAGGGAAGTAATCAACTTCCAGAACTATCGACGAAACCCAATGGAATTTTTGGAAAGAATGGAGGAGTTTATTGGGAGAAATAGAGAAACAAGGTGGGACAGGATAAGAGAGATGCTTGACGAGACGTTTAAAAATACTAAGGATAACTGGTGGATAGCGGTACGACCCGAAATAACGAATTTAGCAGAGTTTAAACGCCAGTTTAAGGAAAAGTATTGGTCAGAGACCGCACAAAACAGGGTAAGAATGGACATTTTCTATGGCAAATACGACGCGTCCTATGGACAGTCCCCGACGTCTTATTTCCTGGGAAAGGTATGTTTAGCACGGACGTTGATACCGCCGATCCCAGAAGAATGTTTGGTAAGGCAGTTAGCTGGACATTACAGCTATGGTATCAAGGATGCCCAATTATACCAACAGATTAGCAAAATAGCCGATCTGGCCAAATTATTGGAAAATTGCGAATCCACAGGAAGGTTCCAGGATTACCAACCCCCCAATCGTAAGGTAGAGTACAACAACAACAATAACGGACCAAACCGGAATGGAGGTGGAAACGATAATAACCTAAACACCAGTAATCAGAATAATAATACCCCACCAAATAGCCGAAGTGATAACACTCAGGGCCCAATTAACCGCAACTATCCGGGACCAAACAGAGGTAATTACACCGGGAATAACTACGGTAGGAACTTCCACCAGGGAAACGGTTATCGCGGGAATAATTATAGAGGAAGTAATTATGGTCAACGTAATGGTTATCGTAGCGAGGGAAACCAAGGAGGAGGCGATAGGAGCAACCAAAATGAATATAGGCCCCAGGTAATTTATATGATGGCCGATAATCGACGACCATATCCACCCAATTTACCAAGTTACGGGTATATGACTCAACAGATGCGAGGTAACCAGGGTGATACGGCGAATAACCGGCATCAGTTTTCAGAGGGTAGGAGTAACGAACCACCCCGAAACGAAAGTAACAACCAACAAGAGCCAAACGCTAACCAAAATAATAATGAGAATTGGGTAACAGTCCACGAAAATCCGGGTTTTTCATTACAGCATAATCAGGCAAGTAATGACGAAAGACCCTGAACAGTTCAGGTAAACCATGTATTGGCAGAAACTAGCCGAGAACCAAATAATAACCCTAGAAATGAAAGTGAAATAGAGGAGGAATTCCGCTATGCAGAAAAGATATGGCCCAAACATGTGGTGAGATGGTAATGCCATGGATTAATCATCCAGAATAAATGTCATAGACCAGGCATTTGAAGGAGCAGAGGAGCTAAACATCGAAAAGTCGGATATTGAGAAGAGAGGGAATTAAAAAGGAATGGGAATGATAAATAACGACATAATATAAGGAGAACACACAACCAAAAGGAGTTGAAATAATCAAAGTAATTAACCCAAACTGACAAAATATAAACCCAAATATTATCAAACATAAAAACAATACCTACGAGGTAACTGACACGGTTAGTAACAAAGTAAAAGGTACGTATAACCAGACTTCATTAAAAACGTACCATGATTAAAAAAATCGCAAGTCGAATACTCAATCAGTGACCAAGTACCATAACCAAAAACCAAAGTCAAATACAGCATCATAGAGAAGGTACCTTGACTAAACATGTTAACGTGAATTTTTTAACTTAGCCATAATTAGAAAGGAGGTAGAGATTATTAAATAAATATAAATATTATTGTATAGAGATTATTATTAATAAATATTACGAGATGGACACATTCCATCGTAGGCAAGATTTATTTCCAATAGCCATGTCAACGTATATTTACCAGCTTACCCGTACTTAGAGAAGGAGAGAGATTATTATTAATAAATATTACGAGAAGGACACCTTACACCAAAGGCATAAAGATATATATAAAATATAGATTTATTTCCAATAGCCATGTCAACGTATATTTACCAGCTTACCCGTACTTAGAGAAGGAGAGAGATTGTTATTAATAAATATTACGAGATGGACACATTCCACTATAGGCAAGATTTATTTCCAATAGCCATGTCAACGTATATTTACCAGCTTACCCGTACTTAGAGAAGGAGAGAGATTATTATTAATAAATATTGCGAGAAGGACACTTAGTAAAGGAGAAAAGAAGGAGAAATGCTATCATATATTTGATACTAAATGGAAATGATAAATGAAAAATAAAAAAAAGGAAGAACAGTGTGTTACATAAGGAGGTAATGATGAATATGAATATAGCTATTAACATTGAATGATTTTAAACGATAATTTTAACCTGCGGAGAACGATATATTAATATAATTGTGAATTAATCAGAAGAGTTTAAGAAAGGGAATTTATGTGTAGGAGCCTATGATCTTTGAATATTGTATTTTTTTATTATTATTATTATTATTTGTTGCAAAGGTGCAATTATTATTTTCTGAACAGGGATGTGTTGCCTCTGATTTCAGTAGTTATAGACAGGAAGGGACAGAGAATGTATGCCATAGCGAGCCACTCTGACTCCCAACCCTCTATGTAAGTTAGGGAATTGATAGGGAATTATATCAAAGATTAATTATAAAACATCAAGGTAAAAAGGAAAGGAATAGGTGATATGACAAAGAACGAACTAGGAACATTGAGTTGGATTAATATATTAAAGGAGTAGTACAGGAATTTAATTATAAGATAAAAGAATGAAATATAAAGAAGCTAATAAAGGGTTAATATAGAGATGATAATTTCATCAAAACCAAAAATTTGTTTTTAAAAAATTATCAACTTTAACGGAGAGGCATATGTAACGTCACAGAACGTTCCATAAAAGAAATCATTTACATAGTAAGTTATCATAAGAGGAAAGTGAGGTGAACAGTATCGAACCCAAGTAGTCCCAAAAAATTGTGTAATTTTGTATAATAATTATTTCTATCAACTTGAAAAAAAAACGACCAAACTATGACTAAGACAAAACCCCATATATATTATTAAAGTGAATAAGAGTGAAAAAACCATAAGACACTATAAGAGAGAGAAATAATGTCAGAATCAACCAAAATGAAGTCAACAATTATTAATATTGATTTAAATGGAATAAATCCTATTGTAGTCCCAAGCCACGTGTTTGTTAACCAAATACACTGTACTCACCGTCTATGGCTTTTTTCCTTGATGGTTTTTTTTCCCAGTTTACATGTTTCAAGGCGCTTGCCTCATCATCAGAACTTATAAAATCAATCTATGTCATAAATAATGACATTTGTCAAAATATTAAAAACACAATACGGCAATTAAACTATGTACATAAATTCGCTTTAAAAATGTTCGGTGTGCCTTGCAAGACAACACGCGCCGTACTGACGTAATCTAAGCCTTATCTCGACTATATCTCATAGCGGTATCGTACAGTATATTTGATTTATACTGTAATTGGTCGTTTAACACATGTGGCTTGGTACTGGCGTCGTTGTATGCTTTGTAAATTTCATATTCTTCAAGGGCGTTCAAATAACTCCCTTTACTGCAGAAATGAAGGGGTATTAAATTTGAGCTAAAATCCGTGTAACTGTGACTGTTGTCTATGAGGTGCTTGGCGAAATTTGACTTGATATTGTCGAAGTTGTAAACTCGTGTAGGGGGTCTATGTTCAGAAAATCTTTTCAAAAAACCTCGACCCGTCTGGCCCACATAAAAAGCCTCACAGTCGTTGCAGACTAGCTTATAAACACCCGTTTTACTATTTACAAGGACTATACCAGTCTTGAAAATAAAACGGGTGTTTATAAGCTAGTCTGCAACGACTGTGAGGCTTTTTATGTGGGCCAGACGGGTCGAGGTTTTTTGAAAAGATTTTCTGAACATAGACCCCCTACACGAGTTTACAACTTCGACAATATCAAGTCAAATTTCGCCAAGCACCTCATAGACAACAGTCACAGTTACACGGATTTTAGCTCAAATTTAATACCCCTTCATTTCTGCAGTAAAGGGAGTTATTTGAACGCCCTTGAAGAATATGAAATTTACAAAGCATACAACGACGCCAGTACCAAGCCACATGTGTTAAACGACCAATTACAGTATAAATCAAATATACTGTACGATACCGCTATGAGATATAGTCGAGATAAGGCTTAGATTACGTCAGTACGGCGCGTGTTGTCTTGCAAGGCACACCGAACATTTTTAAAGCGAATTTATGTACATAGTTTAATTGCCGTATTGTGTTTTTAATATTTTGACAAATGTCATTATTTATGACATAGATTGATTTTATAAGTTCTGATGATGAGGCAAGCGCCTTGAAACATGTAAACTGGGAAAAAAAACCATCAAGGAAAAAAGCCATAGACGGTGAGTACAGTGTATTTGGTCAACAATTATTAAGTTTTATAACTATGAATAGAGTATTAAAAACAATTTTTTGTGAATAAATGGACATGATCCATTATTATATTATGTAATGTAAATAAAATTAATGTATTAAATGATTTAAATACATTATTAGAAAGAGTTTAAGTTAGAATAAAAATGATATATTTGTTATGACAAAAAATATTAATGTGTTGGATTTGAGACCATACACCCAGTTTTCATGAAAAAATTAATTATTATCAGATTTAAATAAAAACTATATGTAATTGTCAAGCAGACAATAGTGAACAATTTATCTTAAATAAAGAAAGCTGTCAAATGAATACAAAGCAGTCAAAATAGCCAAAAACAGTGTTAACTAAAAACATGTAATAGGCATCTAATATTGTATAATTTATGAATTTAATGTTGCCAAAATGCAACCAAATTGCATTAGAAAGCTGTAATATGATATAAAGCGACTATACTAATATACCTGACTAACTTTAACATTGTAATAGTCAAGTTAGCAAAATATTTACTTATACCATGTATGGCTGGAACCAATCATCCAGTACAAAAATAATCATATCTGGCTAAATACTTACATAATGCTAACAAAAATAAGATAGAAAGGTACAATACATCAGTATACCTTAATAAGAAACAAACTCAGTTGAAAGTAAAGTCAATTCTAAAAGAATTTAACTAATAAGAGTGAGATTTGTCACGCCATAAAAAAGGACATCTCTAGACCAATCAATGATGCTATGTCATCTTGTGATAAATATAATATATGTACAGAGTAACCAGGTATCACAAAAGATAGACAAAATAATAAACTCTGTGTGTACAGTAGTGAAATAATACATATATTAAAGAAAAAGACTAATCATTGTATTAGAAAACTGACAAGAATCTAGGCCATGAGCAGAGGCCATATAAAATTGTATTTATTTGTGTTTTATCTATGTTAAAATTTGTTTATTTTGTTGTAGGAAGGTAGTAGTATTAGATGTTCAGCTTGTGGAAGGAACTTAGTAACTCCACAACAATTTTTGTTATAAAAATTGAGTTTTCAATGACAACAACTCAAGGTGAGGGTTGTATATTGTATTGTTTATTAGACTTAAGTTAATTAGAAACCAATCATATTTACTATCGCTAGATTCAGTTAAAAACGGGGAATCTAAATGTATTAATGGCATACAAATTGTGAGTACTAATGTAAAACTGTTTGATAAATACCAGAGTAATTTTTGAAATATCCTTTGTATGAAGAATAAGAAATTCTTTCTAAAAGCTTCTACGGAAGTGAAAATTGTTCCATAACATTCCATTTCGTTTATTCTCGAACAATCTAGAAAGAATTTTTACACAAATATACCGGAAGTCGATGTAAACAAGTAGCCTGAATTAGTATAAAAGAGAGACCAAATCCGACCGAAAAAACACTTGAAACTTGAACTCCAGAACTGATGCATCACCCACAACACTGATCAACGCAGCTAAGGCGAAACCGAAGAGGCGAGAAATCGACAAGACACGGAGAAAGGCTTTTTCCCGTACATTGACAAACAGACTGACTTAACCTCAACGAGAATCTACGCCAAATGTGTCGCTGAAATAGAGCAGCGATACGGCAAATTTTAATAGAAATCACGCAGCCAGAACGTCAAGCGGCCCAGGAGGGACCAAAACTTTAAATAGAGAACGAATTCTGCTGTGTTCGCATAGACTGACTAACGTGACAATAATTCCCCCTAACGTAAACAAACATATACACAACAAGCCTTTCTTCTCGACAACATGGGAATCAGCGCTGCGGCGGATAATTTCTGAATCAACGCGGAGCAGCTGATGAGCTTTTGGCGGCGTTTGAACGAGATTCTACTGCCAGACGTTTTTACAAAAGTGCGGAAAAAGTAAACGATCGCAAAATTTGACTTTAAATAGATTCAGTGTACACCCGAAGAGGCAAGATTGAGAAACTACCCGAAAGGAGTGTCCAGTGCGAGAATAAATAACCATTGGAACGTGAGTTACCAAAATTAAAGTCATTTGTTACCTGGTTACATTTTATCACGCAGTTGTACTTCACACGCCACACATACACCTTCAAATCACTTAGCTTTTCTTGTAAGGCATCTAATTGTTATGTCTTGGTAGTTCAAAGGAGTCACGTCCTGAGAGTAAAGATTTTTCACGTATTAAACTCATGCTTTTCAACTGAGTCGAAATCTGAAATATGCTAGCCGATACTTGATTGGATATATAAAAAATTGTCAATAATAATAACTTGTAAAATTTTTTCTCTGCAATTTTATAATTTTTTTCTATGAATGTTAGTCCTTCAGACGATTTGTTTGTTTTTGAAGAATCATTAAACTTAACTGATTTTTCCAAGCTAAACTGACTTGTTTAAATTTTTTCGTAGATTTAAAAATTGTATCAATCACATTTTTTTTCTTGGAACAAACGTTTCCAAGTGGCGCCCACAAAAAGCACAGTATTAAGTTGTGTTACAGGACTACATCACTGCAGAGGATCCAGTCAACAGAGTAAGTAACAAAAGTGCGCGGAGGTAACGCCCAACATTGTACAACACATTGTACAACACGAACAACACAACCACACTTATTCCTATCCGTTATAACGTTTATAGTTTAAACAAAAGGAATTTAAATGTAGTGAGTTTTACGAAAATATTGTTAAAACAAAAGGACGGACTGTTATCTTTAAATATTAGAATCAAATTGCTGAACGCCAAATAATTCGTCCCAACATTCAGTAAGCAAAAGCAAATACTGTTACAGCAAATTAACCTAATTAATATTGTAACCATAAACAATGCAATAATATTTGAACACTATAATTTATTAATTACTAACAACAAGTCTTATCGCTCAATTTGCAATAAAATTTGCATGCCGCTTCCTAAACACTCAGCCTGTTTATGTTATTCTTCTGTTTATGTTTACGATATTCTTCTATTTGTCCAATGAATAATCAACCACCCTCTGCAAGGTTTAGACACGTTTGTATGGTTGGAAATTCGTCATTAGTCGACCTTGCAAAACATCGCTGAAAACTTACGACACGCGAGTTGCCTATCTCATGGGCATAAAAATATTGTTTGATACACGGGAATAAATCAACAATCATCTGACCTTTAGCGACATTTCTTTTCTCTTCTGTCGTATATATTCAGTCTTTCATTATAATGGAGAAAACTTTACAGACGCGTTACCTTCACTCTTATCATTCTTTAACTTTGAATAAACCTTTTAATCACAGATCTTTGAATATAAGTTGCTTCGGATCGTATTAAACTTCTAGAATTTCTATCTCTTTCTTTTATTACGACTCTAGTGACTTTTCAATCGTCTGCCTTATGTAGTTCGACGCCACGGAACAAGTAAAGTTATATTACGTGGCGTCCTTTGTGTGTCCTTTAGGTTGTTTGTAGTTGCTTTCCAGTTCACTAGAGTAGGCAACACACCCATATTAGATTTTGTAATAACTCTGTTTCCAGTACTGCCTTTATTTTTTCCGATTAACTGAATTGCTTACAAGAAATAAAAGTTGGCTGTCAATTACCAAGTACCAAAACTTATAATAACTAATATTTTTGTTTAGCGTTCATCATCACGCTTTAAAAACTTATATTTTCTGGTTTATCGGATAATTGTTTTACTGTTTAGTACACGATTTTTTTCTTTTGACAGATACATATGCACGTCTAAAGTGCCATAATTTCGGATGTGTGTGTGTGGGGGGGGGGGTAGTATTACACTTAAAACATGGAGATACATTTTTGAAATATTATTTTCTAATTTTATTTATAATGGCTTGGTTCTTTATCATAGATTTAAAAAAATTTCCAAATG
Source organism: Magicicada septendecula (assembly GCA_034769895.1). Lineage (NCBI taxonomy): Eukaryota > Metazoa > Arthropoda > Insecta > Hemiptera > Cicadidae > Magicicada > Magicicada septendecula. Next base: position 447,740,358 of record CM068370.1, on the reverse strand, counting down.
TGAAAACTATGCTACGTAATATTTTAGAAGAATGAGAGAGAGATTTATTTGGGTTAAATTTTCTAGAACAGAATTCTGCTGAGAAAGAAACTAAGAACGTACAACCAACAGCTGAATAGTAAAATTGCTGCATTTTTACTGTCAACATTTCAGCAGACAAGACAGTGAACGTTCAAGTTCAAATAGTTTGTTCAAACAATTCTAGCAGTGTAGTAGACTGGATACAAAACAAAGTATTCTGACCACGTTCCAATTGGCACTGCTATTGCTCTCTTCATGCATATCTCATATATTAGTTATCAGAAATCGGAACATTGTAGTGGTTATTACTTTACATCACCAACATCGTCTACCCAATATATTTCTTTCAATTACCACCTGTCACTGACGTCAAAAGTCAACGTTGTTTTTTTGTTGGGAATAAGGATTTGTCAATTATCACCTTCAAACTTAATTCATTGATCACTTTGTTTGCCGCGCCTAATTTGGCGGCAAGTATTTTCTTTATATATAGCCTACGAATCCACAATGACACATGTAGACATCTCAGTATTCGTGTGTACCATTCCAAACTAAAAGTTCCGTGGGCCCATAAAGAAATAAATAATATTACATCATCCAAAGGGAGTCTGGATTAACACGTCTTTTCCTATTCCAACTTCGTAAGCGAACGCTATACTCTCCTCAATTGTACCAAGTGTCGACAGAAAATTTACTTCTTTTTCCTAAGTAGGGAACTGCCTACTTAATTTTTGGTAAAAATAATTTGTTGTAAGAACACCTTTTCAGCCTTCAATTGTGTCTACGCCTTTTATGTAATTATCGGTATATCAATCTTTTAAGGAAGAGTTGACAGTCTTTAATTAGATATCTCATCCTGTCGTTTCTCAGTTTCTTCCGTCTCTTATCGGCGTCTTTTCTCTGCTTCTACTGCCTCTTCTCATCGTCTTTCCATCATCTAACTTTCCTTAAGAATGACGCATTCCTTAAATATATTAGTACCACTGAGTAAGTTATACGTCTTTTATATATTTTAGTACTCCTTCTTCCACACTTCACAGATTAGGCAAGCCTGCCTGTTCCGGAAATTACGTGATCGATGAACAGCTTTATATCCAGTGGGTATATATACTCCGGCAGCACGATCTAATAGCACGTCCTATTTAAGCGCCTGCATGAACTAAATTGATAACTTTTGATTTTTTTCTAAACAGGAAATATTTACTCCTTGCGGTTATTCTCGTTTCTTATTCTCCCGGGCAAATTACGACCACCTGCAGTCCATAAAAATCTCATCTCCGCCGAAGTAACCTTACTCTGTTGTTCTCCAACAACACACGACCTTTCGACTTTGACTGTCTTGCGTTAAGACAGTTACCGCCACAGCCTATGTAACATATGCGCTTATGCTATTATATACATAACATCCGACACGGCTAATATATATATATATATATGCTGCGTGTGTGTGTGTGTGCGCGCGCGCGCGCGCGCGCGAAATCTGTTAAATTTAATAATCATATATCGTCCATTTTTCAAGAAAGATTGTAACTCAAACATTTAAAGTGTAATACCTCCTCTACAACTTTCTTGAATAATTCTGTTTTGCTATCGCAGGACATTGGCTTTAAAGGCCATAACTTTAGTCTTTGTTGCAGAAATACGTAATTATAATTTTTACACATATTTTTTATTTAACAATCCTCTCTGCAGTTGATATTAAGTTCAACTCATTTTTTGTACTCTGTAAAAAGTTACATTAAAGTTACAGAAATTAATATATTTCAGTTATTTAATGTTAGTTAGCTAATGCTTGATGAGTGTGTTTCCATGTTTATACCACACGAAACGTAAAAATTAATGTCTCAAAATTTGGGAAAAAATTATTTGTGGCATTCCTACTGTCTGGCTAACAATAACCTATGTAATCAGACTGAAGAGATAGGTAGATATAGGGAGAAAGCGTTAGAAAGGGAGAAAGGGTAAGAAAAGGGAGAAAGAGAGAGAAACAGTGAGAGGGATAGATGTGGATAGTGTAAAGGAATTTTTTCTTAATAAGAATCATGCAGAAAGATGCCACGGTTAGGTTGTGTTACACTCTCGGCAATTTATTTTCATATTCTGCACTGTTGGTTAGGTAGTATTTCATTTATTTTGCTGTATATTTTGAGAAATAATGTAACTTTTTTGGGTTCGTTGACCTTTTAGCCAAAGAACAGTCTACCAGACTACACATTCTAGACTCATTCATAAATTTTATAATGTATAATTATATGTTTTTGCTTGCATGTATTTACAGAGGGATAAAAATTATTAGAATAATTATAAATAATTTTTAAATAATAAGTTACATTTAATTCAACATTAATAAAATTGTTAGTTAAAATTAGTATTGATGTAATATTGATACAATTGATGTATTGATGTAGTTATACATTAGTCTTGATGTAGTGTTTTTACCTTTTAAGGTAAACCAATGAAAATTTAAGATATGGTTGGGTAATTGATTTTAACTTAAGTAAGGTGACTGCATTTAAATAATTTATGTTGATATTATATCGTGTTGGTTTTGTAGTGATCGAAATTTTAAAAAATTTTAATTCCTTGGTCAAGTGGCACATTCCCACACTCGAGTCGACGGACACAAGCCCAGGTCGTAAATAATGACGAATTAGGGGCACGTCAAACCCGACGCCAGTGCGAAGACAAAGAAAAAACGTCTGAGTACAGCACACAATAAGAATTTGAGGGCGTCGCTGACAGCTCGCAGTTTGTTACAATTTACAGCACCCAGCAATCGAAACAAAGACTCGTCCAGCTGCCGAATTACGCGGAAACGAGATGGAACGCCTGCTGTGGAGGTAAAGTGTAACACAAATATGAAAGGCTTCACTCTGCTACAAAGGAGTAAAGAGCAATTTTAACGGACAAATAAACAATAGACGTAACTCAGTGAATACTGCCAGTGCACCCTGCACAGCGTGAAAACAAACCTTTGACAGTTTACTGAGATTTACGACTGGAAAGTGTAGAGATCTACGAGCAACGACTCCAGCGAAGGGTTGATAATCGGCGGAACGAACAACGAATAATTTGAACAATTAACCAGGGCTCTGCATTCTGTTAACAAAAGATCGGTCAGAACCTTGACAAAGTCTAAACAAAAGATGACAGACAGCCAGGAAATCGCTCTAGTTTCTTAGAATCCGTACCACGTTCGTCACATGGAATACTCCGGGGATGACGACGACCAACCAGCGTCAAGCGTCTTCTAAAAGAGCTCGTGGAAAGAGTAAGAAGGGTTCGGACGACGAATCGTGAAACAGAGGATGAGATCTGCAGAAGAGTAGGAATTTGTACAACCAATCACGAATCCGAGAGGGCGTAAAAATCCAGAATTTAGACTTATGGGTAAGATGTTTCAATAAAAACTGTTTGCGAAGACGGGAAGCGGCAGTCGGCAGTCAAGAGTATATAGTCGATAGTCGAGAGTCGATAGTCTATAGTCTACAGGTGAATCGGTCATAAGTTAATAAGTTAGTACGTGCGACAGTCAGACGGTTGATTATAGTCGGAACGGTAATACATTCAGTGATTGAAACAGTTTGCGCTACCTACCGAACTCCCAATTCGGTGAACTCATAAGTGAACTTAGACATACGATTTAGTCTCACTACACACACAAGTCTGTTCGACAATCGTATATGTTCTGGTAAACTATAGTGTGCACGGGACTTGAAACTACAACCGACGCGAACATAATAACGCAAGTAATTAACATTCCAAAGTATAACCGTGAGTGACATTTCAAACACTCTCACATTACAATGAATCGCCACATTGAACAATTAACTGAATGAACTATATCGAACAATTAAGCACACAGTACACACTACATCCAGATAGACGGAACAGTTAATCATGTACACGAACACGGCAAACTCTCAGAATAATTCAGCTTAATGACAATATTAACATCTCAATATTTGAACTCCAGACACTCGATATCAGCGGGGTACCACAACACCGTACATATAACGGGAGTGAAGATTTAGTGAAGTGAAGTGATTAGTGCTCTTCATAACAGTGATTAAAATGCTCGACGAATCCTCCAGAAGATGTCTTCTCACAACGGCGGAATATTGGATAAACACTCTCACAAGATAAGCTTTTATGTCTATTAAATCTTAGTAATATATACTACTGTTCTGTCTTCTCTTTTCAAAGAACAAACCCCAAGAGATTATATATATAAAGCATATGAATCATAAAATTTATAAAACAACATTAACGTAATTCATCATCTGAGAATAATGAACGCATTTAGGTAGGGATAAATATATTTGTTGATTGTTTATTGTTCGTATATGTTTTGTATATGTATATTATTTACTGCATTTGAATGTACCATATGTTTGTGTTTTCAGGAAACAACGTACAAATTGTATTTTATATCATGTGTTTTAATATGTATGTAATTGCAGGATATAGTCACTTACGTAATTAACAAGTGTAATAAATAAGTAATTATTTTATATTTAATCTTGCGTTCATTATTGAAATTTAACCTCGATTAATAATTTATGTCATTCTAATCATCTCACAAAGAGTCTCAAAAGTATGCTAAGTATCAATGGACACAACAAACTCGACCATTGAGACGTCCGATTAACAGACTCATAAATCATATTTATTTAACAACTGTGTTGAGTCTAATCTGACGAGTATGAACTACTTTTATATATGTATTAAAATTAACGTCCATCATAACTCTTTTAATTAATATACGAAGTTAATGAGATACAGTTTACTAATTCACATTTGGATAGTCCAATATTAGCATAATTACGCTCAACATAAATGGTACGACAACCCTAATTTACTTAATTAATTGCCACTCCCATTTATAACATTAAATGTAAATGGCTCCCAATGACCGTAGGGCATACCAAGGTTAATTAGAGTCAAAGTACATTAAAGTTTCACTTCATAGAAGCATCAGGTAATCATCAGATGATTTTTAAAAGTGAGATAGTGTTACATTTCTATGATGTAACATTATTTTATGTTATTACAGCTTAACTGGAGTTTCCTTGGGTATATTTTGAAATTTTATGGCAATTATTTACACAGAAAATTAAACTAATATTAAATAAAATAATGCGTTAATAAAACAATTTTATAATTAGAATTAAACAATTTGTTAGTTCCTAAATTAACGTAGTTCGATTGTTGTTGATTTATTTACAAACTTCTATGGATGCTGGTGTGTTTCAGTGAAACGTGTGTCAGGTATTAAAAAAACTTAATACACTACTTGCAGAAGAAACTATATTGAATAACATCATAGTATTATATATCTATATGTGTATACATTGCGATGAACAAGGTTTCTGAGAGAATAAGTAGTCAGTTATATCGACTGTTGGAATGCTTCAGATTTATTAAGGTTTTATTTTAATTGCACTAATAATTTAATATTGTTTCTTATATTTTAATTACATAAAATGTAATTTATACGAGTTCTTTTGTCTATAAGTGTTTTTCAATAAGTTTACAACAAATGATTTCACTTCCCTTTTGGGATGGACGATGCGTTGACAATGCTCCGGTCCTGGTGCGCGGCTACAGTTGTACCTTCTGGATAGACATTAAGGATATCATTGTGACCGTCTCCTGTTGTCCAGCGTTTAGGGTCGTTCTCGGGTTGAGTACTTCTATAATTTTTAGTAAATTAATTTTAATAGTGATTTATTCGGTGTACAAAACTACACAATTCTCCAGTAAACTTAAAGTGTTTTGCGGACAATGTTGTACCATACCGTATTAGCACTCGATATTTAACCTACTCGCGAACTTTCTGACTTATGCTTTTCCGCTTTTTGTAGACCAATCGTCTAAACGGGTAGCAACAACTACGCGTTTTCGAGTTCCGAGTAAGAATGAATAATACCATACGAAGAATAAATTCACAATAGATTTTAGCCAAATATCGAGTGTTTATTGACTGGAAAATTCCCTTTGATCTCCATCTTCAGTAAAGATAACATTTCTCCTGCAAAAAAACTGTCTACGGACAAAGTTGAGCTTGTTGCGTCCGTCCTTTACTCCGTCATTCCAAGATAACCGCAGACTTACCTTTTTTCCTGCTTGTTACCGGCTGCCGTTCTTATAATTTCCGAGGCTACCTTACCTTCGTACTTAGCCGCATGTGTCCGTGTAACATATTAACCTTATTGGTTCAATAGTTTCTACTGTGTCAACGTCCATTTTGCTACAGGTCTAATTTCGTCATTTATAATATTGATGAATGTTCTTAGTGCACAGTTTGTTGCTAATAATCCATTTATTCCGTTTCTACCGGTCTCACGATTTCCAGACTTTGCGCCGTCTGTAGACAAACTTTCAACCACGTTTTTGTACAATCGCCTTGTAACAATGTTCTGTTGTGCTCCTATTCCAATTTTCCTAGCACACTTGTTGAATCGCCTTTATCAATTCTTTGCTTTATTTCTTCTATCTGCGAGCACGGTAGCTCCAAGATGGCTAGTTCTTAGTGTGTTCCTTCTTTTGTCTCCGACTTTAACCACCACAACATGCATAAAGTCTCTTGCCGGCCGTCTCCTTCCTATTCTTTCTTCTATTCTACCTTACGCTACACTAATCATTTAATTACCAATGAACGATTCATCTTACGCCCCATCCACTTTCTCCTTTCCTTTTCTGTAGCTACCCAAATTCTATTTCTTTTACTCTATTTCTTTCACTGTAGAACTTACTCGTGGTTTTAATGTATATTCGCCCAATCCATCGCACCAAGTCGTCTCTGTCGTACTTGTCCGAAACATATCAAATCGTTTACAGCCCTTTTTCCAGAAGACTATAGATGACCATTTTTATGTAAGCTTCCTTTTCTCTTCTACCTTCAAGCTCTTTCAAGCACTAGGCCTACAGCCTGTTAAAATCCCCACCTTTGTACAAGTTATGTAATGTCAGTTTTTGCAAAGTTGTCTTAAATATTAGAAATATCGACTTCTTTAATTGTAAATACTTTTATTTGAGTATTTAAATGTATTCAGAAAACTTTACATACATTCAACTTTTGAATTCCTGCTACAAAAATTGCAAGCAATTCTTTAAAAAACGGAACACATTTACATACATTTCTTTAGAAATGTACACTGTGTAGTTTCACGACATTACAAATGCGCAACTCGATGTGCTTGGGGGAAATTTCTCATTTGCATGGTTACTGTTTCTGCGGCAGGTAACGTTAATGTAAATTGCTTTGCCCTCGACCTAGTTCCGTCTCTAGAGTTGTAAATTCTTTAATGCTGTTTTATCCTGTTAAAAGTACTGGTCTCATAAAAAGTATTTGCTTTTTTAAAATAATTTATAAAGATTTTATACTTCCTTATAGAACAGATATTCTAAGAAACTCTAATCAAAGACTAAGCACGTAACGAAAATTGTAAAAGTTTCACTGAAACTCAAAGGACGCAAGTGGCTTCCAGCTATTATCGCCGTGGGTGTATTTGTAGCCAGCCGGGATCACCTAACTGACCTTATGTAGACACAAAATTCCACACTGTTCTATGTCAGTCGGGCGATACAAAGCCTCTTCAGCGTCAGCTAGTTTGCGTTAGCTGTTATTGGAAAAATGTGTTACCTTGTCAACACAATAAGGAAGTTGTGGTAACCTTCACGTAGGCCTATGGTGTGGAGGCCTATATGATAGTTGTAACAGGGTTCTACTGAAAGTAATGCGTGTTTTTTAATAAAATCTACAATATTCACGTTCTGTCTATGAAATAAATATCTCTAAGAGACACAAATATATCCTAATTTTACACAAATTTTTCTGCGTGTTTACATGAATCGAACAGTGGAAGTGAACTATATAAAGCATAGACAGAGGGTAGTATTTGAAATGTTTACTAACGAGAGATTTACAGTTGTAAACGTCCGTTGTCAGCTCAGAAACGCAAATGGGGAGGCAGTGTTGGACAAAGGGGATGTTTGAAGATGGGTCAATAAGTTTAAGGTGGAAGAAACGTTCACAGACGACAAACCAGATAATGCAAAGCCAGCGACTGTAGTGACTGATGACAACCGGCAGCGAGTTGATGACATGATTCGTGTAGATCGGTGAATCACAGTACGCCGAGTTGTTGTGAGCTTGAATTGTAGACACAATACTGTGGAGGATATGGAGGATATGGAGGATAGACATAACACAAAGGTTTATGGGGAATCTTTGCTACAGAAAAGTGTGTGCTGAGTAGGTTCCTCATCAGTTAGCAATTACGTCAAAAGACAGAAGTTTGGAAGTTTGTGTCCACGTTTTAAGCAGATGAACAGAAATGTTTTAATTATGAAAGTTGCGTTAGTAGTTATAATCACAAACAGAATTATCACTGTTGCACACCACTATAGAAAAATTATTCCGATTAGCGGTTTCAAGCTTAACAGCTCATCGTCAGATCGGAAATGATCTGACGATCTGATGATGAGCTGTGAACCTTGAAAGCGCTAATCGGAATAATTTTTCTATAGTAGTGTGCAACAGTGATAATTCTGATTTAGACATTTTTTAAAAATTGTGTGACTGAAGATGAGACTCGAGTGTATCAGTGTACACCACAAGGCAAAGAGCTACTTAACAGAATGGTGAAACAGACGTTTCACCTACACCCAAGTTTAAAGGTCAGCCAATATGTTGGTTTTTGTTTTCTGAGATGACAGAGGGATCATTTTGTTGGATTTTCTTAAATAAGGCTCAACAATGAATAGTGACCGTCATATTGCGTTACTAAAAATTCTGAGAAGTACTAGAAGAAAAAGACCTGAAAAAATCTTTGTGTCACTAAATTGCATCATATAATGTTAGGGTTCACACGCGTCTTGCTACACGCCAAAACCTTACATGAATGGGGTGGGTCAGTGTTTCCCCCATCGACTCTGCAATCATGATCTTTCAGCTTCTGACTTTCACTTCCTTAATGTACTGAAAGATGTCATTCGGGGTACAAGACTATGTGATACAGAAGAGGTGAAAGATGCCATTAGGGCAATCGGTCAGAGGGTGGTCCACAAACGACGTTTCTAAAGAGTTTTCCAGAAGTGGTTGCAAAGGTAGCGCAAATGCGTTGAATGCAACACAGAGTATTTTGAATAGCAACATTTTGTGCGCAAAAGTTCAGTACAGTAGAGGATCGATTATCGGAATCTCTAGGGACGAGGGCCCGTTCGGATAATCGATATTTCACATAATAGATCATAAATTGGAGCATTATTTCTCTTTACAAAAACAAAGATTTTGGTACAAAATAATTTATCACATACAGTTATATAATTACAGCAACCTGTATATTGTAAAGTAATGTATTATTAAGGCTAAAAATTACTGAATTAAAACTGACTGTAATTAGACTAATAAAAACCAAAAGTTAATTTAAACAGTATTAGAGTTTAATGAAAAACGCTGTACTATCAAATTAATTAAAAATTAAAAAACAAAACAAAACATACAGTACCATGGATTTACACTTTTTGAAGAATTGTTCTATCACTGTCTGGTTCAAACCGATACCCCGTTTTCTAGCTGCTAAAGATTTATAAGCTGAAGAGAATCTATCTTGTCTTCTCTTTCGGCCCACTTTAAAGTAGTCTCAAGTGCGCCAAAAGCTTTTGCTGCCGTCGGTGGTCCTGTATTAGTAGCATTCTCACCGTCTTCATCTGAATCTGTTTCATTTTTATTACGTTAATTTAATGACTCAACTCTCTCTTCATTGGTTAATAACTGAAAACCGGGGTAGGCTTCATTCACCTTTAGCCAATTCTTTGTTTATCGATTGTAAGGCTGTACAGCTACAGCGTTTATTTATTACTGTAGAGTACTGTAATAATTTATAGTATACAATTTTTTATGTTAAATAAATATTCAATACTCCTACACGTGTCCAATACATTACTGTAAAGTGGAGTACATAATCGTACTTTTTATCGAAGTCGGATAATAGATCGTTCGTTTAATGGATGTACGGAAAATCGATGCTCTACTGTAAATACCATGTGCGTTGTTTCACCTCTGAACTTCTGTTAATAAGCAAATTGACAGCCAACGTATACTTACTCTGTCGTTTACTCCGTACACATCTTCCATATCACAACTTGTTTAAAACATTTTAAAAAGTATAAGTGTAAGTGATTTTATAAAAGACAATCACCTGTTTAAATTAGTTTCTAGATTTAAAAAATCAATGTTTAGATAACGCAGAAAAAACTGTGCTGCTAACTAAACTGAAGAATCCATTGCATAATACAATCGCTAAAGAGTTTATTTTTACGCAATGTTCACTACATCTGTCTCGTTAAACAAAACAAAGAGGCAATTTCAAGCTAATCGGCTTAGGTAGCGTAGGAAGCATCTTCTATTTTTGACGTCAGTACATTATTAAGTACAATGTTTTGTGTCTCTACGCAGAGCAAAACACAATTAAGTTCATTTTGTGCAGAATTAAAGTCAACCTTAATTATGTAGTATTGTGACTTCTTTGCATGTCTTGGTTTTACCTTGGTTATTTTTAATTAAAAAAATAAAGGTAACTGAATATTTTGTGTTAACACAGAAATATGATGAAAGGCTTACTTTTAATTGATTTCTGTAGGTAACTCCCTTTAAATTAAATTACCAGGTCATATCTGCTGTTACTCCGAAATTATACACCGTAATTATAAAGTAATTGAATTTTTCAATTTTTCGGTGAAGACGTTGTTGGACAACAATACCTTTTTACGATATTATTTGATGACTCGTTGAGCACTTGGGAAACATCTAATTACTAAGGCTTTTAAAAATATATAAACACTTGCTACGTTTCACAGTTTTTTATTTCACTCTGATAGCTGTTTCAGGTTATTCAGCTATTGTCAAAGAGATCAGTAAACAACTGAACTAAAAGAATGTTGGGGTGGTGAACATGTGTTTAGGGCGTGTATCCGGACATGTGTAGGGTGTGATGATGGGGGAAGGGTTGGAGAAGCTAAGGGAATGTTAAATGTCTGTAAAATCTAAATATAATCTGAAGGTAAAATATATTTACTATATATACTATAGTTTAGTTAAGTTTTATATTTTGGATTCAGATTATATTTAGTTTTTACAAACACTTGACCTTCCCTTAGCTTCTCCAACCCCCCTATCATCACACCCCACACATGTCCGGATACACGCCCTAAACACATGTTCACCACCCTAACATTCTTTCAGTTTAGTTGTTCACTGATCTCTTTGACAATAGCTTAATAAGCTGAAACACGTTTCGATTTGAGCTTGTCTAAACACCGAAAACCAATATTTATTAAACGTCTAAATACTCTGGCGTCTATTCATATTTGGACGCTGATCGCCTGTCTCTGTAACCGAGGAGAGTGCCGACGGATCAACAACAGGATCGGGATTACACATTAAACATATAAAATTCCTTTAATTTCAAAACTTAAAGAATTTGAGAAACACGTTCTTGCGGTGCTCACGTTTGGCTGCCATACCTGAACATTTACAAAGGCAAACTTTGATAAAATAATAAAGCCCGATCATAAATATCAAGTTGTATGATAGGGGAAGAAATGAAGCGTTGGTACAAAATATAACAAAAGAGGAAACTTTCAAGTCAGACAGCATAATCAAAGCGTAAATTATTCGCCCATACTGTCGAATGAAACGAGCTCAAAAACTATATTGTTACGACGGTCTCATTGATCGCCGTATGGTACAGTGGAAACAAAATACAAGACATCAGTTATGTCACTAATCAGCAGCTTGAATTATCACAATTAAACAATTTCTAATAAACAAGATAGTCTCTTATAACAAATCAAATAAAAATTGTTCACACGCAATAAAATTTCATCTAATGTACAACACAATTGTATTACCGAATCCACCTTTGCAAACCACCTCATTGAAGCAAACCACACATACACAAACATCGACAATAACTTGGATATCCTACAGGTACACGCAAAAGGCCAAAAACTAGACACTCTTGAACAATTGAAAATATACAAACACACGAAAACACATAAAAACGACATCCTAAAAGAACAGACACAATTCAAATCACAAGCAATATTCGAACATATCACACCCCACACACACAACATCGATCCTTCAGAAGTCGATACCGTCGCCAAGAACAAGACGGACAGTGCTCCCATCTGAAGAAGTTTTAAAAGCAAAAACTAGTTCTGGCTATAAGGTAAAACTTTTACGTTTTTACTCATAAAAAACTTTGTGTTCCGAGTCGGTAGCGATTTAATTATAAACTATTTAGTTAATTGAAAACATTTGGGTTGAAACCAACATTAAAACAGCCACAATTAAACTGGAAAATCTAGTCGTCATCGTTGAATATATATACGTTGGTGTCAAAAGTCACTCGTGTATTTTAAATAATATGTAGACGTAATATATATTGTTAAGTTTCTATGTCCAAAAACTGTAGTGTAATGTTTAGCATTATGTTTGTCATTTTTGTCAAAGTAGAGATGGAAATCGTGAAACACGATTTACTAAAATCAATAAAAACAATTTAAGTATTTATTTATTTATACACACTTTCTCGGCGTTCACCAGTGCATGCCTCATTCCATCGGAAACAGCGGATACTCAGTGATCTTAAGACCCTCTAGACATTGTCCCCGTGACCTATTTTGAGGGTACCAACATCCAATGTTTTCCTTATGGCATAAGCAACACAATTAGTCAAGGTGAGTTTTTATATTGTTACGACGCTCTAAGTCATCGTCGTATGGTGCAGTGGAAAACATAATACACCAATTACGCCTCTAATAACCAGCTTTAATTATCACAATTAAACAGTTTGTAATAAACAAAATAGTCTCTTAAAATATTTTTGTGTGAACTTAAAATAGTCTCTTAAATAGTTCACACGCAAAATAATGACTACTAATGTATAACACAATTGTATTACAATTGTCCCGCACTATTATAAAACACCTAACACTTCGCCAGAATACTTCGAATCCCACAGTGTAAATTGCCACTCAAACGCACCGAGTAATCGCCCGACAATAACTCAACAAAGCCCCGCTGAAGCCTTGTATTTATATATCCCGCTCAGACACCAGAACATTCCACATACTACTATCAGCGCTACACTAGGACGTAATTGATTTCTTAACAAGTGCGCGCGGCTGGCGACGTCTAGAAAAGTCTCGCGGACGCATGTTGAAATCGCGTACGCACCCAATATTACAGCCGGATTCCTCTGGAACATTCAAGAAACACGTAGATTGTTCTGTAATGTCGTAACATTATTAACTTGGGTACAAAACAAAACACAAAATAATAAGAAAGACTATAAATACGACGGGCGGTCACGGCAGGTCGAGGTGGGCGCACACGGCTTAAGATACAGGAATGTGGAGAAGTGAAAGCGAAGATTTTAGATATTTGATGATTAAAGAAGGAGAAGGAGATTTTATAATTTTATTTTTACTTAACAAGAAAATATCAAAAGGACACTGTTCCAGAGTCAGTGTGTATAACGTATTCATCTTTACTAAAATTAATTCTGTTTAAAAATTAATTCGTTACTCATGAGTTTAATTACAGTTTCATTAAATACTGTTACAATAAACGTTTGTATAGAACAATTCTTAAAGTCTGCAGTTGTACAACCACACACATACACAAACAAATGTAATACACAATAAATCTACATTCATTAAGAATGTCTCACTGAATTATACCTGCACACAATAATTCATAGTAACCCGAGTTACAAGTCAAAACAACAATTAAAACTGGCCGACCGCTTCTATACTCTGCATGCATGTCGAAGTACATGACTTGGATCCCAGTAACGTACCAAACCACATCTGGAAGGCGCATCTTGAATGATCGAGAGCATTGCAAAGTCCTACCGGTCACACAACGTGTGCAAAGCGTCACCTAAATGATCAATGCAGTTCTGAGGACCGGGTTTTTGTTTGAAGCTTTTGCAAATACTGCTCTTTTGTGGTATGTATATTGCATCTGATTTTTTTAATTTCTGACGCTTATAATTGTTAAATGCAAATATTGTCTATAATGAAAATAACAAACTTACAGAAACAAGAAGATGAATAAGGAAGGATAACATTAAGAAACAGAAGAAACACTGGAAAGACGAGATATCGGGAACCTAAAAACGCGTAAAAGAACAAGCTGAAATTGGAGCGGTAGAGATGAAAGCTCAACGTTAAAAAAAATCAGTCAACGAAAGTCAAGCGGAGTGAGAGGGACAGGCTCCTATGCAAAGTCTCGGCAATGAGACGTGTCAAAACTATAGGAGTTGTAAGATAGAGAGAACCGATTCGGAATAGGAAAAGTTGGAAAAGGAAAGGAATTCGATAAACGTAAGGTGATTAAATGAAAGAAAACTTGGAGTTCCACACGGCAACAGATAGGAGCAAGGAACTCAAGAAACTGAGTGATCACAGTTTCAGAAGGAATGTGTGGTCTTACTTTTACATTCGTGTCTAGCTACGAACCTCGAGAGATACCTTGTCATAACACTCCCATGTTTCTTGTTTTCCTGTCCTTTCAGCACTTTTTCTGGTTTTCGCTGTGTTATTTATGCCTTCCTTCTGTCCAGACAATAATATAATAATATTATTATTCTTAAATATAGTACTACTATTATTACGTAACTTTTGTTACATGCATTAGAGCTCAATTTTTCAATCAGGTAGGCTATATTGAATGGCTGCTATAGCGTTTTGCTTCTACACGATTCTCTGATGATCTCTGCAACATGTGTTATTGTTACATTTCCCTTTGAGACTGTCTGATCAGTGTAGGTTTAATGTTCCCTTTACGACTTGCAAAATATCATTATAAAATTTTATTGGACTGTGTTTGGACGCGTTTATCCACATTTTGTATCTTGCTGTACATGAAAAGCTGTCTGTACGCGGATAGGTATATTGAATATGAAACCGCATTTCCAATAAGCGAATTGCATATTGCAATACATTAGTTAGTAGATAACTAAGTTCAGCATTTTTGCACTGTAACGATGAGCGAATTCTGGTTTGCGTGGCACGTGAATTCCAAGAACAAATCACAAACTGGTGTAATGAAATATCTAATGCAGTGTACACAGTATTGCAGTCCGTAATTCTTGGAATCATTTGACTGTGAGCGATGGTGGGACACAAGCGCTTTCTACTAACAGAATAGTATCGGGTATAAGGAAAAGTCGTTCTGTCTACAACAGACCTGCGTTCTTGTTACAGTAATTAAAATGACGCTGCCTTACTTTATACATAATGGTAGTAATGGCATACTCACTGATGGCTGGGAAATAAATGCACACCAAATGGTGCTTGGACTTGATTATTTTCTTTAAGGCTGATGCCGCTTCTGGCACCCTAACTTCCAGCGCCTGCTGTCCGTCCATTTCCCATACTCCAATCCCTTATTTTCTAAAGCGACGTTCACTTCTGTGTTCCTGGTCTTCCTTGGTCTGCCTCTTCTCTTGTTCTTCTGTGAAGGGGAGTCGAATAGAATGTTTGTTTAGGCTTACTGTCGTCGTGAATCCTCTGGATATAGCCATACCACGCGAGTCTCTTGCACACGAGGGTAATAAGTATTGCTTCCCATTCACCTGCTTACTTCTGAATTGTTTATTCTGTCAATCCTCATCAACTGGCAACATCTACGCCTGTGGATCATTTCCATACCTAGTATTTTAGTAGCAGGTTTGTCTATTAACCACCCATAATTCAGCACAGCGTGTTGTAGTAATTTCTACGATACATTTGTAGACTCTGATATTGGTATGCCGAGAGATATTTAAGTGACGTATAGCAGCGGTTGTTTTCATCCATTCTGCAACCATCATTTGTTGTTTTTATACCAAAATATTTAGTTGTCTTGATTGTTCATCATCTTCTTTCACAGCACTACACTTTATCTAAAAATGAAACTTTTGCTTGTAAACTTACTGTTTTTTCTTCTCGTCGAACGCGTTTCGGCGTCGTATTCGCCTTCTTCAGCTTAGAGGCTGATTCAAACATTAATTTGAATCCCCGCGCCAATCCCCTTCCTCCACGCACCACCCCCACTACACCTTCCATATAACAACCGTTACTAAATACTGGCAGTCTGTCTCTAAGTTGAAGAAGGCGAATTACGACGCCGAAAGGCGTTCGACGAGAAGAAAAAACAGTAAGTTCACAAGTAAAAGTTTCATTTTCAGATAAAGCAAGATATTTATAATAATCTCTACGGTTAATCTCAGTGTCTCCAACTAACAAATTGTTTAACGAGTTTTAAAAATATATAAATATTTGGTAAATTTCACGGTTTTTATTTAACTCTGACAGCTGTTTCAGCTCTCAAGCTATTGTCAAAAGATCAGTGAACAACTAAAACAGAGGATGTTAGGGTGGTGAACATCTGGTTAGGGCGTGTATCCGGACATGGTCGGGTGTAAAGATGCAGGGGGGTTGTAGAATTTAACAAATGAACAAACTGAATTCTGTGTATCCCGTTTAGTAAAAGCTCTTATTTAGTTTAGTTAATTTTTACATTTTGCATTTAGATTATATTTAGCTTTTAAAGACACTTGATCTTCCATTGGCTCCTACAACCCCCCTCTCTATCTTAACACCCCACTGATGTCTGGATACAAGCCCTTAACAGATGTTCACCACCCTCACATCCTCTGTTTTAGTTGTTCACTGATCTCTTTGACAATAGCTTGAGAAGCTGAAACAGCTGTCAGAGTTAAATCAAAACTGTGAAACGTACCAAGTGTTTATATATTTTTTAAAACCTATGTATTAAAATATTTCACAATGTGCCCAACGATTCATCGATTAATATCGTGTTTACTGAGTTTTCTGCTACTACGTATCCCGTCTTGGATGGATTTATGATCAGTCCTCAATTCTTATCTTTTTCATATGTTTTTCGTAGGATGTAGTGTACTTTTATTCTCTGCTAAAATCATTTGGTCACATTCAAATTTCAGACTGTAAACTTTATATTCTCAAATCTTTACACATACTTGCTCAAATTTTCTCTTTCTCTTTTTAACCATCCTTCTAGACAGAACTTAAGTAGTGTTGCTGCGATACGACAACCCTGTTTATGCCCCATTGTGATTCTTATCTCTTGCGAAACCCGTTCTCCAAACTTTACAAGACTGTTTTCCCTCTTCTTGTTTACAGACTTTATTATTCAAAAAGTATTACGTCTTTGTACTACGGCGATAAAAAACAAATTGTGCATGTCTGTGATTCCCGTGACTTTGATTGTGCATGTCTGTGACTCCCGTGACTTTGATTGTGCATGTCTGTGACTCCCCGTGACTGTGATTTTGCCTCTGTGCACGTGTTCAGCGTTATCGTATTTATACTGATGTTCAAACATTAGCAATATCCCGAACGCTGTGTGAATCGTCAGAGAAAAGGATTTGTGAAAGTTTCTATTGATGTTTACTTGCTGACTCAAGTGTGCGTATAAAACTTTCACGTACAGCTCCTTCTGCCTGGACAATGAAAGTTACTTTTAGGCATCTGATTACATTAAGTTAACAGTGTTTTGTTAGTGTAGTCACAAAGTTCTAAAATATAGAAACCACTTGCTGGAATTCCTTGTTTTCAGTAACTCCTGATAAACACATTCAACGCTTCAGCACATCTTCACATATAAACAAAATCACAGTAACACAATCTCTTACATATATCTCTATCCCTTCCTAAGAGCGGTCACAATACCGTGAACAATCGCGGAGATAAACAACTCTTTTCTCTGACGGCTTACCACACAGGGTCGCGGTCAACTCGTGCCCGTACTTTCTCAGTATATCTCATACATTCTACGTACATTGCTGTAATGTTTTTGTTCTGTTTACTCATAAGACCTACTGGCTTTTTCAGTTTTCGATTATATTGAAAAGTATGCGTTCATTTCCGAAATTGATGTTAGACTAATATTGTTACAACGGTCTCACTGGTCGTCGCATGGTACAGTGAAAAACAAAGTACAAGACACCAATAAAGTCATTAATAACCAGCTTTAATTATCACAGTTAACAACATGATTATAATCACCTTGCACAATAATCCAACTTAAACTTGTTCACACGCAATAATAATGTCAACTAATAGAGTCCCGCACAATATTACTTTTCACTAATAACCAATTGAAACGCACTAGTAATTGCCCGACGTAAACTGTCAACTAAGTGGCAGTTGTGGGCTATTTATAGTTTGCAGGGTTAATTATTATGCGTCCTTAACAAGCACTCGAAAATTCTAGAGAATACTTCAGAGCGGCATTGTCGGAAACACGCACGTACTGGCCTAAGCAAGAAATGAGTAGAAAACGTTCTTCTCCATAGTACCAGAACGTTCTGTATTGCGTGATAATATTTATTGATTGAAAATCATTGCTCTTATTTTGAATATTGCTCTTTGTTGCAAGTTTTCTTTGCTCTGAATTAATAACCAGGCTTGAGATTTTATAATTTCTAACAAACTAATAGATTTGTAATTATTTTCCATTAAATGTCTAGCATACAGTGACTTAGTTGTCTTGTTACTTTCTTTTATTTTCTTCTGCGAATCTGTATATAAATGTACGGCTCTCTCACTCAAATAAAGTATTCTGCATTCTTTGCATTTTAATTTATCTTCTACAGTCTTCTGTAAAACTAGCATTTTTAAAAAATGTTTATTTTTAAATTGTGAGAACATAATTATAATGTTTTTTAGTACTATGTTTGTTCTTAATATTTTGTAAATACGGTAACAGGTTTGTGTGTATTTTTTCCGATCTGAAGATAAGCTGAAAGGCTTGAAAGCGCTTATCAAAACTATTGAAATTAGTGGACTGCCAAAAGTTATCTATAGTGAAACACCTTATTGTTAAATAATTATGCTTTGTATCCATAGGCATGTTCGTTGCACAAAACTATTTCAGATGTATTTCTGTTACAATTTTCGGTAGAAATCCAGAGCGTTTTTAATTCTCTGGTGTGAGTGTGTGTGTGTGTGTGTGTGTGTGTGTGTGTGTGTGTGTGTGTGTGTGTGTGTGTGTGTGACCAGTTGTTTTGCAAAGAAGATTCTCTAGCGTTTCTGTTAACAGCGGAGTATGTTGGGGAAATTCTCCCGTGTCTAGGAACATAGAATACGCTTAGTGTCATCACTTAAACAATAACATTTTCTTACTACGGTCTAACTGATCGTCGTATGGGATACAGTGGAAAACAAAATAAAAGACACCAATTACGTCACTAATCACCAGCTTTAATTATCACAATTAAATAGTTTGTAATCAACAAAATATTTTCGTACAATAAATCAAATAAAAATTGTTCACACGCAATAAAAATATTTACTAATGTAAAACTCAATTGTATTACAATTGTCCCGCGCATTTGTAAAACACATAACACTTCGCCACAATATTACGAACCGCACCAATAACCACTTGAACGCACAGAGTAATCGCCCGGTAATAACTCGTAACTCAAACTGAACTGAACTTGTATTCATACCTTGCCGAAATACAAGAATATTCCATAGTACGCATTAACAATAAAGAAAAACATTAGAGCGTAATTCATTGCGGTCTTGAGACAGTGCGCGCGGCTTCTTCACAATCTAGCTAACGCGTTGAGAATCACGTACGCACACACAGTACAGCCGGATTCCACTGGAACATTCTATAAACTTGTAGAACGTTCCGTATTACATAACACTTTTTTCGCATTACGTAACAATATACAGAAAAATGTCAAGAAGAAATCTCCAGCAGATTAGAGCAGGCTAGAATTACATTCAGACAACTATCCAGATTATCATGGTGTACGAAAATGACGAGTATATTTAAAGTACGGTTTTATAAACCCACAGGAGACAGTAGTGGCACATAAGTGAGGAGGTATGTTAGAGTAATGCACAGAATGTGGTCCAAAATCTAAGCTTTGGCAATGGATTGGTTAAAGAAAGTGCTGTTGACAGGGATGGGTCGTATGTACAAACAATGTAATAATCGTTCTGTAATGAGTATACTGTAATGTTTAATGTACAGTAATTAATTACTCATTAAATTAATTTTTAAAAATGTTCAAGAATAAATTATAAAAAACAAAATAGGTTACATTAAAAAATTTTAAACTTATAATTCTTAATATCTATAGGTTTGTAAATTCAAATAATTTGTTTTAAATAAAGAATTTGGTTTCTTCTAATAAATTATTCAAAACGAGACCTCCAGTAAGCTATAAAACAAATAGGCTGTGTCGGGCAAGCAAAATATGCTTGAAACCCTAAGCAACCCGTTGTAGTAAAATGAACTCATATTATCTTCAGGCACGTCACTTAGTATGTTATTGACGGTTGGTGCCGGCGAGTAGGTGTCAGATATCTACGCACACATGTTGCTGAATCAATTAATAGCTGAAATCCACATTTTATCCAATCTACTGAATAAAAATTTTGTGTGTGCAATTTTTCTATAAAAACCCATACAATATTTCATAAAAAATATTGACATTGCATAAATACTTTATTGTAAATTTTTATGAAATGTTTCCTATATAATTACGTTAAATTCTAACGTAATTTATCGTTTGAGAAGTGCACAAACTCGATAAACACAAATCTAAATACACCAAAATTCATAGTTTTACAAATATTTTGTAGTAATTGTATATCACCGCTGTCTAATCTGGCACTTTTGTTAGACCCGAACTTCACGCGGGATAGTCGCGCGTTACTGTAGTTGTGGTCGGAGGTACTTCAATACTTTGAGCACTAGCAAAATTGTGTAACTGTCAAGACTGGTAAACGAAAATAGAAGTAAACTTGAAGGTTACGTAACAACTAACAATATTTATATTGTCTTAAACTTGTTACAGAATTAACACAGTTGTTCACTTCAGATAAATTTGTAAATAACAACACAGGCAGATACTGCAATTGTCACAGCGTAAATTAACAAATAATCTTGATTGATTAATTTCTTTATTATAAATAGAAATAACACTTTACTGCACACCACTGTAGAAAAATTTCTCGGATTTTTATTAACTGTCATATTTATATATTTTTGAATTTTAAAGTTTAAACTTTTATACAAATTTTGTGTAAACGTGTGCCTAGTTGATGTATTTATTTACATGCTTGAAGTAGAGGTACTCAAACACTGCAGGAAAACCAGAACTTTTAAAAAGTTTTAGAACTAATTTCCTTACTTTATATCAAAATTTAATGTGTTTGGCATTACTTTTGGTGTGGTTAGTTCTTAGAGAACAAAAGGCTTGGTTTACGGGAATCCCATGGAATTGACTTCTGACAATTTTTTTTATTGTTAACAGAAAGTAAATTAGCTATTTATAATACCACATTAAAACTTGTTTTGGATAGAGATTTTGGGTTGTAGTATTCTTTCCAGAACTATAATTCTTCAAACTTTCAAATCTACCATTAACGCACCCTGCTACAAAACCAACGAAACCCTTTAAAGTATTTTAATGTGCATTTCATAAAACGACCGACTAAAGGGTATTCTATCATGTACAGAAACAGGATTATCAATTATGATAACCAACTAGTCAACAACTCGCAGTGCAACCCTTAGTTAAGAAAAGAGTGAAGCGACAATAAACGATAGAACGTTGTGAAGAGAGGTGAAACATAACATTGAACACACCTAAAGTAATCTTTTTTTAAATCATTTATTATTAATCTGCATTATTATTAAGTAAGTTGTACATTTGAGAATAAATGATAACAAATTTAAGGTCAACTTTAACAATTGTTTTACATTTCAATACAATTCAAAGCCAGTTTTTTTGTGCCTGATATAGTAATGATGTGCAGGCATATTTTCATCTTGTTTTCTAGTTTCCATTTTTTAGACTTCCTAGATCTATATCACTTGACCCTTTAATCCTTTAACCTAATTCTCGATCCTCCTATGGGTCTATGCCTTGTAAAGCTCTAGTAAACTCGTTGCTCTGTCGACTGTGTTTTCTCCATTATTTCCATATACCCAATCTATTTGAGTCTATTTCCTTTAAAGAATCTTACAATATACATGTGTCCATAGAGAGGGTAGAGCTGAACGTTATTACGCCTTTAATCAAACCCGTGTCAGACGTGTTTTATCAATCTTCTCTCAAAGCCGCGTAATTATTCTTAATGTTTATATTTCTGATCTAGGCTATATATTAACCACTGCCTAATAAGTGTTTGGGAAACTGGTAATTTACTGCCTGTAAAAATGACGTTTGACTTTAGACGTATTATCTATCCGCAGTCTATTTGCCAGATATAATCTGCTATTTCTGACCTCGTGTTGCTTACATGATATACCACAGATTACATAACTCCATTTACTTGCTCTATGATGCTGAGTAATGATTTATAGTAAATTACTATAACAGGAATTAAAATTATTATAATGTTACTTAGTTTGATGTAATTCATGTATCACTATCGACATTCAAAGTCTATTCTCCAAATATAATTATTTCTTCAGAGGCTCTGATAAAGCTTTTTAAAAGCGAAAACCGGTTCAGGCCATAAGGTAAAACTTTCATGTGTTTACCTATAAAAAAATAAATATATTTAGTTAAGTAACGGACACGTCATGGACAACGAAATCCAAGACTATTCTCCAGTATTGTATTCACAAGTTACAAAGACAAATTGAGAGGGCTCCACATGAAAAACTCTATGGTGGGCCATAAATTTCGTAACTTGTCCAAAGCTGTACCGTATAGGAATAGGTAACTATCGCTTTAAAAATTGTTAAATATTACAACCCAATTTTTCTTTTCAACTGATTACGGTAAAGTTTTCCTTTGTATTTTCAGTAGTGAAAATTTTATGCGTGTCAAAGGTATTATTTCTTCCAAGAAATTTTCAAACTGCGACATTGACGGTTGAGTTAGACGAACTCCAAGAAAAGTAATTACATTTACATTGGGTAATTTGAAATGTTTTAACAGTCTTTACTTTAGGCGTGTTATTGGTTTTGTTTGGCTATAAAACAATACGCTCTTATTGTTACATTTACTACAGTCAAAATGAGCTGTATCATTATTAAATTATTATACGTAAAGTATTTTATTCCTCTTTACTTTCTTGTTTTTTCAGTGTTTTAATTTAATGGCTTTAAATGAGAAAAAATCATATTTGATTTTTAGGTTGAGGTTATGGATGTTTTATAGTTTTATTTGACTACTCATGTTGTAAATTTATTATTTACGCAAACACTGACAATGCTCCAATGTCTTGTTTGCATTTAAGGTTTACATTGTTTGTTAAAGATTTTAATTTGCACGTACGTCAGTGAGGAAGCTCACATCAGAAAAACCTTAGTGTCTAAAATTAAACACAGAAGTCTCGTCTAGCACACGTATTTTGCTAAACATTATAAATATAAAATACTGGCAAAAATGTGCGTGCGACGTATTGCACTAAAGGGAAATAAGAGGAACCTTCAGTCAGCAAGAACTGTCAAGGCAGCTTCTCTTGGGAACTCTGTGTTAGGAATTGGTTTATACACATTGCCAGTCTTGTTCCCTTCAAACCCTATCATTTCTTACATTCATCATTATTATCTTCAAGGATTAAACCAAGGATGGTTTGTTTCGGTGTCAAACAGGCAAAGATTAGAGCCGGTCACTCCAGCGTTTCCTAGGACGTCAGACACCTCTCCGTCACCTCGGCGTAGACCTATAGTCCCATAGTTGTTTGGGGATGCGGCAGTCATCCACTCAGCAAAGACTTCCTCACAAATTCAACCGATACTGGGCAGCCCTGTCGAGTATACGCATAATATTCAGTTCCTGCCGTATATTTGTGTTTCTTCTACGATCATGGAGAATATATGGACGCGTACCTGAAAAATCTCATTTCAGCCGCTTGGATGCGACTGGCCTGGCCTTTCGTTAAAGTCTAATTGTCAGACGTATTGAGAAGTGTGGGAAAGGCTATTACCTCGTAGAATTTTAGACGTGTTTCTTTACTTGCTGACTTAAGAGTTTGCCTAACGGTCCCGCACATAACGTTGAACTTATGCAACGTATTCACAATGTCGTTGCTTGCATTGTAAGACACACTGTAGCCCAGGTTTTTAAAATTGCTGACATGTATCTCTTACATTTTTAACAATAAATCAAGTTACTCGCCTGTTGTAAAGTTAATGGTCATAGAAGACGAAAATGTAAAACAACAAAGGACACTCGCGTGAAGATTTGTGAAACAGTAGGCGTTCCCACGTTTATGCATACTAGAGAAACACGGACATCAGGTAAACACGAAGATGAAAAAATTTGGAATGTTGAAATAAAATTGTAGAGTTTTACACAAGGATATCGGAATACAACATAGAAGAAGGTTGCGGACAATAGATGAGGTGAAAATGGCGCGAACACTTTGACCGCATGCCAAGTAACATACCTTAACTAGCGTTGAGATACAAGACTATTGGAATAGGGAACCAAACGACTGGGAGAAAATGTGTTCCGGTCTAGGTCAGGTTGGCCTAATCCGTGTGTAAAGAGTGTGATAAATATTGAACCATGAAAATGATAAAATAATATGAGAGAATAAAAGTAATATCAAATAAGATAGATAGAGAGAGAGAGAGAGAGAGAGCGAGAGAGAGAGAGTGAGTGAGAGGGAGAGAGAGAGAGAGAGAGAGTGGCATATAGACAAAGACACACAGAAAGATTTAGTGTATGTGCGTGTTTGTACACACAGGCGAAGTTTGATGGTTGAAAGCATACCTCTTGCCTCAGAATGAAGTCCATGGGCCCTGTGTAAAATCTGTGCACACAAGTCAACAACTACACATTATAGTCTACGTTAATCGTTAAAATACGAGGAGCATTCAAATTTAAATTATAATTTATTACGTATTCAAAAAGTAGACTGTACACTATTATTTTTCAACATAGTCTCCCTTCTTTTCATTGTATAGGGGCCATCTTTTGAGTAGCTTCCGTATTACTTCAGAACAAAATTCCTTTGGCTGCTGACGGACCCACTCTCGAACAGCTTCAATGACTTCTTCATTGGAACAAAACTTTTTACCCCCTAGAGCTTCTTTTAAGGGTCCAAACAAATGGAAATCAGAGGGTGCGAGATCCGGACTACAGGGGGGATGTTGCAGAATAGTCCACTTTAATTCACGGATTGTAGCCATCGTATGAGCGGCCACATGAGGGCGCGCATTATCCTGTATAACAAACAGATAAAATGTTGACTTTTTCAGCTTGTTTCGGATGGCTGGTTTTACTGGACCCCTCAGTAAATTTGAATAATACTCGGCATTTACAGTGCGCCGCTCTGTTAGGAAATTGATGTGTTGAACATCCCGCATATCTCAAAAGAATAAAGCCATAATTGTTCCTGCTGAAAAGGAGATTTTGTTTTCTTCGGTTTCGAAGGTGAAGGATGTCGCCACTGCATAGATGCTCTTTTACTTTCTGGGGTAAAATAGTGTACCCATGTTTCATCAGTAGTCACAATAGACTGTAAAAATTCATCACTCTTTTCTTTATATTGTGCCAACAATGTGTGAGTCACATGGAGGCGTGTCTCCTTGTGTTCTTCCGTTAGCATTCGTGGAATCCAACGCGTGCATATTTTCCGGTAATTAAGTTGATTTCTGATACAGCCATCCACACTGGCAACACTGATAGTGAGTATAGAAGCAATACACCGTACTGTAATTAGACGATCATTTTGAATAAGTATCTTAATCCTGTCAGCCATTTATACTGTTGTCGATGTTTTCGGACGGCGAGAGTGCTGTTCATTCTCTACACTTTCTCGACCATCTTTAAAGGGTTTACTCCATTTATAGATGCTTATGTTTGTCAACGTTTCCTCAACAAACTGTCTTTTAAGTTTTTCATAAATTTCTGACGGTTTCACTTTTTTTTGTAAGAAATTTTATAATAATACGATTTTCCACGCTTGGATGCACTTCTTTTTCACTCATAGTTGTAAACAAATAACATATAACAGCTGGGTGCTGAATGACTAGAACAGGTTAATGCTTGTTTCCAACAATCAGACAGTGCTACCAACTGCGGCTTTTGTTTCTTTTATTTGGCACCAAATTCAATTTTATAATTTAAATTTGAACACCCCTCGTATAAATTATGAAATTAAGAATTCAGACAAATCACGTCTCACTAACACGGCTCCATTGCGACGAAGCAGAGCTGAGTCTGCTTAAGAGAAACTTTAACTATACATCACCGTACAAGAATTGTCTTAACTTATAGTTATATTTTCCAGCAAGAAAAATAACTACTGTAAATAAAACTTAAATAAATTAACGGCTCAACTGATAATAACGCTTTCATTAAAACTTTGAGGGTACTTTGCGTAATTAAGGTCTTCTTAGTACTGAAAAGTGTTAGACATAATGTGGGTGTCATTTAACCGAAAAAAACTTTGAATATTACTTAGATGAAATGTTTACTTACAGTACTCAAATAAAAATTAATACAATTTGTAATATGCACATTATTTCAAGGTGTCGTACAGTGCTTAGTCACTACTTGGCTCCGCTTATTCATTTGTTACCTACTTCACGTCAATTAGGTGGTTGTTAGATCTCGCTTTTTTGCTGCCGAAGCACCTTTGAAGTGAAGGCTGCGATTTTATTCCAGCATCACTTTCACCACGTTATCTGGAGTTAGCCCACCCATCTCTGCTTACATTACTTGTCTATTAGCCGTCCGTATTGTGCCGTTGAAGAACGTATAGTCTGCACTGTAACTTAAAGTATCTCTGTATCTTTATACGAGGAGTTACGGTTTTCCAGTTTGCCCATACTAAAGAGGAAATCGATAGAAGTACCAATGGCCAGTTAGGGACCCTGTGACGTAATAGCCTCTCCTTTAGTACGATAGGCGCGTGTCGGGTCCCTGCCTGTACCCTAAACACGTAGTCGTGGGAATAACCCGTGCCGAGTCAAAATCGTGTCAGATAATAGTAATAACCTCTCAAAGACTCAGTCCAGTCACAAGGTGAGATTCCGGATAAGCCTTGCTATCCACCTTCCTCTGCTTTCTCCCAGCGATCCTGCCAGGCTCACCTATTGACAGCCTTGGTTCCTTCTGCTGCTGCTGCTGCTGTATCCTCTACTTCTGCCTTACTTTACTAGATAGTTTTCCTTTTGGGCCACCGGATCAATAATGGTTACTCCCACAACTACCAGTATGGCCGGACCTGAGACTGTAAAATACGCCCTTGTCACCTGCAGAGCTCCCCTCCTCAGGGCCAAAGACATAATGTTTTCTGTTTCAATGCGTCTTTGTCCATTAAAAGAAAAACACTCATGACAGGTAAATTTCAAACAGTTGGTAAACAATTAATAAATTGACAGATCGATTTACTGCCCACCTATTATTACATTAATATAATATTATGACGTTCGTTTATAAAATACTTATTTTGTGTAACTGTACAGAGAGCTTTCGAGGCCCACTCTTAGTCTTTTCGTTAGAGACTGTCTATAATACTGGGGTTTATTTATTCCAAATACTGGCGAAGAGAATAAGATGGGTCTTGTGTCTTATTTCATGGTTATCACTGAATTTTTAATAACTTTTATTTTAAATAGTAAATTCTAATCATCTGAATTATAATAGTATGCAATATAACAGAAATTTAATTCTCAATTAATCTTAAAGCAATGTCCTCTTATCTTCGTCTAACTTTTTGCCGCACCTTATTTTATATCTGAGAGTAATGTGTGAGTAACGAATTTAATACATTTAACGTAAAGCCAAAGTAAAAGTGCTGAGTAAAAACGTACGATTCAAAAAAAGGTTTCCTTACGTTGGGTGGAGTAACCTATATCCATTATAAGTCCGTATATAATGATGCGTAAGCGGTCTGAAAGGCTGTCCTAAATTCAAGGGCTACTTAACTTTATCAATTGTACAGTTTGTAGATGGTTTGGTAACGGTTGAAACAACTTTAGTGGCTTGAGTCTGAAAAAAATGTTTTTTTGCAAAATTAAAAACTTAAAATACTGGTAAAAGTAAGCGTTATTTAATTATGCATTAGCTAGTTATTCTTTACAACTTGCAGAATATCTTAAGTACCTAAACATTAAAAAATTATTTGATCTAAATTGGTTAAATGCCAAAATAGTCTTAGCCACATAATAGGCTCACTACGATATGAATGATAGCTACTATCACAACTATGACCGCGTCAGTGATAGATATAAGGCTCCTACTTTAGTAGACCTTCACAACGTTTGAAGCTGACTATCATAGCCACAACGTTTACAAGGTGTAGACTATCATTAACATTCCCTTTGTAATTACCAAAAAATTCTAGCATTAATTCACAAACTTTACAATAACCAAAAACCTATAGTGTTAACTATAGTGTTTATATATAGTGTTAAATATAATCTATACTAATCCCATAACAGAAAGAACTACTACTACTACTACTACTACTACTACTACTACTACTACTACTACTACTACTTCTACTACTGCTACTACTGTTACTATTATTACCTAATTGTAAATATGTAACTACCGACTCGGAACACCAAGTTTTTTATGGTAAAAATGTTAAACTTTTACCTTGTAGCCTGAACTAGCTTTGCATATTACAAGCTTGCGCGAAAATTATTTCAAGCTACAAGGTGAAAGTTTAACATTTTTACCATAAAAAAACTTAGTGTTCGAGTCAGTAGTTACATATTTATAATTAGTTAATCATCGGACACGTCATGGACAACAAAATCCAGAAACTATTATAATAATAATAATTATTATTTTTATTATTAAAATTAATATTTCTCGAAAATGGTTGTGCGCCTGGTATTACTGAATGTTAAAAAAAGCGTTCAACTCCGTCAGGTGGAGCAACTTGCTGGAGACGGTGGAACATGACTTTCACGTGCCGAGGTACCTGCTGCGGATGGTGGACGTTTACCTCAGGGACTCAGGCGCTGCTTTAAGAAACTCAGGAAAGACAGCGGCGGATGGCTGTAACGGCCGAAAAGCGGCCCAGGTTTCAGTTCTTAGAACGGACCTCTGTGATATTCCGCTGATATGAGGATAGAGATACCGTACGACTCGTTTTTGGTGAGGTACGAAGACTACGTGGTACCATCGTACCATCGACCAAGCCCAGATCAGACACATTAGTGGGATGCGATTAGTGAGCAACTCGATGGTACCTTAGCTCTTGTGAAGACGGAAGTCGTGCTCTTTACTAAGAAAAGGATTCGACTTTACTAGGAGTCGGAGACGATGTGGTCGAACGAAGCCACCGGTGAAGTACGTTAGTCTGATGATCGAGTTCAAGTTGAACTTTCTTGAGCAGATTAGGCATAGGTAGACAAAGCGGTAATTGGAAGTAAGTGTTATTACTCCTATAAACAGTTGCTCCAATCCAGGATACTGGGTAAATAATTGAAACTAACCATCAGTAGAAGTCTTAATCTGTAGAAGTAGCATGTGGGTGTAAGGCCTCGACATTAACTAACGCATACAAGCAGCAGCTTAGATTATTTGAGAGTAAACCTTTTTAAAAGATCTTTGCGCCTTGGCAATCTGACGATGAGTCCTGGACGATACATACGAATTGGATTCGTCCAATTATTACACCGGTTAATTAAATGGATCATACCCAGAAGATCGAGTGTAGAAGCTTAGAATGGCTGAGTCATGGAAGACGAATGGATGGTAGCAGAACAAATAAACGAGTAGCAGACTGGAAACTAATTAAAAAAAGAATTAGAGCAAGCCATAGGATTGATCAATGACGTAGAGAATGATTTGAGATGTATGCATGGGAGGCTGTAGAAGGATGTGTGGTGACAGGACGGAATGTAGGGAAATTATTGAGCAGGCTAAGGCCCATATTGGTTTGTGACACCAGAAGAAGAAGAAGAAGAAGAAGAAGAAGAAGAAGAAGAAGAAGAAGAAGAAGAAGAAGAAGAAGAAGAAGAAGAAGAAGAAGAAGAAGAAGAAGAAGAAGAAGATAGCTGTTGTAATTATAAACATCTTTGTACGGCCGATACAGAAACAACACACATATCATGAGCGTTTTTTGTGTAAGATTATATTCTTATATATATTACACAAAGAATATTAATTTTATTAATATCCTAAGGATATTAATTATTATTTTATTCATATATAATAAGGATAATTATAATATATCATGAGCATTAACTTTCATTACGTGTGTATTCTTTATGTGTTGCCTTTATACAGGATCTGGTGATGAGAATAAATTTCAAACTTCGACAACGAAGTGTCAAAATCTCGTCAAAATGTTTTACGAACACAAGTAACACTGTTCCACACCCCTATAGAAACTTTTTACCCGATTAGCACTTTCAAAAATATTTCCGATTTGATGATGAGGTGTGAAACTTGAAAGAGCTAACCGAAAACAAATTGTTCTAGTGTTGTGCCATAGTGTTATTTCTGTGTGTGATTATAACCACTAACACGACTTCATTAATTAAAAATCTTTTAAAAATGTGTCAAGTGAGTTACCAAGCCTTACAAAACCTTTCACCACAAAAAATCTACATCCTTTCACTTGACTTATGAATCAATATGTATTTACATTCATCCACATGAAACTATTTCCATGTCCGAAACTTTCTAGGTTTGGTATATGTATGACTGCAGTACTAACATATCGACTCAAAACTCCCTTGCCCCAAATTACTGGTAGAAAAAGTGCCTTGCGGTTTAAAGAAAGATCGGAAGAAAGAAAACGTACTATAATAATATACGTGAAGTCAGTGCCATTTTTGAAACACAGTATGGATTGGTCAGGCTGAGTGCACCCTAGATGACAGGGATGCCACATGCTTACTCAAGAACAGTAGTACTAGTTGAAAGCCTCATAATTATACATAAATGTATCCGTTTGTCATCATCATCATCACTCCAAGGCATTAGACCTGTTCCGGAACCAATCTCTTCCTCGGTCTACCGACATCTCTCCTCCCAGTAGGGTGATAACCCAAGGCAGCCTCTGGTAAACGAATATCAGGCATGCGGTTCAAGTGTTCACACCATGTCCTTCTGTGGTCTTCAATCTTCTGGTGCAATGATACAATATTTAAATTGCGTCTAATGTCTTCGTTCCTTCTCCGATCCAAGAGAGAACAACCTTGCGTACCTCTCAGAAATTTCATTTCGGCTGCCTGGATCCTCTGCACGTCCCTTTACCAGGAGTCCATGTCTCACTAGCATACAGGAATGTAGGGACAGCCACATTTTTATAAAATTTTATTCGGGTATCTTTTCGTGTTTTATTTTTCAGGTACCTATGAATCGTTACACAGATGTGTTTGAATTTTGTTAGCTTAATGTTTGTAATTACCGTGTGTACCATTACAAATAGTGCCAACATTATAAGTTTTACTGGTACATTACTCAAGACATGCCCAACAAGAAGACGAGCAGAGACATTTTCTACCGAAATATAACTAATAATATTCGAAAAGTCTTTCCATAAACATCATGCTACAAGTTACAAAATCGCACAATTCGTGGTACACTCAGAAACATTAAACCTATATTCTGTCAGTATTTTATGACAAAATAAAAAAATTCAAACAGATTTTTTAAATATGGCCTCTTAAAGTTGTTGCTTCTTTTTCTGATTTATATTATTTGTAAGAAGAACTTCGTTAATTTCTGTTACTCTTATTACGTCGTAAAGTTTGTAGAGCTTTATTTGTATTTTCTCGACAGTAAAAGTTAGATAGGCTTAGCGCCGAAATTAAAAACAGAAGACATTACCTTAACTAGCTGTCACAGTCCATTATTTACAGAGCTCTCCCTTGAGACGTTCTTTGTCTAGTAAAAGGAGGAGATTATTATTGTCAGCTAGGTTTGTGCTAACACTGGAAAACATAATTTACTATAAAAGCGTTAATGATAAGGCATTTTGTGAAATGGCTCAGATGATGTACTGTACATAATATTTATGAAATAACGTTAATTACCACTATTTAATATTTCATTCTACTGTTAGTTTACACACACACACAAACACACACACACACACACACACACACACACGCATAAATTTCAATGACGTAAATCAATATTTATTTATTTAGTATATTTATATAGTATCATCAATACTTGACGTAATTGATGAGCTGGTACAGCAGAAACACTGCCTGGTATAACTCATTATCACCCATTATCCGTCCCGTCCGTATCTTTCTTTTACAAGATATGATATAGAAATTATTAGGCTTCCATAAGATCAAGTGACGAATAATCAATCTATAGTTGCATTCAACTGTCTAGTACTCAATTACTTAACTAAAAATGAACTTTTTCATGTGAAAACTTACTGATTTTATTGGACGCGTTTCGGCTTACGTATCCGCCTTCTTCAGCTTTGGTAACAGACTGCCAGCATTTTGTAACGGTTGTGTGGAAGGTGAAGTGGGGGTGGTGTGTGGAGGAAGGGGATTGGCGCGGGGATTCAACTTACTGTTTGTTTTCTGTATAATTGTGTCAAAAAGTGTATGTGATTTATATTGTAATTGATCGTTGAGTATGTTGTTTGGTTGTGTTGTGTGGTGTTTATATATTTCGTATTGTTCAGTTGTGTTGAGTTTTCGACCTTTGGGTATGTAATGTAAAATTTCAAGATTAGTGTCTATGTTGGTGTAACTGCGGTTTTCTGTGTGTATGTGTGTGGCAAATGCGGAGTGTACATTGTTGTTGGTTAAAGCTTTTAAGTGTTCAGAATAACGGGATGGGAAAGATCTTCCCGTCTGGCCTATGTAGAAACTATTGCAGTCATTACAATTTAATTTGTAAACACCTGTTTTGTTATATTTGTCTATGTCTGTGTTTGTATTACTGATGTGTTTTTTGATGGTATTGGTTGTTCTGAATGCTATTTTGTACTTGTGTTTTCTGAATGTATTGGCGATTTTGTGTGTGTATGAGTTGTGGTATGTGAGTGTGATGTATTTATTGTGTTGTGTGTTGATGGTATTTAGTGTTTTGTTGTTTTTGTTTTTGATGCGTTTGTGTAGTATGTTTATTAAATTGGGGTTATAACCGTTTTTTATTGCTATGTATTTTATTGTGTTGAGTTCGTCGGTGTAATCTTGTTTATTTAAGGGTATTTTAGTTAGTCTATGGAGCATATGGTTGAAGGCCGCATGTTTATGTTGTGTTGGGTGGTTTGATGTGTTGTGTATAACCATGTCGGTTGTGGTTGGTTTCCTGTATATTTTTTACGTGTGTGTATTGTTAGTTTTGTTAATTGTTAGGTCTAGAAAATTTATACTACTGTTTTGTTCAGTTTCCAGTGTAAATTTTAATTTGTGGTGTATAGTGTTTACGTATTTGTGGAAGTTTTCAACTTGTCTTGTGTTGCCTTTGAATAAAAGTAGTATATCATCTACATACCTGTGCCAGTATATAATTTTGTTAGTGTATTTGTTGTTGTTTATTATGTGGTTCTGTTCAATGTTGTGTATATATATTTCTGCTAGTATTCCTGATATGGGGATCCCATCGGGAGTCCTTCTGTTTCTGTGTATATTTTGTTATTGTATGTAAAGTAATTTTGTTCAGTTATGATTGTGGTAAGTGTGATGATTTCTTGTATGTGTGTTTCAGGTGTGTTGTTTTGTCTGAGTAGTTGTTCTAGTGTTTGTATGGTTTCTGTGATGGGGACATTAGTGTATAAATTGGTTATATCAAAAGATGCCAGAGTTGAGTTATGTGGGATGTGTATGTGTTCAGTTTTCCTGACTAGGTCAATGTTGTTTTTGATAGATGTGTTGTTACTGAGTTTAATGTTTTCTCTGATTATTTTGTCTAGTTGTTTTGCGATTTTGTGGGAGGGGGCCTGTGTGTTGTTTATTAGTTTATTATTTATTTATTTAGTTTCTACATAGGCCAGACGGGAAGATCTTTTTCATCCCGTTATTCTGAACACTTAAAAGCTTTAACCAACAACAATATACACTCCGCATTTGCCACACACATACACACAGAAAACCACAGTTACACCAACATAGCCACTAATCTTGAAATTTTACATTACATACCCAAAGGTCGAAAACTCAACACAACTGAACAATACGAAATATATAAACACCACACAACACAACCAAACAACATACTCAACGATCAATTACAATATAAATCACATACACTTTTTGACACAATTATACAGAAAACAAACAGTAAGTTGAATCCCCGCGCCAATCCCCTTCCTCCACACACCACCCCCACTTTACCTTCCACACAACCGTTACAAAATGCTGGCAGTCTGTTACCAAAGCTGAAGAAGGCGGATACGTGAGCCGAAACGCGTCCAATAAAATCAGTAAGTTTTCACATGAAAAAGTTCATTTTTATTTAAGTGTTAGTGCTGTGAAAGAAGTGATGAATAATCAAGACAACTCAATTACTGTCTCGCTTATAATATACATGTAAACACTATGGAGTGTACACAGAACCACACAGTGATATTATGAAGTGACAAGTCGAAGGCTGACAGCTGATCACACGTCTACACTTTATGCTGTCCGACACATCTGTCGTAATTTCTTTTCGTGGTTATGTGTAATATACAGTATCTGTTCTGCATTCTATTCGTCTGAGAATACGCCTGTACACGTCTTTAGACAGGGTCGATTCTTTTGCAATCTATCCGTTCCGCAATGAAAGTTTTAAAATAATTGTTAAAATATAGACTTTTATCGTATTCACTGTCTTTCAAATGATTTGATAAGATTTCCAAAAATAATGGCGTATTTCTTAGAGGAATAGGCCTACGTCTCTCAGAGATTGAGAGATATTGTTATTAAGGAACACGTCGAGTTTCTTACCTTGATATTGTTACGACGAATGCATGGATCGCCGTGTTCGTACAGTGGAAACAGAATAACTGACACCAGACGAAATCGCTCTTTACAACTGTAATGACAGTTTAAATAAACAAAGAGTACAATAAAATGATGACTATTATAGTAATTCAAGGTTACGTGTATCCAACACATACTACCAGACAATAAATGTCACCCAGTTGACAGTGTCACGCAAAGTAATGCAAGTCACCACTTTCAGATGCCCCACACACAATAATTCACTACAATCACTTCACACTATACGCATTAAGAACCGCAACCCTAAACTGACTAATTCCGCTGCTGATTCCTATGTCTATACCCTGGCTGTGTGGAGCAGTATGTGAGAAACCTTATGCGGATGCTGCTAGAATAATCAACCACAATCTGGAAGTCGGGTCTGGAGAAGTCAAAAATGCGCGCGCTGATTGACTAATCCTGCCAGCCACACAATGCG
Organism: Magicicada septendecula; assembly: GCA_034769895.1. Lineage (NCBI taxonomy): Eukaryota > Metazoa > Arthropoda > Insecta > Hemiptera > Cicadidae > Magicicada > Magicicada septendecula. The sequence continues at coordinate 447,704,944 of CM068370.1, read as the reverse complement.
TGCAAAGCGTTACGTAACAACAGGCGTTACATATCACCATCCTACAAAACAAACTTAAACAGAACAACACACCAGACGAACTTATCAACGAAATAACAGGAACTCTGAACATTATCATAAAACAAAACTACTTCACATATAACAATAAATTTTACACACACAATGATGGTCTACCCATGGGCTCACCCATATACAGCATTCTAGCAGAAGTCTTCCTCCAACACTTAGAAAAAACAAAAATCTAATACTATACAGTGGAAACAAAAGACAATGTGAACAATTACTAACACACATAAACAAGATACACAAAAACATAACCTATACTGCCGAATACGAACACAACAATAGCATAAACTTCTTAAACCTCTCCATCACAAAACTTAAACCCAGGCACAAATTCAGTACATCGAGAAAACCGACTACAACTGACACACTAATACACAACTCCTCCAATCACCCAACACAACACAAACTAGCTGCCTTCAGAACTATGATACATACACTTAACAACATCCCACTAGATGAAAAAGACTACAAAGACAACAATAAACTTCTACACAAAACACAAAGCAAACAACAGACAAAGATAGGAAACAACAAATTCATAACACTAACATACATCAACAACCAAACTGAAAAAATAGCCCACAACTTCAAAAAAGCAGGATACAGAATCGCATACAAAACTACTAACAAAACAGAACACACACTATCATAACACGCACACAAGGCACAAAAAAAATTCGATCTACCTGCTGTTTACAAACTAAATTGCTCAGACTGCAACAAATTCTACATAGGCCAGACAGGACGCAGCTTTAAACAAAGATACATTGAACACAGAAAGGCACTCCACTCCACTACAGAATCCACCTTTGCAAACCACCTCATTGAAGCAAACCACACCATACTAAAACATCGAAAATAACATGGACATTCTTCACGTACACACGAAAGGCCGAAAACTAGACACTCTAGAACAATTGAAAATATACAAACACACGAAAACACATAAAAACGGCATCCTAAACGAACAAACACAATTCAAATCACACGAATTATTTGAACATATCACACCCCACCCCCACAATATCGATCTTTCAGAACTCGATACGGTCGCCAACAACAAGACGGACAGTGTTCCAAGCGGCAGCCTCTGAAGAAGCGTTTTAAAAGCGAAAACCGGTTAAGGCTGTAAGGTAAAACTTTTACGTGTCTACCCATAAAAAACTTTGTGTTCCGAGTTGATAGTGAAATAATTATGTTTAGTTAAGTAACGGACACTTCATGGACAACGAAACCCAAGCGTTACATGTCCTCTCAGCGTAGCAGTATTATTAGTAATTGTTATCCTTCATATTTACCTTTTCCCCATTAGTCTGTCTTTACTTCAAGTCTATCGGATTTTCAATAAGAAAATTTCTTCTTATTCTATTTCACCATATCATTCCAGTCACTACCTCGTCTCACTATACCTGTCTCCCCATAGTAAGCGTTCTCCATCAGATCCACATCTCGAAGTATACCAAATAATCTGCTACGTATTGAACAACAAACTTGCGACCTGAATAAATATTAGTTTGCAGCTTCTTGACGCAATCTATTATGTAATTAACATGCAATAAGTGGAAGGCTTTATGTACACCGATGTGGTGTTAACTCTTATATTCTGGCTTGTTATGTACTTAAACGTTTGGAAAATTAATCACTAAGCATACAATAAAGTCGTTATATAATTATGCCTACTGTTAATGCCATGAAATGTTACAATCTTATGTGGTCCATACCATAGTTTTAAAATAAAAAGCAAAATACCACAAACTGAGAAAGAAGATGATGAACTTGGTGACATCTAGGAGTGTTTCTTTGGAAGAAATAGTGCGTACGAGGTTTAATTTATAGTATTGGTACTTATAACTTAGAAACTCTGGTTTTAAGAAAACGGGAAAAGTAATAATGTTTGTTTTCTATATGTGGTGATGGGGATGATTTTAAAGGTGCCGTGACTATAGAGAATGTTGAATCACAATGTTCTGACAAGCGTGACCGAAAGGAAAACGGATGCTGAAAATAATCGTGTAAAGGAGAAACAGCAGATGTAGTATTATGACATTTATTATGACATCTAATTGGGTCACTATCTTACTTTTATGATCCAATCTATGGGAAAAAACAGAAAAAAATTATACGCACGAGATCAACTAAGTAAGAAACTGTGATTAAGTAAAGAGGTTAGGTCTGGAAAAAAAGAAGTTGTAGGTTTATCAATATACGTTGAGGAGAATAAAAATAATGACTGTACTGTGTATCCAGATTCGTTTTGTATTATGATATATGATTTGTTTTTTATAATTGCAACATATGAATTATTTCCATTACAGGCGAAATGTTAATTCTGTGACTCTACTGTTGTCTAAGGCTGACACGACCAGCGTCGTAATTGTTAATATTAGTCTACTGTTTACCGAGCTGTCAGGGCGTGGTCTGATGTTATTTCACGCAAACGTTTCAGCCACTTCATCGGTGGTCATCCCTCGGGGAACCTGTAACCCGTAGAGGGCGCGTCCCCAGGTGGCGGATAGGGGGATGGGGGTGCCCTAACCGGCTTAGGCCGGCGGGTAGGCGGGAAATAAAATACCACACGCGGACCAACAGGTGGGGCAGAAGGGGCTCCTTAGCTGTAGAGAAAGTAACCCTTCTAGGAGAAGGTACTCTGAAATAAAACCCTGGCCCTCCAGGTTGGGGGCTGAGGCATTGGGCTAACTCCCCAATACTCGGAAAACCATTTATTGTTAAAAAGCCTAGTAAACAGCCTTGGAAGGATCGGATAAAAAGTTAAGAAACGTCATAATCCGGTAGATAATGGTGGTACAGTGCTCTATTGTCGACGACATAAAAACAAAACAGCAAAGATGGTTTGGGCATGTACAAAGAATGCCGGATAATCGACTCCCCAAGCAAATTTTGAGATGGACACCATACGGTCGTAGGCGAAGAGGAAGACCTAGGTTGACTTGGAGAGAAGGCATCAACCGGGCAATGAGAGACCGGGAATTGGAAGAAGAATCTTAGTTAGATCGAGACCAATAGAGACTAGGGATCGGAAGGCGTAGGATAACGTTATGAACCGATTTATATATATATATATATATATATATATATATATATTGTGACGATTTTAAATGTATCAAAAATCGCACAGATTAAAATTTTTTAATTTTAATAAGTAAGAGTATCATACACCCTTACCTGTACCCAGATTCCTGAATCAACTTGAAACCTTCCAGTACCAACACGCCAAGAAAAGTATTAAGTAGTGAATAATAATAATAATTACTTAAATAATTAAAAATGCGACTAGAGAAATAAAGAAATCCCTAAGTCATAATAAAATAAACATAAAGTATTTATCTTCTAATTAATGAATAAATAATAATAGAAAAAGTACGAACTATTTTCTTAGTGCGCAAATACGCCCTAGCTGACTGAGCCTTCTCCCCTAAACCGTACGCGCATTCGGCCGTAGAACGTCGCAATGAGTAGACGTGAGTTTTGGTGTTGTACACATATACGTATGTGTATGTTCTCTAGAAGCATATCCAGCGTGAAATCTTGTTATTGTGAATAATGTAGTGTCTAGAGTTTGTGAGAAAATATATAAATAAAATAGAAAAAGGTAGCCAACACATCTCTTAAAAACAAAATCAAATGTAAGTGTAACATAGTTAACTACTAGACTGTAGTACTGCAAAGTGAGAACTATAACTGTAATTAAAATAAAGGAAATGTGAACTACAAGAATCTGCACTAAGAAAAGTGAAATTACAACATTTGGAACTTCAAGTACACAAACTATCTTCGAGAGCTTCAAGTAAACTAAAAATCAACCCGATGTAGATGCACCAAGAACAACGTACTCAACCCGTAGAAGACAACTGGAGATGTCCCAAGAATACAACAACAACCTCAGGTGATATCAAACCACAGCTTTTGTAAATTTCCCCTTAATAAGAAGTAACAAAGAACTTTAAAGAACTTTCGCAATGTAATGAACAAATTATCAGATTTGTATATTTTGTAATTTTGTAAGAAGTAATAGTAACCGTAATGTATATATTGATAAATTAATAATTTTGAGAAAATTGAGACCCGGATCCGTGGTATTAAAACTAACAGTTATATGAATAAATTTTGATATAACAAGAATAATATAATTAAGATCTTTGAAGCAGTAAAAGCACTATTTACAAAAATAACTTTCTTTAAAATAAGGAATAATGTTTGATTAATATTTCAATAGCAATAAAGAGATGTTTTAGCTAATACCTAGTGAGTGAATAAGTTTATGCAAACCTTGTCAGTTTCCTATATCATACTTGTTTTGTAATTTGTTAGTAAGAGTTTTACTAACAACGGCAGCTGGTTTAGTTTACTGGTAAAGAATTAAACTAGTTCCCGATTTTTGTGTTGTCTGGCCAAGGGGCGGCACAAAATTGCGCGACTCTGCTGAATTTAAAATTGTGTAATTTACTTGGAAAAAAAATGTTGTTTACAGAGTGTCACGTACAGAAAATTGCAACATAATTATGTAATTGTTGTTGTGTAAGTTTATAAGTCGTTAAGTCGTTAACATAAATTTATTCACTCAGAAATAAAAAAAAATGAGTAAATTTTTGAGTAAAAAAATGAGTAAAAATAAATGAGTAAAATTTTAATTATATAATAATAATATTAGTATCGCGAGTTTGCCGTGTTAAGCAAGTAATAGCTGGTAGGGAAACCATTCCAAACAAGTCAATTCCAAGCCAGTTGGTTCATGTTAAATGTGTGTTGAGGAATGTAAACTCTCCCCTTTGTAAGAACCCATCTCATTCATAACCCCTCCTCCCTAAAGCAAACAAAGCCACGTTAGACAAGCTCTTTCCTGTTTTGTATTGTTCTGAATTACCACCCTATGCAACTAGACGACACCCCAAAACAGCTGATTCTTTGTGCTGTTTGTTAAATCAATGAACTTTCCGTATATGAAATTTCTCTCTACTAAAATAGTATTATCGTTTGTTTTGATTAATTATATATGTCAATACTGAGAATTTAATTGTTGTGAAATAAGTTATGTTGATTAATTAAGATAAGATTACATCCCAAAGCTTAATATGAAATAAGATATATGTGTATGTGTTTAAATGAATTAAGGTTATCTATTTTTAAACATTGAGAAAACGAAGTAAATAAGTGACATAAGATTTGTCGTTCGTAATACGTCGTGTGTAAAGTGGTTATTATCACAAAAGACTCAATTTAACCCCGATTTCTTGTTGAAAGACGAATTAACCTATGAAGCATTATGGCATGGTCTCCCCTACTCTAATGTAACTGTCGCGGAACTTCGCAAGACGTTACGCGAAAATAAACCGGACAAACCTTCATTATTAAGTCGTTTGAGGGTTTTAGATTTCAATAGCGAAAAAGAAACGTGTTATCGTAAGTATACAGAACTAACTTCGTACGCACAAACCCTGCGTGATGAAAAATCCCCCGCAGTAATATTACGCACCACCCAAAGAATTGAGCATCTATACCGTCGTATCACCAATCTGTTGACCTGGCCCGGTGATAAAGGTATCCCTCCTGATGTAAAAAAATTCGCCGAGGAAGCATTAAAACAATTACCTGAGATAATACGCGAATTACGTAGACGATCCGAATTGTTTAGATTAGACGAAATCGAAGAAGCAATGACGAAATTAAATATTTCACCTACCCAATCGCCGACTCAAGAACAACCAAACGGTACTGCAAAAATTCAGATTCTGCAGGAATCCAATATAGATCCATTCAAGGAACGGTTAAGTGGTAGTCAAGTAAATATTCAAGCAGTAAACGTTACGTCACTCACTAATGAACTAGAAAATATGACCCATACCTACGAATTACCTTCTCATTCGCGGACTAATCTACCTGCGGAAAATCCTAGAATGATGAGCCAAATAAATTTAACTCCCGAGCTCTATGGAAAAATAACCCACCCTGTAGAAAGTATTTTGTCCGATATACAAATCACTGATGGACTGAATATTACAAAGCTCCTTAATTTTATCAAACACATCTTACAATTAAAGGAACTGCAACAACTAAGAGATAACCAGATTTTGCAAGTTATTTTACCTAAGTGTAGACCTCCATTAAAAGATAGAGTGTTAGAATCCCTAAGGTATAATCACCCGGTAGAAGAACTTCATACCACACTAATAAGACATTTCATTCCCACCGGTATCTACGAAGAATTGAAGCGAAACTTAGTACTTCGTGCACAAGGTACATACGAGAGACTAGCTCATTATATTTCTGAAGTAAGAGAATCTGCTTTATTGTTACAAGTTAAATGGAGCGAACAACAGTTAGTAGACACTATCATAGTAAGACTATCCCCCGAGGAGCGATCTCGACTAGCACTCGTGAAGCCACCTACAACTTTTACGGAACTAGAACTATGTTGTATACATTCGTACGACGTCTGGTATTCTGACCAGAATAGAAGTGTTTCTATGTCCCAGAGTCAACAAAGCAATTCATTCCAAACTAGACCTATTGGAAATGATACCCGAAACTACCGCGATAAGCGATTCGTAAGTACACATAAAACCCAAAACTATCCCCATGTTTCATACTCTAAACCAAAATCCCGACAACCTACGAGCGAAGTAAGTGAGGAAAGAAGATGTTATAACTGTGGAAAGGCCGGACATATTAGCAAGTTATGTAAACAAAAGCGTTATCTACAGAAAACCGACCAATCAAAAAATGTGTGAAGCTGGAAGACCGAAAATACTACGTCTTCCGAAGCATCAGAAGGAAAGGTAACAACAATACTAAGCGTCAAATAAAGATGAGTAAAAATAAACGCAGAGATCCTTATTTAACAAAATTTATCGAGAAGTGCAACTCTATTGGTGCATGTAAAACAAGTATATGCCAACTACCCTATGTACAGATAGACCTTGGAGCAACGAAAACCCTTGGTTTAATTGATTCAGGATCTACCCGTAGTATAATTAGTAAACAGTTAGCCACCTTATTAGCTAATCATAAACTGATTAAACGTAGCCAAATGGTGAACATAAAGTGTACCACCGCAAATAAACAAAACCTAAAGATATCTCACAGTATTACGGTGAAATTAAAAATTCAGAATTTTACTTGGTACATTCCTCTGCTAGTAGCTGAAAAGTTAGGACAGAACTTAATATTAGGCGCGGATTTTATAAGAAAAACTGCTTTAATCCTTGATATATATGCAAAACAATATTTTTTCAGATTTGATCGTACTCAAAAATATCAGTTCGACTCCGAATTAAGTAACGACACTGTTAGTGAAACCGCAAATATTCATTCAGAGCCTAATGAATCGAGTCTAAGTCATTTAAAAGGAAATGAGAGACTAAGAATCCAAAAGTTAATAAAAGATTTTTCTGCTGTACTCACCCCCAAGTTAGGATTAACTCATTTAATTGAATATAAAATAAATCTTAGTGACAACAAAGTAATACGACTCCACCCATACAAACTATCTCCGCCCAAGATAGAAATCATGAGAAACCACATTAACAAACTCCTTGATCAGCACGTCATTGAACCATCAACGTCTCCATATTCATCGCCTGCATTCCTAGTACCAAAAGGAACTGACAAACATAGACTAGTCGTGGATTATAGACAACTAAATAAGAGTATAGAATTTGAATCGATACCACTGCCAGACATACACAGTGCGTTTCACTATTTTACAAAAGCGAAAATCTTCACCATAATGGATCTTAACCAAGCATTCCATCAAATTCCACTAGCTGAGGAATCAAAACATTTAACTGCTTTTGCTGTCCCATTTAATCTATATCAATTTACGAGAGTACCATTCGGTATATCACAAGGAAGTTCAGTATGCAGTCGACTGTTAGAAAAAATTTTCAATGATGTTAAATTTAAATTTGTATATCATTATCTCGACGATATAGTAGTATATAGTGAGTCAATGGATCAACATATTGATCACTTGCGTGAAGTATTATCCCGGTTAAAGAAAGCCGGACTGACCGTAAACCCTAGTAAGGTTAATTTCGCAGTGAAACAATTCTCATTTTTAGGTCACATAGTATCAGCCGAAGGTAAGGTTACCATCGATCCCGAACGTACACGCGCAATCCGACAATTTTTACCTCCCAGAGAAGTCAAAGGTATAGCTAGATTTTTAGGTATGATTAATTATTTTCATAAGTATATACCCCACTTAGCAGATATAGCAGCCCCATTGAATGCCTTAAGAAAGAAAGGAACGAAATTCGAGTGGACTACTCAACATCAAGAAGCGTTTGAAACACTTAAAGAAAGTATTATATCCCCACCTGTATTGCAGTTAGCGGATTTCAGTAAACCATTTATCGTACAGACCGATAGTTCAAGTGTAGCATTAGGAGCCGTAATATGCCAGGAAATAAATAATACTAGACTCCCGATCAGTTATGCATCCCGGACACTGACCGAGCAAGAAAGGAAGTTCTCAGCCTATGAACTGGACTGTTTAGCCGTAGTATTTGCTTTTGATAAATTCAAACCATTTTTGGAACACAAAGAATTTCTACTAGAAACCGATAATCAAGCTTTATCATGGTTATTAAATCACCCAAAGCAATTAGGTCGTATCGGACGATGGGTGTTAAGATTAAATTGCTACAAGTTCAAAGTGCAACATATTCGTGGAACTCAAAATGTAGTGGCCGATACTCTATCCCGCATGTTCCCAATACGAGATCTGGAGAAGACAATATTGAAACCACTATCGTTAATACACTAATTACTAATTTTCCCCTTGCATTTAAGGATATAGCATATCACCAACAACAAGATCCGAAATTGTGTAAAATAATCGAACAAATAGAAAAAGGAAATAACTCTGACAAATATATCTTGAGTAAAAGAGTACTTTGTTTTAAAAAGGCAAACGGAAAATTACTAAGAATAATCGCCCCGGAAATAATCAAACCCATGTTAATGGAGTACTACCATTCATCTACAATTGGAGCTCATATGGGAATTAGGAAAACGATACATCGTATTCGCAAGGAATACCACTGGGAAAACATGAATAGTGAAATAAAAAAGTCCGTGAAAGAATGCGAAATTTGTGCGCTGAGCAAACCAGCAAGAACCAGTCAAGTCGGAAAACTAATCTCCGAAATACCTACCACTCCCTTCTCGAAAATATACATCGACTATTCTGGACCTTATCCCCGCTCTAAATCCGGAAATACTATGCTGTTAATTTGTGTAGACTCATTCACTAAATTCGTGTGGATGTATCCTATGCGTCGTCCATTAGCATCTACGACAATTAAAATTCTACAAGAACAACTATTTAAAAACTATGGCACATCTTTAAGCTTAATATCTGACAATGGACCCCAGTTTAAATCGAAAGAATTTAATGACATGTGTTTTAAATTAGGTATAAATCATATTACCGTGACCGAGTACAGACCGCAAGGAAATATAGCAGAAAGATACTTGCGTAACTTAAAATCAGCATTAATATCTTATCATGCTAAAGACCAGACAACCTGGGATCAAAATATTTCGTGGATACAATTTGCATTCAATTCAGCGTATCACGAAGGTCATAAATCAACACCATTTGATTTCCTGTACAAGTACAAACCCAACCATCCTTTAACCACAAAGTGGAAAATCAATGAGTTATTACCCCGCGACGTGAATGGGAATAACATACGAAAAATATGGAACGAAGCTCGTGCAAATCTGAGAGCTAATTTACAGAAATCAAGGAAGTATCATGAGAATAATAATAAGCTAATAAAGTATAAAATAGGTGATTTAGTCATGTATAAAACTCATCCTATGAGTAAAGCAGTTGATAGGATCACTTCGAAACTATCTTATCGATGGTGTGGCCCCTACCAAATTCGTAAGTTCATCACCCCAGTTACTGTAGCTCTGTATGAACCCAATACAGAAAATTACGTTCGCAGAAGTCATTTGTCTCAAATAAAAAAATGTTTTTCGTGTCAAGATACAGAAGAAAGATTACGAGAAAGATAGAAAACCTAGAATACTATCTAAGTATTAAGAATAAAATATGTTGTATAGACTTATACCGAAATAGGATAAGATTGTGTAACATCCTATACTATAGGTAACTATAAACTCAAAACCCCCTCGTATGAATACAAGCGAGGCCTGATCAACCTTAGCTAATGTCCTGCGAGAATGGTATTATACATGAGAAATCTGATGACAAGTATAATGAAGATGAAGAGAAAGAAAGAAAGAAAAATAATCTTTAGCGCTGTAAACTAAAAGTAATTCTATTGTTCTTACAATACGGTATTATTATTAATAAAATACTCATGAGTATAACTCCGTAAAACGAGTGAGCAATTCAAGAAAAAACCGGTAGTAGATATAAGAATTGAAATAAGGTAGATTTACGTTTTGTGTATTTTGTATAGTAGATGTAGTAGAATTTAGATGTGACATAAGTATAAGATAATCGATTGATGAATAGAAATAAGCTGAGAGAGAGAAATTTCAGTATGAAATATAATTGTTTATTAGAATTATATTATTACACCCCCCGTTTTTCATAGTTAAGTGCAGGAGGATGTGACGATTTTAAATGTATCAAAAATCGCAAAGATTAAAATTTTTTAATTTTAATAAGTAAGAGTATCATACACCCTTACCTATACCCAGATTCCTGAATCAACTTGAAACCTTCCAGTACCAACACGCCAAGAAAAGTATTAAGTAGTGAATAATAATAATAATTACTTAAATAATTAAAAATGCGACTAGAGAAATAAAGAAATCCCTAAGTCATAATAAAATAAACATAAAGTATTTATCTCCTAATTAATGAATAAATAATAATAGAAAAAGTACGAACTATTTTCTTAGTGCGTAAATACGCCCTAGCTGACTGAGCCTTCTCCCCTAAACCGTACGCGCATTCGGCCGTAGAACGTCGCAATGAGTAGACGTCAGTTTTGGTGTTGTACACATATACGTATGTGTATGTTCTCTAGAAGCATATCCAGCGTGAAATCTTGTTATTGTGAATAATGTAGTGTCTAGAGTTTGTGAGAAAATATATAAATAAAATAGAAAAAGGTAGCCAACACATCTCTTAAAAACAAAATCAAATGTAAGTGTAACATAGTTAACTACTAGACTGTAGTACTGCAAAGTGAGAACTATAACTGTAATTAAAATAAAGGAAATGTGAACTACAAGAATCTGCACTAAGAAAAGTGAAATTACAACATTTGGAACTTCAAGTACACAAACTATCTTCGAGAGCTTCAAGTAAACTAAAAATCAACCCGATGTAGATGCACCAAGAACAACGTACTCAACCCGTAGAAGACAACTGGAGATGTCCCAAGAATACAACAACAACCTCAGGTGATATCAAACCATAACTTTTGTAAATTTCCCCTTAATAAGAAGTAACAAAGAACTTTAAAGAACTTTCGCAATGTAATGAACAAATTATCAGATTTGTATATTTTGTAATTTTGTAAGAAGTAATAGTAACCGTAATGTATATATTGATAAATTAATAATTTTGAGAAAATTGAGACCCGGATCCGTGGTATTAAAACTAACAGTTATATGAATAAATTTTGATATAACAAGAATAATATAATTAAGATCTTTGAAGCAGTAAAAGCACTATTTACAAAAAAACTTTCTTTAAAATCAGGAATAATGTTTGATTAATATTTCAATAGCAATAAAGAGATGTTTTAGCTAATACCTAGTGAGTGAATAAGTTTATGCAAACCTTGTCAGTTTCCTATATCATACTTGTTTTGTAATTTGTTAGTAAGAGTTTTACTAACAACGGCAGCTGGTTTAGTTTACTGGTAAAGAATTAAATTAGTTCCCGATTTTTGTGTTGTCTGGCCAAGGGGCGGCACAATATATATATATATTATAACTCTACTTCTATGCGTTATTGTTATGTTGTGTTGTGAGTGAGTACCTACCTGCTGTCTGATCTTGCAGATTCTTCCGACTAGGGCGTGTGGATTTTGGATTTGAAGTTCGCAAGCTAGTAATCTCAAATTTATTTCAACAACACACAAAATAGGTTACTTTAAAGGGGGAGAGTTTTGTGAGACTGGTAGGCTTTATCGTACAACAATAAAACACTGTTATATGGGGTAATAAAACGTTGTTTATTACACCAACAACACACAAGAATAGAATGGTTATTATTTTATGAATTTCTTACAGTCTAAACAATGAATCAATGTTTTTCGATTGGTCAATAGTTGAAAGAAACTGAACTCGTTCTTTGGCGAGTTAATTGCAATTTAAATTTTAATTTATTAATTGATTTGAATTTAATTAAATTTATTTAATTAAATTGAATCTAAGTGTTCATGAAACAAGATATAAAACTCTGAAATTAATTAGAATAATTAATTAAAATAAATTAGACGTGGCAGTCTAGTTCACGTTATTTCATTTCTAGTGATTCTACTTCTGATATACTGCAGTATGATCTAATAATTAGATTGTCAGTTAAGATTTGTATAGCGCTTTTATACTACTTCTATTTCTTAACTATAACTTACTAATGACTTAAACTGCTATACAGATTATCACAATGAATTTACTTTTTAATTACTAGAGTCTTTGCTTTTTTGTTTGGCACCTGAATTATTTGAATTGCAATGTTTTAATTCAAAAATAGAAAATTTGATCTGAAAAATAAATAAGTGGATTTTGCTTCCCTGTTACTGAAGAGGATGTCGTCCCGATTTGTCCCTCGTCGATTCGAGTCCTTGGTTAGAGAAAGTAATCTGCTTAGAACTGCTGGATTCGGTCGTGGAGTTCAAAATTCGGCAACACTCTGCTTCCTTGCTGTTTGTGAATATTTTAACGTCTGCTGTTGTCTGCTGGAACTGGTTCCTGTCCCTCGTCGATTCGCACGTTGCACGTCAGCGTGTGTGTGTGTGTGCTTCGTTCGGGTGGTCGCTCTGCTCGTCAGCTGTTCACCAATGATTTAGACGGCCTCTCTGCTGTATTCTTGAAGTCTGGTCTTGAAGTCTGGTGGATCTCTTGCGTGCTTATGACTAACTGGTAGTACACAATAAGCTTGGTTGATGTACTGAAGAGTATCTCGCCTTTACGCAACAATTACGAGCTATACAGATGATCTGTACTTAGTGTGTTCGTAATTGCGTGTGTGTTGACCACGTAGAGTCTTCTTGTTGATCTTCACCCTTTGGTTACTAGACGATCGAAGGACTACGTATTAACTTCGTGAGTACTGGCTAAAGAGTGATCTTTCAGCGTGAAAACACCTCGCTGGCCGGGGCTCGCGTCAAATGATTTCATTGGCTGGCGCACCCTCCCTACCACATAAAATTTTGAATTCCCTTGGTCCGTGAGAATGAAGTTAGGTTCCCACAGACGGAGAATTTATATTATTTCTAATATTACTATCAGTGGAACCAATTTGTCGCTCCGGATATCCTGTGCTTATTTAATTTTGCAATAACTTGGTTGCAAACCAAGTTGTGTGAAATCTAAAATATACAATCTGTCAGAATTTATTATCTTTATAACATACTAAAATCTCATTACTGTAACTCTATTTTTACAGAAGTTATTCAATTATATTTAATTAACTCTTTCATTTGTTAATTATATCGCGTATAATTTCCACACGTCATTATTAATATTTCGGTAAACCTTTTGGCTATGTTGGAATTCGCCTTTATTTATTAGTTTCCGAGATATTAATAATTAACAGTTTGGGTGTGGTCGCTTCCTTGTACAGCGAACTGATTACATAATGACCACGTGTGCGTTGCTTTACAAAGCATTATTTTCAATGCTCTACATTCAAATGGAGTTTTGACTGTTACATTTTATTTAAATATGCTTTCAGTATGCGGTAAACATATAACCCCAAATAGTTAATATTTGGTGCTGTTATAATATATATATCGTTGGCCATCTTCAGTGCTTAGAAGACTGATACACTGACACAGGTCTGTAGTCAGTAAACCACAGTACTGACACCCAGTGTATTCAGCATTAGGCATGGAGTGGCTGAACCGTTTGCGTTAAATAACATCGGATCACGGTCTGGCAGCCCGGTAAACAGTAATATTAACAATGTGATTATACGTACTGCACCTCATTGTAGGAACGCGACTGTTTAAACAATTAAAAGTTGTGGTTGCGTGTGACGTCTGCAATCGTGGCGTCTGTCAGGGTCACGTGGAGTCAATCACGTGTGCAGTCACACACACACACACACACTCTCTCTCTCTCTCTCTCTCTCTCTCTCACTCTCTCTCTCTCTCTCTCTCTCTCTCTCTCTCTCTCTCTCTCTCTCTCTCTCTCTCTCTCTCTCTCTCTCTCTACTCATGCACATTTCATGAAGTCACGTGAATGCAACGCATACCATCTATGTTGTAACTAACAGTGTATAATTGTAATCAATATTAGTATTGGCTAACATATTGTTACAACGTTCTACTTGATCGTCGTAGGTACAGTGGAAAACCACTATTCACCAGCTTTAATTATCACAAGTAAACACTTTGTAACAAACGAGACAGTCTTTTGCAACAAATCAAATAAAAATTGTTCACAAGCAATAAAAATGTCAACTAATATAAAACACATCTGTATTAACAAAATAATTCTTCACGTCGACAAACACTCATTCCGCAGTAGCGAAAATCGCTAACGTAACTGAACTGACAATCCGGCTGCTATGTCTTTATATAGTCCCCGCATAGGTGCGGCAAACCGTCTCTGAAGTAATACTTGGCCAGGCGATCTAGGTAGATATCCTTGTGAAAGGTAATTCTCCCGTCCTTCGAATTCGGTCTCGTGTGATCCAACATCTTTCGTAACACATGACGGGGCTTCCAGTCAGTCTGTATTTTACAAGAACTGATTTGATGCCGTCGGTTGCTGATTAAGTCAGGGCGCACAATAGATACTGTAGCGCCTGTGTCAATTGTAAATGATGTTTGTTTACCTTCCGCAAATCCAGTAACAATCAGGTTTCCACTAGTCTTGTGTAGCGTAGAAACTGTGTGCTGTTCTGGGGCTTTACTTCTGCAATTGGTGTGATCACTCCCTTCTCTTGGTATTTTCTCCTCCCAACAATCTACCTGTAGATGGCCACGTTTCCCACAGTTGTAACACTTCGGTCTTTTGTCTTTATCCTTTGGTTCGAAAGATCGTTGTGGCGCTGCTTACTTCTTAAACTGTTGTTCTTGAATTTATTCTGTCCGTTATGACGATACTGTCATATTGGATCCGCTGGCTACAACGCTATGGCATACTTTGATTAATGTAGGTCGCCGACTTGGCAGCTTCAAAACGAAGAGCATGAACAAGAGCGTCTGATTTATTATCATGCCGTGCCATTCTTAACACTTGTTGTAATTGACTACCTCTGATACCGTCAATAAACATAATAAGAGAAATCCACTTCCGTCAGTCCTCCACTTCTTCAGGATAAGCCAATCTTGTCAGTCGGTTGACATTCGCTTCAACTCTTGAAGGCTCTCCCCTGAACGCTGTCGCCTCGCTTTAATTTGCACACTGTACACTTCGCAGAAAGCTGGTCACCGTACCGTAATTCCAGAGCTTTTGTTAATTCGGCATAGACGTTCTGACTGTCAGATGGCACTTTCTGTATTAGTTCTGCAGCAGGGCCTTTTAAAGCAAGAATTAGTGAAAGTCCTTTCTCTTCTTCCGTCCATTTATTTAAGCGAGCGCCAGCTTCAAATTGGCGAATATAAGTTGCCCAATGAGTGCTTCCATCAAATGTTGGGGCCTTTGCGTAACTGGCCCTACTACAGTTAGATTTCTCTGATATTTTTAATCTTCTTCAGCATTTATTAATGCTCTCTCATTATCAACTATTTACTTTACTAAATGTTCGACTTCCTTTTCAATTTGTTTTATTGAATTTCTAATAGAATTTTCTAAACTTGACATACTTGTTTTCTCGGTTGACACAGATTTTTCAACTTCAGATATTCTGTCAACTTGTTTGTTCAGCTCACCTCGTAACAAGACGAATTTTGCATCTTAACGTTGTCTGCTTGACGGCTAAATTCTTCTTTTTGTCGTCTCTCTGGTGTTTCATTTTCACGCTTACGTTTTTCTTTTAGATATTCTTCAGTTAGTGCTTTCTGTCATTCATCTCCCGCTTCTCTTTCCTGTCAGCGTTTTCCATAATGTCGTTTTTGTACTTCTGCCGCCTCTTGTCGGCGTCTTTCTTCTGCCTGTTCTGCCTCCTGGCGACGTCGTTCCTCGATCTGAAGTACCATTGCTTGGAATGATTCTGTCATCTGACTGGTATCCATTCTTCTTTTTTTTCCAACTAACACTAACACCACTCTTCTACGATGTGTTCTCTGTTTCCACTGTTAACCGTTCTATCCCAGTTCTGACACCACTGTTATGACGTTCTACTTGATCGTCGTAGGTACAATGGAAAACAAAATAAATACAAGACACCAATTAAGTCACTAATCACCAGCTTTAATTTTCACAATTAAACAGTTTGTAATGAACAAGATAGTCTCTTGTAACAAATCAAATAAAAATTGTTCACACGCAATAAAAATTTCAACTAATATAAAACACAACTGTACCAACACAATAATTCTTCACGTCGACAAACACTCAATCCACACTAGCAAAATTCGCTCACATAACTGAACTGACAATTCGGCTGCTATGGCTTTATATAGGCCCAACAGAGGTGCAGTACAGCTTTGCCTCATTACTGCACGCCAGCGGCTTAATGCATATCTCAAGCGTTCCTGGAACTCACTGGAACCACCTACGTGAATGACGCAACACAAGCCACACTGGACGGGGGGACTGGAGAATGTTCTGGATTGTTCGGTACGCTTCTCGTAACAATACTGTTACGACGGGTTCACTGACTGTCATATTGTACAGTGGAAGCAAACTACAGACACCAATTAAATCACTAATTATCAGCTTTAAGGAATCATAAACAACAATTGGACATCAGAAAGACACTCTCATACAGTAACTATATTTAAATTTGTCCACACGCAACAATAATATCAACTGTTAAGAGTTCCACACTAATTATAAACAATAATTACTTCCCGTAACAATCACTTCGATCTGCTATTGAATAAATCGCCCAACGTAACTAACGTCTAACCGGCAGCTGTTGCTATATATAGACTGCAGGTGTCCCAGACTAATGTTGCATAATTTTGCGTCAACAAACACTCGAAACGTCTAGAGGTTACTCTAGTGCGGCCTTGACAGAGACTGTTCGGGTAGCCGAGAAACATGTGGATCGATACTCTAGACTGTTCGAGAGCGTTCCATCGTTACAATACGTTTCATTTCCGACCACTGCCTGAACCATAATTGAAAGTTTTTACCTAATACTTTGAATGCAATTTTTAAGTTACTTTCTACAAACTAACTACTTGATTAAATATAAAAATAATTAGTGAACATTACAATGAACACATTAGACGTAATAAATACGTATGATGGTGGATGTAAATGTTATGATTGATTACTGGTCTGCACAAGGGTTCAGACATTGGTTGAAACACGGCTGCTATGTAATTACAAAGTAAAAAAAGATGAAGTACGGTTTACCAAATAGTAAAAGCTTAAGAGCATGATAATGTCTTTCAGCCGCCAGCTAAACGCAACATTATTATGGTTACTGAGTGACTGATTGTTTCTTTTGCGCAAATATATATATTGCGACGTATCAAAACAAACCTCTATTTACAACAATCCCAATGACGTCATGCAATGATTACGTCACGAAATTATGACGTCATACAGCGTGACGGTAAATAAAATGGTACAGAAAGTTTCAAACGATGTCCAGCTAAAAGACATTATCATGTCAAAAATAGAGAGAAATTAATGCAATGTGAAGCTATAAGGAACTACAGGTATTGTGCTATATACATCCGAGTATTATGCAGAATTTGTCGATGAAAGAAATGTACATTAGAAACGTTTCTTTAACTAAATTGTGTGTCTACTTATTGATTAAGTTTATCATATCTATTGTAATATATCCAGACAACACAAGTTAATTTTTAAAAATGACAAAAAGTTGACATGTCTATTGACTCCTATGAGTATTGCCATTAAGCAAACAGATATTACTTTTAATCATCAATATCATCATCGTCACCATCATCATCTTCAAGGATTAAACCAAGGATGGTTTGTTCTGTTCTCAAACAGACAAAGATTAGAGCTGGTCGCTCCAGCGCTTCCTCGGACATCCCACACCTCTCCGACACCTAGGCTTATAATTCCATGGTTGGTTTGGGGCTACGGCAGTCATCCATTCGCCAAAGAAGTTCCCACCAATTCAGCCAATACTGGGCAATCGTGTCGAATATACTCATAGGATTCAGTTCCTGCCGTATATCTGTGTTTCTTCTACGATCATAGAGAGTATACCCTGCTACGTGCCTGAGAAATCTCATTTCAACCGCTTGGATGCCACTAGCCTGGCCTTTCGTTAAAGTCCAATTCCGAGACCCTTAAAGAAGTGTGGGAAGGGCCATCACTGTGTAGAATTTTAGACGTGTTTTTTTTTACTTCTTGACTGTAATGTTTGCGTGATGGTACCGCACATAAGGTTGAACCTACGCAACTTATACTACTTTTAATAAATACTGAAAGAAACTAGAAAAATGTGCTCCAACACCGTCGACAATATCTACCAATTGATCGTAGACATTTAAAAATTATCTAGAAAATATCTTTAAAAACTCATTTCATAAACGTTTAAAAAGTCCTTCAGGTTCTGGATCTGTAGTTTAATTATCTAGGTTCCATGCTGTCAGATGCTAATGACATAGATAAAGACATTACTGGCTGAATTAATGCTGGAAAGGCATCCATCACTTACGGGCTAACGGCAGTTCTTATCGTCAAAAAGTCTGTCCGGGAATGCCAGTTTAATCGTTTATAATAGCCTAATAAAACCAGTAGAGCCATATATGGCTGAGACGAAAACGATGACGCTTAGACAACAACAGAAGTTAATGAGTTTTGAGAACAGAATACTAAAGAAAATTAAGGAAGCGGTATACGACACTGAAAGTAATCCTAACAGACGGCAAAGAAGAGGGATCACATTTACTAGTAAATATAGCATCAATGTTATAGGATATAAATTACATACTAAAATTATTTACATTACATAAAACGTATCTAATGCATTAAAATATAGATTAATTAAATTATACTTACAACGGTGTTACCAACTTAATAATAAAACCATTCGTAAAATACGCAATTTGTAACGCATAAGGCAAAGGCCGGGTCTCCTGACGACCCAGAGTAAAATAATAGCTAGAGCAATGTAATAAACTTACTTAAACCGTTTGTGTGTCTTTTAAACTAGCAGTGTCCTTGAACTCTCATATGCAAAACACGATGAAAGCAAAACCACAAAGCGGGTACAAACACTGGTCGTGGTTTCGGGTCGGGGTATCCTGTATGACTAAAAATGTAGAGTGTACTCCGGTTTGGCCTCACCCTCTTAATAGCCGGACAATGTACATAATAAAATGATTTATTTGCCTAGAGCTATTTGCTGATTATTAAACTAATATAAAATTAATTACCTTTAGGAAAATTAAATCAGTTGTTTTACGACTAAACAAAGAAAGCGTAGACCACGAAACTTCGGTTTATAGTTTTTTTTTTTATGTTAGAAATGAAAGTTTATCAGTACTTTAAAAACTGCTATACTTAAGAGAAATGCAAAACTCCTGAGAAATTAACTGCTGTACCTAGAATATCGTCAATATTTGTAACTATGTTACAAAGAATTTACTGTGCTCCCAATTGTATATCTATTATAAATTGATAATATAATAGCATGCTTCCTGAGCTACAGAACTCACTCACTATTTTGAACAAACTACGTTTATTATTCGATAAAATTTTACTAGATAGTTTTTAAATTATTTAAAAAATTACTAAAATACCAAATAATCAATAGCTTTTGTTTATTGAAGTAACAACTACAGAACTATCATGCAGTAAACGTTATGCAGTCGAAAACATAATAATTTATGTCAAATTTCCCTCTGGGCTGATGCTCCGGTGGATTTTTCCGTTTCTTCCGAATACAATTTTTAATACCACTTTTTCCCCATCGGGTCAAGCAATTTTGAAATTTTTAAAACTGTACACTATATTCAAATTTTTGTTAAAATTCTTTTTAATTTCATATTTCACATGGAATTTACAATTTTAAAGACTTTTTCCCCTATTTTGGTGCCCTGGCATCCGAAAATTTTAAAACTTAACACAGCGTTTAGATTTTAAATAAAGATTTTTTTAATGGATACGCGACACAAATTTTTTAGATTTTATCAATATTGTCACCCATCTTTTGAAGTTTTAAAAAATGATCACTAAATTCAATTTGTTTGTTTAAACTTTAATATGTTACCGCATATGGAGATTTGAGATTCTCTAAAATTTTGCCCTCACCACATTTTTTCCTCTTGCACATTCATCATCATTGTCATCTTCACGGATTAAACCAAGGATGGTTTGTTCCGGTCTCAAATAGGGAAAGATTAGAGCTGGTCACTCCAGCGCTTTCTCAGACGTCCCACACCTCACCGTCCTCTCGGCTTATAGTTTCAGAATTGTTTGATGATGCGACAGTCATCCATTTGGCAAAGATTTTCTCAACAATTCAGCCGATACTTGGCGAGCCTGTCGATTATACTCACAATACTCAGTTCCTGCCGTATATATATGTGTGTGTGTGTGTTTCTTCTATGAACATGGGGAGTATACCCTGCTACGTGCCTGAGAAATCTCATTTCAGCCGCTTGGATGCGACTGGCCTGGCCTTTCGTTAAAGACTAATTCTCATACCCATAAAGAAGTGTGGGAAGAGCCATCACCTTGTAGAATTTTAGGAGTGTTCCTTTACTTGCTGACTGAAGGATTTGCCTGATGGTCCCGCACATAAGACTGAACTTATTCACAACGTTGTTGCTTGCATTATAAGACACATTGTAACTCAGGTATTCAAACTTGCTAACTTGTTCCAGTACAGTACCATGTTTAACAATTTTTGCCCGTACGGGATCAGTTCCACGAAAAGCCATCACCTTGGGCTTACGTGTGGATATCTGCAACCCAGAGTCTTTGCAGATTCGATTTAACATATTTATCCCAAATGAGCCAATATTTGTCTATTTTGAAGACAAAATATCTTACACGACCTTACGCCTGACGTCGTCCACGCTTTAATAGCCAACCCACACTCGAATCAGCTGACGCACCATACCAACTTGGCATGTAATACTAGAAACAACACAAAAACCAAAAAAAAAAAATTTTTTAACGTATACAGGCGTGGTAGCAAAAGGCAGACGCCCCTATATAATACAGTTCAACATTTTCTTCTGTCTGCCCATTTTGCTGGAATTTGTTGCTGCTAGACACATTGCAGTAGCTTCTCAGACCAAATGTATTTCACAATCCACTAGTTTTATTCCTCCTAAGACCTTCTTAAATCATATCTTTTAGCAGTTTATTCGTTTTGATTGATAAATCTACGCTGTCATCAGCAATCGGTTTGAACGAGTTTGAGAAAAGTTAAGTCATTTTCAGCTGTCTGAACAATAGATCTCAACGGCTCTTACACTTGTGTTAAACAAATTAATTAAATAAAATAATTCTTAACGTTTGTTTGTGTAACATTTGTGGACTGTAAATATAAGTGAATAGCTTTCATCCAAATACGAGAACGCCAGAGTTGTCTGACTTTCCAATATTAATAACAAAATATGATTCCCTCCCAAAATCAAATACTTACTTCGCCCTTGTAAAACAAGAAATAAAAATTAATTTAAATCTTCCAATAACAAAGCGAGTTCTTAGTTTTAACTTGACTGTTTTGTCTGTTTAGTTTAACTCGACTGTTTCACAGAGCAAGTGAATGGTGAGAGAGGAAAACATTGTGTAGGCTGGGAAAACGTTGTGAAAAATACTTATAAATTAGCACCACACATTTGAAACGTATCTGAGTTTAATTGATTTGTAGTTGGAGTATCTATTGAAAAGGTGTTTTATGTGTTCTGAAGACTATTATGTGTTACGATAAACTTTGAACGCATTACCAGATTTTTGTAAAACTTGGCATGTGTGTCTAATACTTCCACTCCATAGGCTACTACAGATTTTGTGATTAATTCCTCTAACAGTATGTTGGCAGGGGAATATGAACAGCTGAATTTTGAATAAACTCAAAAATCCATGCAGTGTATGAAAAATTATAGAGAATTTTAAACAAAATCTAAAATAGAGTTCAGTTTGGAATATTTCAAAATTTAAAAACACAGAGCCCAGAAAAAAGATCAAGACGTTTTTATAATTATAAAAATATATTCCGGCAAACAAAATATATCGAATTTTAATCCTCATTTTAATTACTGTACCCTCAAGTTTTAAGTAATTTCAATAACCACGTCAGAATTCATGGAAACAAATATAAAAGTTGAAAGAGCTCAAGTAAGATAATGTGTTTTGTATTAAAAACTCGGTATTGTATTAGCTGACCTTATTCTTACGTCTCACAAAGACAAACGAATAAAAATTATACAAAATGTAATGACAACGCAGCTGCAATAATACACAAAGTCAAGGAAAATTACATCCATGTTTGTTTCATAATTGTTTAATCAATAATTTATATTGACGTATATATTATTACTGTTTGGTGTCCATGTCAGTTAGGTTCAAAAACATTGTAAAACTAGGAATACAAAATTTATAAAGTATGAAATGCAAGTACTGTGTATATGCTGGTAGTAGTAAACACACTACCGAATTTAGGTAGGTGCGATAGTTACCCGCAACAGGGCAGGGAATCTACATGTTGTAAGTCAACACACTTTAATATTTTCGTTGACAACTTTACTTGTATACATTGCAAGATAGAATGAGGAATGAGGATATCAGAGCAGAACTCGAAGTAAAGGACATAAATAAAATTATTTCAATTTAGAGAAGACAATGGTGGGATCATCTGCTAAAGATGACAGAAGATCGATTGCCGAAAGCCGCATTGATCTATCTTTGGTAGAAGAGCTGTGGGTCGTCCGAGAATGAGATGGGTTCCGGAACAGGTTTATATGACCTTATCCTTGAAGAGAAGAAGAAGAACTTTACTTGTTAAGAGGTTTTCGGTATAAAAACGTTATAACAATGAAATGGTGCTTTAGGCAAGACAAAATCAGGGTCTAAATGTAATCAAAGATATCTTCTTGAAGTCTTCTTCCGGTATGAACCGCGTCAAAAATGTCTTGTGTGACAAGGTTTCACTCATATTACAATGAGTATCCTCAGGTCTAAGTGACCTGACTTAGACCTGAGTGAGGATACTCACTGTAATATGAGTGAAATATTGTCATACAAGACATTTTCGACGCGGTCCATACCGGAAGAAGACTTCAAAAACACAATGGACACCGGCAGCGGAAGACTACGTGAGAATGTAATCAAAGATAGCCACATTTATCTATTGTTTTGTAAAACATTGAGTGAAAAGTATTGTAAGATCTCTTCTGAAAACAATAACATAAAGCAAACACATAGGTTTTCGACAAAACAAACTGCTTTCAAAATTGATATCGCGAATTGTCAGGGAGACAATTTGGATTGTGCGTGAATAGTCGTAGGTGACAACTCAGTGTTCTGATAGATACGTCTAACGATCGAAAGAAGCAAAATATTGGGTTTCACTTGTCTAAGAATAACACTTTTAGATCAAATTGGTGACAGATTTAACAACATTTCTGTAAAAATAAACTCAACTAAGAAGAGTATTGTATATCAAATACTGATAAGTAACTACAATATTTAGATTTACATAACTTAGGCGTATACGTTGACTTAAACAATTCATAAGTTTTGACTACCATAATATATGAGTTGACTACTAAAGACAGGTTATAATGAACTCTATCAGAATTTAGGATCTTAAAATTAACTATAAAATAATATCTGCATTTTTCGTCTATCTAAAGATTATTACTAGTGAACTACAGGTGACTTACACTTCTGATATTATGTTTCATAGGGAACAACTAGAAGTATTTACAATAATTATATTTTTTAAGTTTTCAAGTTATTTCTTATTTTTTTTAAATATAATGGTATTCTGAAGCAATGAACCTATAGTCTAGAAACAAAAATTGTAATTAATGATCAAATTATAGAACACGTGAGCTATAATTAATTATAATTAAATATTCGGGGAATGATATTGGCTATGGTATAGATTATAGCATAATGACAAATTATGACATAGGTGTTAAGTTAGGCAAGTCCCAGACGATCTGCGGAACAATCGGTCATACTTTTAGAAACACGTTACGTTGAGAGACAAAAGTGTCAAAGTGTCAAGTTCTGTAAAGTAATGGCGGTCCCTGTACTGTCCCGTGGGAGTGGATTATGAAAAAACAAGTAAGAAATAGAAAAGTAAAATACAAGCCTCAAAAACGGCGTTCTTAAGAGGAGTTGGAAGGTGCTTTAAACTTTGTCATAAGAATTAAGACACAGGAGAAGAATTCAATGATTTTAATTTGAATAACGTATTAAAAGATTATAAACTACATTGGAAAGAACAACTAAAATAAATGACCAATTTAAGACCTGCCAAACAAGGCTGAAAATAGACTATAAGCCTATATGTGTATGGGCAGATCTAAGGAGAGATGGTTGGAGAATCATTGCACTCTCAACTAGCCGCACCGTGCCTATGCCAAGACGTGAAAATGATTATGTGAAGGGTTTTGTGTGTACATGCGCCCATGTGAATCAACTTTCATAGCTTCATTCGTTCTTCTCTGGTGGCCAGTATATTACATATTTTACACGGTCTATTGTTATCTTATAGTGGTAATTTTTTCCAAAGTCTCCGCCTGTTTCCTGAAGGGGATGCTCTCTCGCTTTATCTTACCCTACCCAGTATTACCACACGCCTTTAATATTATCAGTAAACGTTTTGTACGGACACCAGCGTGCTGTGAAATAAAAACAATATTACGTAGGTATTGTCAGATAACGTTTGTATTACATATTAGGTATTAATGTTAATAATAACCATAAAACTATTAATATTAATAATATTAATATAATATAATTATGGCTCCCATCTATACCATCGAAGTAGCTTAGGAGCCATCGAAGGGAAGGCTGCCTTATATGAATAATATTAGTTATTTATTAATAAAAATAATGTTGATATGAGACATTTAGTCACAACACGATATTAACCGTGTTTCTGAACTAAAAATAAACAGAGCATTATTTTTCTGTATTATTAATTTATATAGTTTGGAGGTAAATAGTTTTATTTCATGATAATTAGTCAAACCGTTGTTCCGCAAATGGATTTGAGACAGCTTGTTTGATATAGCCTGTATCTGATTCAGTCAGAGCCCGCTGGACCTCTATAAAACCACTTGATGGCTGTTAGGAGTTTTTGTTTTGAACTGTTTATCCGTATTTTATAGTTTTGTATCACCTTAATGACTAATCTACTTGTTCAAATATGACGAATGAACGAATTATTAGTACCGCCAAATGTAAACATATAATAGCATATATTACACACCATCTGAGTGAATAAAATCCTTGTGTTTTATATTTTTCGATGTTTCACATTTATCAGAATGCACTGGAAATGCAACAAAGAGAATATTAATAGCCACATGTGGATAGTTCAAACGTATCAACAACGAATATAGTAGTTTACAGCTAATGGTGGGTTCTATATAGGCGTTATTGCATATTTATTTACCGACTAGCCTCAATCAAATGTTTAAAAAAATCAATCTTTATTGTTCAATCTCCAATGTTTTGCAATTATGGTACTAAAATAGTTATAGACTTGGCTCCCAATGTCTTCTTCACGATGCTACTAAAAACACAACTATGTGTAAAATAATTGAACTCACAAGTCCAAGTAATTCACAGTGGCAACGCAGAGACTACGTTCAGGTCACTCATAAGAAACACCAATGTCTCATTCCATACAATTCCTTGCAAAGACTGTGACCAACACACAAATCGTAGGATCAAAAAGAGAGAGACAGATAGATAGATATATATATATATATATATATATATATATAGCGAGAGAGAGAGAGAGAGAGAGAGAGAGAGAGAGAGAGAGAGAGAGAGAGAGAGAGAGAGAGAGAGAGAGAGAGAGAGAGAGAGAGAGAGAGAGACAGACAGACAGACAGACACACAGACAGAGGGAAAACCACAGAATCTGAATCCTAACCTTATTCTCAGCTATGTATGTCTTATCTGATAACAGAAAGTAGTATAAGTTGATTCCAGAAGTTTTGATTACAAATACCGTTTTCTTTTTTTATTCTACAATATAAAATCTACAATTGTAAAACAAAATACAAAAGAAAATTGTACTGAACAAGTTGGTAACTTAAAAGACATAAAATGGATAATTAATATGCTGAAAAAAATATTGCTCCGTTTGTTACGATTTAAAACAATTACATATCGTTCTTGAAAATTCGACTGAAAATTTGCTACACGTTTCTCGGTTAGCCTAGCAAATGGACGTTTCAAAGTCGGAGAAGTATTCTTCGGAATTAGAAAACCAACTGCGAGAGATAAATCGTTTGATAAGAGGATGGCTGAAGATAGCCGGTGACAAATGTCTATGAAGTTACGTAGATATTCAGTAACGTACAGCAATTCAAATCACACCATAAACCGCAACAATGGATAAACTGGATAAAGCCAAACTGCAGACGTATCAAACGAAATTGTTAAGACTTGACAGCAGGATACAAATATATGGAAATAAAAAAGACACAAATATCAAAGAAAAACAATAAAAATTATTTAATTTAAATATTAACATAGCGAAAATCTTAAAAGAATAGTGTGCGAGGAATCTATCGAAGCAAGCGGACTTGGATTTCCTGAATACATCTAGTAAGGGCACTTGGAGAATGGTGAGACGGCGAGGCGGTACGTGGTATAAATTCCGTTTGGAAGAAGAAGTTACTATAGCAAATGAAAATAGAAATAAACGGATGTCCACGGGCAAGAAATAACACCAGTAAGTGTGTCAAACATTTTTCAACTTTAAAGGTCGTTGTAGAAATGATGTAGGCTACGGTACGTCTGATGAAAAGCTGGGCCGGACCAATTGTAGACCAAATAATATAGGAAAAAATTAAAAGTGCATCAAGTATGAAGTAAAATGACGGCAATGCTTCCTGTCACCGTGTACAATATGGACGAATTATTTACCTTAGAATATTTTTACTACAGTCCCACGGATTTTAGTGTTGTATTATAAAAACATTATAACTAAAACCAAACGGAATAACTATTTATAACTTTAGTTACAAACATGTTATAAACATGAACAAAGACTCTCAAATACAAGAATTATTTTATAAAGGTTGTTAAAATCACAGTTTTTTACAAGATTGTTGTAGAGTATTGAAAAACATAACTGAAATAAGATAAAATCGCTATTTATACTTCAATTACAGTTGGAAATAAACAAAGACTCTCACAGACAACAATTCTTGTACATATTGTTCAACACATAGCAATGACTCATCAATTAATGTCACGTTATTGACAGAGTCGCGCTAAATAATACACAATAATCACGTAACGTTAAACCACAAGTAACCATAGCAACCACTACGGTAACGCACTACATATCGCAGGTCCAAAATTGAACTTGTTCGGCCGCTGGCCACTGACGTTAGTTCCCGCCGATGCTTGAGTACAATCCTCCTCATCCCGGGTGCTGCGTCTAGAATATTTGCCGACCGTTACTGGATGCGTAGTCACTGGAAGCCGACGTTGTACACACTCTGCAACAGACCGCGCACATGGATTAACGCACACGTCACTCAGCACTCAGGTTTTCACCTCCCTCCCGTGGGTGGTAGAATATTTACGTCTTCTTAATTTTTAAATATTTTAAGAATTAACAAATATTTTAAGATTTACACCTAATATGGTAATTATCATAATTACGTTTTGTTCCTGTAAGATGAACGTTCCTTGTACCACAGAGCAATAAGGTGTCATTAATTTGAAACTAGTTGTGATAAACTTAACTGTGATACAATTAGACTAAGTACATGCACATCACAGGTTCTTCACAAGCTCAACCATCTTCATTTGACATAAGTGCTATGTTGTGAGTTGCGTATGAGTTACAAAACAATCGCCCACTTGTATGCAGACAAAGAGCACACACACACACGGGCGGGCGCGGGCGCACGCGCACACACAAAGCACACAAAGGCTCACACACACGAGAAGATGCACGTGTCACATCAACATTTTAAAATATGTGTCAAAAGAAGAGGTAACTCTTTTACAACAAAATCTTGTCTCCAACCGCTAATACCAGTACAAAGCTGCGTGATTATTACTTTGTGTAAGACACGTATAATATATTAAATTTGCTGCTCACCTTTATTCGCTTTCCGTTACGTACTTTGACTGCATTCACAGTGCCTGAAGTGACAGATAATGATATAATGAAAGCAGAAGTTTCATAATACTAATGCCTGGTTTGGAGAGATGGGGTTTAATACTTCACTTTACTGTGATTTGTGGTATATTTCAGAGTTGTTCTTCAGACTTAAGAATTTAGAAAAGTCGTATCCTTTGTTGTTAATATCGATTTCCTTTTGACTTGTCACAATCAATTTGCTGAGAAAACAAAGTCATCAGAAAAAACGTTTTTATAATCTCTTTGCTTGACAGAATTGCAGATTGGTAGTATCATGTGCATATCACGAGAAAATCTGTAAACGCCAAGCAAAACAAAAGATATCAAAAATTAAAAACCTGTCATCAATAAATATATACTGGAATTAAGCTTTATCATTTTTTAAATATTAACTAAATATTTTTTAAACAACTTTTTATTAAAAAATGCTTTAATCTTTCAAGATAGATTATCTAACTCCACACTTCCACACTTGGGATATAGCTTTTGCACCCATCTTGTAATAATTACAATATCATACTCTGCTCATTGAAAACCATTTGTAAAAAATATAATACACACAAATGCAAGAACCCCTTATTAGAAAAAGTATTATACTCGTATAATAAATGAAAATTATAACGCATTTCCAATGTGATATTTCAATAAAAACTTAATAATTTAAAATACCTTTGATACCATTTAATGTACCTTTACTTCAGTTAACTGTACTTCTAGTTTACAACAACCAATTGTCTGGTTACCGAGTCTTAGAACGTATAAAGTCCTTCAATATCCCAAGTAAAACTAGTGTTGACTATCGCCACTAAATGTATAACAAATTGTCGTCCGATCCCCTTTTATATTGCTGGGGTAAAACGAATATCTCAAATAATAAGTACTGTATAGGGAATAAAAAGATGCGTGTTGTCTTCACCAGCCAAAAACGAAAAACGGCTTCCACCAGTTTTCTAAATTATTAAATGCTTCTAGCTACAACATTGTCATATACACTTGTTCTCAGTTCGCTGTAACGGAAGCAGCTATGCAAGAAGTGTTCCACTTCAGTATAAACTGTACTGGACGCAATTTCGTAAGTGACCGTATCGATACACACAAGCAAAAAAATTTGCTGATAACCGTTGTTTGTACGGATAACAGTTTGCAAATGTACAACGTCTACAGTAGCACGCCTTCCCTATCTCATACTCAGAATGTCGTTTCCTCAGTGCCAAAACGTGTATATAAACATTAAAGACTTACCAGTTTGCTTTGAACTTGAGACTCTAGGTAATCTCAAGTTAGCACTGTAGAATAACTAAATCCATACGCTCCATAAACCTTGAGAATTTATTGCCTGAGAAATAACTAAACTAATGTGTTTATTACTAGCCAGCTTAGCTTCTCTCTTTTTGTATTGTACACTGAAGTCCTTCACGGCATAGCATAGGCAAGAAGCCGACCGTTCGCCTCCAACGTTCCTCCAGACACGTAAGCCTACATGTCTATGTCCTGTAGACTTAAATTTTGGTTAAGAACATAACATAATACATATTGACACCACCAGGGGAGAGAAAATGCGTGTGATGAAGTATTGAAATGAGAAGCGTAGATTAGAAAGAATTTGAGGTCCGTGTTCGGATCCTGAGTCTCCATCTGCCGCAAGTTACGAGCTTTGAAAAAAAAAAAACACTAAGTTTTGAGAGATTAATCATTATCATCGTCTTCTACAAATATTAAACAAAATCGCTTTCTTCCAGTTCCAAAAGTATATACTAGAATTGGTCACTCCAACGCTTCTTCGGAAGTTCCACACCGCTCCGTTCCTTTGGTTTTAATTCAGCATTTGTCTGCGGCACTCATCATTTCGGCCAAGATGTTTCAACCATTTTAACCGACCTTGGGCAATCCTGTCGGTCAATCTTCACAATCTTTCTTTCTTACTGTATGTCTACATTTCTTTTACGATCTTGAAAAGAATAATACCAGTAGCGTGGCGTCCATGTAACCGCTGATGCTGGCGGCAACAGTCCTGGATATGAAAGAAATAATATTAATTATATCACACAATAAATAGTTTAGTTACTAAGTAATTTGAAATCCGAACAATATTAGTAGGAAAACGTGAAGAACAGCTTAGCATAGCTTTCGAACTGCTGGGCACTTCCACCGTCTTGTGTTGCCGGCTCAGACATCGGCATTCTTTTACTGCGTACGGTCATTGACCTCGTAGTAGTTGTCACTGTACAACCTGTGGAGGGGGCACATTTGTCCACTCAATGTCTTGCCGCTGTATAAACCGGCAAAACGCTCAGTTAGCAGCTGTGTTTGTTTCGGAACCAACGTGCAGCAGTTACTACCTACCTATTTGTGTTTTGTTCGGTTAGTCATATGTTTCTCTGTTTGTCTTTATTATTTTTAATTTGATTATTTGTGTCCTCATTTATTCGGTGTAAGTATAATGGAGTATGAGCCCGTTGAACCGGGGCCCTCTTCTTCTGCCAGCAAAAGATAGAAAATTCTCTAAAAATATTTTTAGCTCTAAAAAGAATATTTTGACTCTAAAAACGAACACTTGGTTCTTAGGAAAAATTCGAATCAATATCCAGGCTGTTAAAGGCTTATCACAGCTGGCAACAGCTTTTACGTACCCACGCCACGCTGCTGAATAATATGTCTCTATATATAAATTCAAGGGGTGAGGAATGAGTAAAGAGAATGCTCGCAAAGGATGAGATGAAAGGAAAAATAAACGACGAAGGTTTGTTGCTTATGGAGGTGAGACGTGAACGTAGCAAAAAAAAAACAACAAGGAACACTTATTCCTTGTATATGTTTACATCGTTTGCGTATGTATGTGTACTGAAAACAAAACGAACCGTGATATGATTCTGTTTATGTACATTGTAAATATCGATTATAGTGAAATAGATGTAAATAGTGCTATGCCGTTGTCTCATTTATTTATTCGTTCACTCTTATTTAAACCTTACTTTTTTATAGGAAAAACTCTCGTACCCCAAATTAGATATGAGCAGCCTTGTGCATGTTGAATCAGTTTAGTCGCAACGTTTCAATGCTGTGGTGTGTCCCATGACGCACCCAATGTTTTGTTTTAGTCGTCAAATCATACAATAAACACTAAAAGTTTCAAACTACGGAGTTGTTTTATACTTAAGTTTGTAACCATAATTCCTAACAATTTAATCATAGCTTTTAAGTGTACATATCGTTCCACAGAGGTATGTGTGTTACTTGTACTTTATTCACTTGTACGTAACCGGTAACAATATGTAAAATTACTTTGCAAACATAGCTTACATACTTTTTGAAACCGGTCCAAAATTTCAAGAAGTGTTAAGAGATATTAAACTTGTCATATTATTAAAGGAACTGAGTTTGGATATGGAGTAAAATTCGTCTCATCTTGGTACCCTACATAGAACTCTATATATTTTTTAAATCTTGATTAGACTGTATCGATACAAATAAGAAACAAAGTCTGCTTATAACCGTTGTTTTGTACGGATAACAGTTTGCAAATGTACAACGTTTACAGTAGCATGCCTTCCCAATCTCATACTCAGAATGTCGTTTTCTAAGTGCCAAAACGTGTATACAAACAGAACTCAAAGTTTTGAGATAAACATTATGGCCGTAAGAGTAAAGCAACTTACGAGTTTGCTTTAAACTTGAGACTGTAGGTAATCTCAAGTTAGGACTGTAGAATAACTGAATCCATACGCGCCATAAACCTTGTGAGTTCATTGCCTGTCGAATATCTAAACTAACATATTCATTACTAGCCTGCGCAGCTTCTCTGATTTTGTTTTCTACAGAGAATTGAAAGTCCGTATTCAGAACCTGAATCCCGACCTGCCACAGGTCACAAGTTTTGAAAATTATATTAACTTTGGAGAGAAGAATAGTCATCGTCATCGTCTTCTTATACAAGGATTAAACAAAAACTGCTTATTCCGGTTCCAAGCAGACAGACTAGAATTGGTCAGTCCAACGCTTCTTTGGACGTTCATTCAATAATTGTTTGCCGATGAGGCAGTCATCATTTCGGCCAAGAAGTTCCAAGAACTTTAACCGATATTGGGCAATCCTGTCGGTAAATATTTACAATATTTTTTTCTTATCGTATGTCTGCATTTCTTTTACGATCTTAAAAAGAATAATTAGATCTCAATATAAATTTATGAGGGTAATGAGAGAGTGGAGAGAAATGATGAGATTAAAGAAAAAATAAACGACGAAGATTTGTTGCTTTTGGAAGTGAGACGCAGACATTACCAAAAAAGGAACAATGTACACTGACAAAGATTAGAAGAAAGACTGTGTTTATGGCCTGGTGAAGAAAGGTGATGAATGGAGAGTAAGAAATAACCAGTAGGTAGATGAGCTATTGAAAAATGAGGACACTGTAAGATTTCTAAAGGCTTAACAAATACAGTGGGTAGGTCACTTACAACGATTGGACGGTCGGCGAATACCAAATAAAATCCTCATGGTGCAAATGTGAAAACGCAGAAGAAGGGGTTGCTCTAGAAATTGGATTCTGTCCTGGAAGAACTCAGAAGAATGGATGATGTAAGTGATAATGCTGAGATGGCAACGGATAGGACACATTAGAGAAGATTGGTGTTGGTATCCATGACTCACGTTGGGCAGTAGTGCTCAAGAAAAAGGAGAAATGACGATGATACTATGAGACGGACTCAAGCGCCCAAACACAAAGATGAGAAATCTAATTTGAAGACGCAGCAGGAGAATAGAGCTAAACAAATTCTAAAGACAAAGTGGAAAAGCAAATAGTTTGGAATGTAGAGGTTATGACTGTGACAGAATGGAGAGTACGCTCTCTCCCTAAAAGAGTGGTTGGCGGGAAGGAGATTGTTGTGGAGGGAAGCGACTGGTGGAACACAGCTGTGCTGAAATGACTCATCATTTTCATTTGCCTTCTCAGGCAGAAACCTTCAAAATGCAGCTATAAGTTTGCAAAGCAGATATGATGATTATGATGATAATAATGATATTATGTTATAAGTTCTCGGAGCTATAGAACTCGCTCATGTTTGGATGTTAGGTGGTTTATTCATTACCAGAAAAAATGACCAAAAAGTCAATTACTCTAAAATTACAGGTAGGTCCTACTATTTTTTTTTCTTTTTAGTAAAATTACAATTACAAAGCACATTATTTTTTGAAGTGAGAACTTCACATACGGTACTGTGGTACCCGGCTCACTTCCGTACATCTCGCTCTCGTAGCACATTCCGGTCGATGCCCGAATCCAGCTCAAGCGAGCAGTTTATTGGCACCTGACGACGCTAAACTGAATTAGATTGAATAACCCTTTATTGAAATTCATTGGAATTTCGGCTGCTTTATTCCTAATGTATTCCTGCTTTGCTAGAATTATATACGACACACGACATAACGAAGGTAGCCACATTTCTGAAATCAACATAGGCCTGTTCAAACTACATTTATATCTCTTCAATCATACAGCTGTAATTGAAAATGTGGTTCAAGACATGATAACTTTATTATTTCATTATTTTCAATAATTTTGTTAAAAACACGCACACACATGCTAACGTTTTCTTTTTAATTTAGTTTTGCATATTTCTAGGAACAATTGACTTCTAAAAATTTTTTTATATAACGTGTTTACCAATTGAAATTAAAAGTTACAAAACTAAATTGACAAAAATTAAAGTCTGTGTTGTTGGGCACAGTTGATGCTAACCGATGAGAGGAGGGTAAAATAAAATGACAGAACAAAGCTAGGCAGAACCCATATGAAAAGGGGTAGGGAGAATAAGAATTCGTATCTAAAGTACAGTACAGGTATAATTTTAATTTTTTAATTTTTTTATTTTTTTATTTATTTGAGATCTGTAATCTGTAAGACTAAGCGAACATTTAACAAATTGGCTGGCAACACACTTGCAGGATTATGAAGAGCTGACCACTGACAGCTCTTCTTGTTTTTGATAATAGATTAAAGAGGTACACAAATTACAAAATTAAATGATAAAAACATGTAAACAAATGAACAAAAATCACTTCCATTTCCTGCTGGCATGATACAATAAGTTCAAATGTTAAACATTGGGCCCATAAGGCACATATACAGGTTGACATTAACACTTAATAATGACACGAATACGAAAACATACAGAACAGAACAGAACAGATATCACAGACATTACAATTCAGAAAATACAGAGAATACATTATTAGTTAAACCTGAATGGTAAGTCTAATGGTTTGTGCCTTTTTAGTCTATAAATATCTTCACTGTTTTCTAACAAATTAATTGCCAGGTGGTTTGGATGCTTTTCGAATTTGGAGATGTGAGTCCTGCAGAGGCGCATGATTTCTTCTCTCACGGTTGGAACTTTGAGGTCGCGGTGTATAGAGCTGTTGGAGACAAACCATGGAGCGTCGACTATTGATCTTAAAGTTTTGGACTGAAAGCGCTGGATAATCTAAATATTACCTGTACTAGCAGTACCCCAAAGTTGAATACCATAAGTCCGTGCCGG
The DNA here is from genome assembly GCA_034769895.1 of Magicicada septendecula. Classification (NCBI taxonomy): domain Eukaryota; kingdom Metazoa; phylum Arthropoda; class Insecta; order Hemiptera; family Cicadidae; genus Magicicada; species Magicicada septendecula. The sequence goes on along the minus strand of CM068370.1, from coordinate 447,669,742 downwards.
TTTAAGAACTGCTTTATAGATCAACAGTTTGTTGACGAGACTTAACCGTGATTTTCTGCCTATCAGCCAGTACATGTTTCTGACCTTGTGATTAAGTTCAATCTTCTTAGGTGTTATATATTTTTTCCACGTTATTCTCCTGTCCAGATGCATCCCAAGGTACTTAGCACTTTCAGCTTGCGGTACTGGTTGATCGTTAATTGTTACTGGAGGGCAGTTTGCCTTACGTGCGGTGAAGGTAACGTGGACTGACTTGGATGAATTGATTTTTATGCGCCATCTATCAGTCCATAACTGAACGCTGTTTAATGATTCTTGTAGCATAAGAGATGCTATTGAGGGGTTGGAGTGTGTCGCTAGGATTGCTGTGTCACCGGCGTAGGTAGCGACAGTGGTTTCACTTGCTGACGGTAAGTCCGAGGTGAACAGGAGGTAGAGCAGAGGACACAGGACACTACCCTGCGGAACTCCTGACCCCACTGGTAATAGAGGAGAAGTAGCATCCGAGTACTTGATTTGAAACACTCTGCCCACTAAGTAGGAATGTAGAATACGGTAACAATTATGTGGCAGATTTTTCTTTATTTTGTATAAGAGTCCAAGATGCCAGACTTTGTCAGATGTCTGGGAAACGTCGAGAAACACACCTGAGCAGAACATCTTCAATTCGAAAAATTCGATTATCAATAGGGGTCGGCGTGTGCTGCTAGGATTGCTGTGTCATCGGCGTAGGTGGCAACAGTGGTTTCACTTGCTGACGGTAAGTCCGAGGTGAACAGGAGGTAGAGCAGAGGACCCAGGACACTACCTCAATAAATGTTCATTGGTAACATTTGTTAGTCTGTGTATTTGATCTACCGTAGGGTGCTTTTCTCGAAAGTCAAATTGGTGATCCGGAATTAGGTTGTTTTCTACAATATTGTTGGCATAAGTCGTTTCACAAACAGCTTCTCAAAGATCTTACCAAGTATTGGTAGAAGGCTTATGGGTCGATAAGAAGAGGGCTCTTGAAGGTTTTTACCAGGTTTTAAGAACATGATTACTTGAGCCGATTTCGAGAGAAGAGGAAAGTATTCAAGTCTGAGTATGGCGTTGAAAATGTATGTTATTAGTACAACGCCTTGTGAGGCAGCTCCTTTAGAATTTTCCCCGATAGCAAATCAATGCCGGGAGCCTTTTTACTTTTCAAATTATTCAAGATTATTTCCTTGATGTCGTTAACCTTAAAAGGCTAAATAGGTAGAGTCAGTTGGAGCGGGGAGTGTAAATATCTTTGTACCTCTTCATCGAAAGAGACGTTCTTGCTGGCTTCAGGTTGAAAAACGTTGACCAAATGTTCGGCAAAAGTCTGGGATTTCTCTGTATTGCTTCGCGCCCAGCTACCATCTGGTTTATATATTGGTGGTATTTGTAATAGTGGCCTTTTTAATCGTTTTGTAGCCTTTCACAAGGAATAATCAGTACTTTCATTAGGTGACAGATTTTCTAGATAATCCTGAATGCCTTCATTCTTTAAATTTTCTAACAATCGTTTTAGTTTTCTGGCCGCGGAATTCCACTTTCTTTTATCATCCGGATGGTGAGTATGCTGCCAAATTCGTCGCAATCTACGCTTCTCAGCTAATTTATTTTGGACGACCAGAGGAAGGTTTAAGTGCTTACTCTTCGCTGTATTGCAAGGTGTAGCTTCCCAGGCTGATTTTTGAAAAGTACTGGTGAGATAATTTACAGCCGCGTCCAATTCAGCAGGCGTGTGGAGTGGACGTTCTAGCGAGATATTATCATTTATAAGCTCTCTAAAGTAGTCCCAGTCAGTATTACGACTGAGTGTTGGTAGACTTTCAGAATCAATTATAGTATTGCTAATAATGACAATAATTAGAGTGTGGTCAGAGGACAAATCAAGACAAGGTTCAACTTTTTAGTATTTATGAGATAAGCCTCGTATTAAAAATAAATCAATGAGGTCAGGTATTTTATTTGTATCAGAAGGCTAATAGGTTGGTTGACCAGTGGACAGAAAGGACAGGGATTCTTGTCTAATGACGTTATATAAAATTCTACCTCTTGGATTAGCTAATCTCGTACCCCATTCCGGGTGTTTTGCATTGAAGTCACCTCCCACCACAAAACGTGCACCAAGAGTTCTAAGAAAGGAGCTGAAGTCAGTTTCATTGATTCTGTGTTTTGGGGGACAGTAGACTGCAGAAACAATTAGAGGGCCTCTTTGATCTTCAACTAAAACGTTTGTCGCCAGTAGGTGAGTAGTTTTGACTTTAGATAAGAGATAATGTTTTATATTGTTTCGGATTAACAGAGCGGTTCCGCCACTTTTACCTAATTTTAATTAGCTTCGTTATGTAACCATGGTTACGTACGTTTTCCAAATATGAGTTGTTTACCCCCTTTGTATTCCTTTTTTGTACAAGAGGTAAACACAATACTCTTTTCAAGCTCTAATCCTAGTTAAGGTGTTAAACTGAAGCTCAACAAAATTAATAAATATGATTATTCTTTTATTAACACTTTAGGATTTCTAAAACCCTTTATTAAGACAATTTTTAAATAACTTTCCTGCAACAAAGTTACCTTTATAAAAGTTAATTGTTTTGGTGCGGGTACTTTGCACAGTAAGCTGACATACCTTCAAGTTAACACTTTTTGGAAAAAGAAACTTAAAAAGTCATTAAGAGGGCAGATAATAAAATGCATTGTGCATTTAAATAGTATGTTGTAAACGTGTTCGCTAATAGGAAAGGCAACATTTTCAAAAACAATAAAAGAAAATTAATTATATAGGTTAATTTATATAACTTTATATGTAACGAGTAATATCGCCACAGATGTGTTACTGTCAGTTCAAAGTTTACGCTAAACAACTGATTGTAAAAAGTAATGTAACCAAAATTCTTAATATACTATTACCTGATTTGTAGAAAACTAATTTTTAGTTTTTCCTTATTTTTAGAAAATGGTCGAGAGAACAGCGTAACTTCAACGTTATATGATTGCATTTGGCTCCACGTTCCAGTCTGAGTCTATAAAAAAGTTACTTTTGCCAAGTGAAAAGAGCCAATTTCACACAAACGATTCTGTTGTCTCTGCTCTGAGTTTATATTTCCTGTTTGTATCTGTGTCAATTGTATCCTCTGTACGAACAACTCCTGCGTTCACTGCAATACACTGTCTGCATCTAAAGACCGTACAAAAACAATGTACTCTACTGCTTGTAAACTTGGATATACATAAAACAGGGATGTGCGTGTGGGTACAGTATGTGCAATTAAGAACGTAGATGCATTTGGTTAAACAAATCATAACGTTGTTTTTTAGAAAAAGCAAATCAATTGCGGCAACCGTCGGTTTTTAAATTTAAACATTTAAGATACTATTTACATTTATAGCAATAATTATTTGCTGCATACATTATGTTAAACAGAGCCCATTTAATGCTTCTTTGCATTTCGTAACATAACATTTAATATAAGTTACATTAAAACCACATTTTGTGTGGAACCATTACAGTAATAATCTCTTCGTCAACACAATCCTATAATCTAATCTGCGTATACATTTTTTAATTAATCTACAAAAATCTAAATTTTCCGTAGGTCTAAAATTGCTTTTGTCGGTAAGATCATTAACAAAAGTAATTCTTCTTCTTCTTCTTCTTCTTCTTCTTCTTCTTCTTCTTCTTCTTCTTCTTCTTCTTCTTCTTCTTCTTCTTCTTCTTCTTCTTCTTCTTCTTCTTCTTCTTCTTCTTCTCCTCCTTATTCTTCTTCTTCTTTTGCTTCTTCTTCATCTATTTCTACTTTTCCTTGCTTCTTGCAGGATCTACTACCACACAATACTACATGCGTTGTGGCATCATATACTACTGGCAATCCTTTCCTCATATCCTTTACCACCCGCCAGCTACTTCATTCTTCGTTTTCCTCTTCTCTAGTTTCAAGTGATTTCAACTTGCTTATTGCTTCTGGTGTTTTCGTTCTCCAATCGATGAACTTAGCCTAGTCACCTTGTCCTTTAACATTTTATGAATCTAACTGTGTAGATTCTCGTAGTTCTCATTATACAGGGTCCGCCAGTGAAGCCGGAAATTTTGAAAGTCCAATAGTTCATTTTTTGCTCACGAGAGGGCGTGGAGGTTTTCGATTGTTGTTTTACATTTAATGCAATTTGTTAAACATGGAGCAGTGGTCCGGTGCACAGCGTGCTTTCTGCGTAAAACCGTTTTATAAGAATGGTAACTGTGTGACTTCTGTACAACGATTGTTTCGTAATCATTTCAATATTCCACGACATGGAAGAGTGCTGTCCGCTCATGCAATTATGTCATGGGTGAAAAGGTTTGAAGAAACTGGTTCCACATAAAACTTAAAGCATAGATGAGCAAGAAGGTCTGTAAGAACAGAGGAAAACATTGAAAGAGTTCGAGTAGCATTGACGCGTAGTCCACAACGTTTTGCAATGAAACATGCATCCGCACTAAACATTAGTGACACATCGTTACGACGAATTTTGCATAAAGACTTATCTTTTCATCCTTACAAAATTCAAGTAATCCAGGAGTTGAAAGATGGCGATATGCTGGCTCGCAAGATTTTCAGCGAAGAAATATTGCGACGTGTAAATGATGATGAAAACTTTATTCACCGCATGTTTATGTCAGATGAAGCACATTTACATTTGAATGGATATGTAAACAAACAAAATAGTCGATATTGGAATGATGAAAACCCAGGTGAGTTGCATGAAAAGATAGTCCGAAAGTTACGGTGTAGTGTGCAGTTTCATCATCTGGCATTATTGGGCCATATTTTTTCCAAGACGATAGAGGAAACACCACAACTGTCAATGCAGACCGCTACACACACATGGTCAGAACATTTTTGATGCAACAGCTCCCTAGGTTTCCGGAAATTAATTTTTTCCAGCAGGATGGGGCCACAACTCATACTGCTCGTGTGTCCATGGCTGCTTTAAGAGAACTCTTCCCGGACGGACTCATATCCAGATATGGCGACATCTCGTGGCCTGCAAGATCACCAGATTTGACCGCATGCGACTTTTTTCTTTGGTGATTTCTGAAGACCAGGGTGTACATTGATAGACCGCACACTATACCGGAATTAAAAACGAATATCAGACAAGAAATTGCACGGATTCAACCTGACCTGCTTCGTCGAGTGATGGAAAATTTTCGGTCAAGATTTGAAGAATGTTTACACAGAAATGGCTCTCACTTGAGCGGCGTTATTTTTAAAAAGTAAAATAATGGCATACTCTACTCAACTCAAATCTGTAAAAAAAAAATCTGATAATAAATGTTTCATGAAAAAATTGGGTACTTTTAATTTTCCCGCTTCACTGGCGGACCCTGTACAAAACGTTACAGTTGGAAATTTATCCTAATCCCGCATGAACTGCCCTGTTCTTGGATACAACAAAAATATTTTTCACAGTATTCCTGTACACTGTAAAACTAAAAATTGTGATTTCCATTATATTACGTCATTATGTGGTCAACATAATAAAATAATAATTGCTTTAAGGAATGGTAAAAACTTTTGTCGTTTAAAAATTAATATTAACACAATAAAACATTATTTCGTACATTTTCAAAAGTAATATTTTGCTGAGCAGATTTAAATAAAACTTTTTTAAATCGCTTCTCCCGGTAAGGTTACGAGATACAGTTAGGTAGTAATAAAACTTTTAAGCAGTAGACCACACACGCTCGCGCGCGCGTGCACACACACACACAAACCGCCTCTACAGTAATGCACAGTAGTACAAGAACGGCGAAAGGCTAAAATTTTGTTCCAAATAGATTTTGTGCCCATGTAGTAAGAAAGGGAGTGTAATGTGAAAGAAATATGAAGAGAGGAATAGTGAGATAAACGTAGTTTACGGTTCCTGACTGTTTCACAAATTTTACTGTTTTCAGTTTTGCTCTGACAAATAACTTATACTCACACCTTGCGTTTTGCTTCTTGCTGAGAATACAAATACGTATAATACAAAGTTCAATGCTCTTGTTTCAACCACCAAATATATTTGTTTCGTTATACTGCGGATTTTGTGATGTTTTGGTTGATCTGTCATCTTCCCAGTTCACTGTATTCTAAATTACATTCTGCTCCGTAGACACGTTTATAGATATAAGTAATACAATGTCTGCAAACGGTAACAATAAGGGAATGTTTCCTGTTACTGATTTAATCTTCGTCTTCTTCGTATCTTATACGCTTATGCGCTACTTTCACTTGTTTTAGACGCTGTTTGTTAACTTTAAAATCAATTATGTTATTATGCAGGCTGTTTTATTAGCTTACTGACAAACCTATACACCTCTTTAGGGGTTCCCATTTATTAGCCTTTTCTTTTTTAAGGTCCAGGACATTCGCTCTCCCTCTTCTCTTTCCGGACCATGACTTGGATGGTTTAGTACCTATTCTCATATTAGACGCTTCTTACCATATCCATTTATCAGAATCAGTAATCACACTAAGGCATGAAGCCACTTTCTTAACCCCCCCCCCACATGCGATCGTGTGACCGATTGTAGCCGAAGAAGGAAAATATTAAAGAAAAAGTAAGATCCCTTACCCTAAAATTCTCTAATATGATCGGAAAATAAAAAGCAAGAACACCGACAGAAGAGTTTAAGGACCACAAACCTCTTGCAAAACAGGCTGAAGAGCAGTGAAGGATCAGCTGCGGCATCTCCGTCCCGCCTTGCTACAGTCGTACTCCCGTGTGAAATATTGACTAGACGTTGAAGCCGTAACTAACCCAGTCGCCTAATCCTGGAACGGCCGACGTCGACGATATTTTCTTACGGCTACGGGAAACTGTTGGTCTAGTCGTATTTTACTGTGCAGTCTGCCAGTACCACTGTTCCCTCTTGAGTGACTTATATTATGTTGTCTGACATCAACAACCACAAACAATCATGAACAAAATTTTTATAAATGCTAAGCTTTAGTTTAATCATTTAAAAAACTTTCAAGATAAAGAAAAGCAAGAAATTAAGATGAAATGTAAATTATTATACGAAAGGCTCGAATTACACGGAATCAAAAATTGTAAGGATTCTACCGCATCTACAAAGTAAATGTTAACTTTTTGTTAAGCCACTCGCAGAGATAGTAGGTTACTTTAACGCGAAATACGTTTATAAATTTTAATACAATACAGTATGATTTTAATTACATTGCTTGTTTCCCTGTTTCGCCTGCTGTGTTACAAACAAACTAAATGTTAATTATGTGTCGGCAGGTGCCTGCTTCAAACTGCATTAAGACTGTGAAATAATTAATGTTTTGTTCGTTGGAGTCAACAGGGGCAGGGGACAGTGGGACGCGTAGGCATTGAGTTAGTTTCACAATAAACGTCATACAGAGATGTTATTTATTTATCTTCTTAAGCCTCTTACTGGTTCCTATTAAATTACACTTTTCTGATAGTAAATAATCGAAAGAACGTTATTCTGTGACTGTTTCTGTGCTTCTGAGAGACACCAAGCAATTACCTGGACTAGAAATCTAACAAACCAAACAAAGTTTTCACCTTTAAAAGTCAGTGAGTGTGGCAATTGGTGGTGGTGATACTATACCACCAGTGAGGCAGTGGTATAGTATACCATAGCCTCTTAATTTTACGCACAACCGATTTTCCAATGCCATGTAACGTATAGTAGCTAGTCCTATATTTTCTGACGTTACAGCAATCGTAATGTCAGTCACAGACAGTGCCGGAATTAAGGTTTTCGAGGCCCCCTCCACCGTCTGTGACTTTGAAGTAATATATGTACTGCAGAAGTAATTTGATTAATACTATCAAAATTAAAACCAGTAGCCTACTATAAAAAAGCGTGCTTTCATTTAGCAAACTTTTTCAAAATATTAAGAACCATGCAAAAGAACTTAGTAAATTAATATAATTGTTATGTTTATGTGAATGTTTATGTTCATGTTCATGATGAATGCGTTTAGTACACGGATTCAATTCTAGGTTCATAAAGTTTTCACACTAACAAATATCAACGAAACAACACGCTGCCCACCACATAAAGCTAAAAACCTTCTTTACATTCAAAATAAAATAAAACATAACCTCAAATCGCAAACCGTTCTCTCACAACGCAGATAAACAATGATAACATACAAGGGTGGTACCACGGTCGTGTAAATTTGGGGGCAATATAGCGGACGTTCAAAATTCGAATGCGCAGATTAGTTTTCAGGGATGCCAACGTCTTAAAAATAAGCGCGTAATATTTAAATAAGAACTGTGTTCCATTTGTATTATTAAAAAAAAGTGATCATTTCATTTTTAAAAATCATACTTAAATAAATCAAAGTGCCTCCTACTTTTATAAAAATACTTCTGGTAAAAAAAAATATTGCAACAGAACACAGGGCGTAAGTTCATATAAGGGGAATACTAATGTTGTAACACATTTTCTGACGTCTATAGACATGTCATATTGATTTTTTTCTTTTCTTTGTAAGTTAGTCATAAGTTTTGAACCAAGCTATGTTTAAAAAAGTATGTTATGTCAAAATGTTAATAATTTCGTACTCTTTTGTGTCTTTTAATGTTATAATAGGGTGCCTTCTGGGAACACGATGTTGTTCTGGGTGGAAAATTGCATAAGAACAGTTGCAGCAAGAAAACGAAAACCAACAGGAAGGCCGCAATACGTACAAACCCCGAACCCCTTGGAGGATTGAGACAGGCTATTGAGGATAACCCTCCCCATTTGGCGCGTCTTCATTTCTTCGGTTTAAACATCTCCGACAGAAGTGATAGAAGAACCCTGCATTCGGATTTGCACTTCAATCCTTCAAAATGACGGTTAGAAATGATAGAAAAATCACAGTGGTCATTGAGAGTGACGAAGCCCACTTTCACCTGTCGGGTGTTGTCAATAAGCAGAACTTCCGTTATTAGTCTGAAGCTAATCCAAGACATCTTCACGAACTCCAGTTTACATAGGACGACTAACAGTGTGGTGTGAGCTAGCAAATTGTTGGGGTGACTGACCCTATTTTTTTGTTGAGGAAATTATGGTGAACATAGACCGGCACGTATTAATACTAGGAAACTTCCTCGTCACAGAACTTTACAGAAGACGTATAAACCAAGCTGAAGTGTGGTTCCAACAAGACGGGGCAACTGCGCACATATCAAGGGATTCGATAAAAGTGCTAATGAGCTCGTTACCAGGACGTCTCATTTCCCTCCATGGAGACGTCGCGTGGCCACTTCGTTCACACAATCTTTTGGTATGTGATTTTTCCTGTGGATTACTTGAAATGCATAGTTTACGTAGGCAAACCAAGTTCAATTGAAGAATTAAGGACAGCCATTCAACGACAGATAACTGTTACACTTAAAAAACGGAATCCAGTTTGCGATGACAAATTTCGTAGACCGTCTTCAGCAGTGTCTTTACAAAAACAGACGACATTTACATGATGTAATTTTCCGTAACAAAACTTTTGTTGTATTCTACTTTTTCTTGTGTCCAAAATTGTGGCTACAATGAGTAAAATTAATGCGTTTATATTAAGAAAATGAGTACAAAATTTACTCTTTGTAATTAATATTGTTACGTAATGCGGAAAAATTGTCACGTAATACGAAGCGTTCTACAAGTTTATCGAATGTTCGCGTGGAATCCGGCTGTAATGTGTGTGCGTACGTGATTCTCAACGCATTAGCTAGATTGTACCAGAAGTCGCGCGGCCACGCACACTGTGTCAAGGCCGCAATTAATTACGCTCTAATGTTTTCCTTTATTGTTAATGCGTAGTATGGAATATTCTGGTATTTCGACGGGGTAAAATTACAAAAACTGAGCGGCACTCAGGTCAGTTTTATGAGTTACGAGTTATTGTCGGGCGATTACTCTGTGCGTTCAAGTGGTTATTAGTGAAAAGTAATTATTGTGGCTAAGTGTTACGTGTTTTATAATAGTGCGGGACAATTGTAATACAACTGTCTTTTATATAAGTTGACATTTTATTGCGTGTGAACAATTTTTATTTGATTTGTTGTAAGAGAATATCTTGTTGATTACAAACTGTGTAATTGTGATAATTAAAGCTGGTGATTAGTGACGTAATTGGTGTCTTGTAGTTTGTTTTCCACTGTGCTATACGATGATCAGTAGACCGTCATAACAATGCATTATATTATTTCAAAAACCGTCATGTTTTTCTGCCGCACTCATATATAAATATTGTTATATGACTTCTATTGAGTGTTTAACTTGTGTCGTTTATAATTTTGTAAGTTTAAAATTGATTAATATGCGAACGTTGTTAATGGTTCGTTCGGTGTTATAAACAGCGTCTAGCAGCCTGTGTGCCTTACCTGTCCCTTCTCACTCTTTTGTATTTCCCGATAGGCGCCAAATTGTTTTGCGAGAAAACAATTAAAAGTTTTTACTTGTATGGTTTTACAGTGTATTAGTGTAAATTTGAATAGTTCGCCGACTGGCACGAACTCGAATCTCGTTTGAGTGGGGGAAACGTGTTACCAACTTGAAATAATGTTGGTTAGGATGACTCACTGCTACACAACAAAACATACATAATAATTTTCTATAAATAATTGCTGGACAGTTGTTAATGATACACACTTTTTTATTAGGCTCAGTACTGTTAATCCTTGTTAACGCTTGTACAAAAATAGTAATCAATATAATAATTTTAGCCTCGGCTATAAATATTTGTTCACTCAGCGGATGGCTGGGTTGGCAATACAAAGTTTCAATTCGCCACAAGGCAGCGTTGGTTATTATTTACAAAATAAATTTGCCAAAATAGAGTTCTTTTAAGTACGACAAAGAAGTATTAAAAACAAGATAATAAATTACAATGTATCACTTAATGTTCGTGATTATTAAAATTAAACAAGGTTTACTTTAAATTCAACGTTGTGGTGTTAAAGTGTGTGACAGTGTCGTTGGTGTAGTACATAGGTTATCATCAGTTAATTAGTGTTTATGTTTGTTCATCAATCCTTGAAAATTAATACCTTCAGTGATAGTGAGAGTTCACAGTTTAGTTATAAATTTGAAAGAGAATTTATTTTAAGAGTTCAATGAATTCAGCAATACTTATCGTCAGTTGATAGGAGGTGTATTGTCAATAGTTAACGTAGGTTATTTCGTCAATGTCGATTCTTCTTTCTTCAAATCTTGGGCTTCAGGTACGTCTGGCGTCTTCTTCTTTTTAATTTCCTTATTTTTACTGCATCTGGATTAATTTGAACTGGTCCTTGGTCTGGTTGATTCCATGGTCCATCCTCTCATCAGTTGGTCTGGTCCTTTTCTTCATAAAAGTAGGGGTACGTTTAATGTTTTATGTTAAAATTTGGGCCCTTCACGGCGTGTCGTCTCTTCAGTTAAGCGTCACTGCAGATTCTAACGTTCCTAACTGAAAATAGTCAATATTCTGCTGTTTTCATGGTAACTCAAAATTTCTGATTGGTTAAAATTGGCTTAAGACCATTGTTAGGAGATTTGAATTTTTATTTAAAATGGTTACAGATCTTCTGAATCCAATTAATCTTCAGTATTCCCTTTTAAGTATTAAATATCATTACCACTGTTCGTATTTTGGATCAAGGATTAATTTGACATCCATTACTATTGTGTTTACTTAGGTATTAACATTTTGACAGTTATGTTGGTTTGTTTAATTACACTGTTTTCTTAATTTAGATGATTACATTAATATTTCCTTTTTAACATGATTGTCTAATCGTCTTTTATTGTTTATATGCCTTAGTTTTGCTAATGTTGTTGTTTAATTCTCAAAATTAAAGTTTTTTGTAGTTTTACAGTTAGGCATTTGCCTAGGCCTAAACAGCAATTGGCTATTTTTATTAAATTACAGAGAATACATTTTATTTTTTTCTTGTAGGGGTTCTGATTGGTTTAATACATGATTTTGTTCATTTGTTCTATGGTTTTATGTCTGTTCCTTTGTAATTAATTGTAGGTGATTTTACTGGTTTCATATTCTGGCTTGTCTATTGTCATAACTGCCTTTTAGTATCATTGTATTTGTCTGTATTTATTTTGTTTCTTGTTTACTGTCTTGTTTGTTTTTAATTATTATTTCTTATTATTTATTACTTAACATATAACATTGAATCTTATGGTTTAACAATTCCCACAGACATAATTCTATTCATTAAAACATAATTATTTACTTTTCATTACCCACAATGTTCATTTTCATCATCTACTCATACTCTTTGGTGAGTAACAATTATTACACAGTATAAACAACAAACATATAAACATTAATTAAATATTTTGAACAAGATTATAATTCCTTATTACTAATCCTATATGACATTGGGTCATTAACATCTCACTCTTATAACAATTTATTATATTTTTTATTAACATCTTATAATGATTATGTTATTATTAATTGTCTTTCCCTTATCATTTTGGGTTAATGATATTCAGTTTATACCTCTGTATATTAGAAATTCTCTATGCTGTGTTTTAACACACTAATAGTCCATTTTTCTTAAACTCATGGGTAATAATATAAATTTTCCCATATAGTTTTCGGGAGCACACACCCCCGGTCGATTTTGATCGATTCCATTGGTTAAAAAGACTGACATTCTATTCAGCGAGGTCATTCCCCTTGTGAATTAATTGATCTTACAGCAAATTGTTAATGACTTCGGGTTGGAGAGTTCCGTTTGTTGTATTCTCGCTTTTTCTAAAATAAATATAATTCCTTTAAAATTGGTTTAACGTCCTTGTTATATGAGTATTACTTAATATGATCACATTATGTTATTACAATTAATCTGTTCTTTAAAGTAAGTCCTCACAAGACATGTGTGAGTTTAATAATAAGAAAGTTAATTCCTTACTTATGACTATTACATCTTTCCTATATTTTTACATGATTACTTACTAAAATTGACCAAATGATCATTACACTTCATCATATGATTCCGTTGAAGTTCATTTATGATAATAATTAGTACCATGATTGTCTAAGATTAATCAAATTACTATATTTCACCCATGCTTTCTATGGTCTAGAGCATGGTCAGTTAGATTTACTTTATTTATCAACATAATTTGTCCTGTTCACTTTTTTACAGTAATACAGATATTCTAAAATGTCCATTACAACTTCTGCACAGCTCAGTTTTTATTAGAATACAATTATCTGCTTGTTTTTAATGTAACATTTATTGTTCATTGCCTTAGTATGCCATGTCATTATGATTTAATTCTGAATTAATGATATACCCATCTTTATGTGGAGCTTTTAAGTCTAACTTGTCTTTACAGTTTAAAGGTTGTTTTCAATGGTTGTTCTTTTATTATTACATGTGATATTGATAATAATTCACCAATACTTCTTGCAGCTAGTGTGGTCAGATAGTGACCTCAATTTTCCTTAATTCTGGTTAAATTAGTTTTTAATAATAATCATTGTATACTATAATAGTTTTAATACATATTATATTGCACATCTATGATATTGTTCTTCACTGGTTTATATTATTATAGACATTCTGAGCGTGTTTAATGTGTACACTTTTCTGTCCAATTTCAGTCTGTGTATTTGCATTAAACACCACACATACCACTTTCAATTAATAAAATTGTATCACTAGTTCGTCTTTATAATGTATTCTGTCATTATTTTATAACTTACACTAGTTTACATCGTTTTGGTCTTATTTTATGCTAATTACAAGCTGATTTATAACCAAGTTGAGGTTACCTGGGACCCCTTGTTAGACAACAATGGTCTATGTTTTGGCTATCTGGTTTCAATGTTTTACAGGTTATTGTTTGACACTTTTACACTTGTTAATTATTATTTACTATCTCTTTATGATTTCTACCTGTCTACAGGTGATTACTAGGTTCTTTTTTTGTTATTTTATTTGAATTTGCCAGTATTAAAAGCATGCCTGGTACACTGTTCTTACTAAGATAATTACTCTATTCTTATCATTCATTATTTTCTTTCATGGTCTTGATTTATTTAATTAATGCTATTCTTTTATTAGAATAAAGAGTTTTTTGTCATGATTTGTCTTCGATAACGTCTGTCTATGTCTGTGTCTCTTTGCTGTTTCTTAATTCTGTAGATTCCTGGTTTTATTAGTTTCATTTTCTGTTAATCCATATACTAGGCGCCTTATTTGGTGTATTTGTTAATTCTTCCGTGTTTGTTACCTTGCTTGTGTTTATTTATATTCTTCAGTCTCTTGTTATTGCTGAATGTTATTGTACTTTAGTTTTGTCCTCTCACTTACCATATCTATTGGGTCATTTGTTTAATCACATTATTAAGTTGTCTTCTATACTTTCTTCTTTATCACTATTTGTTGTCCTTTGTTTGCTGAGTTAATTACATTAATTGTTTTAATGAGTTCTTGAACCTTATATAATACTTTGTACACAGTTACTTATTTATCATTCCTTTCTTAGGCTTTCTGGTGTGAGTTTATGTGTGCTTCATTCTTTATCTTTTGTTGTTAACTTTATTGTGGAGATACGTACTATTACAATGTATATATACATATATATATATATATATATATATATATATATATAATGAACAAAAATATACTTTAAATTTTCAGGTACAAGTTACTAATATCTTCAATTCCAACTTTGTCGTGTCGTGTTGCTAAAGTGCTACTTGTCATGTTCCGGACAAGGTCTTTCAGTGTTTCCACCATTTTCAAGTCCTAAACCACGACAACTACTAAGGTCGTGGTTTAGAACTTGAAAATGGGGGAACACTGAAAGGCCTCGTCCGGAACATGGCAAGTAGCTGTATAGCAAGAAAACACGACACATTTGGAATTACAGAGACTGCTAATTCAAAAACACGATGAATAATATCTTCAACCCTAACGCACATATTGCTAAGATTAAAGCTGTAGGATTATAAAATGCTAATAAGGCAGGAGATAATGTCCTTTGAATTTATCAGTGCATCTGTGGGAGAGGCTTCAAGTTCCCGTCAGTCAATGATTTAGTCTATACTATTTGCTCTGCTCAAATTGTGAGCTTTGGACCGCTAAGTGTAATTGTTTGCAGCAAATAGAAGAGTCTCGTGTCATCATATCGTAATTAACATAACAAGCGGATGAATTATTGCCTACGTCACGAGTGACAACCCACGTCACTGGTCATAACCCGTTAACTCAACGCTCAATACGCGGCTGTAGTGTCATTGTTGCGTGCAGTATCATTGTTGGGCATCAGAGTAAGCCATTCTTTAAAAAGTACAAGCAAAAAAGTAAGAAATAAGTAACAATCAAATCATCAATAATATAATTAAAGTACTAAAACAACACAAGACGGTGTTCTGGTCTCTGAGCTTAAGGAAAGCAACATAAAACAGCAAAGAATCAATAATTTTATGTAGAACGTTTATATTGAGTTACTCCTAGAAATACTGGCCTCGATAGTTGGACCCCAAAGCTTGCGTGGAAGCCAAGTAGTACTCGTCACTGGTGTTCTCCCAACATATTTTTCTTCAGCGGGCAACAACCCATTACTGAGTCAAGCCCTCCTTTAACATTCTTCGCCAGTTGTCCCGGTCAAGTGCAGCTGCTCTCCAGTTCCGGGCCCCAAGGATATGGTGCGCATCATAATTCACACCCTCTTCCCTACGTAGTTTGGGTCTACCAACTCTCCTGGTGACATAGATCTGTTCTGTAAATGCCTTTCTGGGTATTTCATTCTCACCCATTCTGATCACATGTCCAGCCTACCTGAGTTTACCAAGTTTTATAATTTTCACCATATTTTGTTAATTTAGAAGAGTGTTCAGGTGTTCTCCCAACAGTGAGTCGAAAATAATCCTCCACAACATGATCGTTTCGGATTTTTGTACCCACGTCACGCTCCTGTACATTAGTACTGAAATTAGGTACAGCAGTGTCTTATAGAATTTTATCTTGGTACCCTGTACAGCTTGTTTCTAAAAATTTCACTAGTATTGCCACAAATCTCATTTATTATTCGTCTGTCCCTACCAAAAAGTATCAATATTTACCAGTAGATCATACCGGTTTTGATCAGTTGAAGATCATGATTCTGAGTCTGGATATAAATATGTTTGTATTATGTTCCTAGAACTTGAAATTTTACAACTCTGCCTGTTGTAAGTTACCTCCCCTCTTATGAATTACAAGCTAAAGTAAGTCATGAATAACTCAAGAAAAAACAAACCTGATGAATACATTAAACACTGGTCTATGACATAAGCTGTATAAGGATAAATGGATTTGGTATAGTGCAACGATACAGCCATATGCTGTATTGGGCATTGATTTAAATAAATATAAAATTTGTAGAATTATTATAAATTAGGGGTAAATGGACAGGTCTGAGATTGTAAAAATATTTCATTTTTATATTATGGGAGGAATTAACCTGTTTCGACAGGCAAGGAACACCTGCTCGATTGTATGTGTGTTACGCGGGTATCTTGTGTGTGTTAGTGACGCATGTACAGAAAGGAATCTCAGCCACCCTCCCCAAGTAATTAATTCTAAAATAATTATTTTAATTCACTGTGTGAAAACTAATTAGTGTATAAACAAACAAAAGGCACCAAAGTGTGAGTAAATTTTATAGTTATCCACAGTAAGAAAATGACGTTAATAGGACACACTACGCGAAGTCAGTGCGAAATAAATGTGCGAAAAATACGCAAATTACACTAAGACGCTCAAATTAATACAGTGAGTGCTTAATCAAATTAGCTATGATTTGTGCTATGCTAACTCGATTACGTACAAAACATTGCCATTTACAAAAAATTGCAAATATATGAAAAGGTTCGGGAGTGGGTGCTAGCATGTGATCTGAAGGTCTCGACAGGATAATTTCGGAACCAACAGGTGCGGAATTCCGAGAGGGTATAAATTAAGGGTTCGACTGAAAACCCTTCTCTTCAATTCAAGACACAGTTGCAGTCGGACATGCTGTCCATTGGCAGAACAGTTTTATTTTATTATAAGTCTCATTGATGAACGAATAAAGACGTTCAGTAATTATGTTGACAATATTTCGGGAAACGTAAAGTACCGGTTATATAGTAAAGTAACAATTATAACATAAAGTATATAAAACAACACAATTATATATGCAGGTTGTAAGTAATTATAACAATACCAGATGTAACTATAATAAGAGTATTAGATTTATGAGTACTAAAAATTCATATTTATTGTTTTCTCAAACCTTATAAATAATAAACATCGTTAATGATCTTCGGTCAAGATATCACTCATTATTAAGTGTTTATCTCTTAAACTATACGTGTTACACACATTTCAAACACTCTTACATCTAGACATGTTAATAATCTTAATCTAGACAATTATTCAATTCGATTTACTAAAACAAATGAAATTAAAATGTAATTTGAATTGAATTCTTTTAATTCAGATCTGACCTCAGCTTGCTCAATCTATACCAATGTTTAAAAATTAAATTTAAATTTATATTAATTACTTTTAGACTGCCATTTGTTTTATATTTAAAATTTAAATTATTCTTCTCTTCTACAAAATGCAAATATCAAAACATTTGAATTATTTACTTGGTAAAAAAATATAGTATCTCAAATTTAAATTCTTTTTTTTCTTATTTCTTTATATGCGATCGCTCATTCTTACGACTAAACATTTATCTAAGATTCTAATACATTATTTTTAATTGTAAAGTTTTTTTAATTTATTGTCTTTTTATATAGTCTTTATGAGCTCTCTTAAAAAATCATTTATAAATGCATTATGCATGTCACCTCGAGTTTTGATGATCTTACGACTTATTGACGGGGTCCAGCGTTGTCCAGAGTTGGGTTTCCGTTACTCTTGGCTTGGCGTGGTCCTGGATATGTCCGGAGTCCAACGTCGTTCTCCATCAGTGTGTGGTCCGTCTCAGAAAATTGCTATCTGCTACAAGGTGGATCTCAATCGTCGGTTAGGCGTCAAAAAACATCTCCTAACGTCCAGCATCCCTCGTCGCTCCTGTAGCTTCTCCGTAGATACTCTTTGTAGACTTAAACGGTCCCGGTACTTTACGCTTCGCGAAATATTGTAAACATAATTACTGAACGTCTTTATTCGTTCATCAATGAGACTTATAATAAAATAAAAACTGTTCTGCCGACGGACAGCATGTCCGACTGCAACTTGAAAAGAAGAGAAGGGTTTACGTTATATATTGTTGCATATATAATTTTGTTGCCCGTTAACTTGGGGCTCCTCCAACACAAATAAATTTATATTTGCAACGTTGAACCGTTGTATAAATAATGTCGTCCCAAAGAACGTGGGGCTATACAAATTAAAATACATTTAAATTTGTTCACAATTTATGTATATGTACCGTTGTAATAGCGAAGAAAATGATACAGTATGCGTAGGATGGCGTAGGTTGTTTTCTTTAAACAAATGTCAGACTGCCGTGTGACGTTTATATTAAAGAAAATGTTTTTGTCCATTCAATTTGTAGCACTTGACACGCAGTTTCTTAATTACTTTCTTCTTACAGAAGGTACAAAAACTGACAGTTTAAGAAATTAGTTAACAGTATGAAATATATCTAAACTGCGTAAACGATTTGAATTACATCTGCGAAAATTCTACCTTACGTTTCAAGTATTCCAGAAAGATTTTCTTGTTTGTTATTTTGATCGGGATTTCAATCAACACTTGTAAACCATAACGCATAATTACACAGCCGGCAATGTTTATAAACAAGTGTATGCATTTTTTAAATTTTTAAACGAAATATGAAATGTCAGGTTGTACGCCAGTTTAGGTAGTTATAATGTTAGAGAAGTAACCGTACTGATTTCAGCAACTACAAATACTGGAAGGCAGAATAAATAATTTGCCAGCGAGAAAATTATTAAAACATTCAACGTTCATGAAAATTTAGCGTTTGTTGTTTATATTTTCTGAACACATTACCTACAGGGTAATTTTAACACAGAACATACTGTAAGCACAAGAAATCTGCACAAAATAAATTAATATGATAATGGAACACAAAGTTAATTATTAAACAGTTATAGGTGACAATTATTTCCATGTAGCCATGAATATAACAAACTTAATGCGCAGATTGTAAATTACCGCCATCCAAGAGTCGAACGTGTGGATAGAACTGGATACACAAGAAGAACTGGATATGGACCCAAAAGAATTGGATGAACAGAAAGTGTTAAAAAGTCCGTTGAGAAGGAGAAGAAGAAGAAGAAGAAGAAGAAGAAGAAGAAGAAGAAGAAGAAGAAGAAGAAGAAGAAGAAGAAGAAGAAGAAGAAGGACGAGGAGGAGGAGGAGGAGGAGGAGGAGCAGGAGTTTTAAAGGGGGATGAGAGGGGGAGGGGGATGAGAGGGGGAGGGGGATGAGAGGAGGAGGAGGAGGAGGAGGAGGAGGAGGAGGAGGACGAGGAGGAGGAGGAGGAGGAGGAGGAGGAGGAGGAGGAGAAGGTTTTATGTGCTGGAAAGATGAATTGTGCGTGGCGAAAGATGACGGAAAACCGGAAAATACGCCTCAAAACGGAAAACGGGAAAATAGAGTAGTAGATTGTAGCTGAGAGGTGGAAGAGAATGATGACCCTTAAATCAAATACGCGCGCGCGCGCGCGCGTGTGTGTGTGTTGGCTTTGAGAAACCTTATGAGGCTGAAGACACACACGCCCGCAACCTTCAGAGAACCACGGAGGACAACCACCCGCCTTCTCTCCCACTCAAATAGCACCATGTTATGTAGTGACCGACACCAACAGATGCCGATGAACTTACTTATTTATAATAAAGAGAGAAGACCAGAGAGAATAATATTGCAGAACACAAACACTTGTTAATGTACAATTATAAATACCGTAGTTAAGGTTTCTCGTTGATATCGAGTTCCGGTTGCAATAAAAACTCAGTTTTTTGTAACTCTTCAAGATTTATTTAATTCTCATAGTCAAGCATATATTGTTGTGAGTCCCAGATACATAACATAAGCATGATTATGAGATTAAATAAATCTTGAAACGTTGCATATAAACTGCATTTTTATTACGACCGAAACTCATTGTCAACTAGAAACCATAATTAATACGGTCTTATTAAACAGTGCTCTTAAATAACACATACTAAATATGTGTAAATTAATGTCCTTGCAATAGTTAATGTAAGAATTTTAAAAATGCATGAAAGCTGAATAACAATATAAAAAGCAAAGGTTTCGCGTCATTTTCAACAACCTGGAAAATTTGCGTAGTCACTAAAACGCTCACGTAAATGAATGGAATCGATTTATAATATTTTGAATTACAGCACAGGGTTTGTTATTACTTCCTAAATAGTTTATGACCGGAGTAATTAATAAATAATTACGACGTCGATTTATAGTTGTCTTTGAGGTAATATATGGAAATGGATCCTGAATCTCGAATAAGAAAGGTATCAGTCGCATACAGACCACGGAAATGGAATTTATTTGGTGTTTGAAAGAATGTACGGAAAGGGATATGTTGAGAAATGAACTGACCAGAAACTATACAAAAGTGTTTCCAATTAATAAAATTTAAACGAATAGACGGAAAACTGGAGCACAAGAGTGGAGAACAACGGAATACTGGAAACTGTAAACCAAGCAGAAGACGGTGTGACGGTAGATACAGAAAACACTGAGGATAAGGCAAGCGCAACATCCCACAAGATGTATACTCCATGAAAAGAATAATAATATTAATAGCAATAGTAGCAGTAGTAGTAGTAGTAGTAGTAGTAGTAGTAGTAGTAGTAGTAGTAGTAGTAGTAGCAGCAGTAGTAGTAGCAGTAGTAGTAGCAGTAGTAGTAGCAGTAGTAGCAGCACCAGTAGTAGTAGTATTAAAAGTAGTAGTAGTAGTAGTAGCAGTAGTTAGTAATAGTAATAGCAATAATAGGAAGAATGAGAAGAGGAGTAGTAGGAGGAGGTAGAAGAAGAAGAAAAAGGAGACATATGTCTTATAATAAAATAATTTACGTCATTTTAAGTGCAGCTATAAATCATATATTACGTATAACGGCATAACATCTTTTATATCCAGATTCTACCACACACCTATAATTTTCTGTCATACCTATTTATTTGTAGACGATTCCGATTTACCATTGAGGGGTTTTTCAAGTTCGTAGCAGAACAAAGGTCTCATGGCTTATCATTATTGTCAGCAACAGTGTGTTGTGTCACAACGTATCTACTACTAAACGCTTCTCTATTATTAGGTCACTTTAATCTTATAATATTAACAGCGATAACAAAATATATAAATTACTGACATTATTAGCAACGGAGTAAGTGAAACTGTAATTGTATCCGAATGTTAAAGATAAGAGGGAAAGGACAAAGGTACGAGTTTGTGTATGCTACGACACGCAGCGGTCACTGCCGATTAGATACCGTATCTGGTTACGGACTTTACACGAAAAGGCTTTTTGTCGAGCCTCTCAGTGGAAGTGTGTAATGTAAAAGTAGTGGTCATTTGAGCTTCATCATTCAATCGATTACTTTTTCCTGATTGGCTACAATATTTCCAGTACAAACCGGGTTTATACTTGACGGTTTGGTTTAAAAAGTCGCTTTAAAACTCGCTACTTCTTTAACTAAATAAGAATCATTTATTAAATGGAATGAAACATTAGACATTTAGTTTATTAATCAATTCACGAAATACAAACGCAGTGGGCAAACAATTGAAAACAACCCGATATTAAAAATGGAGTCGCGCGGTAGCAGTAGTCGGCCACATTTGCAGCAGCTATTGCTACGGCAATCATGTAACGCTCTCGAAAAGTCGGCAGGTGCAATTACGTAACCGCTCTACACGCTTCCCGGCTAGCCGAGCAGGTGCAGTGTTTCTGTCAAGGCCGTGCACTCAAGTAGCTTCGAGACTGTTCGAGTCCTCTTAACTACGCAAATTACGCCGACATGCCGCCAAAAGAATGGAAAATTATTCTGGAACACCTGCGAAACCTATGTAAGCAACAGCGGTCGGCTTAGAAGTTAATTACAGCTGGCGGGATTGTAGAGTCCGGATCAAGTGATTGTTGCGGATTAGTGGAAAATAATTATTGTGTTATAATTAGTGCGGAATTCTAATAGTTGAGAGACATTATTGCGTGTGGGACACATATAACTTGAATTATTGTACAAGAGTACCTTGTTGATTTCATATTGTTATTCGTGACTAACTAAAGCCAGTAATTAGAGACTTCATTTGTGTCTGTAGTTCGTTTCCGCCACACAATGCGACGATCCGTGAGACTTTCTTAACAATTATAGATTAAATTTTGCAACAATTTCTAACACAGTCTAGTGGAGTAATCAGTCTCTTGAAATATCATTATTTTGTGTACATAGGAAATTATTTTAGATGCGACAAATCGTAATCAAAGGGTTTTCTAAGTTATCAGAAAACTTGTCTGATTTTTATTGTGACACTCTCTGTTCTATTTAACTTACAATCGTTTTAATCACTATAAACGTTTCGGTGATAATAAACTAAAAAATAAATGGTTGTTTTATTTTTTGCTTGTTTTTTTATTGTTAATTGTTCTGGTATTTGTTAATTACGTAACGTTGCAGCAATTACCAGACATTTATTGATTCATTATTAATAACTTTGAGATGTACTTGAATACATGTCAGAACTCCATCACGCAAAAAAATACAGTTCAAGCTTGTTAAAAAAACAAGTAAAATATATTTTATAAATCTGCAAAGGAAGGTGTTTTTTTGAATCACTTTAATTATGTGAACAGAAAAATGCAATTAAAATACAATTAATAATAATGCAAGTAGTTGTTCACTTGAACGGTTTCGGTAATGAGTTTTTTTCTATTTTAGCTCTCTAAATCTGTCGCTTGTAATGTTGCCAAATTAAGGAGCACCGCGGCTGAACAGTCTCTACTTTTTCCTTCGGTCGCGTTTCTGCCCCCCCCCCGCTCTGTCGTAACAACAGCCTCACATTAACTCAGTTAATCAGCGGTGCTATACATTGACCCTCCCCCAACCACTGGCCAGTAATCAGATCGTCTCAGGTACAATCTACCAAAAAAGTAATATTCTCTTATATTTTCTTTAGTTTTTGTTAAGAAAAATTCTATTCTCTTATTCACACTTTTGTGGAAGCTCCATCTATCACTTACATAATCTAAGATCAGTTACTAAATCACAGGGTTGTGCGGTCTGAACGTTGATAGTCTTCTGTGGTTAGAGTAGAAGTACTTACTAGAGGTACGTGACTATGATTTTGTATTAAACAGAGACTCACAGTATTGGTCTGCACACTAATTATGTAATAAATAAGTGATTACTGCAATAAATTATGGTTAACTTTGAAGACGAATACTTAAGTATGTATTATACAAAGTACAACTAAGCCTAAGTAAGGAACCAGTCGGTTTACGTAATTACAGCATTCCACTAGAACAGCTTTGAAATTAATAATAATAATGGCTCCCATGTATACCACCGAAGTAGCTTAGGAGTAAGGCAGGGTAGGTTGCCTTATGTGAACCGTACGACATGCAAGGAAGGCAGTGTGGCCAGTACTACGCTTCAGCCGCCCATTATTATCCTCAGGATGTTATTCCAGGTACTCATTTTCAACAGGCTGAGTCGACCTGGGGGCTGAAAAACGCACCTTAATTTTATGGTGCGGCCCCGGATATCGAACCCGGGACCTCTAGATTAGTAGCCAGGTGCCATACCCACTGGTCTACAAATCAAGCCATCATAGAAGTATTGCCAGTCAATTTGTAACGCGATAGCAGATTGTAAATTAATTAACTTATTATTACGATTAATTAATTACGGTACTACTTATATATTACAATTTATTTGTAATAATACATTTATTTAATTATTCATTGTTAATTATGAACTAATTTACTATAGCTTGTGTGAGTGTATTTCTACCTCAAAATGAATTTACGCTGTGTGCAAGTAACTCAGAAGAAAACCTTAATCCACCCACTATCGCCACAAAAGTTTCAACCGCCTCGTTAATCACAACATTTGCACTAGACTCGGCACTTTTTGCACCAGTTACGCGAACGTCTTCAATCTTCTATTCAGATTTTTAAAGGCTTGAGGTACTTTAACAGTGATTTGTTGGGGTCTTGCTTCATGTTTTTATCACCGTTGGAATGTCACCAACACGAAGGTCAACGTATGTCACTACTGGTAGTGAACAGTGCAACATTTACTGTGTTGCGTAATACTCTGAACAGAAAAATCAAAATATGGGAGTAGGATAACCTTTTTTACATAGAATGAAAGACATCATTCATATACTACATTCATATTGTGTGTGTCTTTTGAAATCAATTGCAGTATCCTATAGAATAATGAGGGGTGAATTTTTAATACACCTCCTTGTAACATAATACTATTCTCTTACTACCGATTTCAAAAATGTTTGTCAATTATAACAATGCACATCACACAGTAGGATTTCAAAACCGCTCCCGCTACATTTACCATGATTTGACTTTCCCCTGATACAACACCCCCTACTGAGACTAACTTATTTTAAACTTTGCTTCTAACGGTCATGATTTCTTCCGACCGCATAGCAATGTCTCACACCCAGAAACTTCTCGGAACAACCAAAGATACAGAACGAACTCACCGAACATTTGTGTTTACTCAGCGTCTAACATAAAGCGTTGAGCTCCGTAGAGATGGCGAAATTACAAGCTGGGTTTTACCAGGTACTGAGGAGGTTAGCAATGAATATAAAACTCTGTGGACACTAAATTAGTTATCTACCAATCTTTTAGGATTGAAAACACATAAGGAGAATAGATCAAGAATTAGTACTGTATCAAGCTGCGTTTATGTGTGTGTGTGTGTGTGTGTGTGTGTGTGTGTGTGTGTGTGTGTGTGTGTGTGTGTGTGTGTGTGTGTGTGTGTGTGTGTGTGTGTGTGTGTGTGTGCGTGTGTGAAAATTATTAAGGAATAACCACTGTAGTGTTATTAGCCGAAATGCGTGACAATTAAAGATAAATTAAGTACGACATATGTATAACTTTATCTAAAGACGTACACTTTGGTAAACGGTAGCCTAACATTGATTGTAACATAAAGAAAGCAAAAAATTGCGTACGATTATCGCTCTATTAAGAGGCGGATTAAAAATTTGAGTTTTGTCATCTGTTTTATGGTATGATTATTTTGATAGAATTTTTTACAACAAACAACAGCGCGTTAATGTATTCAAAACGTATTAGAATTATAGAGAATGTTACACGGAGACAGTTCGAGGACTGCGAGGAATTTTCGTTAGACAAAATACAACTAATCAGCCAACAGTTCAGAGACTGATTAAGAAAATCTGAACGCCTACACGATTCAACTGACGCAGCAACTAATGTCAACAAAACATTTTAACCATTGAAAATACCTTAACTGGATATTATAAAACCAAGTAGTAAATAGCGATTTTTATAAGAAAATCGCCTTTAGCTATGAGCCACATTTCAAGCTGGTTAGGTATGCTAACAAACATAACTATGAGGTTTGTGAGAAGCTATCCAGAAAGAGCTATCTAGAAATGTTTACTGTTAATTTTGGGTTGACGGAGTGTCTAGACCACATTTTTTTAATGAAGCAGCAAATATAAGTGAAGAGCAAACAGTAGCGAAACATAATAAAATAGTTTTTTGTGGCCTGAGATTCTACTGGTCTGTTCTCTACTTCAGGAGAACAGAGCACTCTGTCACACCGCTTGCGAAACAGCTGATTCATTGAGAAAAATTGTCTGCCGTCTCACCTCACACAACGGCTGCCGAGGTCTTGTCATCTGGCACTATGCGACTTCATTCTTTTGGGAGTTTCAAAATTTTTTGTTTCTTTCAACAAACGAAACGTAACTATGTGCTCACGGCAGAGATTCAACATGCCACCTGTAACATTAAAGCGGAATTATGTGGAAAGTTTATAGAACGTTACACAGAAAGAGCAAGATTCGACCAATGAATTCGCGTACATTTGTCTCATATCGTCGCTCCATAATTAACTGCAGTATTTGCACAGTTCAGAAAATTAAAAAGTCTATAATACTTTAACAAACGATAACTTTGTGCAAATATTAAATCTTATGTTCTTTATGTGATACCCTATAAGCCTACAATATTTTTGTGCTCATGTTTAATTTTTTTTAATAAATATGTCTTGCGACATGTTTTAACTGGATGCTCTTGACTTCATCTGCCTAGAACTCCTTCCGTTCTTGATGTCATCAAACATTCTAACCTTTCTACTTCTCCGTCTGCTCTCTCCTTCCACCTCACCCACCTGTCTACGATCGTTAGGTGCAATCAGTTTATATTATTAGCTGCATTCTCATATTATACGGATGTTTATTTGTGAGAAAACTGGTGTCGACTTTTGTTAGTAACAGCTCATTCATAGTTTGAGAACAGAGAAAGCATAAATTATTTTATCAGTGCCCTACTACAGTGCCACGTGGTTAAAAATAATTGATATAAACAAAATACTGTTTCACCGTATTATATAATGAAATGCAAATAACAGAATCACTTAATCAATTGCGTTACAAATGAAAATACATATAAATCTCATAGCTACTAAATTTTAACAAATAAATGATGTTTCCGCCTGACGATTTTTCAATGTTACATAAATTCAACAATACAAATAGATTACAAAGTCCACCACAAAGCAGACGCTACTTGGAGATTTGACGTCACGTGAACACGATCACTGTCCACGTGACTCTACATACTATTGTCAGGTTAAATGTAAGGGTCTTTATCGTGCCGTCAAAATAGCTTGTGTGCGAATAATATTAACGCATATTACACTGTAGTTATTACAAACCATTTAATATAATTTCAATGTGCTTCAATAAAATAAGCTCGTCACTTGCTTAAATACAGACACTTTACCGAAACAATATAGATGCCCGCAATTATTTGCTTTGAAGTTAAAATAACATTATTTAATTTCAATAAGCCATTAATTACTAATTGGTTGAAGAAGACGTATATCATTTTTGCATAAACAATAAAACATTATTATTATTATTAACACTATTATTGTAAAGACTGAACGTTCTCGAACAATGGAGAGTGTTGTTCTAACCGTTTCTTGGCTAGCCAAGCAGGCCGCAATTAAGTACCCTCTAGAGTTTTCGAGTGCTTGTTGGCGCATATGGAACATTCTTTTGTAACACCTGCAGGCTATGTATAGGCGACAGCTGCCGCTTAGAAATCAGTTTTAGATTGGCGATTTACTCAGTGCGTCTCAAGAGGTCATTAGTGCAAAGTGATTATTGTGCGGCACTCTATTACTCGACATTATTATTGAGTAAAGACAAGTTTAACTTGAATTATTGTACGAGTACAATCTTGTTGAATAACCTTTTGATTGCAAACTGTCATTTGTGATTAATTAAAGCTGGTGATTAGTGACTTCATTGGTTTCTGTATATTTGTTTATCCTGTACCATACGACCATCAGTGAGACGGTCATAACAATATTACTACTACTATTACAACAACTACTACTACTACTACTACTACTACTACTACTACTACTACTACTACTACTACTACTACTAATACTACTACTACTACTACTACTACTATTATCACGCTGAGGAGATAGAAGTAGCGTGTGGCTAAGTGACAGTTTGCACGCAGTGCGTAATCCTACCGCTCGAACATCGCGTGCAAAGCAAGAAGAAAATAAACTAAATCATCACTTCAGTAATATACCAAAATTTAGTTTAAATTCTGTCCATGAGGGAAGACTTTCGGGTTGATTGGCGGTATCTGGTTCTAAATCCTTAGGGCTGACATTTCGGGAACACGCGTCCCAAACATCAACCGAGCGGAGAGCTGGATAGAATTGTTCCATCATTGGATTTGGTAGGTATCTTACAGTGGGGGGGGGGAGCACCCATGGTCGATGAGACGCGGGGCAGGGCTTTCCTTGGCCTTTCTAAATTAACTCCTCGGACCGATGGACCGCACACAGGAGGACTCTGTTTGTGCCCCGGATTATTTGGCCATGTATTGGGTTGGACTTGAAGTTGGTCTGTGGTTTTGGCTGGGTGACTGCCCGTCTTGAGCGATGGATCTGGGTCTGGATAGTTACTTAAGGTTGCTAAAACCTAGCCAGCATGATAGTTCCGGACCCCGCGGAGAGTTAGAGCTGCACGTTTCCATCCTAAACGTAATGACCAGAACATCGTCAGACGTCTAGTCAACATCAAATGAACAGACCTTCAGGTCAATGGAGAGCCTGGAATGGGATAACGTTTAAGTTTGCAGCATCTCCGTTATCCTGTCACGTTTCTGTCCCGCCATTGGAAACAAGACCAACCTACCAATCTAAAGATGGCAAAAACGTCAGTTATGAAACATTTGAAACATGTACTGTACTGGGGTCAATTAGCCAGCACGTTTTACCTGACAACCCAGAATGTATAGAAACAAAATTAAATCCTAAATAATTTGATGGATTGTAATTTTTGGCAAACAATTTTTGATGCTGTATGTATAGAGTGTAGCCTAATATAGCAGCGACGCACGGACTCTGGAAATACTACAACCGCGAAGCATTAATGAAGACCAGATGGTGAGATAAGGTGAGGAGTTAAGACGTTATGAGAGAGTTGAAGAGGAAATGTCTTTTGAAGACTCTTGTCAGAAGAAGGTACAAATTGATGGGACGAATCACCCGATCTTTGTTAATACAGTATATTGGTGGAGGGGATATGGTTGTAAATCGGTTTAGAAGAAGACGACAGGCTACATGAGTCAGATTACTATTGATGAGAGTTGTAGGAAATGTGTTGAGGTAATGAGACCGGAGGGTCGCATCACACCAGACGAAATAATGGTGACTGACGACAAGGAGACGGACAATGCATTACGGTTAAGTGCAAACAGGAATTGGCTTTAACGTAACGTTACTTTCATGTAACAGAATAATTGCAGAAAGTGTATTTGGGTGGACTTTGTTAATGTAAACATTAAGCACAGTGCAGACAAACACAACAGCGGAAGTATTCTGTCCTTACTTACAGAATAAGGTTTACCACAAGATAGGAAATGTCAAGTAGGGCGTAAAAAAAGACAGATAGACAAAATGTAGTAACGCTTTTAAAGAATGCTAAATATATTGAATATTAGTAGATAATAGTTAAGTAAGAACAGCATTTGCATTGAAGAATAAAACTTCGCTGTTTAGTAAATGAACACATGTTAAGGAAAAATTTAATATGTAGGCCTATATATTACTGTTTTAAGTACTATATAATTTTTAAGTTTTACAGTACTGTATTAAGGGAATCGATCATAATGCGCCGTATGACGTCAGAGGAAAAGAGATCATCCCCCCTTCCGTTTTGCAAAACAACAAATACTCGCAGTAGTAAGTAGACTAACGTCATCCTTAATAACGTTCCCGCCAGTTTACGGGACACATATATTGGACTAGCCTACTTTGTTTTTACTGCTTTTGACATAGAGAGCCTTTTATAATAATTTTCTTCGTCATTAAATATCAACACTTTCTTTATATGACAGTCCTAACATTTTTAACAAAGACGAGGGTTATAAACTTCCTAACGTGTGGGAAACGGGTAATTAAATGATCATCTTAAATTTTTATTTATATTTCTTATTAAATTTATTGTTTTATTGTTGGATTTATTTTGTTATTCAGATTTGTTATACGTTTGTACTGCATTATTATTATTATTATTATTATTATGTTAATTTTATTAAATATTGTTTTTATTAAATACATTAAGAAAATTATAATTCCCCAGACCACAATTTATACGCAGGCTCTGCCAAACCGTTCATCGTTAAATTTTATTGATTGACGGTCACTAAGAAATTAAGAGTTAATTTTATTGTTACGTAATTACTTTCATATTTTATATGTTATTATTGTATACTATTACTTTATGTTTTATATTGTTTGTTGTAATGTATTGTGCATATTGGAGGGGTGAATAAATTACGAGGTGTGTCAAACTATTGTTAATTCTCAGCTTTACCATTGAGTGTGCCGCATCACAGAATGGTGTTCATAACGCTACCAATAAAACCCTCTTCTCTTCTTGATCTTGTCGTTGTTGTTATTGTTATTTTTATTCTTCCCTAACACCGCATTATACCTTTGGACTTCTCCGTTTTCTTGACATTATCTGGATATTACTTCATTGTCATCTTTGTTGGTCTATTCATTTCCATTCTGCTTATACGGTTCAGCCACCTTCGACTGTTCTCTGAATTATTTTGTTTATTGATACAAAGTCTAGAGACGCAAACTTTAATAAAAGAAATGTACGTAGATAGGAGAGATCGTATACGTAGCTAGAATACGAAGCAACATGCAAGATATTGTTGAGTAGGTGGTGCGAAGATGTTAGAAATGGAACGAAGGCATTAGTACGGGGCCAAGGAAGAATTGGAGTAAACAGGCTAATACACTGACGAGAAATAAGGAAAGAACTAACTCTAACGTCAGAACTAACTCTAACTAACTAACATAAGAAACAATACGCCTAACTCTGCCCTAAGCAAGTCGTTGCTAATGAGATCTGCTCAGCTGATAAGAGTAGTTCTCCTAGGAATTGTGCTCCACAAGAAGATCGTGGTTCATACATTGTTATTTGCTGACGATCAGGTTGTAGTTACTTCTATTGAAGATAAGCTACGGAGACCAGTACATCAGCTCTACCATGGCCGGCTCTACTAGAAGGCCGGAATATTAAACGTGGCAACGTTACATCTGAGGCCTAAAAGCATGGTGTAATAAAATAACTAAAGTAAACATGTTATATTTTATTTAATTTCGTACATTACTAAAATCATGAGTAGGCCTATTTATAGCTAAATCTAAATTATAGGTCTGTGCGCACTTAATACTATACGTTTAAGTTGAAAAAATTAGTATTAGGTTTAGGGTTATTCCTAATGAATTAATTTTGTTCGCACTATTGAATTCGTATCAAATGAATGAGTTAATTATTATATTTCTTAAATAATATAACAGCATTTTACATAACACACTTTAATTTGCAAAAAATTAAGAATTATAAAACTGCTATTAATCGGCAATTAAAAATGACGCGATTCGAATATTTAAATACATAAATTAAGAGATCGTCTAGTCGGCCTCAAATATGAGCTGGTTCCAGTCAGTGTTGCTACGTTTAATATTCCGGCCTTCTACTAGAGCCAGCCATGGCTCTACCAACTATCTAATATTCCCAAGGTAATTTGTGGGAAGCAAAGCATTTGATCCAAGACTTTATTGATGGGGTTTGCCTGGGACAAATAAATAACCTCAAACACGCGGTTGTGGTATTTTTATGGGTTCGATGCGAATGTTGAAAATAAAGTAGTTATATTATCTAGAATGTGTGACACGATAAGGAGGAAACTTGTGTATTGTAGAAAAGATAACTTAAACTTTATAAGATAACGACAGTACTAGCTTTAATAGCTTGGGTGTATGCAATCAGTACTGAGTGAACATAAATACGGTTCCTCCGATCTTCTAGGAGTTGCAGTAAACTAAATCAACTTACGAGTGATGCTGTTTGGTACGAATTCGGCATTTTCTCCTTTGGCGAGCGAGTTTATGTTTATCGTAAGCGATAGTATGATAGTGGGTTAAGAGAACAGGTTGAAGCTTTCTAGCATAACTTTTTTTGTATCGGCCATCTAAGGACCACATGCCACATTTCAATTCTTTACTCTTTGTTCTTTTCTTTGTCTCCAATATTTTTTCATCGTTTTACTGTGTCTCTTCTTCCAGTCTTCAGTCCACTTTGAACCTGCGTTTTTCTCTCTCTTGTGCCGGAGTTTGAATTTTCCCGGCGTGGTTTGAACGTTCAGTGCCGCCAACGCCCGTGGCAGCTGTGCTGGCCACAGCTAACTAGATTATTAAGTAGTGATTGCCAAGGCCGTGGTAGCTGCGCTACGTCTGAGCAATCTAGTCAACTGTATCAGCTGTTCCTTATTAAGGAAGTTACCAAAGTTTATGATCGGCAAATCGGAACAGGTTGTTTTTATGCAGCATAGTGGGATGAATCTAAGCGTCATTCTCATTCCTTCGCCAAACTTCAGGGAGAGTGTTTCAACGGTTTGACGGCTCAGGGTTAAGTAAATCTTTCCATGAGTTCGTAAAACAGTAAAGGGCTTTCAGGTTAGACTCAATTATATTATTCTATGTTATTTAATGATGGATTATGTGTTACGTTTGTGTATGTGTATGTGTGTGGCCTCGACATCTGTAAAGTCTATTTCATTGAAAAATCCTTGTTAACATTGACTTACACGTTACTTCCGGTCTGGAAATACGTGGTGACATTGTATTTAATTGTATATTTAATTTAATCAAATTGTAAATTTAATCAGAAGTAATGACTATAACTGGATAAAATAAACCATGCTAAATTAATGAGAGCAGATAGAATGTTGATAGAAATTCTGACAGTGAGTGTAGTGTCTGTGTTCCGAGGCATGAGAGGGTAGGGGTGGGTGTATTGACTGACGGGTAATCTACAAATAAAAATGTTATAGGGTCTCCGCACCAGCCGGGAAAAAGGCGAAGCAGAGGTAGTCACATCAACACCGGTCATTATCCGCAGAGCAGTGCACCAGGATGCTCCCCGAAGCCGTCAGGCCCAGAAAAAATACTCATCCTACAGAACACCGAAGGACTCACATCTGCCCGGAATGAGACTCGCTGGAGATTCACCACATTCTAAGCAGCATCTGCAGCACTCAAGGCACATTGGTCAACATGGTACCCTTTGAGTTCTTCAACAAAAGTACAGGTGGGAGCGTTCTAATTATTATCCTTCAGTCAACGAAAACTCAATAGACTGGTCCCTGGTATTCAGGTTAAACATCTTGTTAATGCTCTTAAAGGAAATGGTACAAGAACTCCAGCTGTTTTAAATAAAACTGTAACTGAATATTTGTAATAACATAAATTAATGGTCTTAAGGAAAATGGTACATAGTTATAACAGGGTGTCACATGTTAGCACTAATAAAAAAAATTGTTACTTGTTACAAGAGTGTTTATTGCAAATCCCGCCACTCTTTTTGAGCTCCAGCTCCAGTTTTGTTTCCTCTAGGCCAAGTAGCATAGTTATTAAATTTTGCGTAACGGCCTAAGTGGCCGTTACATTTCTACCCTGGAGTCCTTCCGTTTTTAACACTTTTGCCCGAAAAAATTCTCTTTCAATTGCTTCTTCTGTGTGTATATTATTTTTTTATAAAACTTTTGGACTTCTTTAATCCAACTTGATGTTGACTTCTTCCCCCACAGATATTTGAAGATCTGCTTTGTCAACCTACTGTAGTCCACACTATAGGCCTACAAATGTCCAAAAAATAATAGTCTTCTTTTTCTCATTGTTTCTGTTATATTTTATACACTTTGATATATTTCATCATTACTTATTAATTTCCAACCTTCTGAAGTTTTTCGTGGGCCTAATATTTTTTCAAAATTTGTCTTACCAATATTTCTCGTTTGTCTAAATTACAAATCAATGGTAGACATTCACTTGCATATAGCCATTCTGGCTTCACTATTTACTGTAGTGCCTTATTTTCGCATTTTTAAATATGCACTTTTTATTGTAAATATCTTTGGTTATACCATATGACCTTTCCATCTTATGAATCTTTCTTCTAAAGCAGATTTCTTGCATATCTTTATGAAAACAGATTGTTACCCGTCTCACGTTGGGTTGTGGAGGCAGAATGGGTAGCACGACCGACTGCTTGAAGTTGACGACGATGGTCGTAATGATCGTAAAACATTTAATAGATTTTAAACATTTCACATCCTCAGCTTTGATTCACGGATAAGTCTGAACTCGCTGGAGCCCACGTCTCACAGCCTGAGGGGTCATCACCTTGAAAAATTCAAGTGAGTGACTTTCGTAATGTTTGTTCTTATGGTTCTTTTGGCTGTACCGCACAATGCTATATACGGTATCTATCAAGTTTATTATTTACTTTGTATCATTAATTTTGTAATTGTAATATTAAAAAACGGATACAGCCCAATGCATAATTCGCTTGTTTTCAAATAATACGATAATTTCGTGTTAGGAAATATAATACATACAAATAAATGATATCTTTTTAAATGCAACAAAGAGGATGCAAGGTACTAATCGCTTAATGTACACTAAATATGACTGGAGAGGAAAATTTCCTTTTTGTCATGTCTTTGCAACTCTGGTAGACCTTTAGAAAATTTCTTGTTCTGTTCTCGAAAACAAGGTCTTGCCTCAGAAAATCTGTTGATTTATTTCTGTTTTTTGTTTGCTATAATGTTATGGTACTTTGTGGCATTTGTTTTATCAGTTCTCGCAATCATGGATCAGTAATGTCTATACTCAAAATTTGGTTTGAAACAAACCATATAGCGTTGACCGCTGTTAAAGCACTTGGCGACATCATGGCCTTGATATAAAAGCACTCTACTTAGTTACTTGTTCAGACAGTTACAATTCCCCTAATACATTACAACCATATAGTTTGATAAGATGAATTATATGGAAGTATCTTGTTCTCCAAGGTAAGGAATGAAATTCTTATTTCAGTACATACTCTACGTCCATAACCTCTCGTTTCATTTTAACGTAGATCTTCCAAATAAGCCTTTTGTCAGTGTACAATCTATTGGCCGATTATTATTAGTAAGTAGAAGTCTGGAAGGTAGGCTTATATAGATATGCATAACTAAAAATCGTTGTGTGCTTCTATTATCGAGATATTATTCTCATTTAATTCATGTGGAAAATATATTTTTTTACATTTAACGTCTGCCTGCAACGGTAGATAAGGCAGCACTCAGCGTTATTTGTCTACCTACCATTATGTGTTTATTCAAGTGTGACCACCCGTTGTGTTTACATATTCACTTTTGAATTATTTATATTGACAGTCGCGGCGAGTCAGCATACGAATTTGTTTTATGTTTGCAAAATCAAGCTTATCTTATGCCACGGTTATTTTTACACAGAAAACCGCTTTCGACAACCGCACGACACCATTGTATTATTTTGTGACATATTCTGACACAGAACGCGTAAGGGATTACAAGTCCCTAAAACAATAGGCCTATTAAATATTCCGAAAGTACCTTAGTATGCTTTTAGCTTGAAAAAGCTCCCTAAATTATACTTTGTCACAAAAAAATGTACGTTTTATTTACTTACAGACCAGTCGTGTGTCGACAGAGGAAAAGAAGCGCTTTTCTTTTCGCCAACAAAAACTCTACTGCAACAACCCCTTTACTTATTAAAAGTTTCAAGAAAATGTTTTACCATCATTTATAAATTGAAATCGCTTTTCTAAATTTAAGAGATTGATCTTTCTTGACAATTAATTTAGTCCTTCTTCATAAATTTTGTCTACAAACATCGTTAACTCTGTGTATATTTCTACTGTAGGCCTATGTGTTGCGCTGACGATAACCTCAGATACCGAACTGAATCCGTTACTCCTTCTTAGAAATTAATATAAACAACTTAATATACTGATCATGCAATAATACTTCAGGAAAGTGTGGACGCTCTGTAAACGTTTATTTACTGCTCGAATCAATTCTGTACGGCATAATTTTAAAACATTTCATAAGAAGACGAAGGTTACGGCCTTTAGAAGAAAATTCCCAATACGTTACAGAACTGACGATAAAATTCTACAATAGATATAACGTTTTAAGTTTTTAGATTGTGATATAATTTACGAGTATGACAATGATAAAAATAAAACATTTAATTGGTATCCGATAATACAAAATACAAACTAACCAAAATACATTATACACTTTACCAAAATAAACACCACATAAACTGTAATACAATACACCAAACTATAAAATATAATAAACCCAAATAAACTATACAAAATGCTGATAAACTAAACAAGACCAAATACACAAATAAAATTTTTTGAAGGAAGGGCGTTATCTATTCTTACTTTTGCTAGTAAAATTTGGATGATAACAGGAAAATAAAAGCGACGAATACAAACGGCTGAAATGAAGTTCCACAGGCGAGTAAAAGTTATCCAAAGACTGACAGGATGGAAAGCGGAATGAAGACATAAGAGCAGAAGCGAATATATTTTCTGTGAACACCACAAGAGAGAAAAGAAAACGGACAAAGAATGGAAATGGAAGACATTTAGAGGATAGAATATCGGAGGGTAGTCAGTGGATTAACAATGGACTGAAAACCAATTGGCAGAAAACCTTTAAGAAGGCCTATGCAGAGACGGTTGTTGTGATGAGAAACCGACTGTAGCCTCTAAATTGAAGTGAAGACGACGATGAGACCTGATTGCAATTGTTTTACAAGTGAAGAATGAAAACTAACAAAGACAAAATATGTTCACATTACCTTTGCCTACAGTTTTTTAACATCCCTCAGTAAACGCCATCCGGTTCATTCTCAACATTTGTAATACTATACTCAGTTCGAAGTCTAACATCTAAATGTAAAGTATACCATCAAAATAACCACCATCATATTTCACCAAGCGGAAGCAATTTTGAATTAAACTCAGTAAGCTGCACTGGTGTGTTCACAGTGGCAACAGAATATTCATGTACATCATTCCAATACTGACTTTTGCCAGTTTATCAAATTACAAAAATTTTACATCGTTATCAAAATAAATTACAAAAAACATATATATATATATAATAACATGGTGCAAAGTGTAATCCTTTATGGAGCAGAAGTTTGGAACGTTTCAAACGTAAATAACAAAAAAACTGATGGCAGCGGAAATGGACTTCTTCAGGAGGAGTTGTAGAAGATCAAAATTAGGGGGTTAGAAATGAGACCATTGGAGCCGATATGAATATTGATAGGACAATAATAGATTAAATAGAAAGAAGACAATTGACTTCGTTTTGGCATGTGAAGAGAATGGAGGTTGACAGATGGCCCCGCAAAATACTGGAATGGATACCACCGGTGAGGAGGAAAAGAGGGCGTCCACGGAGGAGTTGGCGAGATGACGTAGCGGAAGCAATGGGTGCGAGAAATTCATAAGAACTAACATGCTACGATAGGTTACAATGGAATTTGGGGACG
Source organism: Magicicada septendecula (assembly GCA_034769895.1). Classification (NCBI taxonomy): domain Eukaryota; kingdom Metazoa; phylum Arthropoda; class Insecta; order Hemiptera; family Cicadidae; genus Magicicada; species Magicicada septendecula. Next base: position 447,632,515 of record CM068370.1, on the reverse strand, counting down.
GAGAAACGGCGGCAGCTGTAAAGGTCCGTTATATATATATATATATATATATATATATATATATATATATATATCCAAATAAAGTGCACTGTGAGCTAGTCACCGTTCCCTGGTGTTTTAAACTATCTTCTACAAAGTGACTTTTTATGCCAACGTTTCAGCGGCAATCTAAACAGACTAGCTGTCGATTTAATTGATGTTTACGTTTACTTAATAACATGCCTGTAATCACTGAATACAATTATAATGAATCGGATCAGTGTGTATTAAGTAATAGGAGACATTCAATGAAATCGAATTTAAAAATCTGCTACTTCCTTAAACAACATAATAAATACAAAGGTTTTTAAAAATATGTAGGCACTCGGTACGTTTCACACTTTTCATTTAACTTTAACAGCTGTTTCACCATATTAGGCTATTCTAAAAGAGAATCAAGAAACAACATTTTCTGCTGCTAATTTCCATTTCCCAGTAAAAATATATCTTAAAAAGAAATGGTAAAAGTTAGTCTTGGACCAAGTGCTCAATGAGTCATCAATGAATAACATAATAATTATTTTCTGAATCAATAGGAGCTTTCTAGTTCAGTAATTAAAGTTTCAATCAATCGTAACCAAAAACGAAACCTAATTTCTACTTGCCAGTAACAATATACGTTAAAAAGTAATGGTAAACATCAGTCTGCTGAAGATGTAGCTAAAGCTATTACAATTCAGTGTATTTTTTTCATAACTTTATAACGTTATTCCAATAATTAGTGCTGTATATGAAATGCGGATACGGTTTTATTCACCATCTTATTTAATCGAGTAGCAGAAATAAAACGTCTTTTTTTAATTACACGAGAGTTTGGTTAGAAAACACATTGCTTTTCAATTATCAGCGTCTTGCTTTAACATCAATATAACGTAAAACCCATTTCGTGATCATTTAAATTGGCAAAAGATTATTATCTCTTATCACGTTTACATACTGAATTAACATTAAGATACGTTGTAAAACAAAGAAGAAAGGAAACACGGACACACACAGCGTATATCCTGGCGCCGCCACAAGTACTCGTGACGTCACTGCAGCCTGCGTCCGAACCCTACCGTATGGTCTACGCACCCTGGTGCACAGCAAATCCCAAGACATTTCTTCAAGAACGCATTGAACACAATCAGAGGTCTACGCCTCAATTGTCAAACGAAGCTATTAGTATACACCAACCAATGGATTTAGGTTTGAGCAAAGCTTATTTTTTTATTTCTCATTTATTTTGTTTTCTCTCTTTATCTTCTGAATATCAACCATTGTTTAGTACACAAATTCCATATTTTTCCTATAGTAGGCCTACGCTGTTAAATTGTATCTTCAAAAAAAAATTATATTGCAAACTTCTAATCTGTTTTAGGCAACATACACAATTTAAACAACTCACTGTATAACATACCTACATTGAAAATGCAAATCTGTCTGTGGGATACACAGAAAGTAGTTTCATAAAATCCAGGAAACATCAGTTTTTGAAACATCAAACCTGCAAGCGAATCACACACTTGTTTTAAAAAATAAACTTTTACAATTAACAGAAATAACGACAAACAGTTTTTATTAATGTTATCTTTACTGTAAAAGGTTTGCTTTTGTCTTTGTTTTGCTGTTTATGTAGCAAATAAGAATCCCCTTAAAAACTGCAAACTACACAAATACTAAAAGAAAATTTTACTTTCCTTAACTGTCGGAGTGTAATTGAAAACTCGTAGAAAGAACTAATTGAAACACACTTTTGGTTTCAGGTGTTTCATAAAACTTTAACACAGCCACGTTTTGTATAATTATCATCTGACCACAATCGGCAATACAAAATATTTATAATTTACGTAACCACTGAGTTAATATTAACCATGAAAATGCGGTTCCTTTACTTTTATATTCTTTAAAAATTAAATGCAGGCAGTCACATAAGTAATATACATATTGTTACAAGAACCGGTTGGATTGTGATCTTAAAACAGTGAGTCGCCCAAAATCGAAGAAAGAAGATAGTATAAATGTTCACTAGAGCAGACTGTATTAAAATAAAGTACTGTATAATATATACTGTACGATCCTGTATACAATATAATTTAATGACATGAAGTTGCTACACGAACCTTAAATAAAATATAATAATAATTCATATTTACGTTGTCGTTGGCTAATGGGTCCCATGCCACTATTCACCTGCGCCTTGAACGTCGTAGCTGTCTATCCATCTGGTGTTGTATTGTGTATTGGACAGTGGTCGTGGTTCATCCAGGCTTTCCGGCATTCCGCATAGCATCGAATACTTTCAGCTGTTTCCTTATATCTTCATTTCGTGTACCGTTGGAGTATCTCGCAGATCTCATAAGCCTCATTATCTGCTGGATGTATTTTTTCTTCATCAACTTTCTTAATGACTTAAAACTGTAGAGACGAACTGCCGTAGTTTTACAATTTTAATTGAATCTCTCTGCTCCAAAATTTTTCTAGTTTTCTTTGTGATTACTGTACATAACTATGTACGAAAAAGCGTTTCGTAAGTTTTTAGTAATCGTATAGTGCTCATTAGAATGTTGAAAATCGAAGTAAAGGTCATAACATTTTAACTAATGAAGCAGGTATATCAAAGAACGTGTACTACGTAAAGTAAAATACAGAGATACTAACTAAATCGTTTAATTAATTAATAATCAGTTCAGATTATTAGATGAACCGCAATCACCTTTTGCAGATCAGTCTAAGTATATATTATATCAGTATACATATTATATAATATATTACATGATATATATAATATATCAGCACATATTACTCAATGAGTATACAGGATGGCAACAGAATGAAGCCGGTATATCCAAGTAAGCCACAAGACGCTTGCCTTCAAGTCTATACAGCTACATAATCTCGTGCTACTATCAATTTACTAAGCAATACGTCTTCTGCCCAACAGATGCATATTGGCACCGGATTATAACAAGTTATTGATTGCATCGTAATTGGCAATGTGATCTCAACGTCTTAGCAGTAAGACTGTGTATAGTTTAAGTAGCGCGTGCTGTGCTTGGATTCAGTAATATCCCATTATATCTTGTCAATACTAGAAGTTAATATATGTTTTTAAAAGATTACACTTTTGTACGCCATACGGACTGGAAATTACAAACGGAAATCTATAGGGCAGCACGGATTTCCGTTTGCTCGAATTCTGTACAGGATTCAACTGTGTGGCCATATCGTTAAAATATATACGTTTAATAATGTAGGTGGAAGACTGACGACCATGTCTCCCAGTTATACTATTCAAAACCGGTTCGGTCAGTTAATATCAATGGATTTTATAGGTGATAATCTTATCAAAATCGTATCTAACGACACACGCTAGGATGTTAAACTGTGACACCTGTTTTTATATGGGTTGTCCACTGACCACTATTTTTTCATGTATTGATTAGTTTCCTTCATTGACCTTTATTTTCCTCAAAGGTATTATCCAATTTGCAATCCTTAGACATGCGGCACATCGCTAACTATTGGTCGTCCTCCGACTTTCGTAAAATTATGTAGTCACTCGGAAACATTATTGTGTGTTTATCCATAGTTTTTGTTAACAGCGAAGTATTTAATTTGCGCTTGTAAAAAAATTCAAATCACTAATAGGCCTATATTGAAAAAACTGTATTACTGTAAACAACCTATCACATTAAAAAACTGATTTCATTCTTTTGCTTTCTTTTATGTAGATACAAATATACATATATTAATATCTAATGTGTATGTGAATTCGGTATGAGATCTGTTATGTTGTTCCGAGAGAGAGAGAGAGAGAGAGAGATTGTACATTTGCCTATTTTGTAGTAGCCGCGGCTGACAAAAGTAGACAGCAAGAACGCTTTTATGTAGAAATGTTTGTCCGGTCACGTTGTTACGTTAGTAAAATATCACTTCCTCGTGGAAGCGGCGTTGCACAATTAGTGTTCATCAGCTGCAGCTTAACACCTTCAAACAAGTAGGCCCGTCATGTCGTCGTAATTCTCGCGTTAGGTTGCCTTTCTTTAAGTCACTTGTACAAACAGGTCAACAGTGTTACTACATTGGTGGGGATCAGAATATAATTGCTACTGATAATAGCTTCTTTCAGCGCCTAAGTTAAATGTCTATACCCTGATTAACGAAATAAAGTGATTGGCGGAGCGGCCGCGCGGCGACCGAGTTTGTAGTAAAAACATTCTACTTAATAACCTCGTGGAAACGTAAAATACAGGGCTAGAAATGTCTAATGAACTGTATTTTAATCATCAATTAAAGACGTCTTTAACAAACTTTTCTAATTTTTTAAATCTTTTTCAATTAATTTATATTGAGAGTTAAATAAAAAATACACAAATTTGAATTAAAAATTTAGGGTTTATCATTTTTATTACGTAATAACTCAGAGGTTAAGCATTGGAAAAACATTTCTTGCAGATAAATGGTAGTCCACCTTCTTTAGTATAATATATCAAAAATTGAGATTCCTACGATTAAAATTAACGACGTTATTAATTTTTTTCTAATGTCCTGTTAACTCAGTTGTTAAACGTTGTACATGAATGAGATTTGCGTGACGCTCTATTTAGATAACTAAGTGTAGAAGACATATACAACTTACACCTTGTACGTGATAGGAATACTACAATGGATTAATATATAAAGTGAATTTCACAGAGAGCAGTGCGGGCGCTCTGCGGCGGAAGTACAGTCAGAACCTAGTGGACCCATTTATTCGCGCGCGCTACCGTCTTCGTTTGAAGAGTACTAACTCACAGCTATAAGTGTTTTAATAAGTGTTTCTTATAGAGTGTTTTAATAGTGTATTTTTATGATTTATACACATATTTTATGAGCGGATTCCATAAAAGCTGAAGAACACTACAATACTTGTAAGTACCTTACTGTCTTTATTATTTATTTGTCAATGCTAATAACAAGTAATTTACTAATTGTTTTTTACATTTCAATACATTATAACAGTAAAATACTGTTATAATTATGCAATATCTGGTAGACCGAGCTTTGCTCGGTAGTTTTAAACTGTAAACTGTATTTCATAGTTAAATAATTAGTTGTTGAGAAATTTGAATGGCATTAACAATTTCCCAGTAATTACATTGCACTTCAATTAGTAGTATTAAAGCTGATCACAAAACAAAAATAGTTTATTAACAAGAAAACAATAAATACCGTACCGCAAAAGAGTGATAAACAATCATTCAAGACCATCTGTTATAAAAAGCATGTAGTTCAACTAAACCACAAAAGTCTGGTCAGATGTAAGTTTTTGACAGATCTCCAGGTAGATAGATTAGATTAAATAAGTAGACAGATAACTAAAATCTCTGTATATTTATATGAGAGGTTGGTGACTCGTAGCAAGTTGGCTGTGTCAATGCGTGAGCCGTGAGCGTATGCACCACTTTCTTTGGGCTGTTACTGTACCTTGACTCGATGGCGCGCCGTTGAGCTATGTTAGTTCTAATTTTCCTATATTAACTGATTGCGGTTACATTTCGTAATATTTGAAGGTTACATACCACTTTTTATTGATGAATACAATTTTGTTATGCTTATTGTGAAAAAACTCAATGAAAAAAATTATTAATAACGGAGTTAACAGTACATTTGGAAAAAATTAATAACGTCGTTAATATTATTCGTAGGAATCTCAATTTTTGATATATTGTACTAAAGAAGGTGGACTACCATTTGCCTACAAGAAACGTTTTTCCGATGCTTTACCTCTGAGTTCTTACGTAATAAATACGATAAACCCTAAATTTTTAATTCAAATTCGTGTATTTTTTTATTTAACTCTTAATATAAATTAATTGAAAAAAGATTTTAAAAATTAGAAAAGTTTGTTAAAAACGTCTTTAATTCATGATTAAAATACAGTTCATTAGACATTTCTAGCCCTATATTTTACGTTTCCACGAGGTTATTAAGTGGAATGTTTTTACTACAAACTCGGTCGCCGCGCGGCCACTCCGCCAGTCACTTTCTTTCGTTAATCAGGGTTTAAATGAGACGCCTGCAGGGCTGACGTGTACTAATATTTTGTACATTTATTCTTAATTCAAATGTTTTCCATGATCACGTACTTATGTATCATTAAAATAAATAAATTATTGAAAGAACCGTGGGTTAATGACATAAACACATTTATTACATAAAAATTGAAATAAAAATTTCACACATTACACATGAAATGAAAATTTAAAATTACTTGTATTGTTCCGAGTGTTACTTTCTGTGAGCAAAGAAATACTACTACTACTACTACTACTACTACTGCTGGTGTTATTATTTTTGTTGCTGCTGTTGTTATTTTCTAAAACGTTTCTATATTTTAAATTTTTGTCGTGTAGCTTGCACCTGCCGTCGCCATCATAAAAAGTTTAGTGACGCTATTAATGATAACGTTAGTGAATACTGACAAGTTGTAGAATTCTAACTTAAATTTTGATTAATACCGTCGTGGTTCAGTAAACTCTAAGCGTCTACTCCTAACAAATCAATGAATTAATATTTGCGAGGCGTCAATATTCAAATATTCACATGTAAACTGGTGCACACGTTTTTGAAAATTATCTGTCCTTGTGCGAGGAGTGCTTGTACAGCTATTGATGTCTTTCGCACCCTGCACCTAGGTATTTCTGTCGTTCAGATCTCCTCGTTGGTAGCCTATTTCTTCCACTTCATCACACAAGTGTTCCTTCTACAATTTCCTAATTTATCTATTTTCCATCTTCTAACTGAAAACTAGAATTTAACAACTTTCGGGATAACTATTGGTAGGCATTCATTTCAGGTGTCCACACTGTATGAGATGGTTTATGTTTATTTGTCAAAAGTTGTTTTATCTTCACGTTTGCCTCCCAATGCTTATCGTTCTAACGCATTGGTGCCTGGAAACCCTAAAAGAGATCTTCTCCACAAAGTCTTCAGTTTTGTATAAGTTCATTTCCACTGATTGAAAATCTTTCGGAGCTTCTTTCATTTACCTCACACGTTTCCGAGCCACAGGTGATTACCATTCCCAAGATTCTTATTTGTATGCGTTATTTTTTCACTCTAAAACACAGAAATTACCAGACATAATCTAATTTTCATAAGAGTTCTTTTTCCTAATGATACTTTCATCACTTCTACAATCTTTTGCTAATGACACCTCAAGACACAGTCTTTCGCATCCTTGCCTCCACCTTGTTTGCCAAACAATCCGGCTCCTTTAGGCCTGTATCCCGAAATGCTTCTTCTACGTTATGCTTCCATGCTACGAACCAGTCGAGTTGGAGGTGACCAGTCGTTTGTCGTCTTAGGCCATCTTCTATTTCACATTGTTTGGAGTTATCCTGAAGTTGTATAATCACCATAACTTTCTTTACATCCATTGATTCCGAGATGGTCACGTTACATCGAATTCTATTCAATATCTCAGTTTTGAAAGCCTACAGGCGGAGGTGTTCAGAACTCTATCACAAATTCTAACAGGACTTACAAACTCTCGGGGTTTGTCCGACTGACACATAATATTATGGAATTGTATTATTAACGTTACATGACAACAATGGAGGTTGCTTCCTTATATAAACACAAGACGAGACTACTGTCTGAGTTGCCAGGCAGCTAGTTTCATTCTGAGAACTCAAGCTGCGATAGGACAGTACTATTAATGGAGTGTATTAACAAAAGTGTCAGATTATTTATTTTTACTGTTTTTTTTGTAGACTAGAAGTATGTTTCTCGCATAATTTTACTTTTACAAACGTTTACAGGAAAAAAATTGATAATTGTGGGTATTGATTTCTCTGGTATAAAGCAACTTATTATACTATATTGAGATCACGATCCACGTGGACTGCTAAACAGTAGATACAAGTCTAGAAATGTCGGCTGAACAAGAATTTCTAAGTTGGCTTAGCAAATAAAATTTATTTAGGTTGGTTGGATACAATAATTAACCAGTATTTGCTTTGTGCTCCCTAACACAATGTAAAGTTCTTTTAAAATAAGATAAAGTTTGAGGCATGTTTGACAATATATCTGTTCGGTTTGCAAAAAGGGCAAAACGTAGAGTAGCAGATCTTGTTGCTCACCCTGGGAACGTTTCGCTGTTTACGATTTCTCGCTTAACGTAAACGTTTCACTTTGGCGGGTACAACAAATACCTGGTCACGTACCGTAATGGCAGTATTTGTTATCACCTGACACGTAAATGAGTTTCCTTGCTCCGCGTCTCTCTTACTCTTTCTCTTTCTCTCCTTCTCTCTCTCTCTCTCCCTCTCTCTCTGTCTCTTGCACTCTCTCTCCCGCTTCTATTTCTCTGTCTAACCCTGTTTCTCACCACGAAACTTTTCCTTTTACTCAACATTCCATTTTGTATATTGAAGTACTGCAAAAACAACAGTAGAGAAAATAGTGCATTTATAAGTGGTTTATCAATTACTGTATAATGTGTTAAACCAAAATTTGAACAATAACAATGAACTGAATGTTTTTGGTTTTAAATAAGTGTGTAAAAGATTTGACTGTCATTAAAAATTACAAACAAAATTATAAACTGCCAAAGTAAACAATTTAGTGAAAACATATGAATTAATTAGTGCAAATAAAGCTTGTGCAAAGCAGACAGTATGTTATAATGAAACCTGCTGCTACTACATTCATTTATATCAGTTAAAGTTTGATAGAATAAGAACATAAAATATGTTATCCAACATAGTGCTCCTGAAATGTGTAATGCTTGGTGTTTACAGTGCACAAGTAGCTTGTAAAGTAATTAAAAGAGATATATGAATTTTTATACATGTTTAATTATTAATAATAAATAATATTTGTGACTTTTATAGAATGTCTTATTTTTATAGGTAATTCTTTAGTGTTTCTTCCAGGCTTCCTGTATAATAAATGTTTTCAAATGATATACGTATGCTACTGCAAGTATATTTTGTTCAATTATTATTTTCGTATTTTCCCCTGACGTACGTTTTACAGAGTACATCATACAATAATATCATATATACAATATAATATCTTTAGATGTACCGTAATTCATTAATAAATGTGAAATGTGTGTCAGGTGAAAATATAACAATAACAATTATTAAGAGAGTATACGTACAACAATATTTATTATTTGAAAAGTTATTTATTATATTTTACTCAAGAATACATTTTCCGACAGCGTTTTAACTGTAATAAATAATATTTATTATAAATAATTATGAGATAATATAATGATAAATGATATATAATTATGAGGTAAAGGTTTAATACAACGAAATGTAACGTATAAAGGTAAAACACACACGGAAAGAAGAAGATCGCAAAAGAGACCATTTGTATAAGAATGTAATAACAATGCTGCTTAGCAACAAGTACGAATACATTTATAAAATTACTCTTGATAAAAATAATTGTTTCTTTCTTTTGACTTAGCATTACGTCCAAATTCTAGGGTAATATGGGGCAACTTACGTTCGGTAGCCTGAGAAGAATATGGGCCCGTATTGAAATCGTTATATCATTAAACCTTTGTGCCTCACAACAATTGTGTTTTAACTTAGAGCCTTAATGAACGTCTAAATGCACGAAACAAATCTACAGTTTGTGTACTGCACAATTCATCGTGCATAGGTCGAAGATGGAGTACAATATTTCTGTGTGTGCATTGCCAAGTTTGACTCAAGTTATTCTGTTATTTTTTAACACCTGAAGATGACCACCGGCATATAAAATGACCAAAACGTTGTGTTGCTTGAAACTGACCATAAGTAATGTCCAATCTAATACTCACGTTATGATCATGTGTTTCTGAACATCATCACCATCATCATCATCATCAACATCAACTTCCAGGATTAGGCTCATCCTGACCTGTTATGTTTCGGGACCCACTTCGCTCTCGGCAGTCCTACATCTCTCTTCCCCAACTGCACTGGAATCCTGTCACTCGCCATTCTTCCGAAATGTTCATACCAACTTGTGTTGCTCCTTAGTTGTTTCAACAATGGGTCGAACCCCAATCCGTCCTTACATACACATTCTTCTTTCTATCGAGAATGGTACAGCCCAGAGTACTCTTCATAAACTCCATCTCCGCTGTTTGAATCTTTCCATTGTCTCCTTCTGTCACAACTCTGACTTCATCTCCGTACATCAAAACTGGTACCGCTACACTATTAAAAATCCTTATCCTTGTTTCTTTTTTGTCTTATTTTTAAAGTATCTGTGAACTGTTCCACATATATTCCTAAATTTGTTTAATTTTTCATCCAGATCAATTTCTGTCCCATATGAAACGTAACATCCCAATGCCTCTGAATATTTGGATTAAATATGGAATAATTGTTTGACTCAAGTAGGCCTAATTTTTACCTCAAATAAACTGCTCGGATCTATGCGCTTCTATTTTTCCCACTTTCAAGTGTTTGCCCCCCCCCCCCACACACACACATAACTGTACGGAATAACATAAACACTGACTGATCACGTACTTAAAGCAAATCTTCTAAGTGAACCTACTTATGCATAAAACCAGCACGTTTCCTCCCTTAACACTAAATTATGTGTTAGGCCTATACGTACGTACGTATCTCTGTGTGTTTATAGTTCCAAAATACTTTTTCTGTGCCGTTGTCGTTTACCATTGAGACCGTCCTTGTTTCCGAGGCCACCATTAGGCTTTTTTGCATTCTAAATATTTTTCCCGTGAAATGAGTAGCAAACCCATTGTCACCACCCCTAACCTGGAGGACCAGGAAGATTTCTGTCGGGGCCTTCTACCCTTAGCTGACCTGTTCCAGTTTTCGAGCGCCGGAAACTCGCTCTTCATCCTCTTTCGTCTGTAGCATAAGCACACCCACTGTACGCCATAACCATGGTAATCACGTGACCTAAAACTGGGTCTTCGGGGACGTAAGAGCAGGATTTGTTGGCAGAGCTGAGTTTGATTTCTCAAACCACTGAATCATTTGTCAGGAATCAGTGAGCATTTCTTAGATTTTTACTGCTGTACAGACGTCAGCAGTCTATACAACTCTCTAACAATTAAGTCTCTAAATGGAATAACCGTGGAGCACCGAAATATGAAAACAAAGGAAAATGTGAATATACGATACAATGATTAAGAGCACATTAGTATATGTGTTGTGATGGTACATCTCATCACATATGTATAAGATATATTATAACGATAAGATATAAATAACAAGTACTAGCACAAGCCATGAAAGAAAAAAAAAACTTATTAAAAAGTATGTAACTAACATTAATTTATCAATTCCAACATCCAACAAAAGTAACCAAAGAAGATTATATTAATATTATATAAGAAACAGTAGTTATAAAAGGAAATTCAGAAAAGAACAAACAAAGAAAAATTTCTAATAACGTGACAAAACCCAGTAGTTATGGTAGGTGAGGGGCATGAACATTAACACGAACAATATGAACTATATGAACAATAACACGAACTACAAATGGACTGATAATAAAAGAAAAATGAAACGGGCGACTATGAATATCACATGAAAAATCAACATTGAATAGAAGAAATGAGAAGAGGCAAAGAACCAGATTTAGAACTGAGAAACAGAAGTTTGTACCAAAAAACATGACAAATTGACCCAATCTAATGAGTAAACTAATCCCATTCTTTTAATAAACAATACAATTGATAGGAGTACCCAATAAAAATAATATAAAATTAAGAATGCAATGCAGTAGAGTAAATAATAACAAAATATGTAATAATTTAAGAAACCAGTGTAAATCTATGAGTTCAAACAAGTGAAAATAGTGAGAGCCCAAAATAATTAAATGATGATCAAAAGATCATAATATAAACCAGTGGGGAAGTGAAAGCCAGTGGGGGTTATCATTAAAGTGATAAAGGTCTTATGAACCACATATATGGAAATAAGAACTAAAATATAGTGACAAAGTGTTTTTTTTATTAAGTGTTTTGGTAAACTCCAATGTACTATGTTATGTATAATTATTTATTCATAAGGATTGAACACTTATTCATTTTTAAATAATGCACAGTTATTGGCTTATGCTATAATTTAAATAATAAGATATAGTGACATATAAAAGAGTTAGGGTAATAAACACCCATGTTCAGTTATATTAGAAATAGTTAATATGGGAGCCTGTGTGCACCATTAATTTATATGTTATAAAGGTTTTGTTGAGAAAATGTTAGTTATCTAGTGAACAGAATGTTCATAAACTGTTCAAAATGTTAATCAGGTAATTGAGAAAGATCTAATATTACAAAAAGGATATTGTACAGAAATAACTAACTGTTAGACATGTAGGCCTAAGGAATTGAGCCAGACCCAAGCAACATTGAAATAGTTAGATAAACACTACTAAATTAAATAAAACTAAAAACAAAAGCTTGGTTTTGATAAAATATAAAGATGTTAATGGAGGGAGATGTATAAACCATCCATTGCTATCATAATATAGATAATGAACATAATTATAAAGTGTTTAGTAAGCCACTAAGCTGACATGGCTTCAGTATTATTGTTATTGTCAGAAAAATAGGTGTAGATATTTTAATTAATGATATTGTATGAAAAGTAGGAATACTCAGAATTATATTTGGTAGTAAGAATAACAATATTAGAAGATATTAGATCTGTAAGACATACAACAAAAATGTCAAACAAGATTAGGTCATTTCCTCAAAACACAAAAGTATAAACCTGCCAAAACAGTAGATAAGAGGCCAAAATGGGGCGAGATTAGTATCAAAACTATTTAATTTTAATGAACAATAAAATGGTACTAATTAAAAATAAATGTAAATCAAAATAAATAAAACGTAACCTGAGGTGACAAAATTAAAAACGCCAATTTTCAAAAATAACTTAGTCACGTGACGTGGGGTCAAGGCTCTAGACCAATCAAAAACACCAAAAGCTAGGTCACCAACGAGATTTAAATATTTTTAGAGAGACAGTTGGATTGTTAGATATAAAACTGAAAACTTCAACAGCATATTGCTGGCAGTAAAAAATTAATATTAAAAGAGTGAAAACTTACTCCAGGAGAGGCGATTCCGATAAAAGTAATACCGAAAAGATCGACAACACATGACACGACACCAGAACCAAGATAAACCAACACACTAACGAGAATCTGAGAAAATAGATACCCAACTCAGAAGCGTCCATCCCGTATATACACAGCAACGGTGAGAAATTTTGGTTAATTCCAGCAGAATACTACATAACATCACAACACAATTTCCACTAAAAAACATAGCTGTTCCAGATAAAGGAGGCTATATACCAACTATTATTATAAACTACTATAACTAAGACTTTATTTAAAACACTTTAATTGGAATTTAAAGAACGTATTTTTCTGAGGTGAGAACTCAATGGACCGCCATGTGGTGTTACTGAAGGCACTGTTGCAAACTGTAAGCGAACAACTTTGGAAAACATTATTATATACATTTTATTAGATAAGAAGTAAATATATTTTGTAATGCATTGTATTTTTAAGTAGAAGCATATTTCCTATCTTTCCTAGCAACTCCAAGTACCCATTACCTGAGAAACATAAAATATATATATTGTGAATTGTCTTTGTTATTACGGACTATTTGTTATGGCGGATGAACTCATCCAATTGTAAATCCTCGAATAATGAAACGGTAATTTGACCAATGTTCCAAAGAAATTACGAATAAAAGATATAATTTGTTAATCGTACCAGTCCTATTTTATTCCAATAAAGTAATTATAAAGACTATTAATTACAGGAACCAGAAGAGAAAATTTGAGGAAGGCGCAAGGACATCCAGACACGAAAGTAGATCCAGTGGGCTGCTTACACGATCTATTTGACCATTACTAAACAAATATTATTCACGCGCCGATTTCAAACGGACGGTGACACACTAAATTCTCGTTCCTATACAATCGTTGCTAATCAACGAATACTGAACGACAACACAGGAAACGACAACAAAATAACTAATATAATTAATAGTCACAACATAAGGACATTTACGAACCGATTAACGAGTACAACCAAGTTTTGAAGGGTAACTTATTTCGTTATCCGCAGTTCGTAAGATACACCCGTAAGTATTCAGTTTGTTATAGATTGACGCATCCAACTTGGGCCTTTAAGACTCACAGATAAACCGTCACGCACAAGATAAGTTTGTCATAGTGTCTGAGACATGGAGATTGAAAGAACATCTGAAAGAAAGATAGAAGCCACAGAAATGGACGCCTTAAGAAGAATATATAGAACATCAAAATTAGACCGGGTCAGAAACGAAATAATTAAGCAACAAATAAATATAAATGAAACTGTTTTAGAACACATCGAGAAAAAACAATTAATTTGTTATGGGCACGTGCAGAGGATTGGGGAGGAGAGGTTGCCAAAGAGAGTGATGAAATGGCTACCACAGGAAAACAGAAAAAGGGGAAGGCCAAAAGTAACATGGATACAGGGATGAGTGTACGAGATCTAACCGAAGAAAACTGCAACGAAAGAGATATTTCACATGATATAAAAGAGAATAAAATTGTGTGAACATTTTGACATAACATAATTTTTTAAACATAGGTTGGTTTAAAACTTATGACTACTTTACAAAAAAAGAACAAAATCAATTTAAAACATGTCTATGGCTATCAGAAAATGTTATATAGCAGTAGTATTCTACTTAAATGACTTTCGTGTACTGTGTACTGTTGCAGGATTATCCCCTCCAAGTGTACAAAAAAATTTGCTTACATGCTTACAATTTTTTTTGTTTAAACATAAAACAAATAATATATCACTTCCAAAAAATATAAACAAGAAATAAAACCAAATAAATAAATACTCTTCCACAAATTTAAATTATTTCAACACCGTTGACAGTTCCATTTTGGCAGAAGAAACATAAACAATTACACGTGGTCAGATTCTGAATACAATGCCCTCACAAGATAAGCCATAATAACATTTGATGACGTCATCTCACCTTATCTTAGACAGGCTCCAAACATTTCTCCACATACTCAGACATCGCACCTCAGATTCTTAATACATTTTTTTTTTATACAATTTCTTTCAATACAGTCATACATCATATACCCTGATATACACGAACAGTTTTTCTTTAACATAATATTTGCGTAAATATGATGCATGGAATTTACCAATAGTACGGTTAGTTGTAGTATTAGTAACAATGTAAATATTTTTACCAACTCGCTCAGATAATAAGAAAGGTCCATTATATAATCTAAAGAATTTAGCAGCTATGTTATCTTCACTACGACCAACGTTTAATGCTTTTAAAAGAACCATCTCGCCTTCTTTGAATTTTAGAAGATTATGTTCCGCATTAAACTTTTCTGTGCGTTCCTCTGCACTCTTTTTAATACGTCTTCTAGCTTCCAAACGCTTAACTTCGTTTGGAACAGGTAAGTTTTGTGTGGCAACTCGCTTTACATAATTATCCCATACACGCCTAGGCATTTATCCAGAGTGTAGTTTACTAGGTGTGAAACCAGTCATATCGTTGTAATTCCCATTGATGACTTGCTCGAAAAACTCGAGATATTCAGGTCATTTACTCTGATTGGTATTACAGTACGTCCTGAATAGTCTTCCTAATTCCCTATTTACCCTTTCCGCAACATTACCTTGAGGTCTCCGGATCGCCGTCAATACTGCCTGTATGTGATGCTTCTCAAGCTCAGATTGCCAGTTCTTATTTTGAAATTGCTTACCTTGATCCGATGATATCTTTTTAACATGCCCATATTTTGGAACATATTTCTCAAGAATTACCTTAAGAACTGCCTCAGTTGTTGGTCGGCCAATAGCATATAGAAAACTAGACAGATAAAATGGGGCGTGGTCGAGATAACAAGGGTTAATAACCTTGGTGATGGAAGGAGCACTAAAGTAGAAGGACAAGAAGAGATTGGAGCTGTTGAAGCACAATGCTGAGGCTGTAAGATGATGTTGGTTAAAAAAAAAACAGATACTGTATTTAAAAAATTTTACAATATTAACAGGAATAATATACAATATAAATATGTATAACTCAGTGTTATATCACTCATCCATAACTTAATGTTACACTGTTACTGTTACTGTTACACTGGCTGACATTTAGGAAACCTATTTGAAATAAAATATATACAAAAAATGAAAATGCGGATATTCTTGGTTACCAAATTTTATCAAAAATATGTCAGAGGAATGCTAACTGCTATGTATTGGGAGGAGGCGTAGGACAGCATCAAACCAAATAGAGAATGGGAGACAGAGCGAGAGAGAAGGGGAGTTTAAATATTTAAATTCAGTCCCGGTAATTCGAGTCTCAGTATTCCAAGTTCCCTGTAATCCGAGCCTTTTTAAGACACAATGTTTTTATTTTATATTTATTTATTTTGTTTTCATTGCCTAATGGTCGTTGGACGAATCAATTGTTAAATTTAGGTTTCAACTAGACGACGGGGAAGGGATAGACACAGGAGATCGTATGAGGAGACACATTAGATAAGATGAAGAAAAGAGGCATGAAACGGTGTGATTAAATCCCGCGGGAGATGGCAGTAGCTGCGGAAGCACTCGCACAGGAATGGCTGAATTTAATTGTTAAAATTCAACTGGTTTATCTGCCCTTATTGCCAAGTGACAATTGCAAGGTGCTATATATTTAAAAACTCGTTATGTAAAAAAATATGAAAAATGGATAGCCTCAGAGTTTCACAAGGAAAAAATAATCTAATTTGTAAGGAGTTTGAGTTAATACAATTTTATAAATTTGGATTGCAGAGTTATTCAAAATTTTGAATAAACAGTTGGTTTCTGGACAATTATTCATAAACGTGTAACACGAAAACGTGTAAAACTGGAAGAAGTATGAAATTCAAAGTTTATAAAACTCTGTATTGGAAACTTTGAATGAGTGTTGCCTGCAACATACCGTTATGTAAACTTTTAATGAGAAAGTTTCTCACGTTAAAATATTAAGATTGTTACTGCAAACAAGAGGTTCGTTTTAATTTCAGCAGCAGATATCAATGCCGAAAACGTTTCCACTCTACTAATGGAAAGCGGTATTTCTTATTTCCAACCCCTTTCTCACGATATATCTATATTTATTTCACTCGCTAATAGACTAAGAAAGCACATAGTTGCAATATTTAGCGGCTCTTCCTCATTAAATATTATCTTAACAGAACATTCTACACATTTTTAATTTTGTAAATTATTTTATATTTTTTAATCAGACTCTGTTTTATTAACATTTCTTGATACCTTATTTTGACTGTTTAATTCTGATTAACACATTGTAAAGTGTAAAATGTATAAAATCAAACTTTATTAAACTGTTATCAAATCTCAGGAAATTACACTACCACGAGAACACTATCGAACAGACAAGAGCGTCCTCGACCCGTCCGCAGATGTAGCCTCAGTCAAGTCCGCACACAAGTACGTTCCAGGGTGTTCAGGAATACTTGAGATACATATTAAGCTGGCGTGCAGTAAGGACGGAGGGTTATTCTGGGACTCTGCGTGACCTATAAAAGCGAGAGCGTTTGGTATAGTCAGTCAGTTTACGTTGAACGATTTTGTTAGTGCGGATCGAGTTATTGTTGAAGAATTGTGAAAAGTGTTTATTGTGTTATAAGTAGTGCGGAACTCTTAATCCAGTTAAGATTTAATAGTATTATTGTATGTAGACAATTTAATTTGAATTGTTGTAAAGGACTACCTTGACGATTACAAATTATTAATTGTGATTAATTGAAGTGATTAATCAGTGATTTCATTGGTCTCTGTACTTTGTTTCCACAGTACCATAGGACGGCAATACTTGAGACCGTCGTAACAGTAGGTCAGAAGTGGGACAGAACCGTTAACAGCGGGAACAGTGGACACTTTGTACAAGACTAGAGTAATCAATAGAGAATGTCACTTTGCCTGCAGTCCATGTTAAGGCCACAAACTTTGATGAAAGCACTCACTGGACGACGTATCTTCGGCAATTTGAAGCCGTTGCATTCGCAAATAACTGGGCAGAGAAAGACAGGCAGTTTCACTTGTTCTAGCTTTCTGAGGACCTACGGCATAACTACTGCAGAAAGTGCCACCTGACGTCTATGACGAATTTATTAAAGCTCTAGAATTACGGTTTGGTGATAAACATTTGCGCGATGTGTACTCCGCTCAGTTGAGAACAAGGCAACAACGTTCTGGGAAAAGTCTTCAAGAGTTTGAAGCAAGCATCGACAGACTGATTAGACTGGCCTATCCTGAAGCACCAGAAGATTTTTGAATGAGGTGCAGGCATTTATTGATGGGATCAGAGCTTGTAAACTTCAGCAAGTGTTACGAATGGCAAGACACCAAAATAGCTCATAAGCTCTTGTTCACGCCTTCGAGTTTGAAGCTGCCAAGTCAGCGACCAGCTACATTATTGGGTTTAGGTTTTCACAGTGTAGTCAGAAGATCCCAGTATTACATTCATTGCTGTTACAATGGGTGCAGAAAAACAATGTTGCGGGACAAACAATTCAAAGTATCAAGAGTGCTGCAACAATTTGAACGATGGGAAAGGGACAGAAGGCCAAAGTGTTACAACTGTGGGAAACGTGGTCATCTACAGGCAAATTCTTGGGGGAATAAAATACCGAGAGAAGGGAGTGATCCCACCAATTAGAGAATTAAAGCTTTAGAACAGCACACAGTTTCCACGCTGCATAAGATCAGGGGAAACTTTACCGTTAATGGATTTGCAGAAGATAAACCAACGTCATTTACAGTAGACACGGTCGCAACAGTGCGCCCTGACTTAATCAGTAACCGACAACCTCAGTTTAGCTCTTGTATAATACAGACTGTGACTGGAATCTTCGTCAAAGTGTTAGGTCAAGTAGATGTAAGCATACGCCTGGGTGTCCTCGAGTTTAGACACCAAATGCTCATTGTAGACATTGTCAATGAAGTGATTCTTTGCACGGAAATTATGAGTGCCTACGGATTCGTTGTGGATTTAAGAGAGAATGTCCTGAGGGTTGGCCAAGAGAAGATAAATCTTTGCATGGCTAAAATGACAGGGTCCGCCAACCATTCGATCAAGGAAATGGCATGGGCCGAAAAAGAAGTCAACAGGTGTGGTCAAGAGCAACTCTTTCTATTCCAAGCGTAAATGGAAGAAGAACGAGCAGAGGAAGTACCAATGTGTAAAGCGACAGAAGAAATGAATGGAAAGCCAACTATGGTTGTCGCGGAAGACTCTAGTTTGTTCCTGAGTTAATGGTAGCGACCGGGGGGAAAAGTTCCTGTAGATAAAGATACGCAAGATATCGTTGACTAGAAGCAGACAGACTTGGGCCGGGTAATGGCGTATAGGTCATCAGTATATGACGCAAATGGAGTGATTCCAGCAAAACTAATGGTTGAGCAGAAGACTCGTATTCCTGGGAAATTAATGTTCTGATCACACGAGACTGATTTCGAAGAGCCAGAGAATTATCCTTCGCAACTACGTAGATCGCCTGGCCAAGTATTACTTCAGGGATGGTTTGCCAGTTCGGGACGAACAGGTTTAATGAGGGGACAATTTTTGCTTCTCTACATCAATACACGTGTTTTTATTATAATCAAGTTGTACAACTTCAACTCCGGTTCTTTACCAGCCCTGTACTTAAGCGTCCTGCCTATGGTACCACAAACGTACTGGAATTTTCCTTAGCTTGTTCTCTGCTTCTCTGGCTTTGTTGCACGGGATGTCAGTTTGTAAATAATAAAATGTGACGTTTTTTGCAACGTTTTTCCTTACAACACAATATTTTCTCTCATTCGATAGACTTCTCTGAAAACCCGTAAATCTCGTTTTTTCTGGAATATTTCATGGAATGGAAGATCTCATAATCTGTGCATGTCTCCTTCAGAAGTTTAAGGAACTCTGTAGGCCGTCTTCATTGCCGTGGATAACAGTTATATTATCAGCAAACAAAACAAACGCTAGTTTGACGTTTAGAATGCACAACATTTAGTAAATAGACGTTAAGTAATTTGTTTAATTTGTTGGCAGCATCTTCTGTTTAAACAGGTTGTTGAAGTAAGACATAAACCTAGTTTGCAACTAAAATAGAATACGCGGCTGCATGCACAAACTTATTACACAAATATACTTCTGACTCATTCAAATAAATTAAACTGTTCATTTGCCTGCATTTAAAGGCAATTACATCTCTGCCTTGTTTAAATTGTAATAAGACAGGCGGCAAAAATGTTTTACTGTTTTTAGCGTTATAGAATTCTTTTTGTCTTAGCTTTCCAATGATGAAGAAAAATTATTTTCAGCATAGTGTTTCTTTTAATTGCTGTTTATAATTAATTACCACTGCAATCGTTAACGTGATGTTAGTCATCCTTCTGCTGCTTTACTAGTTCATACTTTAAAAAAAAAATTTTCAACATTCAACAAAATTTTTATCAAGGTTACAAAAATTACAGATTTTAATTTCTTCTCATCATGAATCAAATATATACCTACCATTACTACACAAATTGTAAACAGGTATTTTGTTCTTCGGTTACATTTTTGTGTATATATAAACAGGCATTTGTGCTACCACAAAATAAAACCCAAGTAATTTTGCAGAACAAAGATGTAGAACCAAAACATTCATAATTTGATAATATAATGTTTACATAAAGATGTCTACACTTATTTTCCTGAAAGTTCACTTACATTCGGCTGCATACAAGAAAACCAATTCTCTCGCCAGCCTAAGCGAGGCGCTGACCTGACACAGTACACTTTCCCTGTTTACCTCATCCCGTATAATTCTACTTTCACGTCGATGTTACGCTTTAACGATCTCTGAAAACAACAACGAACTACCTCGTAAAACACGGTACGCACACGTTCCTTCACTTTGCCAACGGCGAAAAACACGACTTGCTTTTTTGTTATATTAATGACTAAAGAACCACGAACAACCGTTTTACTTAATAAAAAGGAAATACGTGTGTGTGTGTGTGTGTGTGTGTGCGCTCGCGCGCTCGCGTGTGTGTAAAATAAAGAGTGCAAGAGAGAGAGAGAAAGAAAGAAAAGTACTATCACTCGTACTAACAAAATTATTATTACTATTATTATTATTATTATTATTATTATAAATTGTTATTATTACTACACCTTACACTGTTATGATATACATTATATCTGACTAACGTGTATAAATTGCTTTAAGCTGATATCAGCAAAAATCATTATAACTACAAGCATTGAAGTTTTCCTAATACTCGCAAACATTTACAAGTTTGACTTCATCAGTAAACTAAAACTGTAAAATCCCGTTAAAATAGGTGCAAAAACAAGAAAAATTATGAAAAACTTATTGTAGAGTAAATATACGAGATTCATCTAAACTGTAATAAGACTGAATCTTTTCTCTCTGAAGTGGCATCTGCGAGAGAAAAAAATCGATAGACAGTCGATACAACGTTTGTTTATATCTTTACACATTTCTTTTTACTTCCATATTCCTTAAGGAATGGAAGTATGGTGATGGCAAAAAAAATCGTGTTCGAGATTATTGCAGATTCTGATTGTACTACACTCAAAACATGAAAAAAAAGTCGTTTTCCGAAAAGTGTCTGTGTGTGTGTCTGTGTGTCTGTGTGTCTGTAGATTTTTTTTCTATGGCAAACGATAACTGCCGCAAATTCAAACAGAATCAAATAATTTTTTGTATACAGTCCTGATTTGTAGAGTACTCACGACCTATTGTTTTTGGTGAAGATCGGTTGAGGGAAAGGGGTAGTTTACCGGCAACGGTTTTTTTTTATCAAGGGAAATTTTCTTTTTGGCAAACGATAACAGCCGCAAATTCAAACAGAATCAAATAATGTTTCGCATACAGCCCTGAATTGTAGAGTTCTCAAGACCTATTGTTTTTGGTGAAGATCGGTTAAGGGAAAGGGGTAGTTTACCTACAACGTTTTTTTAACAAGGGTATTTTCTATGGTAAACGATAACAGCCGCAAATTCAAACAGAATCAAATAATTTTCTGCATACAGCCCTGATTTGTGGAGTACTCAAGACCTATTGTTTTTGGTGAAGATCGGTTGAGGGGAAGGGGTAGTTTACCTGCAACATTTTTTATCAAGCGTATTTTCTATGGCAAACGATAACTGCCGCAAATTCAAACAGAATCAAATAATTTTTTGCATATGTCCCTGAATTGTAGAGGACTCAAGGACTTTCGATTTTGGTAAAGATCGGTTAATGGGAAGGGGTAGTTTACCAGCAACCTTTTACGTTTTAACAAGAGTAAAGTACTTGAAAATTTATTTAAACTTTTTGAAACAATGGTAATTGTTAAAATAAAATAATTTTGTTGCCAGGCAATAAAATTATAATTTTTTCATTTTAATGTAATATAATATTTTTCATTTAATACAGCAATAAAAAGGCAGGTAAGACACACACACACACACACACACACACACACACACACACACACACACACACACACACACAATTCACGTTATTTCTGGCCTCACTCATGTTTATTTTCTTACGTTTGCACGCTTTTTAAATGGAAAGTGCCGAAACCCACACCAACATAACGCGTGCAAGCCGAAAAAATGGACATCAATTTGCTTACTGGCGAAGCTAGTAGTTAATGAATGGGTAGGCAAAAATCTTATCTTAAATTTTTTTTAAGGAATCACTAAAAGGACGGTGGTTCAAATCGGACGCTGAGGTAGAGTTTGCTGTAACCGAATGGTTCCACAAACAGCCGTAAGAATTTTACTAGCAGGGAATCTACAGGTTAGCGCAACAGTGGAACTCATGTCTTAATGTTATTGGAGACTTCTTTTAAAATCGTTGAATAAAAAATGCTTTACAGCTCTATACGTGTTTCTATTGAACAATCCTTGTATTAGTCATACACAATAATACAACTGATTGAACTTGATTAAAAATACAAATTTTTAAACTTGATTAGTTTCTATATATATGTTTAATGTTACAAATAATTCAAATAACAATCTTGATCATCTGTTAGTTCAGCGGAATAACAGTGACACTTTTAATAACCGCATAAAATAAACACTTAGAAACAACACAGGCGCTTTAACTTAACTGTTTGGACCACAGAAGTGAGGCATGCCTCAACGCTCTATGTGTACAGCGCGGGACAATCCCCCCTCCCTACACTTCCCTATCACACCACTAAATTGCTTACATACGATGTATACAAAAAACGCTGAGGCAAGTTCAGGTTGCCTCATTCGCTTTAAACGAACTATGCCGAATCTCACCTGTCACCATCTAGCGGTCGCTCAATAAAGCACGTTTCGGTTTAATAAATTTGACAGTCGCAGTAACAATGTATAATCTTTACGTTATGTAGTTCATACGTATTTATAATTTTTATTCTACAGAATTTTTTATGGTAGGCATTGCCTCTATTGCCTCCATGTAACTTCGCCACTGATATATATGTGTATAACGTTATCGGCAACAAAGAAGTAGTTTTTGTTAAAATTCCTTCCCGGGATATTTGGCCGTAGTCCAATGTTTTCTACAAAACCAGACGTTTCGGCAATGCCATCGACTTCCATCATCAGTGAAAATCGAGTGCGATAACGTGAGGTGGTATATGTTAGTGACCACAGTACTGTGGTTAATGCTGAAGCAGTAAGTAGAAAGAAGTAGTTTCTATGGTAATATTTCATTTCGAAAATGATTTTAAATATAAATCTTAGAATATGGAAGTCATGTATGGTTCTCCATACCGATATTTTTGCTTCTTAACCTTAAAAGATTTGATTGAACCAATGATTTTGTTACTGTTCGTCTTATCTGAAATCTCAAAAATGAAACTGAAGGACTTTTCTGTTGAATCAGATCTTCTGTCAGTTTTCAAGGGAGAGCAACAGATTTCTTTAACAAGTTAACGAAAGGGCGTTATGACCTGGGCTTAGGTTTATATGTGGAGCAAAAATTTATGGATGCTTTTAAAAATTCGGAGCACTATCCATCTTCTGAACAACCACGCTCGGAATTAACTGATGAAACTGGGCCAAAAGTGAGAGATGTCATAAATTATGCCTGAGAACTATTTGATAATAACATTTTTTGGATATGAACCGAATTAAAATCACCATGTTCATAAAATTATGGTACATGATTTGAGTCCGATCGATGCTAATTACATGATTTGCTAATTCTTCGATGCTATATAACGATAATGTTCAATGTCACACCATACTTCCTAAAATCAAGTATTTGGCCGGAAAGAGTATTTTTACGGTACCGCTTTCTCCCCTAATGTTAGCAGGTGTTAATATTTTTTGCTTTCAAAAATCGAAACCTAGTTCTGGTAATATTAATTTGAAAGCTCGGAGGACATCCTGGGTCGTAACTGTCCAGCTAAAGGCATTGTTAGTGAAGACTTCCAGGGTGTCTCTCTTAGTGTGTGCCTTCCCAAGGGAATTACTTTGAAGAAGGTAAATAATTATTTGTAGCTAACTTATCAATAATAATTAATTTTATATACAGAGCCTCATTACAGTTTAGACTCATAATTGTCAGCAATTGTCTTAATATTTACTGTGCACAAATTTCCATGTGGCCAGATGTCACGGTTACAATTTCATAGAGAACTGACCTGAAGCGAGTTGACATGAAGAGCGTCGATATCCAGCTCAGACATCGTGAACTGGATCAGATTCGTGAGTTTCACGAATCATTTTAATAATAATAATCAGCATCATTATCTCTAACAAAGATTAAAAAACTACGGTTTTCACGAATCAATTTAATAATAATAATCATAATCATCATCTTTAACAATAATTAAACCAAAAATGGTTTGTTCCGGTCTCAAGCAGATAAACTAGAGCTGATCAGTTCAAAGCTTCTTCGGAAGCCACACGTCTCCGTCACTTCGGCTTATAATTCAATAGTTGTTAGTGGATGACGGAATCATCCGTTAGGTTAATATGTTCCAACCATTCTAGCCGACATTGGGCAATTCGATCGAGTATACTCGTAGTATTCATTTCCTACCGTACACCTACATTTTTTTGCGATCTTGAAAAATATAATCTTTGACAGACGCGTCTCCAACGTTCTAAAACTAAAATCAAGTATATTCTTAAGAAAGTGGGCGCTATAGCACAACTTTGTCGTAATCCCTTATATTCATAAGGCAGCCTTGACCGTAACTTTATACTGCTAGTTAACGTTGGCATGCAGCCTTTCCACACATTTTTCGTTAATATGCACCACTTGTTTTTCAATTTACTGCAGATATGTAACCTGTTCGACTAAGCGAACATTAAACAAATTCTCTGACAAACACGTAAATGGTTATGAAGACCTGACCATTTACAACTCTTCTTGTTTTTGTTAACAGATACACAAATTACAAGAGTAAATGGCAAAACATGTAAACAAATGAACAAATGCACTTCCATTTCCTGCTGGCATGACACAATAAATTCAAAATGTTAAACACTGGGGCTTTAAGGCACATGTAGTGCTTGACATTAACACTTAATGTTGACACGAATACAAAACATACAGATAATACAGAACAGATAAAACAGACATTACAATACATATAATACAGAGTACACATTATTAGTTGAACCTGAACGGTAAGTATAACAATTTGTCCCTTTTTATTCGGCAATTGCTTCACTATTATCTAACAAATTAATTTGGTTTCGCTAAAGAACACAATACTCTTTCGCCTTATGCAGCATTAATACCGCTCATAGCTTATTTCATGAAACACTGACATACTAAAGGGTTCCTGAATTTCTTGCCATTTTTTTGTAACTCAACAGTGGCTGATTGAAAGAAGTTCATGTAGTGGTGTGTGGTGCGGGAACGTACACTCTGCATGTTCCACCACCTCACGCCAGGCTCATGTGGTGGATTGAAGAAACCTAGTTAGAAACTTCATTTAACTCGGACAAAATCTACCCACGTAGATTTCATGGGCTATTTGTGATTACGTAGATTTCATGGCCTATATGTGCCTACGTAGATTTAATGGCCTATATGTGCCTACGTAGATTTCATGGCCTAAATGTGTCTATGTAGATTTAATGGCCTATATGTGCCTACTTAGATTTCATGGCCTAAATGTGTCTATGTAGATTTAATGGCCTATATGTGCCTACGTAGATTTAATGGCCTATATGTGCCTACGTAGATTTCGTGGCTATATGTGCCTACGTAGATTTCATGGCCTATGTGTGCCTACGTAAATTTAATGGCCTATATGTACCTGCCAAATTTCACGGCCTAAGTGTTCCTACGTAGATTTCTCAAGTTAATGTACTTACGTATATTTCACGGACTAAGTTTTCCTACGTAGATTTCACAGGTAAATGTACTTACGTAGATTTCACAGCCTAAGTGTACCTACGTAGATTTCATGGCCTAAGTGAACCTACGTAGATTTCACGGGTGAAATGTACCTACGTAGATTGCACGCCTTAAGTGTACCTACGTTGATTTCACGCTGAAATATACTTACGTAGATTTCACGGGTTCAATGTACCGACGTAGATTGCACGGCTGAAATATACTTACGTAGATTTCACGGCATAAGTGTACCTACGTAGATATCACGGTTTAAATATACCTACATAGATGTCACGGCCTAAGTGTACCTACGTAGATTGCACGCCTGAAATGTACTTACGTAGATTTAACGGGCTAAGTGTACCTACGTAGATTTTACGGCCTAAGCGTAGCTACGTAGATTTCACGGCCTATGTGTATCTACGTAAATTTGACGGCCTAATTGTCCCTTCGTAAATTTCACGGCCTGAATGTATCCACGTTGATTTCACGTCTTAAATGTCTACGTAGACTTTACAGCTTAAATGTACCTACGTAGATTTCACGGCTTAAATGTACATACGTGGATTTTACGTGCCTTATCTACACGACCTGTACTATAACGAAAATTATTGAAGACAACGATTTATATATTTTACATAGTTTATATTGTGAATACGTTATGTATTAGCGTATTTAGGTGTATTCACAGTGAATAAGGAACTCAGTTTATAAATTTAGTTCATTATAAATTCAGTATTCGTCTGTGGACTGTATGCGTAGAGTCGTGTCGTATGCGTAAGACAACACAAACTAGCAGCATTGGTGTATTTGTAACTTTCCAATACTGTGTTTAGAAATCGTTAATTTAATTTCTCGTAAAAGCAACTACTACTACTTTTTATTCTAAGTACAGAGGTTTTTTAATAGACCAATTCTGTGTATACTTGTCGTGCCAATATTATTTACTGTATCCCCTACGGTATACGGTCTACGGCCACATAACACGTTCACCTGTTAAAGTACGCGTATATCCGTTAAACCATTTACACACAAAATGCTGCGAAGATTAGTTCCTGTTTTTCTATTTAATTTACTGCATCAGAATAGCGTGTATCTCATGTTCCGATCATAAATTACCTTTCTCGGCCAGTTTTATTTGTTTCATTAAAATCCATTTTTAGTCAACTCTATTGGCACTCCATTTTTTATGCGCTACGCTGTTTGTCTTATTTCCGTTGTTTTATTTGTTTTTTTTTGGTTTTGTTGTTTCTTTGTACTATTTGTAATTTATCTTATTACTCATGTCTTATTTTATCTTGTGCGATTGTTTAATGATCGTCTTGGTCATTGCTTGTGTTATATATAAACATAAAATGGAAACTGATAAAAAAAAATTAAGGAATATTTGTGCTACGATTCATAGAAATCTTAGAAATAAAACTAGACATAGCACATGGATTAAATTTTAAAAGATACGTGCAATACCCACGTTGATTTATGCAAGTGAGGCGTGGGTCATGACAAAAAAAGAAAGCGGCAAGATTCAGAGTGATAAAATGCAGTTTCTTCCAATACTTTAAATTATAAATTGCAAAATACAATAAAAAATGAGGACATCATAGCAGAGCTTGTAGTAAAGGACATAAAAGTAATTATTTTTAATTTACAGGAATGGTGGAATCAGGTGCAAAGGATCAATTGCTGAAAGCAGCACTGAACTATAAAACCATTGGTAGAAGAGACGTGGGTCGTCCAAGGATGAGATGAATGCCGGAACAGGTTTACATAACCTAATCCTTGAAGTAAACAAGAAGAAGAATAAAATGTAAACTGTTTTCTAAATTTAGGGGAAAACTTGTCGATTGTTTACAACGTTGATTTATAAATCCACACCGGGGGGGGGGGGGGCAGGAAAGTAAGAGAAACAGATTGACAAAAAGAGAAAATTAAATTTTTATGAATTTTAGCACCGATGGAGAAAAACCTTAAACTCCTTTAGGTGAATTTAAAAGAAATTGCTTGTTATAAGAAGGAACTGTTATGACTTAACTTTCATTTTTTTATTACATCTTTATATTAAAAGTTTCTAAAACGATACGTACAGGGAACGTTCATTTAGAGTTTTCCAAGTTTCAGTACGAAGTTTTACAAACACTATTTTACTCCTTTCTCGTTTAACCTTTTATCATATATTTTACATAGTTAAGTAAATGTCAAAAATACAAACAAATTAATTATATCTATTAAAACAAATTATTTATATTTATTAAAGCAACAGTGTTTTGCTTGCAAAACACTTTACAAAATTATTTCTTTAAGTATTATAATTGTTTTTTACAAAAATTGACGCTGACTCACTATTGTGCTGTTAAATCATTACAGTACTTCGTACACCGTGAGTTAAACTGTAGTTTTTCATGCTTGCCAATGTATTTACCGTTTGTAAACAACATATAAAGTGTCTACTCTTTGTTTACATGTGGCAAATTTAATTACAGATATCATTATTAAAGAATTAATAATATAAGTAATATAAGTAGTATTATAGTTATTATAAGTAAGACTCATTTGAATAGCAGATGAATGTGGCTTTAAAATATCGGCGGACAAGACTAAAACAATAATAGTCCCATTCACAGGGAAGCAACCTATAACAACTAAGATACTTATAGGTGGAAATATTATGGGACAGGTTCAGCACTTCAATTACTTGGCATGTTACGTTACATATGGGACAGAAATTGATCTGGATAAAAAATTAAACAAATTTAGAAATATCTGTGGAACGATTTGCAGATACCTTAAAAATAAAACAAAGAAGGAAACAAGGATACGTTTTTTAACAGTGTAGCGGTACCAATTTTGGTGTATGGAGATGAAGGCAGAGTTGTGACAGAAAGAGTCAAAGCAAAGATTCGGACAGCGGAGATGAAGTTTATGATGAATACTCTGGGCTGTACCATTCTTGATAAAAAGAAGAAGGTGGATATAAGGACAAAAGTGGGGGGGGGCGACAAATTGTTAGAACAGCTAAGACGCAACAAAAGAAGGTGGTGTAAACATTTGGGATGAATGGCGGGTGTCGGGATTCCAGTGTTGGCAATGGGATATAGACCGGTGGGGAAGAAAGGTGTAGGACGGCCGAGAGCGAAGTGGGTCCCGGAACAGGTTCAGGCTGAGCCTAATCCTTGAGGTTGGCGATGATGATGATGATGTAATATTATACTTTGTCTATCCTTGTAGTGCTACACGGAAGTGAAACGTGAGCATCAACTAAGGCAAAGGGACATCCTCCGAAAATGGGAAATCAAATTCCTCAAGAAACCTGAAGGATTCACAAAAAAGGATAAGACAAAGACGCAGTCATATTTAATGAATTGAATATGGAACCGCTAGAAATGAGGTGCACAGATTTAATGTAAATTGGGAAGCCACCTGTCCAGAAAGGATGTGAACTCCATACGCAAGACGTTGCTTGCGTTCTTGTATGCCTGAGGGAATGCGTCGTGTGGGACGTCGATTGAAACGTTGGTTGACGTGGTTGACGTTGATTGAAGCGGAACAGGTCCATTGATCTAAACCGGAAGAGGATATCACTAAGACACCGACTAATGATATTATGAATAACAACAATAATAATAATAATAATAATAATAATAATAATAAATAATAACAAAATGTCGAAGGTTTTCAGGAAAACCCAAGAAGAGGACAGGTGCCATCTGGACTGACGAAAGGAGGGAGAGACATCGATCAAGAATGAAGGATATATTGGAGAGGAGGAAGAGAGGGGAGAAGAAGGGAGGAACCAGTTGAACCGACGTAGTCCACAGCGGCTCATACAAAAAAAATAAAAATATATATATTTCTTGGATTTTGTTGTTCATGACGTGTCCGTTGATTAACTAAATATAAGTATATCACTACCGACTCCGGTACACAAGGTTTTTTATTGGTACAAATGTAAAAGTTTTACCTCATAGCCTGAACCACTTTTCGCTTATAAAGATAACGATTCGCTTAAGTGATTTGAATTTTGTCTGCTTGTTTAGGATGTCTAACAACTAGAAATATACAAACACAAAAAACGACATCCTAAACGAACAGACACAATTCAAATCACGCATATTATTCGAACATATCACACTCCACACACACAACATAGATCCTTCAAAAGACGGCGCCGTCGCCAAGAACAAGACAGACTGAGCTCCCAGTGGCAGTCTCTGACGAAGCTTATAATAAGCGAAAACTGGCTCAGGCTATAAGGTAAAACTTTTACATTTTTACCAATAAAAACTTTGTGTACCGAGTCGGTAGTGATACATTTAATGAATATAACTACTACCTGACTACCTCTTTAATTACATGTTGTCGGTAAATATTTCTAAGTCTGACAGAACTTAAGTAAGAACCCTTGTTGTATCTGTAGAACTCGTCCTACCCCTACGTAGCCATACATGCGCGTTTTCTAAGTTTATTTAATAATGCATCATATGTAAACATAATTTTTATCATCGGAAAAATTCATTGAATATATTGTGTCGCCCCATATTATACATTAACATTTTTAATTACAACGTCTGTATCCATACCTTTAAGCCCTGATAAGAAAATTTATAAATGGCATAACTAAAAAATTAATGAATTGCTAAAGAACTAGAATAAAATTGTTTGTTGGTAAAAGTTGTTTTGACTGTTGCAAGTTTGTTCACATTGTCTTTTCCCTAGTGTAACAATAAACATCAGTTCAAATGGATCGGAACAGCTGCCCCAAATAAAAGACAAAGAAAGTGGTCAGGCGGGGAATTGTTCCCTCACAGCGACCGTAACAGTAAACACTGTTAACACTTGTCTATTAGAAACGGAGTAACCTTACGCTGCTCTCTTAAGTAGTTCTCCCGCAACCATTGACTTTAACAACTAGTAACAACAATCGGTCTCGGTCAGTTTCACCTGTTCTTACTCGATCAATTGCGCCCCCGCACTTTCTCTTTGTCGCAGCTGACCGAATCTGCGGTTATTGGTAGAAACTTTCCTGTTCCAAACTTCCATGAGGTTCCAATTCTGTAACAAGTTTATTGTGAGAGTACCCCCATTCTTCCTTTCTTTTAGTATGTTAGGTAGACTGGGTTGGGTTAGGTTAGGTTACGTTAGGATAGGTTAGGTTAGGTTAGGTTAGGTTAGGTTAGGTTAGATTACGTTAGGAATGAATGGAATTGTAATTGTAATTTATCTACTGTATTGAAGACATGAAAATGTTAGTCGCGATCGGTACCACCTTACAACAGCATAAAGTTCACACTATTGGTTAGGTTAAGTTAAGTTAGTTTAGATTACGTTAGGAGTGAATGGAAATGTAATTTTAATTTCTGTAATATATTAATGACATGAAAATGTTACTCACGATCGGTACTACCTTACTACAGCATAAAGTTAAATAATGTAAAACAAAGAACGTTGTTTGTTAGCAACAGTATACATTGGAAACAGCCGTACGCATTACCATTCCAGGCGGAGCCTTCACACGGTTTTGATAAACGCAGTCTCTATCTGCAGCTGATAGGACAGTGTTTTCGATCGACACTGGCTGGGTCGCAATAGACCGGGTCCAATTTTTACCTCGTCGCAACTGACCGCGGTCCATAACAATTTTCATATTTCGACCCTCATTTTAGAACGTAGATTCACTTTAAAACAGAATAAACATTACTTTGTAACTGTTTTTAGAATTTGATAGCGTATGAATGCTTATTGTGTGTGT
Source organism: Magicicada septendecula (assembly GCA_034769895.1). Taxonomy (NCBI): domain Eukaryota; kingdom Metazoa; phylum Arthropoda; class Insecta; order Hemiptera; family Cicadidae; genus Magicicada; species Magicicada septendecula. The sequence goes on along the minus strand of CM068370.1, from coordinate 447,600,316 downwards.
ATTCGATAATGCCATTTAAAAAACAAACGTAACGTTAACAATAATCAATTAAATAACCTTTATCTCATAAACTAATATTCATGTAAATAGTAAAACAGTTTTACCTTTTTCTTTTCCGTCTGGTGGCCTTTATCTTTTACGAAACTCTACGCGTTTCGGGACATATGCCCCATCATCAGGAATATATCCCTTGGTGAAGTTCGTCAATAGTTAAAATATTAAAAACAACTTTTAAAAACGTGAGAACACACGCGATATCGTTTCTCACCTTTGGGGTTTTTTATGTGTTTTTTGTGTTTATATTTATATTTATTGTGATGTGTAAAGTTGTATAAAAAGTTGTTTTTAATATTTTAACTATTGACGAACTTTACCAAGGGATATTCCTTATGATGGGACATATGTCCCGAAACGCGTAGAGTTTCGTAAAGGACAAAGCCCACTAGACGGAAAAGAAAAAGGTAAAACTGTTTTACTATTTATATACATATAAGTGGCCTGGATACCAAAAAGCATGGATCTAAAACTAATATTCACTCTATATTCACAAATTTGTGAAATGTGAAGAAAAGAAGGAGGTTCTTTTCGATATAACCCCGCATCTGTTAACATCGAATTTGTTTATTTTTCATTGTACTACCTATATGTTATACACCGTCTAGAGTCGGAAGATTATTAATTATTCCAATACACAAAACATATGTTGATGATACACATGATACAGTTACTTGAACACTACCACCTCCACTTTGATACACATGGTACAATTAGTCCAATATTACCACCTACCCTTAAACGTAACATAATGAATACACACTATTCAGTAACCAATGAGGCGGCCAGTACGCATGAATATCTGTCCACGTTTGTTGAAACAAATCATTGTTTTTGTGGCGATACCTCCACATGAATTTACAAAAGGTACGAATCTGGTTGATTCCGGCTAGTTCCGCATTCACACTTGTCGCAACGTTTAACGACCGCCCATAAGGAATCGTCCGCCTGCGTGTGTGCCCCCCACTTACAGTATCCACAAAATTCTGACCGTGATTGACCGTCAAATGGAGGAAATTTATTCCTGACAAGTTTTTTATTCCATTGTACGCTGTCCACAAATCAGAAATAATGGTTGTGCCAGGCCTTATACCCTGCTCGTGTCAAACAGGATTTCAGCGGTTCTGTTTGGTAAAACATGAAGAAAACATTCTTTATCTTTGCGGCAGATACCGCGAAATACCAAATGTTGTTTATAAGCACGACCGACTTCGAATTTCCTGCTAGAACAATTTTACCCTACCCTCCAATTACTACGGGATTACGGAGCTGAGAGCTGGCACAAACGTCACTCTTGTAACTCTTCCAGTCCGTAACAGTCTCGCTATACATATCGAACTCGTCAGCACAGAATTTAGTGGATGTATACTCCTTTGACGAAGCGTAGATAAACAATAAAACAATATCAAATGATAATTTCGATTTTTCTGGCCAAGTACTGGGTAGAATTGAGCTTAAGAATTTGTATGGTATATGTCGCGTAAAATATCACTTACTCGTTCCTTAGGTTTTTCTGAGAGCTCCTTAGTAACGTATCGGGTAGAGTGACAATAACGTACCGGCTGTGCCGGCTGTCATATAGTCAGTTTCATAAAGGATGAACACTGATGAATTGTTTGCGGGGTTATATCGAAAAAGACCCAAGAAGGGTATCTTTAATTTATAAGCTACATTTTTCAGTGGATATCTATTAGAATTGCTACTATTTACCACTGTAAATTAGGTTGAATATCTGTTTTACAGATACAAGTACAGTTACTGTGTTAGAGTTAGGTCTATACACTATGGTACACGAAAACATTTTTGTTTCCATTTGCATGTAGACCTTTTATTTTTAAACAATTTTGTTAAAATTGGGCATACGGCTAATAATTTTTTTTAAACACTTGCCACATAGATATGTTTGTTTTTTATGCAGAAACAAAATAGCAGCCTTTCCAAAAAAAACCTGACGGTTTAAATAATTTGTAGGTCTATACAGCAAAATAATTAATATTACTACGAAACGTTAGGACTTTTGAAAATATAAAGAATGTTGCTTAAAGGGGCAAAGGTAGAATCAAAAAAGTAAAATCAAGAGGTAAAAGGTAATAAAGAGTAAATAGGTCTACATAAAAAAAAACACATTTACTAAGACTGGAATCTATCTACACCTAAAAACCGACAGCATCCCTAGAAACGTTTTTAAGGCTTAGAGAATCGTAAAGTCTGAAAGACCCTGAGTAAGATTGTTAAATGAGTTGTCTCACGCACAAATATTTAATTTCTGTTCAACTGCAAAAACCAAGTTTTAAAAACAAAATAAGGTTACGCAAATCAGTGAGTATATTGCTACATCGAGGTGATAGATTACATACGTGGTCACGTGGTACTTCAAACGCATTGTAATTACGCACAGGTCTTGATTTTTCCAGACACGCATTCCAGGGTCCGTCGATTACTCTACAGGCATCCAGGTTATTACACTGCACAGACGAAGTACAAAAACACCGTTTACGAAGCAGAGGGTTCAGTTTGGGACCTGCGGGATTATCGTGATTGACTTAGTGCGACAATGTGATAAGATGACTTTTATTGCTAATTATATTATTGTGTGTTGAGCAGTTTGTAGCTTGAAGAATTGTATATGAATGTTTTGTTTATTTCCAACTCTAATTAAAGTTGTTATTAGTGACTTCGTTTGGTGTCTGTTATTCAGTTCCCTTTGAACACCACAATGATCCGTACGATTATAGTACAATATATTGTCACGACGGTCTAACTGATCGTCGTGTGGTACGGTGGAAAACGAAATACAAGACACCAATTAAATCACTAATCACCAGCTTTAATTATCACAATTAAACATTTTGTAATCAACAAAATAGTCTCTTACAACAAATCAAATGAAAATTGTTCAATAACTCAATAACAATGGCAACGAATATTGCACAATTAAATAAGTTTCAAAAGTTTAATTAAGTTCCTTAGTTTTGAGTTCTAAAATTTTTTAATTACTAAATCTCACCACTATATTCAAATTTGTTAAATTCTCTTAATCCTCTTTAATTTGATACCCGCTTAATTAATAAATGTTAACCTTTTAAAGCAGTTTTAAGTATATTTTACCAATTTTATATTTTAAATAAAATTTCTCATAATTTACAATAGTGTTTTTAAATTTGACTTTCATTGTAAGCCCATGGCGCCCATAAAATTAACAAAAAAAACAAACAAGCAAGGTAAATATGAGTTGTATTCGAATTTGGCCAAACTTCTCTTTACTCCTTTTCTGTTATCAAGAATAACGTTTTACAATTTCTGCAAAAGTTTACCTTCATTCGTTGGTTCTGGTGTCCTAAAAGTTTGAAATTTCTAAAACTCACAAACATATCAAATTTTTGTTAAAATTTTCTTTATTTTGATACCCGGCATGGCTTTTAAAAATTTGACAAACTTTTTATCCACTATTTAGTAAACCAAAGTTTCCAAATTTCTATAATTAAACATTGTATTCAGACTTAGATTAAAACGGTTTATAATGTAATACTCTATAAAGACTTTTGCAATTTTATTCAAAATGTTGATGTTCAAATTTTTACCTTCACTTCTCTATTTTTGGAATACAATACTTTTGTCAAAAATAATTAGGATCTGTGAGGTTAAAAAAGTTGAAAGGAACGCTAACATAAACAGTGTTTAATGTATTCAAAAGTTATCGCCAGACGTAGTTAAATATAGACTGAAATATGCAAACGATTTATGTACGTAGCCACTACTTTTTTTGTAATAGAAATTCTGGCATGTTTGTTGAGAATTTTATTGTGTATTAAGTTGTGCAACTTTTATTAAAGGCCTTTAAAATTGAGCAATATTTATTCAATTTTGTAGATAAAATATCTAAGTGCAATTGAAAACGCTGGGATACACTATACATGAGTTTCATTTCTGTGTCGCATATACAATTTAAACATATTGTAAAGAGAACCGTATCAAACAGCCTAGGACGTCCTCTAACCGTGCCCCCGCGCTAGTCAAACAGGTATAGCCCCAGTCAAGTTCGAGCTCAAGTACGTTCCAGAGTACACTGGAGAACATTTGAATTACGCATTAAGTGGCGTGCAGTTAGGTTTGGAACGTTTATTCTGGAACTCTGCACGACCTGTAAAAGTAGAGCATCTGGCTTAGTCAACGAGTTGTGTTGAGCGATTTCCCTTAGTGCGGATCGAGTGGCGATTTATTTAAGTGCGTCGAAGTGTTATTGTGTTATGAGTTAGTGTCGAATTCTAATAATTGACATTAATATTGCATGTAGACAAATTTAACTCGGATTATTGTACAAGTTGATTACAAGCTGTTATTTATGCTTAATTAAAGCTGGTTATTAGTGGACTTTATTGGTGTCTGTATTTTGTTTCCACTGTATCATACGATGATCGGTGAAACCGTTGTAGCAATATATTCACATGCATTTCCTACTTCCTGTATAAAACATCAACATAATATATATATATATATATATATCACGCTCTATTTATACGAGTACCATATTCACTTTTCCTCCTTGTACGGTATGGTTGTTCTGGTAATTTTATTTTATTTTGATTTGGTTCCGCAAACACCTATTTACTTTAAACAACAAAAACTTACAATCATACAAGGGGTAGATTCTTCGAAATATCTTCGTGTCATGGTTACAACAGACGGCACAAGTGTAGCAGAAAATAAAAAAATGTAACAGACCTAACATTTCAGAAGAAAATTACGAGCCATGGAAATGGAATACTGGAGTAGGTGCTGTAAACTTACATTGTTGGATAGAGTTAAAAATGAAGAAATAAGAGAAACAATGAACCACTATTAATCACACAACTGACACAAAAAGTTAAAGTGGTACGGGCGTGTGTGTCGTATGGTCAATGATAGAAAGACAAACAAATTACTACAATGGACCCCCTTCTGAAGGAAGAAAACGAGGGAGATAGCGACAGACTTGTATAGAACGTATAAGAAATGTATGCATGACAAAGAGTAATCTGAAGGAGGTTGATCAAAAGGATCGTCAATTTTGAATCTGGGATTCGAAAAACGACGTTAAACGACTTTATATCTCTTGTATATAAAACTTAAATAAGTTACTTCACAATTTGAAATGGTTAGCATACTACTTACAACAAAGTTTCATAGTCGTAATGTTACTAACATTAGGCATGTTTAAAAGTTTTACAAGTTACTTTTATTGTGAATTTACTGCACGTGTATAATAACCCTTGTGATAAAGATAAGCTTACCCCTTCCGGCTGGACTGCAACATTTGCTCTGAGAGCGACGCGCTGCTAAATTTGTTTCCCTCTCTACAGCTACTGTTGCGGTGAAATTTGTCCCAATATTTCACGTATTATCAAGCCATTGACACTGATATTAAATATTTTTAAAAAATCTGCTTTTCCGCTGTTAAGATATAAGGGTTCGTTACGTATTAATATTATCAAGGCAATCTGCTTAATACAAGTTACAAACTTTCCACATAAATTACAAATCACACAACAGTACAGAAGTAAAACAGGGCGCCAAACGCAGCTGGAAGTAACTACAACACATGACATATAGACAGGCGCAGTAGAGCACAAGACACACTGTTGTAGAAGACATCTACAATGAACGATGACAGGTCTGAATGATGAATGATGTTGTAGAGGTCTGAACGATGACAGGTTAAGAATAGCGGCCAATACAAACAGTTGTAATGAGCATCGGAGGGTAGTCGGGCTGCCACTCGACAACAAACCGACTGGGAGAAGATCTTAGAAAGATCCTTCCTAAATTGAAGCAATTTGTCTATACACAGACAAAATATAGATCTTATTTTAAATTATGACTTACTAACTGAGTTCTTAGGTCCGTTTCTACGCTCCCTAATTCCGTGTGATCTCTTCAAATTCCAAAATTCTTTACACAAATTTAATTTTTTTGTTTGCTACAAGCATAATTAGTAATTTAATTTCAGTTATGTGCTGTTTTAACTCGTGCTTTTTCCGAAGATGTTATTCAACACGTTACTACAGATAAAGGGAGTTCCAGTCTCACGGGGGAAATTCAGGCACAAGAACTCACAGAGAAGTGTGCCGGTGTTTGCATAACCCGGCAATCGAAGGTATACAAATTTCGTTTTTCAATAATAATATCGGGTATTAATGTCGATTAGAGCGCTGATATCTGGACGGCACTGTTAGACAGCCCGCGCCATCTCGCGGCGCGGTTAGCTGTCCGTTATGTTGCTGATGTAACGTGCAGTTCGACGCAGACCGTGACAGAATCAACAGGCTCCCGACCTTGGACAGTCAATAATTGGGTAATTTTCTTCTCGTCCTGATGGCAGGCTAGTTTTCGAGACTTCCCGGGTTCTCGCTCCCAGACGGAGATTTGGTGTCAGCTGGTGTACTGACGCCTTCACCAGTCATGAACCATCCAACACTTACCTGTTCTGAGGAGGGAGCTTGCTGACCAACTGCAAGATGCAACTATACTCATGCAATTCAGGTGATATAAACTTTTATTATTTTTCGTTGGCCTGGCCCGCCGTTCATCCGTGTTACAAATCGTTTTCCTTTTCTTTAAACCATGTGCTTACGGCGCTAGACAGTCCGATCAAGTGTGTGTCAACAGGACATTCATTATGAACATTATTTGAACTATTATGAAATCATTCCATAACTCTAACGTACTATTCTTCTAATTGTGTGCTGCACTGGGGGAGCGTGCCAGACCTCATTTGGCTTTCTTCTAATTTTTTTTGCAAAGGCCTTAGAGTTAGTATACTTACAATCTAAATTTAAGTCATGTGTATTGGTTCTGTTCCGGCTGGTTCAGGACGGGGTGCATATATTATTCTTATTTTGGTTTAACATTTAAGGGCTGGGGGTTTCGTTTTTCAGGCTATTTTCAACGCTAAAATTCACATGGGTTTTTTTGGCACAAGTTAGGCACACGTTGATACAGTTTTATGCAGGCCGGATACCTGTCAGACCTGGTTTGGCACATGCTGGCACACTTCCACAGCTGCCAGATTACAACATGCTGTTACTTTAAAATTATTTATACACAGATGACAGACATTAAAAATTTATTTTTTGTGGGCATATACCAATAATTTTGAGATTGTAAAATCATACTGATGCTACTGATTATTGTAACTTGGGTTCTGACTTGCTTGCTGGACCTGTCTGTGGAATTAAATCATTATCATTAAAGAACGAATTCCTGATACAGGGATACATCTATATTTGTAACACAACAATTAACATTTTGGAAAATTATGCCAATTGTTTAAACTTAGGTGATAAGGGTTTTTACCACTTGTATACAGTTCAAAGAAACTTAAGGATTTTCATATACTTATAATGTGCAATTTATTAGATGTTATAAATTCATATGGGCTGCCAGGCCACTATTATCTTGCAGTTATTAGTCATTATCATCCTTTCGGTTTTTAAAATATTTTTTTTTGGGTTTCATTTTAATGGAGTAAATGGGTTGTGGTTTTAAATGATTAAATTCCAACTGTGGCTGGAATTTAAATTTTATGATTGCAGTTTTTGGGGCTTTATCGAATATACAGGCTGTCTGCCAGGTCGAACATGATTTAGTGTGATGATATTATATGTATATGTCTCTCTATATTTCAATATGTGATGTTAATGTTAAGTGTTATTTAGGGGGGGATTTATATAATTTATAGTATGTTGCCCGATATATGTTGTTTATTTATATAATTTAAGGAACTAAATTGATATATGTATATAGGGGATGAATTAATATGGGCTTATGGAAACTGATTTGTTAACATGTTGACACTACTTATTTATTAAGCTTATTGTTATACTTGTCACTCAGGGGAATTGTAATTTACGCATGCATGTAATGAATTATGGGGCAAGAATAAAAATTGTTATTGTTGATTAACAACCGAGTTTAATTGCAAGTCCCGTCATACTGGACCCAGCGCATTTTTGGCTTCTCTAGGCTCTTGCCTAGTTTTAAATATCTAGTGGCCTCTCTTTCAAAAAAAAATATACAAAAAAAGGGATTATTTTTTTTATAAAGCATAAAAGGAAAGAGGGGTTACAGAAGGCGAGTAAAAAGATTAATATAAATCCCTGTGCAAAACTGAAACAGAAGTACATGGGAGGCAGAGAAATAAATGTCCTAAACGTTTGCAGTAGAGTACAACCGTGAAGACTATACGCGACACCAAATTAAAAATTGCCTACAATTACGGCGTTGGTGAAACCGATTGCCTCTTCTCAGCGACGGTAACAATCTCAGTGACTTAGTACAGACGCCTCGTCTCTTGCTACACAGTCAATTTGTCTTTGGCAACTTGTAAGCTCTGATGCATCCATCTTCATCACGTACTATCTTTTCCTTTATTGTTATCTTCAACCTCAGCAATCTCACTTTCAGTTTCAACTGTTAACTGTAATTGGGCTCTGCCTGAACTGATCTGTCTATTGAGGTACAAACCCAGTATCATTGTTTTTTACATATTTTATTGCATACTATAACATTATAAAATTAATAAAAGTTAAACAATTAAATAAACAACTTACCCGAAAACTTACCTTGTTTCAATATTGCAAAATATTTTAGCAGGTCGGACTGTCGAGTCTTTTCAATTGTCCAGTTTTTGAATGATCTATGCAAAAATATAGAAAGTAAATTTCTTAATAAGTAGTTTGTTACATTAATTCAACCTTATAAATCAAGAATAGCGGAAAAATGTTGTGATGATGTGTTATATGTTACATAAAATATATTTTCTAGTGGTTTTGCGTGGAATTTTTCGTGAAAGTAATTTCATTACAAATTTTTATAAAGATAAAATTGTTAAACAAACTTTACGTCCTAGACATTAGTCCAGACAAATTTATTTTATTGTTTCTATGAGTAAACAGTATTTATAAATACATGTGGCACAGATAGCCCCTCTAAAGAGCCAGCGTGATAAAACATTATGTACCTCCAAATTATTTATCTCCTGCAAATTAAACAACTACTAAAGTAAATAACCACCAAACTTTTACTTACGATTCTAAACGTAATTGTAGTATTTTTCTTACTGGACTTTAAAGAAATCAACAAAAATTTAGACAATAATAACCATTTACTGCACATATTTTTAATTCGTCGCTAATCGTGTATTCCTCATCTTATAATGCCTTGTACAGGCGATCGCATTTTTTAAATATATCACATCGACATTTCTCGTACTGATCACTCATATTGTTACTGTATAACACAAAATGTCATAACTGGCACTAGTATCATTTTGTACAGTTTCATTAAAGTTCTCATCGACGCTGTCTGCCAAGAGTTCATTTAATTGCACCACAGGTATTTGTAATTTGTCCCGTTTTTAAATCCATGTTATTTAAAAAGTGTAACAGGATCTAGGATGAGTGGCTTCCAAGTGTAATTTTGACAGGATTATAACTTTATCTAGGAAGCAAGTCTTACTTTTCTATAAATCGTTCATGATTGTTGTGAAAATGTTACAATTGTGTTCTCCTCCTAAGATGCTGAGATTATGAATGCATTTCTGTTAATCATTTTCTGAGGTAGCTGTTAAATTTAGTTATCGACAAATACTATGTCATTAAGAGTTTTTAAGAATAAGAACGGATGATTGATTCATAAACTGTAATGACTGGCAATTGGCAATTGTTCTCTTTGTGAAGAGTAAGAAATGTTTTCATTTTATTTCACGTTTTTGTACTTTATTTGTTGTAGTTTTATTATTTTTATTTTTAATACTAATCACTCACTGTCTTTAATTACCGACTTGCTTCTGCATTTGTAAATTTGTTAAGTACTTTTAATTTTTAATAAAATTTAGGTTAATTCTATGGCATCTGAAGACGGTCACAAATTTCCCGTGATCTAAACATTTTGTCCGTTCTAATTATACGGTAGTTGTGATCCGATTCAGTATTGTATACTACAGTCCTCTTAAAAATCATCAATATAACCCAATAAACAATTAATGAAAACAATGTTTTATTTACATTGAACTAAAAATACGCATTCTGAACAAGAAGAAAATGTTAATTACTTGCCACACAGTAAGAAAGAACAAAACCATGGCCTTTAAAGGCAAATATCCCGTGAGGACTAAGATAGTTATAAACAATGGCACTTTAGAACAAGTGAGCCGTTTCAAATATCTCGGCTGCCCAGTAAGCAATGAATCTGAATATGATATAATAGAGAAGATAAATAAATTTAGGAATATTTATGGTAAGATTCATAGAAATGTTAGAAATTAAACAAGACACAGGGCAAGGATTATATTTTATAAGACAATTGCAATACCCACGTCGATTTATGCGGGTGAGGCGTGGGTCATGACCAAATAGGAAAGCGGCAAGATTCAGAGTGCTGAACTGCAGTTTTTTCGAAATACTTTAAGTTATATATTGCAAGATAGAATAAGGAATAAAGATATGAGAGCCGAACTTGAAGTAAAGGACATAAATGAAATTGATTCAATTTACAGAAGACAATAGTGGGATCATCTGCAGAAGATGACAGGATCGATTGCCAAAAGCGGCACTGAACAATAAAGATATTGGTAGTAGAGACGTGGGTCGTCCGAGGATGAGATGGGAGCCGGAACAGGTTTATATAACCTAATCCTTGAAGGGGAGAAGAGAAGAAGGCTTGCCACACAGAGACAGTTTAGCGAGCCATTGAACACCCCTTGGTCAGTGTGGGCGAGGAAACGTCAGTTACACAAATATTAAATCGCTTTCAAGTAAATTTACTTTACTAATAATTTAAAACTTTTGTATCCACAAATAAAAATGCTATTAATTTGAAAGTTCAAACCAGATAGATGTAGGAAAAATTCGCAATCCCCGTAAATTCAATGGTTGTAATCGAATCTGTGTTATTATTAAACAAAATATACAGTTCATTTAATTTACAAACAAGCTCTGAAATAATAACAAAACCAAACGACTGGGCGAAGAATTGTTGTTTCTAATGTCATTTTTCTTATGTGTCTACATGTAAGTGTACACTTAAGTATCACTAAATCATAACAGTGTGTTCTCTCACACAGCAGCAATATTAGTACAGTAAAAATTAATTACTAACGAGTACAATTTTTAAATTGTAATTTCCAGAAGAAATAAACGCATATAATAATGGGTATCTATTACATATTACGTCTATATATTCACCAAAATCATTGAACGTCACTAAACTTAAAAAAAAGAAGAGCTGTAAGCCTGTAAAGTATTGTTACGACGGTCTAACTGATCCTCGTATGGTACAGTGTAAAACGGAATACAAGACACCAATTAAGTCACTAATCACCAGCTTTAATTATCACAATTAAACAGTTTGTAATCAACAAGATAGTCTCTTACAATAAATCAAATAAACATTGTTCACACGCAATAATAATGTCTACTAGTATAAAACACAACTGTATTACAATTGCCCCGCAAAAATATAAAACACATAACACTTCGCCACAATACTACGAACCATACTTAAATATATCGCAACTCAAACAGAAACTGAGCGTCGCTGGGTACTTGTATTTAAACCCCGCCGAAAATCCAGAAACATCCATACTACGCATTAAGAACGCTACTAGGAAACACCAGAACGTAATTTATTGCGACCTTGGCACAGTGCGCGCGGCCGCGCCGCTTCTGGTACAGTCTAGCTAACGCGTTGAAAATCAAGTACGCACACACATTACAAACGGATTTCTCTGGAACATTCGAGAAACGCGTAGATTGTTCTTTAATGTCGTAACAGTATTTTAACCAACGTGTGAAAAATTCCAAGTCAGCAGCAAAGCTTACAAATTGTAAACACACACACACACACACACACACACACACACACACACACACACACACACACACACACACACACACACACAAACTCAGAAAAACTCATAAAGTAATTACACAAGCTATACTAAAAAGTTTATGACTCATATTTTTTTGGCAAAAGTTGGTGTTTATATGTTTTTTGACTAGCAAATTTTTAAAGAACGGATTCCATAAAAGGACATCTAATACTTTCCAAGACAACTGTTGTAGAACTCAAGTGTTAAGTTATAAGAACATAACTTTTAGTTTTGGCGATACCTCTTCAGTGCTACAGAAAAGGATTTCTGAAGGCGAGCTGCAATTACAAATGAGATAATCTGACAGATAATCCGTACTGTAACCTATAAGTTGAGAGATGATACTAAAACTCTGGAGTTGGTTTGGTATGAGGATGTGTAACGTATAGTTAGGAACGATAGCGAAACGGATTATAGGAGAATAACAACTCCAGGAAGAGCCAGAACGAGGTGTTGGGATAGAATTAACGTAGAAAATGAAGAAAAATAATATCAAGGAATCCAATGGAAGAGTAGAAATCGGTGGAGATTAGGAATCGGAGGATACGCGGAGGACCTTTAGAACGAGGGAGAGGGAGAGAGAGAGAGAGAGAGAGAGAGAGAGAGAGAGAGAGAGAGAGAGAGAGAGAGAGAGAGAGAGAGAGAGAGAGAGAGTGAGAGAGAGAGAGAGAGAGAGAGTGTGTGTGTGTGACAGAGTGAGAGAGAGAACGTGTGTACAGCACACGTAAAGGGTAGAAACAAATGGGAGTAAATAACTCGAGAATTACTTTGGACTTAAGCGCTTCACAACCCAATTAAAAGGAAACAGAAGTCTTAATTGCTTTTCGTTGTTTCGTGGAAGCATTATTTAATACTGAGAAATCAAATATAAAACAGGGCTTGTACGTAACGCAATTCACTGCCAGTCACAGCGAATGGAACCTCAAACACAAAAGTGTGAGGCATACCTTTGAAGTGACGAGACAACACAATTCAGTCTGCTGCGACCATAGACCATTCCCCGTAACCTGTGTAACGCTTTACCTGTTAAACGATAGTAAACTGTTTACATTTCGAGTTGTTTGCTATTAATAGAGTTGACCCTATTAATGGTGTTACGACATCACAGAACAATCTACGTGTTTATCGAATGTTCCAGAGTGATCCGGAATATAACATGTGTGGCGTACGTGCTTGTTGACGCATTTTCTATACTGTGCCAGACTTCGATCGGGCGCACGGACTGTGTCAAGGCCGCAAGTAATTACATCGTAACTATAATGGCACTATCGCGCATTATGGAATAATCTAGTAATTTGGGGCGGTATAAATACCAGTACTCACCGACATTCAGTTCAGTATTAGTCCGAGATATTGACAGTGCGGTTCGAGAGTTATAGTAGCGATATTACTGTGGGCGTTCAAGTGGTTATTAGTTAAGAGTGGTGTTTTATAATCGGACGGTATAATTGTAATTCAATTGTGTTTAATTTTAGTGGACATTTTATTGCGTGTGAACAATTTTCATTTGATTTGTTGTAGAGACTGTGTTGTTAATTACGAACTGCTTAACTGTAAAAATTAAAGGTGTGATTAGTGACTTAATTGGTGTCTTGCACTTATTTTGTTTTCCACTGTACCTACGACGATCGAGTAGACCGTCGTAAGAGTGGTGTCAGAAGTGGAATATAACGGTTAACAGTGGAAACAGTGGACACTTTGTACAAGACGAGTGTAATTCGTAATTAATCGGAAAACATAGATGCCAGTCAAATGATGAAAAATTTACAGGCGCTGCTGTTACAGACGGAGAAAAGGCAAGACGAGAAAGCGGAAGCGAGACAGAAAACCCTCCTGCTAGAGGCAGAGGAACGACGACGACAGGAGGCAGAGGAACGGAAGCGTGAAACAGAAGACATCAAAGCATTAATACAGGAGCAGAAACAGATGCAAGAACACAGTACGGCAGAATTGGGTCTCCTACGAGGTGAACTTAATAAGCAAGTTACTAAAATATCGGAGGTACAAGAATCAATGACATTAAAGATAGCTGAAGTAGAAAATCTGTCTCGATTGTTGAAAAACACAATGTCTACAAAAATATCTGTCATAGAAGAATCTGTGTCAAATAAAATATCTGAAGTAGAAAACTCAATGGCAAACATAAGAGAACAAATTAAAATTGAAGTTGTGTAGTGCATGAAGATACAACCAAAACAACTTTGTGAAAGGACTATACTAATGATAAAGACAGAAAAAACACAGAAAATAAGTTAATAGAGAAAATCACTTTGCCTGCAGTAGAGACGGTTCATGGCAAAGCTCTAAACTTTGACGGAAGCAGTCACTGGGCAACGTACCTCCGCCAATTTGAAGCTGCTGCATTCGCAAATAATTGGACAGAGAAAGACAAGACTTTTTCACTCCTTCCTTCATTAAAAGGACCTGCGGCAGAATTACTACAGAAAGTGCCACCTGACAGCGAAAACAACCATGCCGAATTGATAAAAAGCTCTAGAATTACGGTATGGTGATAAATATTTCCGAGATGTGTACTGCACCCAGTTGAGAGCAAGGAGACTGCATGCCGGGGAAAGCCTTCAAGAATTTGAAGCAAGTATCGGCCGACTAATTAGACCTGAAGCGCCAGAAGATTTTCGAATTAGTTTTGCGATGCAGACATTTACTGCCGGTGTCCGAGATAACGAACTACAGCAAGTGTTACGAATGGCAAGACACCAGAACAGTGCGGACGCCCTGGTACATACTTTGCAATTTGAGGCCGCCAAATCAGCATCTGGTTAGACAAGTATAAAGTGCGCGCTAAAAGATCGCGACGGCACAGACGATGAGGAAGAAGAACAAGGAACAGAAACTCGATGGTCGGCGCCACAGAATAAAGTAAGGAAGGATGGAAGAACGAAGTGTTATAGATGTGGAAAAACTGGACATCTACAACGAGATGGTTGGGTTAGAATTCAGCAGCAGGGAAACGAGCAATAGTCGGTACAACGAGTTGTGTGTTGACTAACTGGAGGAACGAAGCCCCTAGACAATACGCAAATTCTACACTTCAGAAAAACAGCGGGAGCTTGGTAGTTACCGGATTTGTTCAAGAAAGGCCAACCTCGATTACAGTTGACACAGGCGCAACAGTTTCTATTGTGCGCCTCGACGTGTTGAAAGATCTCAAGCCAATCTGGTGCTCTTGCAGCTTGCGAACAGCTACTGGACGCCCTGTAAAAGTGTTTGGAAAAGTGCAGACACACCTACGCCTCGGTCGACTTGAGTTTAATCATCAAGTACTTGCTGCAGACATTGTGGTTGAAGCAATTCTTGGTGTAGACGTTATGAACGCACACGGATTTATAGTCGACTTCAAAAACAATGTCTTGCGAATCGGAGGCGAAGAGGTAATTCTATCAACAATGACGACAGCAGGAAAATCGATGGACGTCATAAACCAAGTGGCCGTAACTGTTCCGCCAAACTCCGAAAAGATCATCATGGTTAGAACCGAGGTAGTTACTAGGGGCAACCAGTGCTCTATATTTGAACCCCAGGTAGTCAGCACACCGGGCATACTAATTGCCAGACGTTTAGTAAAACCTGACGAAACCGGAAATGTATCTATCAGAGTGGCAAATATTTTGGACCAAGCTATCACTTTACAAAGCAATACGCTCCTAGGCAAATTGACTCCTGTGACCTGATGACGCGACAAAGATCCAGTGCTTCTGTTAATTCCAAAATTACTAGAGGAACTGCAAGAATTATTGAACAGATCTTCTAACGACCTCTCAAGTGGTGAGGTAAAAGAACTCAGACAGTTTTTACATGAATTCGAAAATTGTTTTGCAGTTCGGGGACAGTCACTGGGAAGAACCTCTCTTGTGCAACATCGCATCAGTAACGGGGACACAACACTGATACGCCAACCTCTTCGAAGGCCTCCATTATCTAAACAAGAGGAAATGTCTCGGTTAGTACAGGGCATGTTGACAGAGGGAGTAATCGAACCTTCGTCAAGTGCTTGGTGTTCTCCTGTAGAGCTGGTAGCGAAGAAGGATGGTGGGTTGCGTTTCTGCGTAGACTACCGAAGGTTAAATGACGTTACAAAGAAAGACTGCTATCCATTTCCTCGCGTTGACGATACACTCGACACGTTGTCCGGAGCACAGTGGTTTTCCACATTGGACCTGAAGAGTGGATATTGGAAAGTGGGTCTTCATCAAGAAGACAAGGAAAAGACCGCTTTCTCGACCCCCAAGTGACTTATTCCAATTTAACGTCATGCCATTTTGACTCTGTAATGCACCGGCAGCATTTGAAAGATTGATGGACCTGGAACTCCGAGGCCTGACATGAAAATCTTGCCTTGTTTATTTAGACGATGTCATAGTCATCGGGAAGACTTTCAAAGACCATTTGGAAAACCTTAAGGAAGTTCTAACTAGAATTCACAGTGCCCAACTGAAGCTGAGTCCGAAGAAGTCTTCTCTATTCCAGAAGGAAATACAGTATCTGGGCCATCTGGTTTCGGCAGCGGGTGTTAGCATGGATCCTAATAAAGTAGACACCGTAAGAGACTGGCCAGTGCCGAAGAGTAAACACGAAGTTCGGTGTTTCCTGGGGTTATACTCATATTACAGACGTTTCGTGAAAGGCTTCGCTACTATTGCTAAACCATTACATTAGCTAACAGAAAACAAACGAAACTTCCAGTGGTCGAGGGAGTGTGATCAAGCATTTGGGACTTTGAAAATTGCATTATGTTCGCAGCCAATTTTTGCTTTCCCAGATTCCGAAGGGAAGTACATTGTGGACACAGACGCAAGCAATACTGGTCTAGGAGCAGTTCTGCTTGTCTCAAGTTCAAAACGGCGAAGAACGAGTAATAGCGTATAACAGCAAGACACTTTCTAAAACGGCGAGAAATTATTGCGTTACAAGGAGAGAGTTGCTGGCACTCGTCCGAGCGTTGGAGCAGTTCCATATATACCTCTATGGAAGAGAGTTTTCACTACGTACCAACCATGCCGGGCTTGCATGGGTTTTAAGATTTACAAATCCGGAAGGACAGTTGGCAAGGTGGCTTGAACGTCTGCAAGAGTACAACATCATGGTACAACATTGACGGAGGTGCCTGCATGGTAATGCAGATGGCTTATCACGAAGACCGTGCCCGGAAGACTGCCGACATTGCCACATAAAGGAAGAACAAAACTCAAGCGAACATGTTCAAGCCATCACTGTAGACGTCCTGGCAGACAGCTGGACAACACAAGACTGTCGGCAGGAACAGATGACTGATGAAGACATTGGACGTATCTTGACAGCAAAAGAGGAAGGTCGCCGCCGGGATTGGCAAGATATCTGCCATGTTTCGAAGTGCTGAAGGGCTACTGGGCACAATAGGAATCTCTTACCTTAGGAAACGGATTGCTGAAAAGGGCTTGTGAAAGTGCAGATGGACGAGACGTAGTCATGCAGTTGATAGTTCCCCGAAGTAAAGTGCAGTCTGTTTTGAAGGAGATGCATCATGGAACATCTGGAGGCCATCTTGGCGTTAACAAAACCCTTGACAAAATACGGAAGCGATTCTATTGGCTCCATCTTCGCCACGACGTCGAGGAATGGGTTCGGACGTGTGAAATATGTGCTGCAAGCAAGGGCCCACAAACCAGAAACAGGGGTAAAATGAGACAATATAACGTTGGACTGCCTTTCGAGAGAATTGCCATAGATATTGCTGGACCATTCCCAGTTACTGACGATGGAAACCGGTACATCATGTTTGTAGGTTACTACTTTACTAAGTGTGTGGAAGCCTACGCAATTCCAAATCAGGAGGTTACCACTGTAGCAAAGGAGTTAATTCACAACTTCTGTTGCCGTTATGGAGCCCCTATGGAAATCCAGACGGATCAAGGGAGAAATTTCTTATTAGGAGTGTTTAAAGGATTATGCCGTCTACTCGGAACTCGAAAGACCAGGACAACACCTCTGCATCCTCAGTCGGACGGGATGGTTGAGAAATTCAACAGGACACCTGAGCAGCATCTTTCGAAGGAATGAGAACCAGACAGACTGGGACCAACGTATACCACTATTCCTCATGGCGTATAGATCATCAGTACACGACACAACCGGCATGACTCCATCAAAATTGGTGTTTGGGAGGGATATTCGTCTTCCTGGGAACTTAATGTTCGGATCACCTGAGACTCAGTCCCAAGAGCCACAGAACTATTCCTCAGAATTAGAAAACCAACTACGAGAAATGAATCGCTTGGTAAAAAGACGGTTGAAGATTGCCAGTGATAAAGTGAAAACTCGGTATTACATTCGCAGCAATAGTGTGGGTTCCCAAGAAGGAGATCAGGTCTGGTTGTTCAACCCAAAGCGCCGTCGTGGTCGCTCACCTAAGCTTCAGTCTAACTGGGAGGGACCCTACACTGTGAAAAAAAAATCAACGATGTTGTTTATCGGATTCAGCAGGAAGGGCAGCGAAAGTTCAAGGTCGTCCACCTAGATCGCCTGGCTAAGTACTACTTCAGAGACGGTTTGCCAGTTCGCGACGAACAGGCTTAAAGAGGTGGTAGTGTTACGACATCACAGAACAATCTACGTGTTTATCGAATGTTCCAGAGTGATCCGGAATATAACGTGTGTGGCGTACGTGCTTGTCGACGCACTTTCTAGACTGTGCCAGACTTCGCCCGGGCGCACGGACTGTGTCAAGGCCGCAAGCAATTACGTCGAAAATATACTGGTGCTATCACTCATTATGGAATAATCTAGTAATTTGGGGCGGTAAATACCAGTACTCAACGACGTTCAGTGCAGTATTAGTGCGAGATATTGACAGTGCGGTTCGAGAGTTATAGTAGCGATATTACTGTGCGTGTTCAAGTGGTTATTAGTTAAGAGTGGTGTTTTATAATCGGACGGTATAATTGTAATACAATTGTGTTTAATTGTAGTGGATATTTTATTGCGTGTGAACAATTTTCATTTGATTTGTTGTAGAGAATGTGTTGTTAATTACGAACTGTTTAACTGTAAAAATTAAAGGTGTGATTAGTGACTTAATTGGTGTCTTGTACTTATTTTGTTTTCCACTGTACCTACGACGATCGAGTAGACCGTCGTAACAATACATATAACACTGAATGTTATATATAGCCTACTAATGTCAGGATAAAGTTAGGACTAAGACAGTGCTGCAAACGACTGGTAGGGAGACACAGATACTCAAGAGCGTATGGATAATAAAGATAAATTAACTGGGGCAGTGGATGAGATGTGACTGTCCTGCTATAGATGCTATTTGAGGAATAGTGAATGACGTGAGGAAGAGACAGGGATGGGAGATCGGTTAAAAGACATTAAACTATCATAATCAGTTACACAAAATTATTACTATAATTTTATATAACCTTAAACAACGGATAATGTTTACCTTGAACCAACGTAAACACTAAACCTGACATAACTTATAAATCAAGAAGGCTGTGCTGATTTCATTACACAAAGTTGCGCTACAGCGCTACTAGTGGAGCGTTCCAGAAACTTTACAACCGCCAAGCTAATGTTGAGAACCTAGGGCAGTTGTGAAGAATAGCTCACGTCCTCCCATACATATGTTTGTGTAGTAAGCTCTGCCATATACTGTTGAAGTTGCAAACGGCCTACAACCACCAGCCTGCGCGCCACTTTAGAATTGTACGCCAACATTACCGCGTACGACCTAATACGCTCTCTGTTGAAACTGCTTAACGTTTTAGTACATTATTTTGTAGTTTAGTTATTCTATATTGGTGATTTGTGCAACGCTGCAAGCATAACACCAGCCGCCACTGGACGTGACAAACTGTATAACTTATTACACGGCACACCGTGTAGTAGCAGGCGACACCCCAATATCCATCCCTATCTATGGTGCCTGCGGCAGGAGTTCTACTTGAAACTCGGGACGTAGCATACAAGCGGGCGAAGGGCATACCCATCGTCCCGCACAGCTCCCCATAGTTTAACTTGTTAATTATCAAGAATTTTACATTCTTAGAGGACAGACAATTCGCTTAACAAGAATATGACCAAACAGTCTTAAAAAAATGAATGTCGTTAATGAAATGTGAAATTATAATTACCTGCCTAGAGTAGGTAAAATAATTTGATCAACTTTAGAGAAGATTCGTTTAATGTATTTATGAAGAATGAAAACGTTTCAAAAACTTAATGAAGGTGTGTTTTGGTTTTAGATTAAACGGCTTCGGCTACATTAATTTAATGCTAATTATACATAAGAACACTGAAACATAACCGTTAGCTTAATTGTTTACACGCAACAAACAATGTCTAGTAATAGTCTTGCACAATTATAAAACACATAACACAATAATTCTTCACTTTGACACGCACTCAATCCATACTAGCGGAAGTCGCTCACGTAACTAACTGACAACCCGGCTTTGTATACGCTGTGGTGAGGCCGAGTACAGCTTTCCCTCCTTAACTGCACGCCGGCTGCTTAATGCGTAGTTCCTGGAACTCACCAGAATCGTCTACTTGAACGACGCACAGCTACCACACTGGACGAGGGGGGGAGCGGCGAAAGTGCTGGATTGTTCGGTACACTTCTCGCAACAGTATTGTATCCCTGAATCACAGTTTGGAATTTAACGTGAGTATCATGTGACATATTTAGGTTGTTCAACGCCAATAACTGTAGCAATAGAAACGTACCGGAACTAAGCGACACTGCATTGGTTATTGACAAACGTCAGAAAATGCCATTAGTCAGTAGGGCGTGTCACCCTGGCTTAAGCTGCAGCCCTATTACTATCAGATACACACACACACATTATAAAATAATTCTCGGACAAGGTTACGAATTCAAACCAAAACTTTTGTATTATGTATTACTGAAGTTTTGCAAAACAAACTTCATTTTAAATTCGCTACAACGTAGCCGTAATGAAACACATCAGCTAGAACCTCTAATTAGCCCCTTTACAAAACAAGAAGTTAGTGAGTCGCAAAGTCTCACTACTGAATTTGACGAAGTTACAAGACATGTTTCCTTGACTATTAGGGCGTGGTCTATTATTAAAACTCACTGAAACGCCCGATGTTCGCCCTTATCTTTGGCGGCCATCTTCAGTGGAGCGGGAACAAAGTGTTACAGACCGCTAAATATAAAATTATGTAAATATCATATAATATAGTATAAGTAATTAATAAGAATAAAAATAATGTAAAATAGATCATAAGTATTGCGTTAATTGTTAATACGGAAAGCCGAAATCGCGCTAGGGATCGAACACGCGATAGCAAATTCGGCAGCGTAAGAAACTCCAAAATAAAGTACGTAAACGATAAAAGTGTGTTAAATAGTATAAATAGTATTACAATTGTATAATATAATTGTAGTATAATAGTATTACACACAAGTATAATCTATACTTTCACTGCTGGCCACGCGTAACACATCATACTTATAGCTACAGATATCATGTTAGCATTAGCATGTCGGTGACGCGAACTCATAAGATTTTACCCATCCAAAAATCGCCCAACGTGCCTATAGAGTTTTCACTTCAATAAGATTGATTTTGATACTGATTGAGTAAGAGTCTCATTTATTTCTTAGCGGGCTGTAACAACCTGTTCCCATTCCACTGAAGACAGCCGCCGTGGGTGGGGCTCAAACGTCGATGAGTGTTAGTAATTTTTCACACGGAAAACATGTCTCATAACCTTAAGTGTCATATTAATTCGAAAAAAGGCCACAGGGTGTAACCCGATTACTGGCAAGCAGCCCCACGAATTGCCAGAAGGTAGAAGCTGTGATAATTTATACTTATCTCAGGCGTTCATTAATTCCGTTTTTCCAACGACCTTAGTTCCGCTCGAATGGGAAGCGTAATGCAAGTAGTCCCTACACGTAATCCTCGGAAGAAACCGGACTAATGAGGCCACGCAATGGACGCAGGAAAATTTGCATCTTACGCAGTACGGTCGATTGATTTTGATGGTAGTACCATTGTTTCCGCTATACGTCACCGGGTTTGTAATAAAACAAGTTTGTATCGTTTTAACACGGAATATTATTGAGTTGCAGCTAAATAATGCAATTTAATAGAGTCAATGCTACATACTAACTTATATAATGATCCTATTACAGTATATTTTTTAATGCATATATTTAAAGCGTGTTTTCTTTATTAAATCTCTCTTCTTCTTCTGCACCTCACGGAGTAGGCATTTTGGCTGTTCCGTCTTCACAGAGTATCTCTCCATCTCACTCTCGGTCTTCCTACATTTCTTGTACCAAAGAGTCTACATCGAAACGCAACCTTAAATAGTCGTCCATCCCCAATTCTGTCCAGATGCTGCAACTATTCCCTGGGATAAGTTTGAATGTTATCATTATATCTGTAACAAAAATGAATGGTTACCAAAATTTAATAGGTAATATCATTAGCGCTGTATTTTCCTATAGGCGGAAAATGTACTTCTTGCTTTTAAATTGTAATAACAAATGTTATCAATGTACACCGTCTACATATTTAATTTTTGTTAAAATGGATCCGTCTTTAAGAACTGAGGCAATTTGTTAAGCGAAATAGACTTCATTAATATACATGACGACATTTTTTCCAAAAAAAAAAGTAAAAGAAAGTTCATTTAAATGCATTTTTTACTACCATACGGTACGTAAATGTATTTTTTTTTTTGAAAAATTGACACTTTTTTGATTTGTCTAAAAAAAAAACTCGGAAAAACGCTTAATGGAACATGTAAGTAGAAACACTATACAACTCCGGAGAGAGCTCTTGCAAAACCAAAAATTAAGCCACACCAAAAAGTACACTCAAACATGTAATGGACGCTTGTTTGTCTGTTTCAGAAGTACATAATCGTTTTATTTTGGGTTGATTTAAAATTTCATTTTTACTACTTGGGATACGTTCACAGATCCGTCCAGTATTCACTAATTCACCTCTTCTTTTCTCACTAATGGCTGGAGTAGTTTGACAGTAGAGGGAAAGTGAGTGTTCGAAAACACTTCCGGGTTCCGAACGAAAACACTACCGGGTTCCAGTTCATGACGTCATAGAGGCACTGGCAGCTGGTGTCCGAGCTGTCCATGTGACGTCACTGTTTTGTGTGTGTGTATGTATGTGTGTGTATGTGTGACTGAAACACTTCCGTGTTCCAGTTCATGACATCACACAGAGGCCCAAGTCGCTGGCGTCCGTATGGCTAAAACCTGTTTCAAGACGTCACGGAGGCCGTGGTTTCTGCATGTCCAAAATTTGGTAGCCGAAAACAATGTGTAGCGGATGGGGGTACCCGGAATTCGGCGGTTGCCCGGACGCGCAGAGGCTATGTCATCGGGTACCGTTACTCGAAATTTTGGGGGTATCGGGTACCGTTACCCGAAATGTTTAAATCAACGGATGGGGGTACCCGAAATTTGCATGACAGAGGCCCTGGCAGCTGGTGTCCGAATGTTAAAACACTTCCGCGTTCTGGTTTATTTTGATGTAACAAAATAATCGTTCTCTCTCGAAATTTTTTTAATGTCAGAATTTTGGTACCCTAAATGATTAAAACAACGGATGGGGGTACCCGAAATTTGTGGGTACGCCCACATGACGCATGTATAAAACACTGGTTACGACGAAACAGGAGGCTGGGTGGATATGATAGCTGGTTCGACGACGACGTAGAGGGCGTGATGTCTGAAATGTTTAAATCAACGGATGGGGGTACCCGAAATTTTTGGTGTCTGAAATTTAGTACCCGAAATGTTTAAATCAACGGATGGGGTTACCCAAAATTTTTGGTGTCCGAAATTTTAACACCGGAATGTACGACCACATGACGCATGTGTTCAACTGTAACAATGGTATGTCATTGGATATTAATTTTTACATAAAAATAAATTACGGCCCCTCCGGGATTTGAACCCGGGACCTCCGGTACACCAAACCGGCGTGCATCCACTACACCAAGGGGCCGTTATCGCTTAACTGTAATTATTTCTGTACTTATACTTCTCATCTCTTACTTGTAACCATGAGGTGGACGAGTGATATCTACTGTCGTCCTATGTGTAAAATCATAAAAGCACAATATAAGTTTATTTATTATTAAATAAATAAACATTTCGTTATACTTTTATTTTTTTACCTCTCATCCTCTTCCTAGCA
Source organism: Magicicada septendecula (assembly GCA_034769895.1). NCBI lineage: Eukaryota > Metazoa > Arthropoda > Insecta > Hemiptera > Cicadidae > Magicicada > Magicicada septendecula. Next base: position 447,576,148 of record CM068370.1, on the reverse strand, counting down.
GCCTGAGGGAGGCGAATGAGAGCCTGCTACGCTTTTTTTAACGTGGTTTCCCCAACTTTACAGATTCGTACAGCAGGCCTACTCCACGTTATCTATCGCTGTACTATTGACTAGTACAGTGGTAGATAATAATAAAGATACATTATGCAATGCTAAGCCAATGTGTAAAAGCAGTACATATTTTTTTATTTACTTTTTTATTTATTTTTTTATTTTTTTAATCGGGTGAATATGTTGTTCATACATGATGCGTATTCACATTTGCTGTACCGTAATGAGTAATTTTCACACCCATACTGGTTCTTGACGAGTTTACAGGTATATCTACCGTGCCAGTGACCCGTCTCGAACTACCAGGACTACGTTTATGAGTATTTCTACCGCGACAGTGACGTAGTCAAGGTTAACACTCACGCACACACTACGGTACCTAATTCTACGTTTATGGACATTTCTGTCACGTAGCATTCACACTAACACCATGATGAAAACATGTTCACAACCGACTATATTTTATTTCGTTGCCGCAACCATTCTGCATAAAACAAAGCTTTGCGCAATGCACAGTGTAAGGGGGGAGTGGTAACGGGTTGACGATGAGGAACAGGACATTGTATGGTGGGTACAAAGGATCTAGGAACTACAGGTGCTTGAATATCGTTTAAGTCAATCACCTCACCATGGTGATACATCTGTCGTAAGAAATTTGCCTTCTCAAACCCTTTTGTATAGACAACAGAACTGTCTGAAAAAAAGTCTGCAACGATGCGTACCATATTCTTGTACGGTACATTACCATCGTTCCACCGAATTCTGTGATAATGTGTTTCCAACCAGTCATTGATTTTTTGAAATTTCAGGTGCAGTCGTGCACGTTCGTATGGTGGAGCGAACAACACGATAACAAAACGTCCGGTTGTTATATCAACTGCAACGAACTCTTTGATTACATATTCATTTTTGTCACCACGAAACGCTTCAAACTCGGCAATAACCGTCCTATTCAAGTTCATTTTTCCGAGTGACACTTGTTCGCATCGAATACGTTAATTTTTTCAAATTCCCCCTCTACTTTTCCTTCCAATACCAGTTCATCGTAAAGACGATCAAATGTTAGCTGTTGGTCATGACGACTGCTTTCCAATCGAAAAAACGAGGGGAAAAAGAAGGATGGTGGTACATAACACCCCTTGGCTACTACCTGATTAATGTACGACTTGAAGTGATCTTGATCATAAAACAAGCGAACAAGATATTTCTTTAGTACTGTTAATAAACAACCAAAACGGATCCACTCGGGTTCTGTGAAAACAAATTTTTCGGTCTTACTACCTTTAACCCGAACAAACGTTTTCCCAAAGTTACGACTGATCATCACACTCTTCTTCTTTTCACGGTTTTCACCTTCTTCGTACAATAACATACTGGATAGTAGCTGTTCACGAAAGATCAACAAGTAATTCCACTCAGAAAAGTCAAGTAATATACGTTTCTTTTTTCCGTTTGTAAACAAAACACCCGGTTCATAGTTGAGTTCGTTAAACAGTCCGACGGTAACGAACTTAGTGTAAGAGTTAATAGGATATGCAAGAGATAAGTAAACGTTATACTCACAATGCCTGCCGCTGCTGCTGGCGCCACTACCACAGTCACCTTCCATCGTTGAGACGGACTGATCTTGTTACAAGCTAGAGATCGCTAATACCTATCTTTATAAACTGGTAGAGGGGAGAACAAGTTTTTTATGACAAACGATGAACAGTATTCGACAACGCTGTGTACTGTACTATCCTATCGTGAATAATCAAAGCGTAAGCGGTGGTTTTATCTGGAAAATTGTTACTGGATTCAAATTCTAAACGCACATCAACGGCAGACGACTTGATTGGTTCTTCTTGTCTGGAACAATCGATGACAAAGAACGGTGCTTTCGTTATAAATTCATTAGGTGTCAAAAGAGGCGTTCTGTTGCGACGGTCGTAGTATGATGTTTGAAAACGTGTATACATGTCGTAGAACAGTGCGTAACGTTTTTTTTCGATATCCTGGTTCAGGTTATCGTACGGATAGTATTTATCGTTCAGAAATAGCTTGACATTCGTTAAATTGCAGTGATCAAATTCCGACGCGTTTTTCGCTATATTGTTCTTTCTGTCCGTCTGAAATATCAGTATCACATACCGTGGTTTTTCCAACTGTGACGATGTCTTCAAGGTCCACGAATGTCGATTTGTCGTCGGTAGAACGGGATACTCGTGCAATTCCCAACTGCGGAACGGCATCACCAGTTCATGATCCTCCTCGATATGCTCCAATAGCGGAATTCGGTACTTGTTTGACACGCGCACATAGGGCATCTTCCAGTGTACTTTGTTTATTACGAGATTACCGTTTGCAGTTGCACCCGATTCTTTTAGCACCATTGCGTTCTGATCGGTAGAGGTACGCAACAGAATCAATTCTTGCTTAACGTTCAGCATGATGCGTGTATAGTCTTCGTTGAAACCGAGTAGCATTTTTAACGGAAGACAAAACGTAAAATCACCGGTACTCTCGTGTACTGTCAACGACTCGTCGGTTGTCGTCACCCATCCTGCATTGATTAGATGCTTTCTTTCATGCTCATTGCTCGATAGTAACAATTTCACAGTGCTCGTAATTCCAACGTTTTTCGTACGATCTACTTCCACACCGCACACTTCGTAACGGATCTCCTCAAACAAGAAAGCCATTGCATTGTTGATTAATTTCACGTTCAACGCTGTGTCGGTAGCGTTAACCTTGGTCAATGTTCCTTCGATGTACAGAAAACTCTCCGCCGGTAAAGTGAAAACATCCTGTTGTTGGATGGGTATACGTATTTCATCGTTGTTACCGTATCGGGTGGAAGCATACGGTGTGTGCGTACGATATTCGAACTCAACGATTCTGTTATCGAAAGCCGCTCCTCGTTCGATAGCTAGAATTTCACCCGACATTATTTTAATCGTATAATTTGAATCCAAGTGAAAGTAAGAAACGCTTGTTCCTTGATGTCAATCGCTTCAACGTTGAACACCGACTACCATGTTTCTTTCGTACACACTCCCTTTTTACAGGTGACGTTTGTCCGAAATACAATCCCATATTTTCAGATGCAGTCGTATCGTGATAACTTCACCGCGAAAATCGACTAAATCCCCGTCCTGATCAACGAGAGACAAAATTATGTTGTCAACGCGTTGTACGTTTACCGGTAAGTATATTACGTTTGTCGGCGTTTCAACTATTTTGAAACCTGGTGCCACGGTCGGATAAAACGAATGCAACGTGTGCTGGTCCTGGCCGTCCTTGTACGCACCCTGTACGATATTACTCCGTACGTGAACGGTGTTAACTTTGATTATGTCGACGGGTACGTTCGACTCGTGTGTTTTATACGCTTCCAGCTGCTGATTCTCCTTAAATCCTAACATACTTGCAATGGTATTCGGTGTATACGAAAAGTCGATGACATGCTTACAGTAAATTTCACACTTTAATGTGTTGTTGTTTGGACGTAAACTGATTGTTCTCTCGCCTAACTGTTTCTGCAGATACGTTTCGATATCACTGATTTCGTAGGTGCCGGTAGGCAACTTGATGACGGACCACTGATCCTTGGAAATTTTTACTGGAAATGCATTATTTTTTCCTTTAGTAACGTTTGGTATTGAATTATACGATGTAAAATCCAATAGACCAACGTACCATTCACCGTATAACTCGAGAGGTGGGAAAAAGTTACACACGAGATTCGCAGCGTCGGTACCCGTCACGGTGACCGTTAGCGACGACATGTTGAAGTTTACTGATCAGAAGACGATAAAAAGTCTAAACATAAATGACCGCAGATGACCGTGTTAGGAGGTTGCTTCCGTTCATAGTTGTAACGAACGTCGGCTGTATCACCAAAATATTGCATCAGCTCGAGAGGTGGACGTAAATTACCGAACCCGTCAAAATAGTGTACTCGATTTCCACGCTTCTTGTAACATACCCAGTGGGTTCCCGGTCCGCTCTCGTCGTCCAAATTTACGATGACGCTTTCGTTCTTCCACGGCGCTATATCCGGTAATGCGTTACGCATGTAAACACCTCTAAAATACGGTATGTTTAGCTTTTTTGCGTATACACGTAATTCATCTTCGGACAACGGGCGGAGCGGTATGTGAATTAGTTTTTTCGGTACGGACGTAGATACAATCCGGACGCAGTTCTCTTCTTTTTCCTAGCGGTTCGGACAGTTCTCTTCCTCCTCTTCTTCATCCCACCACCAGCACCACGACCACGACTACTCACATTCTTTTTATTTTTACGACGTCGACCGCTTCCTATTGCTGATTTTGCTTTCATGGCCGCTGCAACTGCTGTCGCATAAGCTCGTTCGCTGATACCCGAATCCAAAGCCTTTACCCATCCCCACGCTTTTTCCGCGAGTTTACGATCTGCAATACGTCTACTTTCGTTGTCTTTGTATTGAGCGTAAGCGATGTTGTGTTCGCGACAGGCTTCGTCTAGTTGATTGATTCCACGATCACCACGCGCTAATCTTTCTTCGAGTTTCGTGCCCGGTCCACAGAATCTGTAACCCGGCAGATGTAATTCGACAGGTAGTGCGTCCACCGCTCGATTGATAACTGACGAAACAACGGACGGTACAACGTTTTCAAGCACGTTTCCGACGCCCCACCCCTTTTTCCTCTTAACGTTGTTGTACATCGTAAACCGATCTCCAGTCTTTCTCTTCTGTGTTTTTATCGTATTCATCTATTAACCTTTTTATTTCCTTCGTGTCGAGTGTCCACTCGTCTTCTGAACTACGTGGCTTAGACAATTTCAATAAGTAGTAATCCAGTTGATACTGAAATGTTTTAACGACTTTATACATCTCGCTCTTTACGTATCGTCTCACGTCATTTAATTGTTGTAAGTTAACAGCATCGCTCTCCGCAAAACCATCCGCTACGTCTGTTATTCTCTTTTCCGCCGCTTTGAAAACACCATCTTCGCCCAAGCTAACGGTGTTCTGCAACATGTATTTTACGTTAACCGCGTCATCTGCAAAAATCGGTGAACTCACTCCCGACAACCAGCTCTGCCCAAACAAATAGCTGTTCGATACTTTTTTAATGACGTTCGAGTCTACATAAGTAGTAATAAAATGGGAACGAGAGGACAAGGTCATCCCCCCTCCCCCTCCCCACAATGTTATCAAAACAAACATACGTCATCAGGTCATCGTCCCCCTTGTAAACAAACACACGTCATCAGGTCATTGTCCCCTTGTAAACAAACATACGTCATCAGGTCATCGTCCCCTTGTAAACAAACATACGTCATCAGGTCATCGTCCCCTTGTAAACAAACATACGTCACCGGGGGGGGGGTCATCATCCCCCCTCCCGCCTGACATCATCGGTTCAACGTATCAACATATAAGTCAAGTATCGTGTACGTCATCGCATCATAAACGTAACGTATACGTCGAATAACGTATACGTCATCGCACGCGTTGTCCACGTGATCGTAGCATGATTTCATTTCTTGCATAGTTGTTGCAACATATACCGTTTCATCATAGTGATTTACCTTGAAACCACTTTCCGCATACTTGGAAAGTTACATGATTACCTTGAATGCACGTGTTATCGATTAGATATTATATTTTTCCTAGTAACATCCGCTTTTCCCACACGACTTACCTCGAGAATATTCACTATTTAAGTACGATGATTCTATATATATATATATTCGTTCTATCGTAACAATGTGTGCTGATCGTTACTTTTTCGAACACAAAAAACGTTTAAGTCATAGAAATAAAAATATAGTGAATAATTTATATGAAACACAGATATCCGGTGTTCTTCATTTCAATTTATGTTATTGTCGGCTCGGTCGATTTCATAAACATAAAATAGAAGAGTATTATTGTTTATATTGTTATAGTGCTGGTGTTAAACGATCTTTTGAAGAAAACGAGTCAAATTGGCGTTTACAGTCTACTCTCAACAACAATAAAAACAAAGATAAGGAGTATGAATTGTGGCAGTTACATCTTTCTCAGTGTACTCGCTGTGCTCAACTAGAAGAGGCTAATCTATCCGTTTGGAGAACAACTAATCGTTTGTTGGATACCGAATGTATTCACACCAACCGATGTGATTTTTATGAAGAGCCAGAGACTCATGAAAGTGTTGACTACTATGCACCGCTTAATCCTTATTCCGGCCTTGTAGGTATTCTATTCATTTAGTATCATTAGTTTTTTACTCTATTAAAAAAAAAAATCAGAATGAATTCAATCAGTTGTGATGATAATACCCCCGCAACTCAATGGTGTCTATCTTATTTAAATGGTTATTATTGTTTTGAGGAAATCTGTAAAATAGTGATAACCAGATTTCCTGATGTCGACATTATTCTAATAAATAACATTGAAAGGACAATTATTTTTATGCGTGTAGATGTAAACTTTACTCGTCGACAATTACGCGAAAGATTAGTAGGATATTCACGTCAATTACTAATTAGTCCTCCCACTTAAGTTAAGAAATTCTAATCGATTAAAAAAGCTTATTTTCAACAACAATATTTTTTCATTAGTCAGTTTGTCTACAAGCTTTGTCAGGATAACATCAGTCTTAACTATATATTTACAATGGATTTTAGCAGTCGTGATTGGTGTTTACATTATGAACCATCATTTAGTGAGCAACTAACTTATACAGATCTTTGTTTCATGCTTGCAGTAGAATTTTATGATGCTCAAATAATAACCAGCAGCATTCATTCAACAATTAGAATTATTTCACCATGTGCTATCAGTTTGGAGAGATTGAAGGATAAACTGAAGAACTGCTACGATGTGATTGTAACAAATCCTTATTCTGATGAGATATGTGCTATAATTAAAGCAATGTAACATTGTATTTTTTGTATATTGATTTAAAATACAATATTTCAGATGAGTCAGGTGCTGTTTTTCCTTTAATATACCTTATTTTTTCTTTTTTCTTTTATTTCATTATATGCATTAGAGGATGACAGATATAAGAAAACATATCGCTTATGAATTACATAAGCCGGCTCGTAGAAATTTTAAAACTCGTTATGTTGAGTTGAAAGGTATTAACGATTTATACCAAGCCGACCTTGTAGAAATGATTCCGTTTGCAAAGTTGAATAAGGGTTTTAAATATATACTAACTATGATTAATTGTTTTTCAAAACTCGCGTTCGCCATTCCTCTGAAAACAAAAACAGCATCTGAAATTGTAAAAGCTCTTACACCAATATTGAAATCTAATAAAATGAAACATTTTCAAACGGATCAAGGTAAAGAATGGTTTAATTCATCAGTGAAAAAGTTACTACAGAATTACAATATAAATCATTATTCAACTTTTTCGGAAAAGAAAGCGTCGATTGTTGAACGTTTTAATCGTACATTAAAAAATTTAATGTGGAGAAAAATGACAGAATTGGGGAGTTATGTATGGGTGAATATATTACCGGATTTGATTAAATTATATAATAATACACCTCATAGAACTATTGGAATGAAACCAATTAACGTAAACATGAGTAATGAAAAAATCATATTAAACAAGATACATTCAAAGTTAATACAAAATCGAAAGTTAAAACCTTTAAAATTTAAAGTTGGTGATAGAGTAAGAATCAGTAAATACAAGAAAACGTTCACTAAGGGATACTTACCTAATTGGACTAACGAACTTTTTACTGTTTACAAAATTAAACCCACTAACCCAAAAACATATATATTGAAAGATGATAAAGGTAATATTTTATCCGGTGGTTTCTATGAACAGGAAATTAGTAAAACAAAATTTGGAGATGTATATTTGATTGAAAAAGTATTGAGACGTAAAGGAGATAAATTACTTGTACGATGGAAAGGTTATGACAAATCTTATGATAGCTGGGTTGATAAAAGTACTGTAATATAAAGCTTAACAAAAAATTGAAATCTTTATTAATGGAGTTTGTGCGTCAGAGGAAAAGGTTGCGAATTCGTAACTTCGATAAAATAGTTTGTAACGATAAAGTAATGGAAAATAAAAAACATGGTGATTTATTACCTGATAATATTAGATGTATAATATCAGGACCGTCGTCGTCGGGTAAAACAAATTTAATGTTTAACCTATTATTTGATATTAATGGATTATATTTTGAAAATGTTTATGTGTTTTCAAAATCATTATATCAACCAAAATACGTGTTTCTAGAAAAAGTGTTATCTGAAATTCCACTGATTGGATACTATACGTTTACTGAAAACGAGCAAGTTACCCATCCCAACGATGTTAAACAGAATTCAGTTATGATATTTGATGATATTGCGTGTGAACGTCAGAATAATATCACAAATTATTTTACAATGGGCAGACACAATAATGTAGATGTTTTTTATTTATGTCAAACTTATAGTAAAGTTCCAAAACAACTAGTTCGTGATAACACCAATGTAATAATCGTATTTTCTCAAGATGAGCTTAATCTAAAACATATTTATAGCGATCATGTTAATACAGACATGGATTTTGATAAGTTTAAAGAAATATGTTGTAAAGCATGGAATTCGAGCAAAAAAGGTTTTCTTGTTATAAACAAAGAAGATGATTTAAATTGTGGACGTTATCGTATTGGTTTTGATATCTATATTAATAATATTTCAACAAGCATTTAGTTATTACTCAGAATGGCGTCGAAGGTGAATGAACGTGAAAATCTTGTTAAAGAAATTAGCAAGATAAAGAAAAATATACGTCAAAAACATTATGCTTTAACACAGGATATTATGAATGTAGAACAACAGATGGAAAAATCACTGAAACCCATTACAGAACCTTTAAAACTGTTAATAGAGAAGGAGAAAAAACCAAAGGCAATAGAGAAAAAGATAAATGATAGTCAAGATATAGAAATGGATGATATAGAACAACGAATGAAAAATAAAAGAGCGCATGAAGATTCGGTACTACATGAAAGTGAAAAAATAAAACGACCCGTAATAGAAGAACCTAATAACGATTCTGTTATGTCCACCGAGGAAATACCGATAGTGAACGAGGAAACTGTTTATGAATCTCCACCATCAGTACAAGAAGCGTTGTCAACATCAGATGAACGAATACGAGTTGATTATATTGATAACCTTTTTAAAGGAAATCTCGTACGACGTTATATGCAGACATTTTTTAACGATGTAAAACATGAAATCGATCATGTCTTTGGACCATATTATAACGATAATGAAATATTAATGGTTGGAAAAGAACCCATCACGTTTGACGATGATGATATTATAATTAATAATAACACATACGGAGGAACGCCGGGGTTATACGAACTTCTTTTTATGAAGAACCCGGATAGTTATACTTATACACAAGAGGATTTACAATCATATGCGGATATACTAAAAACAACTAAAGCTCATATTCATTTACCGTCGGGACGAATAAAAAGTAGTAAGAGTGCAAAATATAATAAAATAATTAAACCAGCCCTTAAATCATTTAAATTACAACAATACTGGTGGGACCATATGGACGGTCGTGGAATGATGAAAGTAACTAATACTAAACCAAACTATATTTATTGGGACAATGTAAACGAACTTTGCGATAGATTACGATTGTTGATAGCATCACAAAATGCAGGTCATACAGGTCACGATAATGAAATATTATCTATTATTGAGGAACTACACGAAGCTGGTATAATAAATGAGAGTGCATCAATGGTTAGATATACATTTGGAAAATGAGTGTTGATAAATTCGGACATCACAGCACCTCCTCAAAACTAAAAGTTATTCGCGGTCCTCCAGGAGAAGGTTTTAGTCTTACAGAAGACGGAAATTACAATATTCACAACAAAAGACTTTGTAACGTTAGTGACCCGAAATCACCTCTAGATGCGGTAAATAAATCACACTTAGATAAACGATTAATTATTAATTCAGAAAATAGTTTATCGTTTAATGGATACCGATTGACAGAAACAGGACAACCTATCAGCGAACAGGATGCTGTAAATTTAAAATATATGAAAGAAAATACTCTTATATTAGACAAAGACGGGTTTAACGCTAATGATAACTTTATACGAGGAATAAAAATACCTGAGGAACAGTCGCATGTTGCTAATAAAACGTATGTTGATAATAAATTACCAATTTTTGAAAATGGTGAGTGTGATTTTCAACAAACGAGATTAATTAACATTAATGATCCAATAAATAGTAACGACTGTGTAAATAAAAGAACTATGATCAAAACGATGAACGAATATAAACACGATTTAGAAAGTTATTGTAATGATAAAATCCATTATGCAAAAAATAAATATGGATTAGATTTTAAAAACTTAAAATTAACTAATATAGGTAAACCTCTAAACGCAACCGATGCTGTGAACAAGGAGACATTAATTCACGTGATGGATACTTATAAGGAAGATTTAGAAAATGAATTTACCAGAAAAATTCGTTATAAAAAAACTGAAAAAGGGTTGGATTTTAACAATGAAAGATTAATTAATATAGGTAGACCGGATAATGAAAATGACGCTGTAAGTGTACGTTATCTTATCGACATATTAGGTTCAATTGATGAAAAAATTCTATCAATTTTGTACAGAATATATATTGAACTAACTAAAGATGAGCAGGTTAAAAGTATTGATGAATTTAAGAAAATATTAATATCACAAGATTTGTTTCCGCTTTACGAAAAATGGAGATATACTACAAATTAATTTTCTGTAAAAAGAACGTGATTATATATATTGGAGAATAATATAAAAGAATGTGTATTTAACGTTACAACATCATAAATGCGTGTGTATTCAAAGAAGATAGAAGGTAGTGGTTTACTAAGTGATATAGCCGGAACCGTTATAAATAAATCAATCGATTTATTACCAGTAGAGCTACATATACCAGGTTATCAATATTGCGGTCCCGGTACAAAACTATCAAAACGGTTAAAAAGGGGTGACCCTGGTGTTAATAAACTTGATCAAGCTTGTAAAGAACACGATATCGCATATTCGAAGTATTCGGATAGTACAAATCGTGCAGTAGCTGATCGTCGATTAGCGGAGAGAGCTTGGGAACGTGTAAAAGCAAGCGATTCTTCTTTCGGGGAAAAAGCAGCGGCTTGGACTGTAACAAACATAATGAAAGCAAAAAGTAAATTTGGAGGTGGAATGAGGAAAAAGAATAAAGGAAGAAAAAAATCCGTTTCCTCTAAAATAAAATCATCTCTCTTAAAATGTATTAAACAAGGAAAGGGATTATATTTAAAACCTTATAAACAAACGGGGGAAGGTATTAAAAAAAAAAAATTGAAAAAAAGAAGGAAAAACAAAAAACGTTAATGGAAATAATTAAAAAAATTCCTATCCACCCACTGTCAGCTGGTGAATTACTAAAATACGCTAATCTTTTAAAAATCCCAAATTTTAGAGGGGTATTTATGCGTGATACTTTACCAAGCAGAATTTGGTATAGCGAGACAGGAGTTGTTAATTTAGATAGTATTTTTGGTAGCGGAACACATTGGGTTTGCTATTCAAAAAATGGGAAAAATATATGTTATTTCGATAGCTATGGTAATCTTGGACCACCCTTAGAGTTAGTTGAATATTTTAATACATCCTCACAACAACCGCTTAATATTGTTTATAATTATGAGTGTAGACAGAATATGAACACAGTTATTTGCGGACATCTGTGTTTGATGTTCCTCTGCAATGTTCTGTTTAAGTGGTAGAAGTTCTGCTTTGAGCTGTGATATTTTTCCGCCGCTCGAACTCGATGGAAAATACAAGTGGGAAATTGCTTTAATAGATCTAATGACGTATAATTCAATTCCAAATATAGAAGAGAATGTTAATAACGTATTGTATTATGGTGATGATGAAGAAATTAAATTATCTACAGGTTCCTATGAAATTGAAGATATTAACAGATATATAAGCGATTACCTTGAAAAAGAAAAGAAAAATAATATTAAAATATCTATTAAAGCTAATAATAATACTCTAAAAAGTGAAATTTTTTCAAATGTTTGGATTAATTTTGAAAAACCTGATTCACTAGCATCGGTATTAGGATTTGAAAAAATCAAATTAAAACCGAATATATTGCACAGTTCTACATCACAAGTATCTATTATTAGAGTTGACAGCATCAGAGTCGTATGCAGTATTGTTTGTGGATCATATATTAACGGATTCGAAAGTCACGTATTACACGAATTTTATCCAGCTGTAGCACCAGGGTTTAAAATTATAGAAATTCCAAAAAACGTAATATATTTACCAGTAAACACATTTAAGATTCGAAATATTAGTATAAGGTTAGAAGATCAAAACGGAGAGTTAATTAATTTCAGAGACGAAGCAATAACGTTACGATTGCATTTGAGAAAACAATAATGGGTTTACTTTTTTCATATGGAGCCGATAAAACAGGTATTAACACCTCAATCAACGTTAGTAAAGATACAAACACTAAACGGTTAACATCGTTGAATAAACATTTTTTACAATCTCTAGGATTAACAGTAATAAGAGAATATCCAAAAAGAAAATGAGCGGAAGTATCTTAAATGTATTAAATAAATCAGTATATGAAGATGATACTATAATTAGATATGATTTTCATACACATACACCCTACGCCTCTACAACGTTTAATAACAATGATGAAATTCGTATTCCAATTCATCAGCAAGATATTTATACATTACCGAGTGAAAGCTTTCTGTATATTAAAGGCGAATTGGTTGGGGCTAATAATGCGGCTGATAATACGATTCAAATGGTTTCAAATGGAGTAGGACATTTATTTGATGAAATTCGATACGAAATATGTGGAACTGAAGTGGATCGTGTTAAAAATGTTGGACTAACATCGATAATGAAGAACCTACTATCTTTTAAACCGCAAGAAAAGAATATTCTCACTACTGCGGGTTGTAATGAAAATTTACTAGATAATCTCACTGTAAATAAAGATTTTTCATGTTGTGTACCATTGAAAATGATGCTTGGATTTATGGAGGATTATAAAAAAATTATTTTGAATGTAAAGCAGGAATTGGTGCTTATTCGCTCATCGACCAATGATAATGCAATATACATGACAGCTAGTACCACGAAAGACTATAAATTAACATTAACACATATTTCTTTGAAAATTCCTTATATTCATGTGAGTGATAAAAAAAGGTTGGATCTACTAGAAATTGTTAGAAACGATATTCCTATACCAATTCCATTTCGTAGATGGGAACTTAATGAGTACCCTTCAGCACCAAAAACAAAGCAACTTATTTGGACGATTAAATCTACTGCTCAGCTGGAGAAACCACGATATGTTATAGTCGCTTTTCAAACAAATAGAAAAAATAATAAGTATTCAAGTTTATCAAATTTTGATTTTTGCTCGATGAGAAATATAAAATTATATCTGAATTCAGAATATTATCCATACGATAATATAAATGGTGATGCTGTACTTCTACATATGCTTTACACACGTTTTCAATCTTCCTATTATTATGGAAGTAACAACGAGCCTATCATGGATGTAACATCGTTTTTAGCCAAAGCTCCTTTATATGTTATAGATTGTTCAAAACAGAGTGAAAATTTAAAAACAGGTTCAGTAGATGTTCGCCTGGAAATAGAAACAACGGAGGATATCCCCGACAAAACAACGATTAATTGTTTAATTATCTATGATACAGTACTTGAATATACACCGTTAAGTGGATCTGTAAGAAAATCATTGGTGTAAAATATATGTACCATTTTTTTTTTAAATCAATAAAAAATTCTTAATATCTATTTCTTGTTTCATTTAATTATCCTGTAAATGCAAAGTATGATATTTTTTGTTAAAAAGGTAAATAGGTGAGAACATAGAATATATGTACCACTATACATAAATAAATTCTTTATTGAAAAATATTGTTTACATATACATCTTTTTTATTACAATTTGATTTCATTACTTTCTAATAGCTTGTAATGACCATAGGGTAGAGTATTTATTTTATCATTACAAATCACACGTTTATCGTCAGCATTGTTTAATGCAAGTTTGTTACATGAAATCGTCTTTATTTCGTGTTTTTTTGATTGAAAAAGTCGCATTAATCTGTACATATTTCCACTATTACCTGGTAAAAATAAAGATAATTTATAATCTTCAAATTTTATGTTTTTTTCAATTATGTTTTTCTTAATACCTTTCGCTTTCTTTATAATATTCTTTTTTTCTTTTTTTATTCTGAACGAATACAATTTCGGTCTTAATCCAACGAATTCTATTATTGGAAGACCGCTACATTCATCTTTAAATTTACCTAAAACTTTTTTATTTTTTAATGAATAGCAAAAATGATCTTTTGGATAATCAGATGTATCGAAATAATCTATTAATTCCTCACTAAGCATATCATGATAAAAATCATTCGTTTTAATTTCATAAAATAAACTATCAGTATCTGTGTATAAAAGAGCAATATTGTTTTGGTATTTTCGTTTCATTACATCATAATGAAATGAATACATCAATGTCTTACTCAATTCTAGTACAGTAAATCCGACATAGATCGGTTTATTAAAACAAATCGATTTATTATTTAATAATACAGCACATAGTGTTTTATCATAAATAATTCTATCCTTAAAAACAGGTTGTGCAATAAGTTTTTGTAATCTTTTTACATTGCTTACAAGTTCGAGATTTGATCGTTTTCTTAAATTTTCCATACACTTTCCAAAAACAGAATTATTTAATAATTTAAAAAATTCAATTTCAAATTTGTTTTTAGCATTTTGACGTTTTTCAGTGTTTAAATCAATATATGATTTTAACCACTGACTTTGAAAAAATTGAAGAACACGATGTATTTTTTTAATTACTAAACCATGGTTAACAGCCTGTTTTAAGTTTACATAATGACAAATATAGTTTTCTTTTAATTCTAGTGTTGTTAATAATTTACTTTGTTTACTTTTATTTGTACATTTATTAACTGGTAAAAAAGGAAGATCGCTGTGATTATCATGTAAAAACTGAGGATATTCAACATCTACTTCTAATATAAATCCAACCGGAGAATCGTCCGGTATATTAAGTATATCAATATTTGTTGTACACCAGGTAAACCCACCATAAGGTATATATTTACTCATTGCCCAACCATATAAATTGTTTGCGTCTAAATAAGCTAAATAAGTGTTGGGAAGATTAATATTATAAGTGTTGTCAATATACTTATTATTCGCAACCGCATGTCTTTTAATACAGAGACTAATCCCTCCTCTTATCCCTTTTTCAATCATTAAATATTTATCATAATCAGATAATAATTCCAATTCTATTTTAGTATAGGATAACATAGCATCAAATGCAAAACCTGGTGCAGTTAGGTAATGAGCACAATCTAGATTATATATTGATAAGCAGAGTTTGCGAAAATTTTCGAAAACATCACATAATATTAAAACATCAGTTTTTAAATATAAATCGCTATATTCGCCAAGCGTATTTATTTGAAAATGATTCCATACTTCTACTGCGTGTTGATATTTTTCGTCAGATATGTCATCATTGTTTAATTTACTAAAAAACTCTTTTTTTGGTGGTAGCTGTTTTTCTTCTAATTTTTTCCAAGAATCCGTATATTCATATGGATATACACCTTTTTTTGTAACTAAATTAATATCGTTTAATGAGAAAAATTTTTTTGAATGAATAAAACAATCTTCTGGAAGAAAACTACATAAATCCGCTAAGGAGAAATTTAGAAAACGATATGTATCAA
Organism: Magicicada septendecula; assembly: GCA_034769895.1. Taxonomy (NCBI): domain Eukaryota; kingdom Metazoa; phylum Arthropoda; class Insecta; order Hemiptera; family Cicadidae; genus Magicicada; species Magicicada septendecula. The sequence continues at coordinate 447,560,246 of CM068370.1, read as the reverse complement.
CAAATCTAATTATTATCCCACTTTGTGTTTTTTTAGAAAAAGAAATGTATTTTTCAGACGAATTTGGAATTACATAGATTTGTTTACTATCATATCCTAATTGTCGTATAATAAAATGAGAATCATAATTAGAATTTCCATGAATAAAAACTGGAATAAAACATTGTTTTCTCCTCTTTAAATTACAATTATTACATAGTGCTGCACGATATCTACCCGACAAGTGACAATGATCACGAACTGGTTTTTTTATCATAGTAAATTCGTCTCTACACATTTCACAGTGAGTGGTTGTGCGAAATTTATATTTATCTCTATCAGTCATCTTCAATGGGTTTATCTCCTTAGTAAGCTTTCCTATGGTATTAACAACTTTAACAAGATACATCATAAATTCTTTTGCAGCATTTTTACCCCGATATATATAAGGTACTTTTGGTAACTGACATCGTATACTATAGGGGATTTCCTCATCAATAAGAAAATAAATACAAAAACTCATAGGAATGTGTAACTCATTAGCTACTGTAAAAGATTTTGTTGATTTTGGAAAACATCCACTAATAGGTTTCAGAATACACTCAAAGTCAGCGTAAGCTACAATTGGGATACGGAAACTAAATTGATGATTTTTGAATTTTAAAACAGTATCTTCAGGCATTACTACACGTGTTGGTTGAAATTTACCACAGTATTTTTTATGCGACTTTAATTTTGAAATATTATAAAAATGCATAAAACATCGTTTACAAATTTCAATTTTTCCATGATGTTTTGTTAATTGTTTTCTAACTAAAATATTAAAGTTTTTAATATAACAATAATGTTGTTTTCCTGTATTTCCATCATATAATAATAACAAATCAAAATGATTGTTTTTTTCTTTATCACAAACTTTAATTGGATAAATATTTTTTTCCTCATCTATAGCGTAAACGTTTATAGAAACATTATTATTTTTTTCAAAAATTCTAATTTCTTTAATAGGTGTAGGAAATGAAATTTTAGAAAAATTAAACTTTGTCTCCAAATCATTATATCTATAATTTATACGTTCAGCATGTAAACCACTTACATAACGACATAGTATTGCCCATTTAAAACATTTTTCATCATTCAAATTTTTTGGATTAATAATACAATATCTTGAAATTAAAAAATTTGGAAGAGCAATATATGACGAACCTTTCAAAGGTCGATATTTATTTATACGTAACAATATTCCATCTACATTGTGAAGAGCCCATCCAGATTTATGACTTTCATATGTTTGTTCTTCATAACAAATATTTTTTATTGAATTATCTAATATTTTACTCACATCAGACTCTAGAAATAATTCAGTGTTTTTAGTTTTAAACGCTCTATCTTGTTTTTCATTTATAACATGTTTTATATAAGTGCATTCAACAACCATATTAAATTTTATAGGTCCAAATTCAGTAAGTAGGGTGTTTAAAATATTTTCTAATTTTGTTTTTATATGAATTAATAATAGACAAATATCTTTAATATTTTTGTTGTGGTTCTTATAATAAAAAGTTTTTAGATTACCTCTAAAAGCGTTTTCAATTTGAATAAAATCATCCTCGGCTTGCAAGTTTTTTAAGCGGTTGACTTTCCTCTTGTACGTCGTGTCCAGAGCGGGTTCATCCTCCATTTCATCAGCAGAATCGGTTAGATCAGAATATGATGATGATGACAAATACCCCATCTGTTGTGTTTCGTTTGAAGTGGATGGATCAGCTGTATTCTCCAAATCATGATGTAACGCTTCTGGTGAATTTGTTAACTCGGTGTTATAGCTGTCTTCTCTAAGGAAGATCCGTTTTTTGAAAGGTAAATTCTTATCCATAAGTGAAATAAATGTCTAAACTGGTATCTAAGAACAGCGTAATGTTTCGAACGATTCTCCGGTTGGGTTTATACTAGAAATAGATATAAAAGCGATTGAAAAGAAAAAACACGTTACATGCTCCTATTTATATCGATGACGAAGATTTGCCTTTAGCAATCACGTTATATATCCTGGTTTCCATAAACATTGATTATATATTTATATCGATGATGTATGTACCATTATCATACTGGTTGCACAAACACGGATTACATATTCACCTTGAACACTTTTCCGTCTTTCATTCAAGTATGGTAATTACTTAACTACCTTGAATACACGTGTTGTTGATTAATGCAAGATGTATCCTGTTTCCCAACATTACTCTTCTGAACTATATAAACCCCTGAGTTTCAATGATTCGACACACACAACCCAATACCGAGCTCTCTTGCTTCAATCAGCTTCGCAGTTACAGCTTCTAAGTTTGTAAATCGCTACTCTACAGGTAAATATTTTTTATATTAATTCGCCTTATTTGTAAAACTCTAATAATAATTCATTAGTAATATATTTTTTTCTTTTTTAGATCTATTTTTATTAAATAAATCATGTCTGAAGTAACGCCAGTAGCCGATCAAATGCCAGAAGAAGTTTACTCAATTGAAGAGATAATCAAAATATTTTACTTTTCTGGAATAACTACATTTGGCTTGTGGGAGGATTTATTCAAAAAATTAACAGAATTATTCATTGAGAATACTGATTTAGCTATTTTTAAATTATATGAACAATTAAATTCAATTATTAATTCCTATAAAAATGAACTATCGTTAGAAATAAATTCTCAACTAAAAATGATACAATTACAAAAATACATATTTAGTTTGGACGAACTTATGAACCATATTAAATCACTCTCTGAAGATTTTAGTATAAAATCTTATAAAAAGAATATCGTATTAGCTTTTAAATCAAAAATTCTAAGCGTTTTACCTACTACTAATGATAATGTAACTGAAAAAAGTGAGGACGAGGATAGTGATAATAATGATTCTGATGATGAATTCAGTAAGATTTTTGATTCAATTACTGATGATAGTAAGAAAAAAAGAAAAGAAAAAAAAGCGATACCTCAAGTAATTCAAATTTTTTCGAACGATAAACAGAAAATTCTCACCACACCCGGTGAGTGGGGTAGTCATTTAGTAAAAATTGAACTCACTGATACTCGTGATTTAAAAGGGGTTCCAAAAAATGACCATTGGAAAAAAATTGGACAAAAAGCTGTTTTTCTGATTAAATCATCTGATGATGATAATCTCAAAATTTTAAATAAAATTTTGCATGAAGCGGGGAAAAACATCGCCTCAACACCGGGTGTGAAAAAAGAAATTAAAAAAATATATAGAAACAGACCCTATTAATTTTTAGAAAAAAAGTTAAATATTAAAACTTATATTGTTTTTTTTAGAAAAAAAATGGAAACCATCAGCTTTGCACGTCTATCTCCTTTCGCTTTTGCACCAATTAGAAGCACTTCACAGTCGGCTGGATTAGACCTCAGAAGCCCTAGATATACTTGTTTATTACCATTTTCTAGAGAACTGATCGCAACTGACTTACAAATATTAATACCTGCTGGGTGTTATGGTAGGATAGCATCACGTTCAGGCTTAGCATTAAACAGCTCTATAGATGTAGCTGGTGGTGTAATTGATAGAGATTATATGGGGAATATTGGGGTTATATTAGTAAATAATAGTCCTAAACCATATTACGTACATAGAGGGGATAAAATCGCACAAATAATAATTGAAAGATATGTTGAACCAAAAGATGTTGTTGAATTAGAAACATATATTTCAGCATATTTTAATGATTTTGATGAGCGTGGAGATAGAGGTTTTGGGTCGACTGGTAATTAATATATATTTTTTTATTTTCTTTTTTCTTTAGATCAAATAATGGACAGAGCAGTACTAGATGTACAGTGGTTTAAGGCAGCGAAAAACCAATATATTATAAAAGAAATATCTTTCATTAAATTTAATTACGATGAATTATTAAAAAAAAATTTAAGAAATGTATTGTATTACTCCGAAATATTTGGAGATGACGAAGCCAGATTGTTAATGCTGAGAATCGAGAAACATTGTACTATATGCAAAAAAGAGTTTAATACGATAGACAAACCTGTGTATTATGAGACAGAAGAAAAGAAACGGAAGTTTGATTTATGCAATAAATGTTTTAATGTATTATATCCAAAAAGAAAATTTAATGTAAATCACTATTTGTTATTACCACCCTTTAATTTTGAACAGTTGTCACGAGACCAGCAAAAACAAGCGCTTTGGGTAAAAACAAATATTCATGGTTTTTCATGGTCTGACGGTCTCGAACAGTATAATAAATTATACGAAATATATTTTGAATTGTCTCAACAGTGTAACACTATCTATGTGAAAGGTAGTGAAAAGAAACAATTTCTCAACAACATTTTTATTCGACCGGGGTGTATGAAAATTATAAATATTGATGACTTGGGTGGTAGTAATTTGGTTGAATTAAAAGAAAACTTGAAAGATAATCTTGATGATTGTTCATTTCCACATAATATAGAATATTGTACTAAAAGAAATGTGCAAATATATCTTGAATTTATAATTAAGTATTGGCATAGTAGCTGTAACTGTAATAACTATCATTTCCTCTGTCCTCTAGTAACTAAGCTCGAATGTTCTATCTGTAATAAAAATTTCTAGTGAAATATTGTAGTAAAACTGAAATATGTTGAATGTTATATTTTGTTTAACAAAAGATAAATGTTATACATTTACAATTATATTATATATACAATGTTATAAATTACAATATTAATAGATTGTAAAAACGAATTTCGTTGGTATAAGTATCGGATTAGAAGCTGTAACTGTAACTAAGCTAGATATTATAAAAAAAGTGAAAAAATTGTAGATAAAAATATAATAGTAAAAACTGAAGTTAAATTATTACAAAAGATAAATGTATTGTAAAAATTATTATAACTAATAAAAACCTAATGTCGTAAATTTCTATTGTTTTATTATTTTTTTTTTTTTTCTTCCTGTTTGGTTGGTTTTTTCAGATGTCTGTAAATAGAAGATATGGAAATAAAAAATTCGATAGGTTTTCAAGAGGAATAAATAAAAAACAGTGTTGGTTTGGTAAAAAAATGTGGGATGAAGCAGATCGTTGTGATGCGGTTTGTTTAATTACAGGGAAGCAGTGCTATAAGTACACAAAATATAAATATTGTACAACACATTATAATATATTAAAACAATTTTGTAACAAATACCACCTTCTAAACCTAAAACATACGAAACAATATAAACACACTTCACTACATACACTGGCCTTAGTTGAATACATCATGCGATTAAAATTTAAAAAAATGTTTAACATGAAAGATGATGTGGGTCATACCAAATGGATGGAATATCTAAAATCTCTTATAAATGAGAAAGATTATGGTTTTGTTAATAAAATTAAAGAAAATGTAAATGTATTCATTTCATTTCCTAGATCTATAAATTTTAATCAAAAATTATTCAATCTAAATTTAGAGTATTTAAATTTGGAATTTAATATATTGAATGATTCATACAATAATTTAGATTCAAATTACAGATGTAATACAATTAAAAAAATTTCAAAGCATGATTTATTCAATTATTATTTTTAACAACAGAATTGAGTTAATATTAAAACCGAAAATTTTTACAAATATATTTCCCCCTCTCCAAAAAATAAAATGATGCAATATCTTCTATATATTAAACTACAGAAAGCTGATGTGTTCAGTAGAGATATCAGAATGTGGTTAGTTAAAACTCTAATACCTCTTTTAATTGCTATTTCCAGTGTTCGGCCCGAGAACGAGACCGACTTGTACTATATTACTAATTATCTTTCAAATTTTGGATATATAAACAATGTTGATGAACTTTCTGTGTTAAACTAGTCGTCTCTATCCTCATACCTTACAATATTTCAAGAATACTTTGGTTTACCGAATGATGGTAAATTAAACAATGAAACGTTAAATCTAATTAAGAAACCGAGATGTGGAAATAAAGATCTAGGAGAATTTCGTGCAACATCGAGGTGGAATAAAAGAATATTAAGCTGGGATTTTATATCTCCCATAAAAAATATTATTGAACTTACGACAGAAGCTTTCCATATATGGGAGAAACACTCAGCGTTAAAATTTTATCGAGATCAACAGAAACCTGACATACTTATCTCGTTTCGATGGTCTCACCATCGTTGTATAAAAAATTCGTCTTCATTTTGTGATAAAAATTTTGATGGTAGAGGAGGAGTACTTGGTCATGCCTTCTATCCTCTCCCCCACCGTGCACATGTTGAAATTCATTTGGATTTTGAAGAAAAATGGTATTATAACAACGATTCAAATTTAGCTGGTGATGAAATTAGTTTATTATCCGTTTTAACACACGAAATTGGTCATGCGTTGGGGCTCGGGCATTCGAGCGATAATACTTCAATTATGTTTCCATTCTACATATTGAATAATGGTCAAAATATTGAATTAGGAAAGGATGATGTACAGGGTATACAACGCTTATACGGATTACCACCATCATTACCTCCATCCTCACCGGTTCCATCAGTTACTCCAACTACGAAAGCTACAACATCTTCTACAACTGTAAAACCACCGCTTCATAAAAAAACAGAGATAGATTCACAATTTGATATTTGCAAAGTTAATGGATCCCATTTATTTCTAGTAATCAACAATCATCTATATATTTTGCAGAATAAACTATTTTGGATGTTTAATATTAGAGAAAAATCCTATGGAAAATCTCAAAATATTACAAAATGGTTAAAGTTTATACCGCCGAATTTTGCTAATATATCAGCGATGTACCAGAGACCGTCGGGAGAGGTTGTAATATTTGTTGATAATAATATTTATATGTTTGATATAAAATCATTACGTTTAGTTAATAATTTTCCTGTTTCAACAACTAGTATTGGTTTTGATTCGACAACCAAAATAAATGGAGCTGTTAACACATATACAGGACGTACTTTTATATTTTATAATGATGAATATTATATTGAACTGGATGAATGTTCTTTCTCAGTTAAAAAACATGGATATACATACGACGACTTTCCTGGTGTTCCAAAAAATATTGATTCCGTATTTAGATTCATTGACGGATTTCTTTACTTCTTTAAAGATGGTTATGTGTACAAATATAACGAATTTAAAAATGTTGTTGAACAAACTGAAAAATATGATTTAAATTTATTTGGAATAAATTGTGTAAGTAACCGATTAATTTATAAACTAGTGGAATTATTAAAAAGTTTCACTAAATAATTGTATTTATGTATAAATAAAATTAATTTAAAAAAAACTTCTATTTTATATTTATACCCAACCTCTCTCACTTGTAACTAGTTGTGAAGGAGAAAAAAAAGTACAACTGTATTGAAATTATACATTTTATTTTTTAGTTATATCTTTCCTTACATTTTACATTAAACAGATTTAACAATCAGTGTATACGACACTCACATTAATATAATTATATAAAATCATCTTTTTTCTAATTGTTTTTACAATCAAATATATTCTTACATTTACAACCATTCATATCAATATTTCTAGAGATTGATTTCCTGTGAAAGATACACAGTGATTTATATGTATCACCTGTATTGTTAGGTGAATAAATAGATATCATAATATTATCATACCGTATTTTTAAATTTAATTTTATTTGATATCCAAGATTTGATATATTCGTACAGTTCTAAAAAATCTCTCCCCTTTATATCTATAATTGGAATATCACATAATTCTGCGATAGTCCTAAAATAATTATTTTGTAATAAGAAATATTCGTTCGTCGCTAAATGAACATCAAACCCACCCCTTTTTACTAATCGTTCTTTAACAGCTTTAATATCTGAATCGATTAAAAACATCGCATTTGTCGATTTAAAATAATCTATAATCCAATGAGGAATAATTTCTACCAGCTCCTTATCAGTTAATTTATTATCCTTCTTATTGATGATGCCGTAAACGAACGATGCCAATGGTGACCTGTCACAACACATTACTGTATATTCTGCACCCATTTTCCCATCCAAAAATAATTGAGTTTGATACATACTATACCATGCAATAGTATTAAACTGTACACCATCCTTACGTGTATATAGCGCTGGAAACGACTCTCTCAAATCTGTTAAATCCGACGAAGATGTATAACAAACGCCTTCTTCATTAAGCCTAGATAAGATGCTAGACTTAAAGCAGGCGGCTGTACCGTCTAAATAAAAAACTCGCTTCTCAGTTTTATCACACATAGTTAAAGTAGCTTATTCTTCGTTAGAAGTAACTGTGATTGAGTTAACAATAGTTTCATGTTATATAGTAAAACTGTCAATGTCATCAGGAAAAGGAAATAACAAAAATAACATAATTAATTTCCGTTCCGTGTGTAGATATGCTGTGCAATGTTGTTAAGAAGGAGAAATAGCAAAACCCATTATTTTCAAACCAGTTTCCGTATGTAATCAATTGCAACTCTGAGCGCGTGACTTGATAAAGGTGAAGTACGCAATTATCGTTAGTCATCTTGTAGTTCCGTCTCTACTTCATGGTTGAGTAATTACAACTGTCTTTCCAATTCTTATTATAAATAATGACGCTGTTTTTTATCTAAAACTGTTTATTGTATAATTTAACTAATAAACAATTCGGTGACGCTTTTTCATGTTCAATCCACGGATCGTCGTTAGAGTTCCAATCATATAGAAGAACTTTACACTCTACACACATAACCTCATCACTGGTTCCTGTATAAAAAAATCCGGCTGACACAAGTTTATCAACTGATGGTGCACGTTTTGGCCAAGAATAAAATGTAGTCACCATCATTTCTTCAGTTATAGCAACACACTTTTTCGCTTCTGAATAATTTTCAATAGATTCTTTTGATTTGGCAAAGTTTTCGTATTTGTATGGTATATAACGAACATTTTTACATTTCGGGTGTAAAAGTTTGTGAATAAACTGAATATGTGTTATAGTATGATATGTTTTCGTTACAAAACCACATTTATTATTACACACAATATCACACGAATCTTCTATAAAATCAAAACCTTCGTTTTCGAAAAAATCTTTTAATAACTTCGCTGCTGTTAAACACGATGATCGATCCATCTCGATGTGGTGTTACTGCTCAACTAAACCGATGAGAAAATCTAAATCATTTCTTAAAAAAATAAAAAATAAAAAAAAATAAAAAAATAAAAAAATATGAATTAGTCGAATGGGGGAATTGAACCTACGAAGGAGGTACACTTAATACCTGATATTATAGGAAGCTATTTTACCGCAGTCGACTAAATCATATTTTCAAGATAATACAACCGTGCGATGACGTATACGTTACTCAACGTATACGTTACGTTTATGATGCGATGACGTACACGATACTTGACGTATATGTTGATACGTTGAACCGATGATGTCAGGCGGGAGGGGGGATGATGACCCCCCCCCCGGTGACGTATGTTTGTTTACAAGGGGACGATGACCTGATGACGTATGTTTGTTTACAAGGGGACGATGACCTGATGACGTATGTTTGTTTACAAGGGGACAATGACCTGATGACGTGTGTTTGTTTACAAGGGGGACGATGACCTGATGACGTATGTTTGTTTTGATAACATTGTGGGGAGGGGGAGGGGGATGACCTTGTCCTCTCGTTCCCATTTTATTACTACTTACATAGTTTTTGTTAACCGCATCGGTCGCTTGTTCCGGACTTCGAACGTTGATTACCCATCGATCTCGTGCATCGATGACCTCACCTCTCTCTTGACTCGAGTGTTGTATACAGTTGTCATCAACGTAATATTTGTTGACTACGTCTTTAACGTCTACAGGAGTATCAACATTTTTCAATCTACACCCTTTAACGTCCACGCTTTTACGTTCATCATCGAGTAGCAGACAATGTGTTTGCATATAAGTCAGAGATACAGCATCCTTTGCTGCATCCGGTTCGTTCAGATTGCGGATCTTTTTGTTTTCAACATCTATATGCCCATCATTCGTAATCTTAAATCCTACAGTATCGCGTAATTGTCTTTTTGTTTCTCGTCGCACGCTCACGGCGCTTTGATGTCTCCCGAACTTGTCCACAACCATTGTACGACTGCACGCTACAAATGATGTGCTAACCGTTTTAAGTAACGACACTGTGGTGACCATCGTGTGTGTAACACAATCGGATCGTCACCCTCTTTCCAACGAAAGATTTCTATACCGCAAAATGAACATCGAACCCTGTCAATTTCATTTGTGTAATGAAAGCCTGCGGCAACCATAGCGGTTGGACTGATGAAATGCACAGGCCATGATGTAAAGGTTTTCAGTCTCTCGTTTTCGACTTCAAAGTCAGGTGTCAAATCTAATCCGCACATGTTGACAGTGTTGACGTCAATGAGTTGTTACACCGACGTTCATAAAATTTATACGATAATGTTGGCTTCACGTAATTCCTCCACAACGGAGATGATTTCGTTGTCGTGTCCGGTGTGACCGGCGCGTTTTGAACTTACCAGCAGTCTCAACCGTTCAACCAGTTCGTTGGGATCGTTCCAGTGTACGTAATCGATACCACGTCCGCTGCGTGGTGGAAACAATCGAGCGATTATCTCTCTGTACTTTAAACCTTTGTTTGTATTTACTTTAGCACCGGGTAAATAATAACGTTTATAAGCGTTAGTGTCCGACAGTATAGACTTGTACGCTGCTAAATCGTTTTCATCGTAGACGCTCTTGTCGGGTTCTTTCATAAACATAAGTTCGTAGAGGCCCGGTGTTCCTCTGTATCGTTTTCCAGCTATGTAGAAGCTATCGTCTTGATTGATCTCCAACACCGAATTGCCTACCATCCATTTGTCTTCAACGTTACGAACACCGTACGTATGATCCATCTTCTTATCTCGATCATCAGACAACGCGAGCAGTAAGTATTTCCTCGCGAGCGGACCTTCGACAGATTGTTCAACGTATTCTTGTGCTTCGTGTCGACCTTCGGGTGTTGTTAAAAACTCTTCAAGAGTTACGTTCGGTGTTTCGACATAAGGCGTTTGTGCCAACACTTCCGTTCTGAGGAAACGAGGTTGTGATGGTGTTTTCGTCTCAACAGCTGCCTTCGTATCTTCATCTTCAACTTTTATTTTTTGTTTTATTTTATCACTGGAGTCATTCAGCTTTTCCGAAATCTGGGTTAACGGTTCCAAAAGAGGTTTGTACTTTCTCGTTAACGCTTCATCGCTCTCTCTGATGTCATGTTTCAACGCGCGATACTTTTGTCTTATGTTATCGCTAATTGCATCGACTTCATGTGTCAATTGCTTGTCATCCATCTTGACACTGATGACTTTCTTGCACAAACTATTCTATTTATGTATAAAACGATCGAAACCCACTCTGTATCTACCTGCGTTTATCGGTGAGTTCTTGTTGATGACTATGAATCCGTAACGATCCTTCCACGCTTCGGCGCACATCGCTTTGAACTCTTCGTATTTCATATCTGTGTTAACGTGATCGTTGTAAACGTGACGTAAATTGAGATCATCTTGTCTGAACAAAACCAAGAAATTGGCATTATCACGCACCAGTTGCTTTGGCACCAGACTATACGTTTGGCAAAGGTACAAAGTGTCCACACCGCTATGCCGTCCCATAGCGAAATATTTTCGTATGTTATTCTGCCGTTCACATACCACATCATCGAACAACATGATTGAATTAGGTACAATTTCGTGCGGAGGTGGTACTTTATCGTTTTCACTGTATGTGAAGTACATCATTCCTTCGTCAGCGAGAGCGTTAAAAACGTCTTCCAACATACGATATTTTGGTTGAAATAATGATTTGGAGAACACGTACAGGTTCTGAAATCGCAGTCCGTTTGAATCGAATAACATGTTAAAGGCAACGTTTGACTTCCCGCTACATGACCCGCCGCACACGATACATCGAACTGTGTTTGGAAACAGTGGACTGTGTTTATTATATGCAACTTCACCGTTGTACTTAGCAGAGTCTACGTTCTTAACATTCAACTTTAACGATTGTTGTTCAATCTTCATCTTAACTCGTTTACGTTCGGTTAAATACTGTGGTAATGCTATTATATCAGATCTGTTTTTTTTATGTATCCACGAATCGTGTTTACCGTCAAAGCCGAGCCAGCGCACTCGCACGCGATCACCTTTACGTTGTAATATTTTCTCAACGAGATACACATCACCAACGCTGGTTTTACTCAATTCTTGTTCATAAAACCCACCTTCCACAACGTCACCCGTATGATCTTTCAACAAGTACGTAACCGGTACGGTTGGCTGAACTCTGTGCACTGTATATATCTCGTTCGTCCAGTTTGGTGTATAACCTTTAGCGAATGTGATTTTGTATTTACTGATACGCACTCGATCGCCTATTTTAAACTTATGTTTCTTGCTCACTTTCCGCGGTACGGTATTTTTTCTTATTCGTTCCAACACAATTTGCTCGTTGCTCTTGTCGACTTGTCGCGGCTTCATCTCTATAGTTCTATGCACTCTGTCGTTGTATTCCACACCAGTTTAGGCAAAAGCGACAACCACCGATAATGGCCTTGCTCGCTGAACGCGCGGTACATGTTCGTTTTCAACGTACGATTAAATCGCTCTACGATGGACGCTTTCTTCTCGCTATACGTTGAATAGTGTTTGACGTTGAATCTCTTTAGTAAAGCTTGTACGGTAGTGTTAAAGTACTCTTTCCCCTTATCCGTTTGCAGGTATTTCATTTTATTTTTTACAATTATTGGTTCGAGAGCATGTGCTACTTCAACACCCGATTTAGTTTTTAAGGGAATCGCATATGCATACTTGCTAAATGCGTTTATTACCGTCATTAGATATTTGTACCCCTTGTTCAACTTGGCATGCGGTATCATTTCCACCAAATCCGCTTGGTAGAGATCGTGTAACCCCTTCACCTCCACCGCACGTCTGGGAAAGTTCCTTCTCACCGGTCTGTGCAATTCTTTTGCAATAGTTTTGCGTACGTTTTCCATATCGCCACCCGAAACGCGAATCGCAAAATTTTGGTACGAGATATACCGTTACGTTTTCACTGAACCTCACCGACTTCATCGTCGTTACTGACAGTGTGTTGCTCCTGCAAGCGAGTCTTATATCAACGTATATCGAACGCATAATTTATAGCGGATTTTCTCGCTTGCTGAATTATCTCGCGTCTGGGTTGACAGAGTTTATAATGACCGTACGCCAGTGTTGTTTCACCGTCATCCAAGACATATCGTTTGTCATCGTATGGTGACAGCGATAATTTTGTAAGCTTTCTTGTGTATATGTTATGTTTTTCGCTTTGGATAGTCTGCGCCGTAGTATAAGTTTGAGAAGTGGTCTTTACACATTGTTTATAAAGTTGATGTTTCAACTGTGTAGCTATCGCGGAACGTGGCACACCTTTTGCTACCTTTTTCTCTTTATCGTTTGCCGTAACGAATGAATAACATTTTGCGCGCAACCCGACAAATTCAAGTATCGGTATTCCATTTGTTTCGTCTTTAAAAGTACCCAACTTTTTCTTGTTTGTTTCAATATAGCACGGATGTGCCTTAGGGTACTCCGACGTGTCAAAGAGTTCGAGATGCTCCTCCATGTCTTTGTACACATCGTCGGTGCGAATGTCGTACAACAGAGAGTCAGTGTCCGTCATACATAGACGTGCACGTGACCCGTACGTATTCATCGTGAATCCGTAATGGAACCGATACATAATCAGCTTACTAATATCCAATACACTGAACCCAACGTACAAAGGTCGGTTCAGTGTAATGAATGTTTTTTTCATCGTGAGACCTACCAGGTCCTCGTTATAGATGAAGAAATGTTGTAGCCTGGGGTTAGCGGTTAGTTTGTGAAGTTTCTTCTCGTTTGGAACTAACTTGAAATCGATTCGCTTTCGTACGTTTTCCAACGATTTTCCGTACGGTGCGTTATTCATTAACTTAAAAAAGTCTTTTTCAAAGGTGTTTCTGGCTTCCTTTCGTCGCTCCGTATTAAAATCGATGAAAGGTTTCAACCATACGCACTGTGTGAATGCTAACACACGGTGAATCGCTTTCAACTCCATTCCTAGTTCGAGGTAGAGTTTCAATGTTCTGTAATGAACAATGTATTTTGTCTTGTCCTCGAGGGACGTTATCAGTTTCTCTACCTTACCGTTACTACACACAAAGTCTTTTAACAGCTTCATGCGATAGCAGTACGGTGAAAGCATACTGTCCGTAATAGTACGCTTTTCAGGTGCTAAAGGGTAGTCACTGTGTAAGTCGTGTAGGTAATGTGGATACCCCAGATCGACTTCCAGGATATAACCGGTGTCACCATCGTCGCGTAACGCGTGCACGTTCAACGTATCGATCACTGTACGTTCCAACCATCGAAAACCGGACAGTGGTAAAGGCTGTGTCATAGCCGTTCCGTACAGGTTGGTACAATCGAGGTAAAGTAAATAGTTGTGCGGCTTGCTTGCGTCATAATCGGGAATGTACGGGTTGTTGGCTTTGGCGTACCTATTAGAAATTGCTGCTAAGCCGCCACGGATACCTCTTTCGATGTACAGGTGTACGTCTATATCGCGGAGTAACTCTAACCTGACTCCTGTCATTTTCAGCATCGCGTTCCACGCTAAACCGGCGGTGGTAAAAACGTTACACGGATCGAGTTCGTAGTACTGCAGGCTCATGTTTCGAAAGTTTTCAAATACTTCAGCAAGCAGTAGTACATCCGTTTTTAAATAAAGGTCATGATAATCACCGAACGTTTGCATGTCGAAAGCCGACCAAACCGTTCGAGCGTGCGCGTAATCTTCTTCGTCTATATCCGACTCTGTCAACCCGTTGTAAAAATGTACGCGGTCCGGTAACTGCCTCTCGTCAAATTTTGAATCGTCCGTAACGTATTCGTAAGGGTACACACCTTTACGTAACAGTAAATCAACATTACGCGTGTAAAATTGATTAAGGATTTTAAATTTATCCGCGGATAAGTTGGAGACGAGTTTTTCAAGTGACGCGTTCATGAACCGCAGAGAATCGAGAAACCGGAGCTGACCGAGTGTAACGGAGATGTAACGTTCGCTTGTAGTAGCGATACACGTTATTTCATCTTCCTTGTACTTTCCGAAACCTTGCATCAAATGATCCGAGTCATAGCCACTTAAATTATGGAAAAAAACCGGAACGTGTGTTGGTATTTTGTAATTTATATTACACGCATTGTGAGCAGCGCCTAAATAGTTACCCGTTATGTGGCAATGATTTCGAACCGTGTCGTCCGTTAACGGCTGCTTGCACAGATGACAGTGAGTGGCGTTTCGGAATGACCGTTCATCGGCCGCTGTCATTTGGATCGGTTTATTAAACTTTCTATCGAGTCGTTGAACGTCGGCTAAAAGCACACGAAGGAACGTGTCCACCACGTCTCTACCGCGGTATATTACAGGTTCCTTGACGGCGTTTCCCATCCAGTCAACTATCACATAGCAGAAACTGGCTGGTATATGATGTGCCACGTTTTTACCGGTGGTCGGAACAATAAACGATTCGAAGTCAGCGTATACCGTATAAGGTACGCGGTGACAAAGTGAAAAGTTTTTAAAATACATCCACTTTTCGTCCTCGTCAGGAAGTTTTACTTTCTGTACTCCGTGCTGAGAACAGTTGCGTTCGTGTTCTTCAACTCGTTTTCGCGCCGCGTTAGTATCTTTATTGTCCGCAAATCTGTGTAGACAGTAGTTGCAATAAAACGAAGTGCCCTTTCGTTTTGTCAACGACGAAAGCATACGCGAAAGGTTCCGTATGAGGCAGTAGTGAGTAGTGTTCGCGTCGGACAGTAGCAGTAGGTTTACGTGGTACTTTCTACCGCGATGTTCAGTGATACGTAAAGGATATACCTCGCCTTCATAGCCAAAAACGTTAACGGATATGTTTTCGTTTAATTTTTCGAACCGTTTTATCTTATTGAGTGCGACGGGATAAGGAATGTCCTTCATGTTTATTTCTTCTTCGTACGGAAGGTAATGGCTAACGCGATGCGGGTTACACGCGATCGGGTGTATACCAGCGAGCACAGACCACAAGAAACACTTTTCATCGTCTACATTTTTTATATTGATAATTCCTTTCTTACTGTTTGATAATTTCGATGGTGTAGGTAGAAAGCTCGACCCCACAAGAGGGTTGTATTTTGTAATATTTAATTCCACCGACTCGACACCGTTTTCGACCCACCCGCTTCCGTCACGCGTGAATTTGTCAACGGATTCCATTATTTTCTCGCTAGCTATCGAATACTGTTCATCGATATCGTCATACTGTGACTTAAGTTCTGTACGCGATCTGAATACCGCATTACAATAAATATTTTCGGTGTTTATTAATTTTTTAAAAGATACACGAACTGCTAAATACCATTTTATATAATTATTTAATGCTACGGCTTCGCTACACATCTTATCAACAACCGTGTGTTTGTAATCTAATAATACTGTTTGTGTGTTTAGTGTATTGTCAAGTATCATAAATTTTATAGTAATTACATTACCATTGATAGCACGGTGTTCGCTGCTGCTGCCGCTGCTGCTGCTGCTGCTGTCGGTCATTGTGAAAGGAGTGAGGCCGGCTTCGCGTCGTCGGTTCCCTATATAGACAGTCCGGTAACCGGTGACTCTGTCGCCGCGCGCCCTTGACCGATCGGCCTCGCGAGGAGCAGCGGTGCGGGGTAGGTAGTCGTCCGGTCGTGACCGACGACGCGCGTTGCGGTGGGTGGGGTGGGGTGGGGAGTGCGGTGTCGGAAGCCGACGTCCGTGACCGATGCGGTGCGGGGTGCGGGGTAAAGGTGTGGGATGGTGGTGCGGGGTAGGGAGATAGGTTCCAGCCGGTGTCCGTGACCGAGAGGTAGGCGAGGTGCGGAGTACAGGATGCCGGCGACCTTGGCCGAAGCGCGCTCGTTGAGTCGCCTCGCGCGGGATGTAGGGTGCGGGGTACGGGGGGCTGGGTTGTACGACCGGTCGTGACCGAAAGCAGATGGTGGCCCGAGACGACGCAGGGTGGGGTGCGGGGTGACCGTGACCGACGGACTCGAGTGGGGTGCGGGGTGGGGGGGGGGGGTAAACCCGGTCGTTGCGGAGCGACAGACAAAGTAATTGAACAAAATATGTAGGCGAGGTGCGGGGTGGTGGCGAGGCTCTGGGTGCGGTGTGGGGGTGCGGGGTATAATGTCATCGTCCGGTCGTGACCGAAAGCAGATGGTGGCCCGTGACGACGCGGGGTGGGGTAGGAAGCAAAATTATAGCCGTTACCGTTGCGGTGGTGGTGCGGGGTAGGGTGTCGTGACCGAAGGAGATGACGCTTTAGAAGGAAGGAACGTGGTCGGGGAAAACAGAATAAATACGCCAGTGTTTCCCTGTGCAGTCATCAGTACTCGCCATGGAAGGAATCGTTGCGAACGCGAAGACAGTTGAAAATTTTTTACCAAAAAGAGACTTGTCAAGTCTTTCTTTAGGAGTAAAGTATCATATAATTCACATGAAATTTGTGAAAACGAAATTCGGGGAGTCAGTTGTGGTAGATTTGGAAGATACCGGAGCCTGTCCTCAGCCGGAGGATAAACTTTTCTATGTATACCTACCTAAAAGATGGTGTGACGTATTTACAGAGGAGCAATTGAAAGCTGTGAAGCCTTGTGTCCTATCACTATGCGTAACCTCACACACTCCGCTGGCGAACGAGAAAGTGAGCGTGCAGTTGGATATTGATTATGTGAGTATGATATTTCAGTACCACTAATAATTACTTATACAGAAGTGGTTATGTATTAATTTTTTCTCTTTTTTTCCAGACCAAATAAACGAGAACAGGATTGATTTATTATAATAATAATAGTAATAATAACATTAATAGTAAAATGTTTTTAAATGATGAAGTAGACTTCTCTATTTTTTTTGTCGTTTTTTAATGTTAACTATTCATTTTCAGAGAAAGAACAAGGTGTTGCTTGGATCTAATATTGTAGAAAAACTTTTAAACAGAGAAATAAATGGTAATAATAGATTATATTGTCAATGCAACATGATTAAATTCGATTATAATTTTAGAAATAATCGTAAGACACTGAGTAGATGGATATCAATACGAAACGAAAAGAATATTTACAAAATGAAAGTATTTATTCGTAATGAGTTTTTCAAACTCTTCAAAACATCAATTAGTTATTGTAACAACCATAATATTGAATATCTTCAAATAAAAGATTTGCTAATTGCTAAAACAAAGCTGGTTAATCAGATATACTATATGATGTATAATTTTACTGGTACAGCGTATACCTCGCTAGTAAAAAAATATGAGTGGTCAAGGCATGACTCTAGCGGATGTCCGCTTCGTAACCGTTGTCGCGTCTGTTGTTATCTAAAATATCAAAATGACTTTAATTCAGAATACATGTTTTTTTAATACCACACTAACTATCATTTGATGTGTCTACATTCTTTTGTATTTGATCAAGTATTATTAATTGTAGGAAATTATATTCTGTTTTTAATTATTAAAAAACGTATGTGGTTTATAACATAAAAAGTTGAGATAAACAATCATTAAAGTGTTAATTAAATTTTTATGTGTAATTAAATTTTTTAAAAGATTTCTCTCATAGTTACAGAAACCTTGTTTCGATGTTATGTGTTTGTGCGAATGCGAGGGAGATGTATGTCGTTCACCACCATATGGTGACCACTGTAACATTCTGAGTGCTTGTGAGTGGAGAGAATTTACACTCTGAAGAACAATTGTTTTAAAAAATTATTTTGACGAAAAAATGTAATTGGTTAAGGCATAATTCCACTGGATGTGCGCTTTATAAGCGTTGTTACCACTGTTATTATCTAAAATACTAAAAAGAGTTGAATTCAAAGTTTTGGTGTACCATTTTACACATGTAGTTAACACCATATTAATTATCATTTGATGTGTGTCTACATTCAGTATGTTATTATTAATATATTACAAATCAACATTGTAATATTGTATGTTATTAATTATTATTATTATTGTTAGACATATAAGGCTTGTTTTGGTTGTAGTAAATGTAATTATTATTTTGTTAATTATATGTGTGTGTGTGTATGTGTGTATATATACATATATATATATATATATATATATATATATAGAGAGAGAGAGAGAGAGAGAGAGAGAGAGAGAGAGAGAGAGAACCTTCAAGGCTGCAAAAGAGAGAGAAAGCGAGAGAGAAAAAAGATTATTTTGTATAATTATGTAAATATATATATATATATATATAGATAAAGTGTCTATTTTGTTTAGTTATGTATATAGAGAGAGGGCGTATGTTTTGCTCAATTATAATTGTCTTGTGAATATAGAACATGTGTGTGTAGAGAGAGAAAAAACTTATAGCTTATGATTTGATTGTAAAAGCTTTTGATATTATTAAAAATTATATATACATATAAACCATAACCTATGTTATTTTTATTATTATACCCCTTATACAAAACAATTATTCCTATCATACTTGAATAATCGTAAAAGCAGTAGAGATGTACGTCTCTCACATGGAATGTAACAGCAAAGAAACCGGTTTTTATAGTAGAGAAAGAGCGCTGCAAGTTACAACAGCTTGCCTGTGCCGGCTCTACGTCAACCTCACACACACACACACACACACACACACACACACACACACACACACACACACACACACACACACAGAGCTTTATAAAACACGGACGCCAGCTATCAGTCCCTCTTTGAATACATTAACGGAACGTGGTAGTGTTTCACACACACACCGCTTGTACCAGCTTAGATGCTGTTTGACTGGTTTACAGGAGAATCGTCACAGGAGTAAATATATTTATTCAGTTAACAATTTTAGTAACGCATGATAAGAATATATGTTTTCTAAACAGTATTCAAATCGATGCATCTGTTTTATATTAACACAATATAAACATTATAATAATACAATATCCGGTTTTGAGTACCGGAGGAACCGCGTCGGGATGTCATTAATCACCAAATTTCGGAACCCGTCAGGTACCTATTGTCCCAAATTTTAACCGATCAATTTCGCGTAACGGTTTCTCCTCCCCGTCCAGAGTTTAGACATACAGGACTTGTTTTAGGGTGTACCCCCCATCCGTTGATTTAAACATTTCGGGTGTCAAAATTCGGACACCAAAAATTTCGGGTAACCCCATCCGTTGATTTAAACATTTCGGGTACTAAATTTCAGACACCGAAAATTTCGGGTACCCCCATCCGTTGATTTAAACATTTCAGACATCACGCCCTCTACGTCGTCGTCATGTGGGCGTACCCACAAATTTCGGGTACCCCCATCCGTTGTTTTAATCATTTAGGGTACCAAAATTCTGACATTAAAAAAATTTCGAGAGAGAACGATTATTTTGTTACATCAAAATAAACCAGAACGCGGAAGTGTTTTAACATTCGGACACCAGCTGCCAGGGCCTCTGTCATGCAAATTTCGGGTACCCCCATCCGTTGATTTAAACATTTCGGGTAACGGTACCCGATACCCCCAAAATTTCGAGTAACGGTACCCGATGACATAGCCTCTGCGCGTCCGGGCAACCGCCGAATTCCGGGTACCCCCATCCGCTACACATTGTTTTCGGCTACCAAATTTTGGACATGCAGAAACCACGGCCTCCGTGACGTCTTGAAACAGGTTTTAGCCATGCGGACGCCAGCGACTTGGGCCTCTGTATGACGTCATGAACTGGAACACGGAAGTGTTTCAGTCACACATACACACACATACACACACACACACAAAACAGTGACGTCACATGGACAGCTCGGACACCAGCTGCCAGTGCCTCTATGACGTCATGAACTGGAACCCGGTAGTGTTTTCGTTCGGAACCCGGAAGTGTTTTCGAACACTCACTTTCCCTCTACTTTTGACTATTTCCACTACTCTCTGTTCGCACTACTGGCTTTGGAGAATTAACAATAATCCCCACTCTCCTTTCGTTTAATGGAGGGGAATTTATAACAATGTTCCTTGCTCTTTTAACAGATTTTGGTGAATTTGTATTGTTACCGTTATATCTCTGCCTATCTTCAGGCACAGCCTGTATATTTTCTGTATAGTTATTACTGCCCGTTGCCCAACTTTCACCTACAGTTGGTAGATATAGTCTTCTTTTAGCTGGTGGAGGGATTTTAGCATTTCTTCTGCTTGCATGCCTATACGTGTGTTTGTTAAAGAGAGAGAGAGAGAGAGAGAGAGAGAGAGAGAGAGAGAGACAGAGAGACAGAGAGACAGAGAGAGAGAGAGAGAGAGAGAGAGAGAGTACGCACGTGTGTACGTGTAAAACGTAACAGAGGCGAGTAGCAAATAAGAGTTTCAAGAATAGCTTTTGACTTTAGCACAAGTTACAAGACAATCAAAAAGTAAACAAAAGACTTGATTGCTTTCCGTTGTTTCGTGGAAGCGTTTATCCAGTACTGAGAAATCAAGTATAAAACAGTGTTTGAGAGTAATAAATTTCTCTTGCAGTCACAGCGATTGAAACACCAAACACAGATGCGAGCGATACCTTGAAGTGACGAGACACCGCAATACAGTCTGCAGCGATCACCGACCTCTTAAATGCGTTCTCGTTACCTGTAAAGTTTTGGCGTAATAAACAAACAATGTACTACTTGCTTACACTCCCCTTTGAGGTATCTATTAACTGTAGTATTAAAGTAAAATAATAAACAAAAAATATTTATTGCTTCTGTATAGGAATTAATACAAATAAATAGAGTTTATATAAATATATATAAACAAATAATAATACAAAATGAAAATGAGAAATAACCCCCAAAGTACTGGAGAGGATGACTAATGCCTTATGGTCTCACACCTTTATAAAGGGAAATATCCCATCGATCTATACTATTTAGATCGCGTGCTGACAGGCAAAGTGAACGGCAGAAAACGTTTCGAAGCATGTATAGCTTCCCCCAAACAGGGGGAATAAAGCGTTTGGCGCTAAGTTAACACGTGTAGTAAATGAGTCATTTAGTCAGTAATGCACTTGGTTTGACACATTACAAACACTAAGTAAAGGGGTAGCAATGCAATAGAGTTTTTAATGAATAAAAATCATGTAGAATTTATTGGAGCCTAACCTATTATTGAGTTCATAAGAATATTAGATGCATTGTTTGATTACTTCAATTGTAGGGACCCATAATTAATACAAATAAACATATGAATGTATATAAACAAATAATAATAGAAAATGAAAATGATAAATTACCCTTTAAGTACTGGGGAGGAAGAGTAATTGCCTTATGGTCTCACACATTGATAAAGAGAAATATCCAAACGCATCTCCAAGTGGTGGGGGATGGGCAAGACCTACGTGTTGCAAACGCGGCTCTGGAGACCGAGTGACAGCCGCTATAAGCTGTCCCTCACCTACTTGTCATTATCAAGTAGAGGTAAGGGCACCCTCTTGCCCTTGGGATGAGAAATTGCCCCTAACGACGGATGACTTTCCATTGATCAAAGACGTAGGATGTAGGAAACAAGGTGAAACAACCACATTAAATATCCTTATGGACACCTCAACAGGAAAAACTGGTCTCTTTAATCCGGTAAGACAGGCAGTTTGTGGGAGAACACCCAGACAGAAAATCGGGCTGAACGTTAAGCCTGTAGGTGGCAGCCCCACCATACGTCTTACTCTGCGATATACTAGTAACATATCCAGGGGACATAATCATTACCAAATTGTCTCAAATAAGATCTAGACGGACGGATCAAGAGTTGCTATAAGCCGAAGGGGCGGAGAGGTGTAGGACGTTCAAGGAAGATCTGGAGCGACAAGCTCAACTCTTTGTCTCTTTGACACCGGAACAAACCATACTTGCTTTAAGCCTTGAGGATGATGATGACAATGATGAAAATGAAAAATCAGTGTGAATAATTCACTAAATTTGGAAAGTAGGAATTAGTAGTGAAAATTAAAATTTCCATGAAATTCCACAGTTTATTTGAAAAGATTAATTATTGAACGTCGCAAAAATTTATAAAAGTGGTGAATTTATTTTTAAAACTGACACCACATTCTATTTAGAGAAATAATTTCCAAAACGTAGTATATAATAGAAATTTTTTAAGTGTAATTCTGTAACGGTATTTGAATTTATTTCATCTTGTGTTGCTCCGGTCACCACAAACCTAATGTCCTTGCATTTTATAAGATCAATAAAAAGAAGTTGTTTAATCATTTTATATTTTTTTTATCAATGAAAAACAGTATATTAAAAAAATTTGATTAGTCAGAGAGACCTTTAAGGTTAAATTAGTGTACTTACTGCTAAGGATACAACAAAGGTTACACAAGATAATCACAAAAATACCATAACGTTTTATTACAAAGGAATAAATTTACAAACAACTCAAATTATCACACACATTAGTTATCTGTATAAATCACCACTGCTCTTAATTATTCGCACTGCAGGATATCAGTACATTATTTTACAAGTTTCTAAATCTATGAAAAAAAAGGAAAATTAAACCTGCTAACTTTTTAGTATTCTAAAAGTAAAGGCTTCAAGGTCGTTTGAAGCCTTCAAGGGCTCGGAAGTCAAGTTTTGGAATGGACACCAAGATCGCCGTCTTGACGGATCCTGACTGTTATGTAGGTTCATTTAAAACAACACTCACGACGTGAAGTACGTCACAAAACACAACATTGTTTAAACTCTAAGTCATGTCTTCAGGAATAAAGAAGCATTATTTTTCAAGGGATGCTATCACTAGATAGATAGCTAGTTACAGTTCTAAATGGATTACAATTTGACTAAAGGTCTTCCTGAACTTTATTTTCATTCCTTTTTACTTTTTTCTCTTAAAGTTTCTTAATTCTGGGTACTTTTTAATATTAGCTAGTAACAAAAGTTATAATCCTTTTTAGTAATGCCAATTGTTTGCTATAAATAAACTACCTAAACATATCAAAAGTAAAGTTTTTAGAAAGGCTGCTACTTTGTTTCTCTGCAACAACAAAAAATTATAACGTAAAATTTGAATGCTACTCAGTTTTACTCAGATTATATATAGACTCATGATTAGTAATTGTTTATTAGACTAAGACATGCAAGTAATGTTGAGTTGAAGTACTGTTAGAACCAAGCCTAGCGGTGTTCTTCAAAGAACACACCCTTGTCGAGGCGCCTGTCTGACGGGGAGAAAACCATACAACAAGTCACGTACAGGGTGAAGAATCATAAAATGTATTGTACTAAAAAAAAGCAATAAAGTTTAAGTGAAATCGAGAGAAAGCTGAGTGTTCAGACAATACAGTCCGTTAGAAATAGAGTGAGAGGTAAGAGCGAGCGAACCTTAGGTGGCGTCCCTCCCCTCTTTGTTGTATAAGTTTTGCACGTGCTGTTTTTTGGCGAATGAAAGAAAGCGTCACTTTTTGAGTGGGTGAAATTAGCTAGTAGGGTTGGAGGAAATCAAATATCGCGGCACTTGAAACCAATGGGAACGCGATTTGTAAATACTGAGTGTGGGTAAGGATTGTGTGTGTATAAAAAAACGTAGTTCGGAAATTTGTCGGGAGTCTACGGAGAACATTACAGCTATCAGACTCGTTACCACGTATTAAGATTTAATAACTAAAACTTGCGATAATTAGTATGAGTAAAGTATTCGTGTCGTGCATTAATTTTATTAAAACCGGTATTGCAGTGGAAGAAATATATTAAAATCAAAGTAATCATTATGATAAATATACTGTATCTTGGAGATAAACTATCAAACTCCATATCAACGATAATCTAACACGTGAATCGGGAAGTTACGAAGCGTTGAAGTGTATTCGGTATGAATTACTGATATTGCGAGCACTCAGCTTAATAACATATTTACTAAGGTGTCAGAATAAATAGTAGTTATACACAAATTACATGCTAAATCAGTAAGTAGATGTGAGCTGTGTAGTGAAAGGTGAAAGTGAAACCGAAGTAATTAAAGTGTTAGTGTCAACGATCGTCGACAACAGGATCGTCCGAATCGCCGTCGAACGCAAAGCTCCAGGATCGCAGACTCCGAGGGAAGGAATCACTAACACAAACGGAATTCAACCAACAAGTAAACAAATTTGAACATTAAACTCACGTTAATTCATGTATCTTTTTGTAAATCTATTACTATTGGCAATTCAATCTGTCTAAGAACCTACTTTCAAATCAGAATTGATGAGAAGATATAATTTAAATATTGTGAATCATTTAAGATTGTATGTAATTTGAAATGTGTTAATGAAGATTTTTATTAAAATTAGGATTCATTCAACTCAAATTGTGTTAATAATCATTTTGATACCCTGAGATAATTTTAAGAGTCGCCATCAAAGCAAGAGTTGACAGCTTAGTATTAGTGAATTACACATATATTTTTCTAGCTCTAGACTGCAAGGGTGGTAGAATGTCTACTGCAAATCTTTTTCAAATTTTATTAGACTTTTAAAATATCAACAAAATCGGTTTAAAATAAAATAGATACATAACTGTAACACGTAACAGTCCTAATCCTCTTCGTCGGACAAACTGAATAGGTATACTAAAAAGCATAGATTATTTTTGAAAGCGTTATTTAACCGAATGTGAAGCCACAATTCATCAAATTAATATCTATTCATATAATATTTTATTTATCCGTAATCATGAACTTTCCTTTGACTCCTCTAGAGACATTAAAAAACGGATAGTATCTGCTAATAGGTGTTACTAAGGACTGGTGAAACATTTTAAGTCAAAATTAATAAGTAAAGATACAAAAGCCACCCTATACAAGACCTTGATCAGACCAGCCCTGATATATGGCTCGGAATGCTGGTTGCTAAAAAAACTAGATGAGCAGAAACTATCCGTGTTTGAGAGGAGGGTACTGAGGAGAATCTATGGCCCTGTGAGGGAAAACGACATTTGGAGGCGACTGCATAATCGAGAGTTGTACGAAAGGTTTAAAGATCTTCCGATCGTGCAACTCATACAAATTAACAGATTTCGTTGGGCTGGTCATGTGGAGAGAATGGCGGAGGATAGAATCCCAAAAAGAGTTATGAATTATTTGCCGATTGGGAAGGAGAAGTAAAGGAAGACCGCGTACAAGATGGCTGGACCAGGTTGGTAAGGAGGCAGTGAGGCTGGGTGCAGCAAACTGGTGGACGTTGGCCGGGAGTAGAGACCAGTGGGGAAGATTTCTTTTGGAGGCCATGGCCCGGACTGGGCTGTAGCGTCGAGGATGTATGTCACGAACTTTCCTTATTTTATGAACGCTTCCATATGCTCTGGAGTCCTATCAATCCTGGAATTTTGTTCTACTTTATATTGGCTTATAAAATTCCACGCCTTTCCATATCCTGTCTACATCCGTCTCTATCGTTCCACGCCGTTTCATTTCTTCGTCTATGCCACACTGACATCTCTTTGTAGATCGTCTCTACCGCTCATTCCTCCCGGCTTCAATTGCAAAATCCGTTTTAGGAGTTTTTCTTCTGTAAACATATCCAAACCATATTTATCGTTATATTTGATATCGATTACTACTGTGCGTGCTATCTCCGCAATATCCCTTACCCTGTCATTTATTAAACACTCTATTCGTGATCTGCCATCGATATCCTCCAAAAGTCAATTTCCGTTGCTTACATTTCTTTCCCTATAGCTTCGATTGGAAACAAGCCTCCCTCCGAGCTACAGATTGTTATTCTCTTCGCTGATGGGTTTACCTCATGATTTTGTCACGTCATTGCAGGACGTTCTACATGCTTCTCGCCTATCCCAGCAGAGCCCAGCTGTAATGTTGCGTGCGTACGTATTGCTGCTTTGAGACGAAAGACAATTACTTGACACTTAACATGCGTCAACAATTTAGGCTGTTCTTCACCGGTCATGCGCTGTGTTCTTCAGAAGTGTTGACGCGTAGTATGGATTATCCTGGAACACTTGTGCTATCTATTTAAACAACGACAGCTGCCGGTTACAAGTCAGTTTACTTCACGCGATTACTCAGTGCATTTCAAGTGGCTATTATTGAAAGCTGATTATTGTGCGGGACTCTATTAGTTGACATTATTGTTACGTGTGGACAAATTTAATTTGAATTATTGTACGAGTATAATCTTGTTGAATAACTTGTTGGTTACAAACGGTTAATTGTGAGAATTAAAGCTGGTAATTAGTGATTTTATTGGTTTCTTGTATTTTGTTTTCCACTGTACCGTACGACGATCAGTGTGACCGTCGTAACAGTATGCTGTTTAACATTGAAATGCATTTCCGTCCCTGCGTATTTCTTTAACACACTGCTTCGCCCAATGTCCCGTTTTGTGTGATATTTATTTCTAAATGCAGCCTGTGCAGCGTTCAATAAGCTGACCATTGCCGAGTACTAAGTCCTATCGATGCAGGAATCATGTATAGCGCGCGCGTATCATATGTCACATTAAGCATTTTACTGTCAATAACTATGGCAGTAGAATCTGAGCGGAGCGGCATTGCATTACTTATTGACAGATGTCAGAATACGTTAACATAGGACACCATTAGTGCATTCGCTTTGCTACAAGACTTAACAAAACTATCAAGAGCAGACGTTACAAGAGCATAAAAAAAATCAATGCTCATCGATTATGTACTACGGTATTACCCACAAAGAAATTTCCTTCCAAATTGCCATCTCCAGTTTATTATTATTATTTTTTTGCTGTCCATATCTTTCTAGATGATTATTGGAAATAAAACAATTAGAGAGTTAAGGAGCGTTTAACAATAAATATTCTGGATACAATTATAAGTAGACAGATGGGTATATGTTTGTTAAATGGAATCTGAAAAGACTCTGGATTGCAGATGTCCAAAATTAAAACCAAGGTGATGGTTTTTTGTGGAACTAATCCCGTACGAGCAAAACTTGTTATAGACGGTACTGTCCTGGAACAACCTAGCAGTTTTGAATACCTGGGCAACAGTGTGTCTTATAATGCGAGCAACGACGTGGTGAACAAGTCGCATAAGTTCAACCTTATGCGAACCCTTAAGTCAAAAAGTAAAGAAACACGCCTAAAATTCTACAAGGTGATGGCTCTTCCCACACTTCTTTATGGGTCTGAGAAATGGACTTTAACGAAAGGCCATCTCAGTCGCATCCAAGCGGCTGAGATGAGATTTCTCAGGCACATGGCAGGGTATACTCTCCATGATCATAGAAGAAACACAGATATACGGCAGGAACTGAATATTATGAGTATACTTGACAGGATCGCCCAGTATCGGCTGAATTGGTGGGAACATCTTTGCCGAATGGATGATTGCCGCATCCCCAAACAACTATGGAACTATAAGCCGAGGGGACGGAGAGGTATGGGACGTCCGAGGACCAGCGCAATACCGGACTATGGGCCGTAATATGGGCTGGAGTGACCAGTGTAATATTTGCCTATTTCAGACCGGAGCAAACCAGTCTTGGTTTAAACCTTGAGGATGATGATGATGATGATTATAGGTAGAGATTTAAATTGGTACTGACACTTCACAAGGATTGTGACAGACATACAACGACAGATGGGGGCGTAACATTCAACGCTGGACACCGATTCAACGGGAAAGAACAGATAGCCCCTCAAGGAGTGGTTCATAGCTCGTCAGTAATCTACTACAAAGTTGGCAGTATTTTGTAGCCAGCAAATATTAGATAGCTAAAAAGTATTTAGAAATCTCTGGGTCGATTCCAGGGCGCATCATAAAATTGAGGTGCACCCCCGGCTTTTAAGTGTAGCCTGAAGATTGATACATAATCCTGGCCACACTAATTTCTTAATATTTTCAAGTAATGCAGCCCACACTGCCTAACTTCTGAGTTAATCAAGTGGCAAAAATCGGAGCCGTTATACACTACTGGCAAAAAACGTAATACACTACTTGCAGAAGAAACTATATTGAATAATATCATAAAATTATATAATTGTTCCTAGAAACTTTGAGTTACATATATAGAAAATCATAGGCGTAACTTGGAGTTGCAAGGGGGTACTCGCCCCCCCCCCAATGTTCCGAGCATTATAAAATTTAGTTTCAAGTTGTTATAAATAAAAACTAACTAGTAGTCAAACAGGGGACAGTTTCTATACTTGCGAGCACAGTACGCGCAATTTATCAACGTCTGTACTATCAGACGACTAGTTGCCATACATTTATTATTTTTATTTCTTTCGAAGAAACTTGTAAGTGGAATGTTTGACAGATTTGAATGATATACGTCAAAAGTTGTGTTTGAAAAAAATAAACGCTAGAGACCTAATTAACTGGAATAAAATGTGTGCCTTTTACACAAACAAAGACTTGCTTTGGAACACATCGTAATGAAATAATAAGGGCAGCTGTAGGCCTACTTCTAGGAATTTACTCTCTTTACTTTCCTCTCTTTGTCACACATATTGTTTATGTTTATAGGCCTACAATATATTTGTTGTAGGTAAACATACGTGGAAGTACAACTTATGAAGAAAGGTTTGTTGATCATTAACAAATGAAATTGTCCCTTATTTACTAAGTAAAAATTATTAGTAAATTTTCTAATTTTGTACATAAAACGTTTTATTAATTTTATTATATAGATGGCCTCACTACATACTTGAATTTATGAAGCTTTACCCCCCCCCCCCAAGTTAGGCCCCAAGTTACGCCCATGTCGAAAATTACGAATAAATATTGTAGAAGCCTATAAAGTCTTGTATTTTTTATCATTAATATAAAATATATTCTTGTTTCATGCAATTACAATTTACAGTAAGTATGAATAAATGTATGAAACTCGTTAAAGTAAACGGTAGTTTTAACACTGATTAAAGACACAGTCATCGTCTGTGATGCTAAGTGTAATAAAACTAATAAACCATAATATTCTACGCAGATAGTTCTGAATATGAGAGAGAGAGAGAGAGAGAGAGTAGCAAAGAGAAACTAGGGAAGGTATAATCTTCATTGTATAAAGACATTCATGGTTAGCGTTACTGTAGATGAAATTGTACACACCCTTTTAGGTTCAGCGCTAACGGCTAGAGTAAATGTCAACATTTAAGACTCCTTCAGCACCACTTAGGAATATTTACTTCGTACTCGATTGTCTTTATTGCAAGCGCTGTGGAAAATATACATTACAAGCGCTATGGCTTATAAGTATTACAACGCTCCCTTTCGTCTAACAAAATTATCTAATATTTGTGATGTTAGATAAAAAAATACTTACCCACGGGTAACTACCCGGACTTACCCTTACTTATCACGGATATTACTTTACCTGGGCGCCAGAACAAATCCCAGATACAATTGACACGGTTTCAGATTAGCTCAGCGCATGGAGACACTCTTTCTCAGGATTCGTTCAGTGATTGTGGTTTTCAAGGGGAATCGTTACAAATAACACTTTAATATTTCTTGATTATTTTAATGAACGTTTAATTACTTATTTTTAAACTTTAAATTGTTAATGGTAGGACTTAATTCTACCCTAACACTTATAATTATTGAGTGAGTGTGAAAAGTAATGATTAAGACGCTCAAACGACCTATAGCTCTTACCTGGTTTGATTAAGAGATTTCTATCTCCCAAACCAGTGCTAAAGAACAGGTCTGCAATAATTTGCACGTCCAATACTACACACCACTTTCCATTCAACACTCCTATACTATATTAGAGCTAATCTTATAGTTAAAATACAAAGTGTGCTTTTCTTAGTGTCCTTTTAAAATTGTTTATTGTTTTATTTTTGTTTAGTGTTTATTTCATTGATCAATGAATTTATTTCTTACTGTTTGATGCGTTGACCGAAGATAGGAATCTGTAGAGGTCCTCCTTTTGATGGTGTTGCACAGAAGAATGGATGTTGATCAATGATGTTGAAGATGGCCTGGCAATTACAGATGCTGTAGCCTTCTGTAGCACAGGTCCTTCACGGTTGATGCTTAATTAATTAATTATTTAATTAATTAACGGTTGTTTTACGCAGCTAGTGTTATTGAATGTTGTTAATTCATCTACACTGCGGACTACTTCTCGATTTAGAACTTAAATTTGCACTGTTGTGTAATATAAAAATTTCTGTATGTGAATTATACACGTCTAGTGTGTTTAAGTACCGAACGAAGAGTGATGTTACCCCTCGCTTTTAGCTGGCGTCTGTTTTAAATACGGGCTGCTGATTGGTTGTACAAATAAATTATGCGTTTTTCCAGTTTCGACAATCTCGAACAAGTCGCTCAAACACTCCGTGACAGGTTTCAAACGGCAGAGAAATGCTTGTCAAAATCGTACTTCCTGGAACTGTTTCTGCCGGATGAAATTATCCAGCAGGGGAGTAATTCGATGATGCAGGAGGCGCTCGAACACCTTCGATAAGACTGGCAAAAGAGAGATTGGTCGATGATTCTCCGGGAGTGTACGCAGCTTGCGAGAATTCGGCAACATGATGACTTTGGCTCGTTTCCAAGGGCTGGGATAGTAATGGAGCCGGAGACATCCATTGAACAGCACGTGGATGAGTGAAACGAGACTTGATGTGGCGGCGAGTAGGGCCGCTGCACCAATACGGTCCTCGCCGGGCGCCCGCTTGGGGCGCAGTCGACTAATGGCCGTTTCCACTTCAGCCTCGTCGAACGGGTCGATTGGGTCTGCGGGAGGGCGGGAAAAATATCCAGATAGGAAGTCTGCGACCGCTGCCGAGTGGCCGGGGTCACAGACGCCTCTGTGAACGGTAAATTGTTCCTCCATGGTATCGGCAAAGACTTCTGCTTTGTCGGCCGCGGAGTACACAATCCCGTTCGGTGATCGAAGGGGGTACCGGGTCCTTTTCTCGCCAGTGAGTCGGCTCGCAGCCCGAAAAACGGACTGGGGCGTGACTTCCAGAGACTCAAGATATGAGTCCCATCGATGGGCAGTGGCATCAAGCAGAAGCTGCTTGACAAGGTCTGATTGGGCGTTCAGCCTGCGTTTTACGGCAGGGTCCCGAGTTTGTTGCCATCGCCGGCGGAGCTGGCGCCGTTTGCGGATGGCCAGAATCACCTCTTCAGGTAACTGCGACCGTCTGTTGGGCGCAGGGACGTTATAGGTGTGTTTGTCCATGGCGGACGTGACGACTTCTTGAAGATAGTCGGCCAAGCGGTCTACATCAGCCGGGCTGGAGATGTCGACCTGGGGGTCAGATGGTACTGTTCGACCCAGTTCATCGTGGAACGATCGCCAATTGACTCTCGTTACACGATGGGGAGGCTGGAGAGGTGTGTCCAGCGTGGGCCGAACAGTGAGTATTACCGGGTCGTGATCAGACGAGAGGTCTGACACGGCTTGTATAGCGATAGGATAGGCCAAGTCTTTGACAACAGCAATGTCAAGGACGTCTGGGTGTCCCCTACGATTGGGGATATAGGTCGGTGATCTAGGACCAAGAGCGTTCACATGAGGATGACGTTGAACGTATTGGTACAGAGAGCGGCCGTATGGGTTTGAGACACGGCTGTTCCACAGGGGATGCTTACTATTAAAGTCTCCGGCTGCGATGGTTGGTAGAGGGTCTTCTAATAGAGCGTCCCATTCATTCTCGTCGGGCGGTGGTCCACCTCGGGGGGGGGGTAGACTGAAACCAGTCGAACCTCCCGATCCCCGATGCAGAGAGCAACCGCCGTCGCCTCCAAGCGACGAGTCGCCGGAGGCGGCAGGGGGCGGTGGGCGATGCGCCTGTGAACCAGAATGGCTGTGCCGCCAAATGCGTACAGCCGGTTCTGGCCAGGCCGGTCTGTGCGATACGTCGAGTACGCCGGAAGCTGGAACGAGTGTGCAGGAAGTAAGTGGGTTTCGTTTAGGAGTATGACGTCTATGTCATATTCGGTTACGAAGGCGGCCAATTCGGCACGGAGAGATAGAACGCCACATGCGTTCCAAGCCACCAGCCGAAAGGGCCTAGCCATCGAGAGGGATAAGCGAGGTCACGGAGGTAAGAACGATAACGAGCAAGGACTGGACATCCTTGGCAGCAAGAATTTGTGGGATCAAGGCGTTGATCCAAGCGCGCACGCGGTAGGCGAAAGTCACGTCCGAGGACGCGGCAGACGCCGGTGCCGCCTGAGGCTTGGGCGCCGGGTGTTTAAACATGATGCCATTCTGGGCGGGGGCCTTTTGTTTCGGCTGCCTAGGAACTTGGACATCTGGAGTAGATGGTGGCTGAGGTGCAGCGGGCGTGTGCTGCGAGGAAACAGGGGGCGATGGTTTGTTCTTTTTCTTGGACGGCGCAGCAGGTTTTGGCTGCTGGGCCGCGGGCTGTGCGGCAGGCTGAGAAGCAGCTGCAGCCGCATAGCTGGGCGCCCCGGTAGACGCCGGACGAGCTGGGGCAGGCGCAAGTGCCGGTGCCGCAGCAGGGGTACGTGCCGCCGAGGCGGCAGGCCTTGATGCTTGGGGCCGAGCTGGAGGCGCAGGAACGTGCTGCTGCGAAGACTTTGAAATCTTTTTCAAAGCCGCAGCATAGAACCTGCACGACTTCGATGATGCCGGGTGAGTGTCCCCGCAGTTTGGTGCAAGTGGCGGCAGCACGATCGACCGGACAAGTGTCCTTACGATGGCTATCGCCACAGCGCAAACAGCGGGTGGGGTGGTGGCAAAATGCCGATGAGTGGCCGTACCGCTGGCAGTTGTAACACTGCTTCGGTCCGGCTTGGGCTTCGAAGGCTTCAACCCTAACCTTCAGAAAGAACAACATATTGATATCGTAGATGGCCTGGTAATCACCTACCTTTCGTATCTTCACCAGGAACGCATTGCGCGCTAGTTTCTTACCGGGGGAGAAGAGAGGCGTAACACTGTTAACTCTAAAGCCGAGACTGATGAGTTCATTAGAAATGAGCTCTGGCGTGGTATCTGCAGGGATACCGATAACTTGCACCTTTAGTTCCTTCTCCTCCGGCAAGGCAAAGGTGTGGTAGGGGATACCCGCGTCCGTGAGGAACTTCTGTGCAATACGGAAGCTCTCCACAGTCGTGGGGTTGAGGCGGATGGAGTTGTCACCTTGGGCCGAAGCAGTCAAGGTGCCAGAGGGAGTGCACCGGTGTATACGCCGCATGAAATTAGCCCAGTCCGAAGGCCGGGCGAAAATCAGAGGCGGGATACGCCGGGGCTGGTCGGGTATTTGCTGGGAGGCCGAGGTGGATTGCCCCGCGGTTGAGCCACGACGCGAAGCCCGACCAGAGTCCGTGGTGGTGAAGGGCCGACTGAAGATTGGGTTCGGGCAGCCATCGGCGAGGCGAAGCCTACGCCTTAGGCGGAACGGACTAGAGGACTACGACCAAGCACTACGGTAAGCAAAATACAAAAGCAGATCACTTACCAACAAGCTCCAGGCAGCAGCGGAACAAACACGAAACACTAACGGCACAAGAAACACAACACTGCACTGAACACACTGCACTGCACTATTATTTTCTTGAGTAGATGGAACACTTGCACTGAACTGAACTATTGCACTTGAACGGTAAGATGTGATTGAAGCCGGTAACTGAACGCACTTGGAAAAAGACAACTTCCCATGAAGAGAGAGCTCAAGAGAGATGTTGCTCCTTCGAATCGCAGGGCTGTTATGAAAAAAAGAAATGAACCGCCGAGGTGAAAGCATCTCCTTAAATAGTGTCTGGCATGGTTTATTTTCCATGACCAATCAGAATCGAGAATGACGAGCTATCTTCTCATTGGCCCGCGTGATACACCTTAAGCGGTCAAAAAGTTATAAATAGAGGCATCGTAGCCGTAACTCACAGTTGCTTGTTCCCAGTTCATTGGGAGACGTGTTCGGCGTGTCATCTATACGAACACATTTTTGCTACTGAAGATGGCCACCGGTGGTGCGGCCGAAACGTTTAGCTCCAATACATCAAGCACTCGACCACGGCCTTTCAGCCCGGAAGTTTTAACTAATCTTCTAATGTAGTTTTAACCTCTTAGGTATGCTTATAAAACCTATTATTACTCTCATCTATTTTACCACCTAAGTTAATAGCTAAATTTGCTATTTCTTCATCTATTTTAAACGTAGCTTTTTTACTACTTTGTTTTATTTGGCTAGACAAATTTTCGTTTATTTGTTTCATTTCACTGGACAAATATTTATTAGTTTGTTCAATTTTATTATGAACATCAGTTCTTAATTTTTGATTACTTTCTTCTAAACTTTTATTATTTTCATCACTTTTATTATTGATATCTTTTATTTCACTTTTTAATTGACTATTTGTACTTTCAATTTTATTTTCAAGTTTATTACTTGTATCTTTTATTTCAGTTTTAATTTCTTCCATTTTAGTGATCAACTGCTTAAACATTTGTTCTATTGCTGCCATATCTACTGCTGATGATTTAGCCATTTTTAAAATTTATTATTATAATTAACAAATTAATTTAACAATTATTTAACTGTTATTTGTAACCTTGAATTCCATTTTTTTTCAAATTTATTAATATTACAATTTAACTAATCACTTGGGTAAAAGCAACGCCAAATTATATAACTTTATTTATATAATTTTGTGAGTTTAATCGGGCCCATTAGTTGCGGCGCCAAATCTATATGTACCTTAATTTTACATATAAATTTGGTGATCTTATTCGAGCTTAATCGAGCCTAATCGAGCCCCCTAGTTGGCCGCGCCAAATCTATACAATCTTCCCTTTCGTCTAACAAAATTATCTAATATTTGTGATGTTAGATAAAAAGTTACTTACCCGTGATATTACTTTACCTGGGCGCCAGAACAAATCCCAGATACAAATGACACGGTTTCAGCTTAGCTCAGCGCATGGAGACACTCTTTCTCAGGATTCGTTCAGTGATTGTGGTTTTCAAGGGGAATCGTTACAAATAACACTTTAATATTTCTTGATTATTTTAATGAACGTTTAATTACTTATTTTTAAACTTTAAATTGTTAATGGTAGGACTTAATTCTACCCTAACACTTATAATTATTGAGTGAGTGTGAAAAGTAATGATTAAGACGCTCAAACGACCTATAGCTCTTACCTGGTTTGATTAAGAGATTTCTATCTCCCAAACCAGTGCTAAAGAACAGGTCTGCAATAATTTGCACGTCCAATACTACACACCACTTTCCATTCAACACTCCTATACTATATTAGAGCTAATCTTATAGGTAAAATACAAAGTGTGCTTTTCTTAGTGTCCTTTTAAAATTGTTTATTGTTTTATTTTTGTTTAGTGTTTATTTCATTGATCAATGAATTTATTTCTTACTGTTTGATGCGTTGCCCGAAGTTAGGAATCTGTAGAGGTCCTCCTTTTGATGGTGTTGCACAGAAGAATGGATGTTGATTAATGATGTTGAAGATGCCCTGGCAATTACAGATGCTGTAGCCTTCTGTAGCACAGGTCCTTCACGGTTGATGCTTAATTAATTAATTATTTAATTAATTAACGGTTGTTTTACGCAGCTAGTGTTATTGAATGCTGTTAATTCATCTACACTGCGGACTACTTCTCGATTTAGAACTTAAATTTGCACTGTTGTGTAATATAAAAATTTCTGTATGTGAATTATACACGTCTAGTGTGTTTAAGTACCGAACGAAGCGTGATGTTACCCCTTGCTTTTAGCTGGCGTCTGTTTTAAATACGGGCTGCTGATTGGTTGTACAAACAAATCATACGTTTTTCCAGTTTCGACAATCTCGAACAAGTCGCTCAAACACTCCGTGACAGGTTTCAAACGGCAGAGAAATTCTTGTCAAAATCGTACTTCCTGTATTTGCAAATCGATTGATTTCAGGTATTTGCAAATGTGTTTCCGAAGATCTGACCACAGAATATTGTTGCTTAGGTCTTTTTCTGTGTGTGTGTGAAAACACCTTATTCCTACGTAGCATAATTCTCTCGTTATTCCTGTTGGCGTGCGTCATCCGTATAACTTCTTTATTTGTTAATTATATTAACTGAGCTTGCGGCTACTTATAAAGCTTTTCTTGCTGAATACAATGCTGTTTTCAGAATTGCTGTATATTTACAACTTTTGAAGTTATCGCAGGTTGAACTGATAATTCGCTTTGAGTAAAATTACTTGTTTGAACTGGATTCTACTGTAGCGGTGACGTGGTTAGAGTGAGATGGCTGCGATTATACGCTCTCTCTCTTTCTTACGGCTTTACACTCGTACCGTCTATAGCTTTCATATAACGCTCTGATAGGACGCTATTATGAATCGTTATAGTATCTAATATATATCAAAAAGGGGAATTTTATACTACATAGTCGGCAGTATTACTTGCCATTAAAATACAATTTATTGAACGCATAGCCAACGTTTGTGTTAGATGATATGCATAGACGATGATATTAATATAGGTGCCTATTGTTAATTATATTGCAACGGACACCCGCCATTAGAAATAATTTAGTGAACCACAACATAACCGTCAAACTACAAACCACAAACCACACAACCACAATGTTTTGACCACTAACAGCTAATAAGAAAAACTAAACAGTAGAAGAAAGTATCTATCAAAAGCCAAGATATTTTGGCAACTGTTAATGTGAAAAGATTAGTTATTGTAAATCATATTAACTTAATATATTGTGAAGACAGTCGCACCTATAGCCGTCTTTAAATAGTGGAGTATAAATTAATTGAACGCCAGAGGATTCGTTAATCTTCTTCTTCTTCTTCTTCTTCTTCTTCTTCTTCTTCTTCTTCTTCTTCTTCTTCTTCTTCACTACATTGCTTGGGCTACAGCCCGTTCCGACTGTACAGAGCCTCTGACCATTTTCTCCAAGGTATTCCATGAACTCTCGTTCACACTGCCCTATATTAAAACGCTTGTTTAGGAATATGCGAGTCTACCATGCGGTCCACATAGGACTTATAATTCTACCTGTATTCCTTTATTCTCTATAGAACCGACTGTAACTTCAGGTCGTTCCGTAGATGATCTCTCAAACTGCATCCCTTAACTATCTTAAATTTTCACTTCCGAGGGTCATATTTTTGAAATATTTTTTTGCAGGAAAGTCCATGTTTCGCATCCATACATTAAAGTCGGCACAGCTACGACCTTATAAAACTTCAGCTGTGTCTTCTTTTTTATTCTTCAAAGGATTCGTTAATTACAGCTTTAATTACAAATCCAAGAAGCGAAACAACAGTAGATATATTTATACAACAATTGTTCAGTTTACTTTAGTCGAACACATGCAATATAATAAACAATAAATATCACATAATAAACATTACCACTAACTACATGGATGTCCACACATGGCAATTCGCAATAATCAACGTACTCGATAAACAGATGTCAACCGTAAGTCATAACAACTGTATCCATCTTCTAATACTTCTAATCGCTTCAATACATCATCTCAAACTGACTGACACGCCACTTCCGAAACAGCTCCTTTATACGTAGCCTGTGTAGCGTAGTATGTGACAAGATTCAGCTGGATGCCGGTAGAATAATCGACCACCGCCTGACGGTGCAGGAACCTCCTGAACGTGCGAAAGCATTGCGTAATCCTGCAGCTTAGACTTGCATGTCAAAACAACTTAAATTAAAATATATTAGTTAAATTAAAATTAGTTAATTCAAATTAATTTTAATTTTAATTTTTTATTATACACCAAAATTTCTGCCAGCAATTGTATTATATAGACAATGCATAGACATATATATGAAGTTCGTAGAAATAAGAAGATCTAGTGATAACAAATGTTAAACATTCGAAAATCTGACTCCTAGTTTTATTTTCAAATAAAGTCACCTATTTCCCTGTTGACGCCCACGCCTCCCCCCCCACATACATTATATTACCAAATTTTCCCACGTATACTTATGATACTTAGCCTAAATGCTTATAATTAAATTACACATTTATTTATACGTTTGTTCCATGTGAAGACACCCACTAACCCCCTTCAAACTGATCCTATTTGACGTAATTATTTTATTATTTACAATTAAAAGAATAAATAAGGACAACACGACAAAGAAAAGAGAGGTAAAAAGAATAAATGATTAAAGAACGAATAAAAAGCGTATAGTGTAGCTTCATTTGGAACAAAAATTTACAAAACTTTAAGCAGCATTTTTTGGGAACACATAGTTTTTCTCTCTGTAGATAATAATAATCAAGTTCTTCAGTCTTCCCTCATTCATTTAATCTTTTTTAATTGTGAATATACGTTTTGGTATACTTATTTTACATGAGGCCAGAGGCACTAGGATGAGACAAGGTGAGAAACGAATTCAGCTGAGCGTTGATCAATTTATGTATTGAGGAATTCTTGAAAATAATGGACGTATTCTACAGCACAAAATGATATCGCTAAACGTCATA
Source organism: Magicicada septendecula (assembly GCA_034769895.1). Classification (NCBI taxonomy): domain Eukaryota; kingdom Metazoa; phylum Arthropoda; class Insecta; order Hemiptera; family Cicadidae; genus Magicicada; species Magicicada septendecula. The sequence continues at coordinate 447,520,749 of CM068370.1, read as the reverse complement.
GTTAACGCGGTTTTAACTGTTTACCAGCAATTTAAACATAGATTTATGAACAAAACAGGTTGTCACATTCTTGTAGTTGTAGTGTTGCTCTACAAGGATCGGGTGTGTGGACACTGAAAAAATGGAAAAGAAATACCCTGAAATGTATTGGTGGAAAAGAATTTGAAACATAAGTGGTCAAAGAAGTTGACAATTGAAGAGGTCCTAAGAAGAGTAGACAAGAAGATACCAATACTTCATACACTTCGTCATAGGAAGCAGACACATCTTAACTAGAAATTACCAGGTACATGCCGTCATCTAGGGAAAGTTGGAAGAAATTCCACGGCTTCAAATTAGATGAATACATCTGTTGGACAATTAAAATGAGAAAAATGTACTGACAACTGAAAGAAATCGCCAACGATAAAGGAAGATGGAGAACAAATTTGCAAGTCAAATTAGAGGACCTGCCGTCAGGTAAAACAGTAGTATTCGCTCATATTCTAAAAGCATAGATTTCATTGGTAGATTGTCTTTCGTTACACAGAATACAGTAACACAAGTCGTTGAGTTATTTTGAAGAAAACAAAAATAAAACTATTTATCAAATACATTAACGACACAATACATACTTATAAACCTTTACAACGAATGATAAGTAAATTTCTGTGCATATATAGTGTTTTACGCGTACATTTTGGGGGAAATCAGTATATACAGTTTTTTTTTTTAAATAACATAAATTCCTTTTTTAACTTTTTTAAATTTACTGTCGTGTGATCTCTAGTATTTACAGTATATAATCGAATATGCAGTGCAATCAAATTTAAAAATACATTTTGTAAGTCGATGTGCATTTCAAATAACTTAACAATCTAAACATTTAATTTAAAAATAGAATACTTCCCGGTTCTCGTTGAGACTGTCGCTAAAAGTATAAACGTGTTCCGCTGAGATTTTATCTCAGTAACGGATTATGTATATTATAAACAGAGAGGAAAAACTGCAGATATTTTCTGTCAGATGAATTGAAATGTATGTTTGCGCGCGAGCGTGAGCGTTTGTATAAATCGTACGTGCTTGTGTGGGGAGTGAGATTATACTCTCTCCACCAAATGAACTACATACGAGTATGTGGTATAAACATGTGTTTAGGAAAAAGAAAGTTTGGAAACCACTTCCTACCACAAATATTAAACTAGATATTAAAATTAAGTACAACAAACTACAAAAAGTTTAAAAAAATTTATTGTTTTCAGACAATTGAAGCTAACTACTACCAAGTGTAAAACCTAGCCACAAATCGATGTGTTTTACTCGTGTTTAGGGTTAAATACTTCAGGGCTGACTGAACAGTTACAAAGGCTTAATAATGATGAATGTCTCTTCTTCTTATCTTCTGAACCAAGAGGTTGGTGGCCATGCAATTTTTTCCTTTTATAGACATCCTCTTGATCACCACATGCCTTCTTCCATCTTTTACCCAATTCATTTACTCTTGCCTGGGAGTTTCCCTCCTACTGCGCCCCTCCCATGCATATTCTCTCAGGGTACATTAATCGTACTTTGTGTTAAAACATTTGTGATAACGATTGGACGAAATTGTTTGTTATTATCACTACGCTGTATATAGAGACTACAGAATTAATTACTATTCATATTGTTACGACGGTCTACTTGACCGTCGTAGGTAAAGTGGAAAACAAACTACAAGACACCAATTAAGTCATAATCACCAGCTTTAATTATCACAATTAATCAGTTTGTAATCAACAAGATAGTCTCTTACAAGAAATCAAATAAAAATTGTTCAAACGCAATAAAATGTCAACTAATATAAAACACAATTGTATTACAATTGTCCCGCGCGCGCGATTATAAAACACATAACACTTCGCTACAATAATTACTTTTCACTAATAACCACTTGAACGCACAGAGTAATCGCCCGACAATAACTGAACTGACAACGCAAGACGCTCTGCTTTTATAGGTCGCGCAGAGTTGTAGAAATAACGTTCCATTCTTAATTTGCAAGAAAGCGTATCTCAAGTGGCCTCTTGACGAGTCTACAACAAACTTGAACGCGGCACTGATTAGACGCACAGCTGCCACACTGGGCGGGGGGGAGAGTGGAGAATGTTCTGGGTTGTTCGGTAGTCATCTCGTAACAGTATAATGAGTACTATTAAGTCCGGAATATTATACTGTACCTCATTAATAGAATAATAATAACTTTTACGTGTGTATTGGTTTTTGCAAATATTTTTTTAACGTGTACACAAACAAAACAGACCCATTATATGCGTAAATGGATGTCAACTACTTTTGTACGAGTATTAATTAATTACTTTTGTACTTTCCGTACACACCTGCTGATGACGGTAATAAATTGTATTGAAACGCGAACATAGATGTTTTAGAATTGTTTCGTCATTTACTAATGCATGGTCATTACTAATCTTTCGAGTGTCACACCTTATGTGGCCTACAGTGTATTTTCCCAATGGAATGAAAAAACAATGTTAATACGGTGCAGTTCACCTTTGCTACTGAACAAGGAATGTGGTAACGTATGCCATTTCACTGCACGTATCACTGTAATACTACACATATAAAACACGTTTAACAAAGTTTCGGACTGTCCCTCACAAGGTATTTCTTGTACAGAATAAAAAAACCACACGTTAACAAACTATTCAATAAATTACACTTACATATAATGTTCACACTTTTAATCTAATACGCACACAAAATACAACTATATACGTATGAACGATGTTTTCAGAACCAGTAATACCCCACCAACACAAGCACGCACTATCATTCAGAAGGCCCCCGCTCCTCAGGCGTCTCGGCAACAAAATTGGTGTGCGTACAGTACATGTTCGTTAACATGTGTTTTAACTGAAAACTAATTTTTGTATAAATAACATGTGTGAAGCTTGAACTAGTCGCAAGTAAGCAGCAATAGTTCTGTTATTTAGACAATTGTTTTGATAGCTGTACCTAATGCCAAATGCGCTGTTGCCAAACGTATATTGCAAATTCGTGTCGTCGGTATTTCTCGTTTCGGAATTTTTCGTCTCTTTCCCTCTACGGCTCTCTCTATCGCATGAAATCATGGCACACAAAACTTTTAACTAACAAACTGAAATTCGCCTATTCCATTGCATTAAATGTTAAACAGACTATTTATAGACAACACACCGACTGTTGACAAGAAACTGTACTTCACTAGATTTTTCTCAGAATTCGGTACAAGCGTAACATTCATGTTCTGATACAAACAATTATCGCTGGACAGTAGCTGAAATGGAGAGGGAACGGAAACAGTTGCAACCTCTACAACTGCCAGAACTAAACCATGAAAAATATAAGCGTCGACGCAATGTTCTTAAGCTATCCAGAGCCGTTGGATAAGAGTCACTGACACTTGAAAACTCTTGTCGCTAATGATCAAATCCACACATTTGGAAATTTCCAGTCAACATTAAATGTTACCAGTGACATTGTCTGGTATATACAGCCATTTACAGGCAATTTCAGTTTCGCACATTTATTGTGCGATAGTCACTGTGGGCTGTCTATAGGGTTATCAAAGAGCAAAATTAGTCAAAATATCAAAGGTTTATCTGTTTGTTTGTGTTATGAACTATAGTAATTTTATAGAAATCGGTACCTTTATTACTTGTTATGTAGATCTACAGTAGGTTTCTGATGACTGTACAATTGAAAGGACTATTGCAGTACGATTGTATTTGTTTTTAAGGAATGTGTTAATAAAACGTGTAAGTATCGTTTTCTGCGGCGTTCCGAATTTTATACCACTGTTTCAAGATCACGATCCATGCGATCCTCATTGCAGTTTTATTAAAGTAGCCATACGCCTATTTTACACAAAGCAGTTTTACAGTATTTGTTCGAATGACTGTAAAAATGGGTTATATTTGTAATATATACTTATGCCTACGAAATAGGCAATTTGTGTGCCGTCAGCGCCATACAAACTGGCAGCGATTGTACAATGCTGGCAGTCGACGCAGTGTGGAATTTCCTATTCCTATCTAGACTCCTTCGAATACGCTATTGTTCTCGATGGATCACATCGAAGGTCGTCTAATCCTCTGGTAACCTAGGCGGAATGTAGGCCTAACTACAGGTATCCTGAAAGCGGCCTTCAGTTTTCAGGAAACCATTCCTCTCGCTGGTGTTTAATCATTAATTTCAGTGTTTAAACACTACGGATCCGTGCGACCGTTGTAACATATGATACGTTGAGGACATAGGGCAAATCTACCGGCATTAAGGCCTGCTGTTTCACTCGTCACAATGCCACACAGCCAGGGTACAAATATTGGTTTTAGGAGCAGAGTTTTTCAATTTTGACCCACAATATCACAGTGCGGTTTGGAGTAACTGCTGCGGTTTAGTGCAAAAGTAACAGCGTTACTTTGTGGAAAACTGTAGTAACTGTAGTAACACACATTTGCTGTTGTGTGTTAGACACTCTTGAAAGTTGATAAGACTGTCTTTTTTTATTTCTGACTACAGCTAAAGTTGTAACTACAGTCAATTAGTGACTTCACTGTGTGTTAAGTTATTTTGTTTCCTCTGTACAACACGAAGATCTATGCGACCATCGTGACAGTTTATTATTGTATGGTATTTATGGTGTTACAAAAAGGATTTATTCAAGAAAGGTGATCGTAATGACTGCAGGAATTACAGAGGAGTCAGCCTTATTAATAATTTATATAAATTAAGAAATATTAAGAAAATGGCTGAATGCAATAACAGAAACAATGCTTTCAGAGGACCAGTAGGGTTTCAGGAAGAGCAGATCATGTTTAGATTGTATATTTACCGTACAATAGCCCAACTCATTGAAAAGCGTAGAGAGTGTCAGCTGTCCACATATATAGCTTTCATATATAGACTTCGAAAAGGCGTTTGACATGGTAAATCGGAACAAACTATGGGCAATAATGTCAAGGAAAGGGATCCCACAACATCTAATCAGAGCTATACAGAGTATTTATGTAGAGAATACAATATTAACTGAAGCAGGGAGACCGGAACAGCTCCTAGAGTTGACCTGATCAATTGTGGAGTACGACAAGAGTGTTCATTATCACCTTCTCTTTTTAATTTATATATTGACGATGTCATACAAAACTGCAGATGAGCCTTCCCTTCCAGAGCATTTTATGATTGGTCACTCTACAATTGACGTTTTGTTGTTTGCGGACAACCAGGCTATTCTGTCGGACTCGGAAAACAGGTTGCAGATGGGTATACATTTGTTAAATCGAATCATCTTCAAAGACCCTGGATTAAAAAATCCACACCCAAGACCGAGGAGATGGCTTTTCGTAGAACTGATCCCGTACGGGCCATAATAGATGGTACTGTCCTGGAACACGTTAGCAATTTTGAATACCTGAGCTACAGTGTGTCTTATAATGCAAGCAACGACGTTGTGAATAAGTTGCATAAGTTCAACCTTATGTGCGGGACAATTAGTCGAACCCTTAAGTCAGCAAGTAAAGGAACACGCCTAAAATTCTAGACGGTGATGGCTCTTCCCACATTTCTTTATGAGTCTGAGAATTGGACTTTAACGAAAGGCCAGGCTAGTCGCATCCAAGCGGCTGAAATGAGATTTCTCAGGCACGTGGCATCGTGTATTTTCATGATCATAGAAGAAACATAGACATACGGCGCAGGACTGAATATTATGAGTATACTCGACAGGATCGCCCAGTATCGACTGAATTGGTGGGATCATCTTTGCCGAATGGATGACTGGTGCATCCCCAAACAACTATGGAACTATAGGCAGAGGGGACGTAGGGGTGTGGGACGTCCGAGGGAGCACTGGAGTGACCAGCTCTAATCTTTGCCTGTTTGAGACCGGATCAAACAATTTTTGGTTTAATCCTTGAAGATGATGATAATAATGACAAAATGTATTTACTGCCTGTTCGCAAATGAAAGGTGTATATTATTACCATTCAACATTCAAATAATTCTTTTTATAGTCATGCAAAGTATATATGCAGTGATTTAATTTAAAATTTTAAGGGGCAGGAATAGAACAATTTTGTTATGAAGCAATTCTTAATATAACTTCCCATATGAAACACAAGATAACGCTACACACAGTCACGTCTGAAGTTCCTTGCATGTTATTTGCAATAGAAGAACTCGATCCCAAAACGATTGGACACAAAAATTCCAAACGTAGCTAAAATAAAGTATTCGGTGTTGAACAAATCCAAGGCATATTTAGATTCACTCAGCAACCGCAATACCAAACGTCTGCAAATATCGATACGACTGGCCGTCAAGATTATGTGTGTAATACAGCAGTGAATAAAGTTACATGATAAAAAGTAGTGTACACCCGCTTTGTTCTTTGCTGATGATCAGGGAACACTTTGGGAACGTGAAGAAGGTATACAAAAGTCTATACATCGCTTGAACTAGTTATTGGGACATACTATTTTTAAATATCTTGTAAGATGAATGTTATGGCTGTTAGAGAGAATTTCTCTTCTCAGTATGGTACCTTCCAAAGTGTAGTTGAGAATAAAATTGTAGTCCATATGTCACGTTTAAATTTTTTAGGTGACAATATAAGGTAATCTACAAAGTTCTAAGATAAAGGAAGAAGGAGTAAGTAAAGTAAATGAAGAAGTAAGTTTTCGGAGTTCTAAGAACATGGACCCGACAACAAAGTGTAGGAATTATTCTATTCTAAATATTTAAACAAAATTAAAAAATGCTCATAAAATAATTCTATAATTCATCATCATCATTATCATCTTCACGGATTAAACCAAGGATTGTTTGTTCCGGTCTCAAATAGGCAAAGATTAGAGCTTGTAACTACAGCGCTTTCTCGGACGACAAACACCATTCCATCCCCTCGGCTTATAGGTCTAGAGTTGTTTGGGGATGCGGTAGTCATCCATTCGACAAAGATGTTCCCACCAATTCAGCCGATACTGGGCAATTCTGTCGAGTACACTCATAATATTCAGTTCCTGCCGTATATCTGTGTTTCTTCTATGATCGTGGAGAGTATACCCTGCCCCGTGCCTGAGAAATCTCATTTCAGCAGCTTGGGTGAAATTAATTCTGTAATTAATTAATTAATTAATTATCGTTGTCAATGTATAAATAAACTTATATTTAATAACAACACGTAGATCAATTTAATAATAATAATAATAATATTAAATTCTTTCCAGTTCTAGGCAAAGTTATTTTAAATCCCTAATACTGACACAGTCTAACAACCAGTACGAGTTTGTAAACATGTGGACAGATATCAGTTACTTTTTATTAAAAAAACTAATATATTTAGTTTGCGTACATTGTCAATTACAAGTCTGTGAAATTACGTGACGAAGTACAAGAAAATTGTAAGTAAGCCTACCTTTTTACATTATCTTTCCATTTGACGTAAACAACTCTCTGGGGAGAAAAAAATATCCCTGTGCCTTTGTTGTTACCACGCAGCGGTGGTTTCAAATTGTACACTCAGCCTTTTACAAATGTGTAAGTCGATGCCGCAGGTAATGTGTTTCGGATTATTTTCTCAGTTGCGCCGTCATTTTGTTGCCTTGAATTTTGCTGGTGACATTCTAATTTCAATGTTCCTTATATTATTTGAACCTTCATGTGCTTCGTAGCCAAGTTTTATAAATTATCAACTTTATTTTACTCATGTCAAATATTTGTTTTAATAATGAATACGCTTTTAATAATTTATGTTGGTTGTAAGGTCATCGGATAAAAAATACAAGTGTAACCAGAAATGTTTGTTTTTAATTCGTTAGTCTAGTAGTTCACCAAAATATTTGTGGTTTTAATGTGTCCTAAACTCTAAAAACAAATATTTTGTGTAGGTATTGGCTCTGCGGTGACGAGTAGGCCTACAATCAATCTCGCTGTACAAACGTATGATTTAACCGCGCTCCCGCGTCCATCACCACACACACACACACACACACACACACACACACACACACACACACACACACACACACACACACACACACACACACAACTATTCCGATTTGGCTAACAGAAAATATTTGTTCTTTTCACCGTTTATTTACACAAACCATTATTGAGTTGACGTTTGAACACATAAACAATTTTTTTTATTTATAGTTTTATGAAACAATTTTTTTCTGAATTTTAATTCTTCCATAATTTTGCAACCAGACTTGGAAAAATGTATTTCAGTACTGTACAGAAAATTTTGCTTGTAAATATCAAGTTTGGAATGTTATAATGAAATACTAGTGTACTACACATTTCAAGAAATGTTTTTAATTGTAAATTATTACTTTATAATGATTTCATATTAAGCCTATACAGTCTAAGATTGTTTTATTAAGAAATACTATTTTTTAAATATCCATTTACGAGAAAGGATAAAACGAAATTTGTTTGAAAAATTTAAGTGGGACTCGTAAACCCAGGAAACTAAGGCTGACCCTGGTAAATATTTCAGTTTGTTTGCTTTCTAAAAAAAAAAAAAAAATAAAACAAATAAAAATGAGATGCAGATACATTTGTGGTATAAATATTCCGTAATAATGGTCCAGTACATCAATTTAAAAAAAATTAAGTGATACAACAAAATATAATTTTCATGTCTGAACATACACTTGCAAAGTAATATTGACGTTTTGATTGTTTATAAATTGTACGTATTATTTCTAAAATAATATTATCATAAATATATCTGATATTTGCTTTTGGTTTTATCAATCTGTCTAATTTATCTCTATCATTTCACCTTTCTTCACCAGTTTTGCTTCGTTGTAAAGAAGACACAAGAAAGAAATCTCAAGCTTTTATAAATTCTGTAAATCATATAAATCTATATGGTCATTTGTGAGTAGGATATTTTATTTTGAAAAACTGGGTTAGCAAATGTTACTAAACATTATAAATATTACATGATAGGATCGCTCAGTATCGGTTAAAACGCTTGGAACGCCTTAACTATGTGGATGACTGCTGCATCCCCAAACACTACTGAATATAAGCTGCCAGGAAGGGAGGTGTGAGACGTCCAAAGAAGATGGACTTGGGACCGGAACAAACCATTTTTGGTTTAATCTTTGTTGAAGATGTTGGTGGTGACGACGATGAAGATTATGATGATGATGATGATGATGATGGTGGTGGTGGTGATGGCGGTGGTGGTGGTGATGTTCAATTAAATATATCATACAATATTTAATGTTTTTAAGTTTTGTACAACCATGTGTTATATATAATCCTGTTACGTAGTCCTGTTTAGTCCTGTTACATATAATTTCATTATCGCCTGCCTTTTGGAGTCTTGCAGTCACTTATGGCCGGAGATGTTAAATTAATTAATTCAAACACTTTTTGCTAGAGACTATTTCTTGGTACATATAATATGTATAATATCTATAATAACTTTACCTGAAGATGTTTTTTCCTTATTTGGAACATGTTTTGGGAAACTTATTGTTCCTATCTTCAGCCTTCTTAATTTTCAATCTTGTGGATTACTTGTGTGTTGGTTAGTTGTTGTTATGGTTTCCTGTCGGTTTTTGTATTTTAAATTGGTATTATTTTGTGTGATTTTGGTATTTAATGTGGTATTGTGGATTATGGTTTTGTGTATTTTTGATTTGGAGTGATTTGAAAATTGTGTCATGTTTTGTATTGATTTGCATTTGTTCAGGTATTAGTTTGTTTTGTGTTTGTATATTTGTAAATTTTCCAAAATGTTTATTGTGTTGAAACACACACCACACAAAGACACCATAATGAACATTTGGGAAAATTTACAAATATACAAACACAAAAAACAAAATAAACTAATACCTGAGCAAATACAAATCAATACAAAACATGACAAAATTTTCAAAGCACTCCACATCAAAAATACACAAAATACTAATATATATATACACCACGCTCACACACAATAATACCAATTTAAAATACCAAAATCAACAGAAAACCGTAACAACAACCAACCAACACAGAATTACTCACAAGATTCAAAATTAAGAAGTCTGAGGAGGGAAACGATAAGTTTCCCGGAACATCTTCCAAATAAGGGAAAAACGTCTTGAGGTGAAGTTATTATAAATATTAAATATATTTAAATAAATAAATATTCGTTCTCAGAAGTAATTATTTTTGATTAATTATTTAAATAGACATTGTTATGTACATGTTTCAGGAATTTGAAAGTAAATTTAATAACAAAATTGAAACCTTTTTTTTTTTTAATGTTCCCTCTCACTTGATTTGAGATGTGTCCTGGGAAGGAAACAAACATATTTCCGCGTCTCTCTAGGTAATAAACAGGTGCGGCTTAAAACTCAAGCTATAGAAACACGTTAAGCCGAAGCGAGATTGTTAATGTGTTTGGGGACAAGCTGTTGCATATACATTATCACTCTCCTCTGAATCCGCCACGTGAATTACATCGCCCCACCTTGACCCAGTTTCGCGTTCTGAGTTGTTAACCTTCAATGTTTATTTTACTCTCTTTCACATACTAGTTATAAAGAAAAGGCTGTTAACAATCGTGTTTGCTAAGAGGTTTTGGCATAAAACAATATTCTTAAATTAAACGATATGCCTTCTTCTTCTTTTTTCCCCAAACTCTGCTGACTTTCGCTGCCGGTTTCTACCAAGGCCTGTGTCCGTCTTCTTTATCCTCCCCTATCGAAGCCCTTCAGTCTATTCACCGGTACTATGCCGATCCCCGCAAGTAGATAGATATTATAACATCGCCAAATTCAGATCAATTTTGATAACTATAAGTATGTATAAACAATGCTAAAAAATAATATATTTTAATAAATAAATAATGAAGAGAATAAAAATATAAAATGTAATTAAGAAAGAAGGAGAAAGAGTTATAAACTAAAAGTGATTAATAAAGAAACTCAAGGACTAGACTGACAGACAAACGACATTGACCCAACCCCAGAGATTGGCCAGCTAAGAACCAAAATAAAGTAAACAAGACGAGAAGTGAAGGAGAAAAAAAATGAGAAGCAAGAGGAAACAAACCAACGATGAAGAAAATAAAATGAAACACGTCAAGAAAACACAGACAAGACATGGAGAATAGATAATGGAGAAATAATGTAGTCAAAAATAATAAAGAAAATGAAACCCGGTAAAGAACCAAAATAAATAATAAATCTTAGTATTGATTGAGTGACAATTGTAAATAGTCATTAATAAAACACGATAGCTAAAACTACACTAGCCAAAGAGTTAGAAGTACACATAAGTTGTTAATAGAGAAAGACATGATATTAATAAGTATATATAATATGTGTAGAGAAAGAGATTAAAATAGTGAGAAGTAAACGGAAGTTAACATAGTAAAAGTGAAATTACCCTAAAGTGAAATGATAGAAAAAGAAACACTAAGTAAATTATGATAAACACAAAATAATTTAAAAGTGCAAGTGATAAATAAATAAAGATAGTTTCAGTAATAAAAATAGTAAAAATAGGAAAGGCTAAGGTAAACTTAGTAAAATTAACCAATAGTTAAGGTTTGATAGTGAACAATAACATTTAAGAAAGTTATTAAGAATAATGTTTAAAATAAATCATTGACTCAGTAATAATGAACACTGAAGAGTGATATTAACTGTATTGATTATAAAATAATATTATTGTAGAACTTAAAAATGTATTGTAGAATTTAAAGTTGAGAATCACATGACAAAGTAATAAGATAGTGTTGACATGGAAAAGAAAGCAAGGAGTTTTTATAAAATAAGTAGTTTAAAACCATAAGTAAACACCCATGTTATAAGGGTGGAGTAATGAAACAAGTTCAATATAGGTGAGGTTGTTTGTCATCCGAACAATAAATCAAAAGTAATGAATTGTACACAAATATTAGATAACAAGTGTTAAATAATTATCTAAACAATTATTTATGAACAGGGTATGGATTGGGTAATTATCCCAAACATAGAGCAAAATACTATATGTCATATGATGGAAAAGTAGTAATTAATAGCCATATTGTTGATATTGGCAGAGTAATTAAATAAAAAAAGAAAGCAATGTTTGAGTGAGAAAAGAGAAAACCGTTAGTAAATAATTAGCAAGAAATGGTGAATTAAACAATTGTAACACAGTAAAATCACACAAAGACTGAACCAAAACACATCCATAGATAATAAACATAATTCTAAGAACAAAATAACGCTCTAGGACAAAATGGGATGAAGTAATCAAAAATCAGTAATGGCTACTTAGACTTGAAACAGGCCTAACGGTCAAACACCAACAAATACTAATTGTATAAAAATAGCCAAGTAATTAACAAATCCAAGGTGACTAATTGACCAAGGATAAATGATAAATTTTATTAAAAACAAAATATTAAAATAAGGAGTTATATAAACAGAGAAATGTAATTAGTAAACATTAAATTAATTGTAAACTTATAAAACTTGAAATAACCCAATATTGTGGGATACCAAAATAATCTTTGTGAGAAAATACAAATGACAGTGCTAATAATTAATACTTAAGAAGGAAGATAATGGAAGGAAGAAGGTCAGAAGATATATGAAGATTTGAAAGGAATTCAAATTTTGATAACAATGGATTTACATCAAGCTAGCCCAATCAGATTCCTTTGGTAACCATGGAAACCACGGTTGAAGACGAAATTACCGTTGAATATCATTACTCAGAAAGTGACGCTCAGAAAAAACAGACGCCAGAATTCAGAACAACCAATGTTCTTATTTAAAATGTTTTAAAAGTCAAACAAACAGTCCAAATTGAACGAGAAGGAGGCTGACTATCACTGAACTCAATTACCTGATGTAGAAGACGTTTTATTTCCGGACGAAATGAATAAATGAATCTGAATACTTTGAAAAAGATGCCAGAAGCCCGAATAAATGAAAACTGAATTATATTGCGGCCACATTCCTTTGCTCCAGACCAACAGATTAATCACATGCTACGAAGCTGTTAAGTATCCAATAAATTATCTAAACTTCCGAAATAACGCACTTTGAATATTCTCACTCTATTCTGAAATATCATTGAATCAATTTTATTCTCTTTCAAAGATTAAATAAAAATATTAAGACACTGAGAATTTGTCAAATTGTAAAGCTAACCTAGTATTAATGTACGAACCTTTCAAACACTTTTACTACACTTCAACAAACCATTTATAGTTACACGTTGTAATATTTAAGTAGCAACATTTTAAGGTTGTGTATTTTTATTATTGTAATTGAATCTGAGCCTTTTAACGTGATCAAAAGAATCCAAACATTTGAATGAAAATATTTGTTTACTACTTTGGTAGAACGACATACTGTATGTTAGTTACGTTCAAAATCGATTGTAAAACCCAGAGAGAAAACGTCTCATAAATAAATAACCGGTGCCAAATTAAATAAGAAATCAAATATACTTTGCGTCTATGAAAACAGAAATCACCAATCGTTAATAAATCAATACTGTGTATATAAAAATGTGTTATATTTTCAGTAGGAAGGTGTATTCTTAATGTTATAAATTACAGCGAACTTCTCTGACGTGATAACTAGTGCTCAAGCAGCGAATAAGGCAACTGCTGGCTTGATCATTCAACTCGATAAGCGGCGGGACAAATTGAATTCTTCACTCCGTCTGAGCAGAACCGCTGACAATAATACAATTTTAATTGTTTTAAATAAACAATTTGGCGCCAGCCGGGAATTATACACTCCTAGTGAACCTCAGATCGGGACTACGATACCTGGTTATCCGTACGTTCGCTACGGAGTCAAGCATCGTAAGTTACGTTACCGAGAGAGGACGAATTGGTAAGACACACATACACAAGTTACACTCTGACACACTTCAACATTTTACAGAATACTTTAAGGACGACGTTTACACGCTTGCAGAAGTAAGACGGACGGCACGCGTTACATAATAATATACATGAATAGATATAGGTGTATACGAGGTCTGTAAATTAAGTAATGAGACTCATTCAATAAAAACTTTTATTTACAATTAGACTATATCTAAGCTCTATCGCCTTCAAAATAGTTCCCTTGGGAAACCACACAGCACATTAAACGGTTTTCCACTCTTCATAGCAGTGCTGGAACTCAGAAACTGGATTCTCCTTCAATTGGTCGGTTACATATTTTTTAATGTTATTGTCCATTGAAATGCTTTTTCAATCTTGGGAAGAGAAAGTAGTCACAGGGGCTTAAATCAGGTGAATAATGGGGGCTGAGGAACAACAGGAAAATTTTCTTTGCCAAAAACTCATTAATCAAGAGTTCTGTGTGACAAGATGCATTGTCATGATGCAGGATCCACACGATCCACGTTCACGATTGCTGGTCTCACACGGGCTACTCTTTTTCGAGACCTTTCTAGAATTTCTCGGTAAACGTGTTGATTGACAGTCTGTCCTGTAAGCAGAAACTCCTTATGGATAATACCATTGCTATCAAAGGAACAAAGGAACATGGTTTTGATTTTGAATTTGCTCATTTTTGCGTTTCTGGGACATGGTGAGTTTGGTGTGTGCCACTCCTCCCTCTGGTGTTTTGTTTCTGGATCGTACTCAAAGATCCATGAGTCATCACCAGTAATAACATTTTTTACAAAATCAAGATCATTTTCAATTCGTCCTAGAAGATCAAGGCATACTTCCATCCTGTGGTCTTTCTATTCAAGAGTAAGGTTTTTTGGGATCAATTTCGCACAAACTTTTCTAATTCCAAATCCGTTTGTAAAAATTTGATAAACTGTAGTGTGGTTCAAATTTAATTTTTCTACGATTATTCTGACGGTTAATCAACGGTCAGACCGCACCAAGTCTCTTATTCGATCAACGTTGTCGTCAATTCTTGACGTTGACCGTCTTCCAGAGAGTGGATCATCCTTAATTCATTTCCGGCCATCTGAAAATGCTTTAAACCATCTGAAAACCTGTGCTCTTGACAAAAATCTTTATCTCCATATGCCTTTGTCAATTTTGTAAAAGTCTCGGTAACACTGTGCCCGAGTTTACTTGCCTTTGTTTTAACCGTATTAACAAACATGCATTTTAATGCACACGGGTTACTTAAAAAAAAAAAAACCTTCAAGCTATGTAATAAAGCCATAACAATTCAGTAAATAGAAAATATGGCTGAAATGTCGTCCTAGTTTTTTCTATAGACCTCTGACCCTCGGACATTATCACTTGATTTAATTTTATTTTGTCTACCGTATTTGCATGTACTAATGTTCTAGCAACTTTTACAAGGTCCATGTCCCGTTTCCGACTGATTATCTCATTTGTAAACAATGTGTTTTCGTTTTCCCCATTCTACGCTTGAGAAACCGCATCTCTGCTGATGTTAATCTGCTTACGTGTCTATCAAATATGGTTCAGGTCTTAGCTCCATGAATTATTGTTGATAGATATCTAGGTTTAAATACCCCCAGGTTCTACTTCTACTTTCCACGATAAAAGTCTTGTTTTTTAAATATAATAAATATGTTAGTTTGCAGATCTTAAAATATTTATGGGGGTAGAAGTCAACATCAAGTTGGATTAATGAAGTCCAACAGGATTTAGAAAAAAATAATATACACGCAGAAGAAGCAATTGAAAGAGACGTTTTTCGGGCAAAAGTGTCAAAAATGGAAGGAGTCTAGAGTAGGAGAGAGGAAAACGCTAGTTCAAAGTGGACTGAAGACACGAAGAAGAGACAAAGTGAAAAGATGAAAGAATATTAGAGAAAAAGGAAAGAACAAAGAACAAAGAATTGAAATTGGCATGTGGTAATTAAATGGCCGATTAAAAAAATATATATATTGCAACAGTACAAA
Source organism: Magicicada septendecula (assembly GCA_034769895.1). Taxonomy (NCBI): domain Eukaryota; kingdom Metazoa; phylum Arthropoda; class Insecta; order Hemiptera; family Cicadidae; genus Magicicada; species Magicicada septendecula. The sequence continues at coordinate 447,504,864 of CM068370.1, read as the reverse complement.
TGTATAGGGTACTGTGCATTGCACAAAGTAATTAAAATAAATAATTGAAATAAATAAATAATTCATATTGTTAATAATAATAATTCAGCTTGCAATCTGAACGACCAAACTTTCATGTTGGAACAGGTGGATCACGCCAACTGCTCTGTCTGTGTGTACACGCGTGTTACATGTGTGCGTGAGACCTGTCAATTCCTGAAAAGTGTCAAACTTAAGAAACGCTATTAATTATATGAATTTATTTATTTTGTAAAGATTGTGTGCATAATAGCACAAACCCAAATACACCAAAATATGTATAAAAATATGACGCAAATGTCTATAAAAAATAGTGTAAAGAGGATAAAAGTGTAATTACAGGAAAATAAAAATAAATAGAACTTATGTTAATTAAGAAAAAGATAAACGGTTTATACATGGTGAACACATAAAAATTACCGACAGAATGAATATCGGGTAATGTGCAAAAGACTTCGCAAATCGCGAAGACGAGCGAATTAAGTGTGACAAGAATCGTGTGTGAGAAGTGACGCCTTCGGCAAGCTCTGACATGCAAAATATTGTCGAAACATGATTTTAGCGCCCTGGGTATAAATACATGAGACGCGATAACTACATTCTCTTCCTCAATCAACTACCGTAGCAGCCGAAGGCTCTGCTTCACGAGTACAACTCTTTTTCATACAACAACCGTAGCAGCGGGAGGCTCTGCCCAGAGACAACAACGTTTGTATCTCAACCACAACATCAGCCAGGGTCTTCACGACTACTCATAATTTTCGTGAGAGTACCTGCAACCTGAAGCCATGACGGGAGACGAGGGAGCAGCCAAGTACATGCAGTAGAATCCAGCGTACGAGAATCCGACGGACGGAGGACGAGGATCACGGACTCCAGGACTACAAGACGACAAAGGAGCATCCAGGATCAAGGACCTAGGACAGAAGAGGACACGCTGCCGATTTACCACAACAATAAGGTGACAAACAACCATGTACTCGTAAACCGAGACTCACACAAAGACAATAATTAACAAAGTAACAAGAGAGCCAATCTAATTCAAATATGTATTAATAATTTTTACAAATATAAATATTCTTTGTATAATAATTAGTGTAATGTTTCAGAACGTTTAACTATAATTTGAATCAATAACTTTGAAGCTATAATTTTTAACCTATAATTTGATATTTAAATGGATAAAAGTAATAAGTAAATTTTATTAGGAAGCATAGCAATGCATATGCAGTAAAATTAAAAGAGGTTAGATCATTAAAAATAATTAGATAATCTAATCATTATCATACTAATGAGCAAGCCGAGAGCAATATTAGATAATTATGAAGATATATTAGAGTATAATATTGTATAATATGTCTAGGTGTAATACGAGAGTATCAATTATATGTAATAATTAGATGTGTGCTAAGACTACACACACAACCAAATAATAATGATTTTAATTCACAACCAAAATACGAATTTTTGTTTAATAAATATTTAAATGGTTTTAAACCAAATTACATAGTGTTATTATTATAACGATTACACCCATCATCATCATACACACACGAATTTAATGTATTGTAAATGACTTCCAAGAATCTGGGTTCGAGCAATAAATAATTAAAGTGTTGTAATATGTTAGTGTGCTTTCTTCAAACTCCTTCAAAGTAGATTTAATACTTTCTCATCTCCTGTCCTATCTGTATCAAATATCACATTAAAATTTCCTCTTCCTTGACCTGAACCATTTTCTCTCCATTACGTATATAATTCTGAAAGGCTCTTCTCCTTCCTTTCCAACATACGTAATATTGATTACCTTACGTTCAGCCCCCTGACCTTTATTTCCAATTCCCTTCACTCCAATGTCGTGCCTGAGGAATATGTCTTGAGTGTTGTATGAACACTATATCATCAGCGTATCTGAAGTGCCTGGTCCAGGATCGGTATCACCAATCCCACCACATCTATTGCATATTGCCTGAAATTCTGAACAATATATTCTGTTCTGTTCGCTACGATCTGGAGGCTCAGACAAGAAGTAGCCGAAAAGAATCTACGGTCGGCTACAGAGTGGAACAAGTTCCAAGATGATCGTGGGAAGTTGATGTCCAAGACACTGTGGCAAAAAAAAAGAGCTACAGCATTATAATTGGAATTCGAGAAAAAATAGAGAATTGGAGCGTAATTCGACTTACAGTGGAAAATCCTGTATTTAAAGTTTTAATTTCGAATCTATAACTAACTAGGTACAATGTGTGTTTTAAATAACATTAAAAAACCTTTGAATTTGCGGAATACTAATTAAGCTCTACTAGATGTAGAACTGCCTCATTATTTTATAAAAATCATTCATTACTAGCTAAAATTAACTTCATACATTTAAAAATTTTAAACCTTTGAGTAAAGTTAAATGTGTGTGTGTGTGTGTGTGTGTGTGTGTGTGTGTGTGTGTGTGTGTGTGTGTGTGTGTGTGTGTGTGTGTGTGTGTGTGTAGGCCTAATGCTTATCGTTAGTCGGGAAACGCCACAAGTGGCTGATCGTAAATTGTTCTCATATTTCCTGTGGTTTTCCTGTTTTCTAATTTTTTTGTTTTCTTTACATGTATTTATGTATACATAAAGGAATGAGGAAATTACAAATAATGTACTAGATTTCAACGGTAATTATTCTACTTACAAAATGAAAACATTTGAGCGTTGTAATGCGATGTAGACGTCTTATAAATTCCTAAATTAAATTCTTCATTTTTGCTTTCAGATTTCAAGTTTGTAGGCCCTGACGTCTAAAAATTTTTTAATTTTCAAAACTGAAAACTATTTTTAGATTGTGATTACAATTTTCGTTAATCTGATACCCCACATTGATTATTGCGGTTTTATCCAAATAATGAGTCTCACATTATTTTGCCTCCCGCCGCCTACTTTTTTTGGGAGGAGATTAATCTAAAATAAAGTGTGGCTCTGCGAGATAAAAGTGTTAAAACGCATACTAAATTTTACTAAAATCGATTTATTCCGATACAAAACTGTCGTGAGACATCACCAAAAAGGCAGAGAGGTAAATGGCATACATATTGTTATTGTATTCCCACAGCGTCTTGGAAGCTCTTGAATGTTCTTGAGTTATTCCTAGAACGCTAAGTGGAGAGGGCTGGTTCGAAAGAAATTTGAAGTGGACTGTATGTTTTTCATGTAAAGATAGTTTATTGAAAATTATTGAAATTTTGTACGATTGCTGACACGTGCAGAAGTTGACTCGGCAAGATGCCCGTTAAATTAATTAGAAATAAAAGTCGAAAGACATAATAAATAAGGCAGGAATCGCCCAAGTATAATCAGTGGATGTTGCACACACTAAATAATTAAATAATGAAAGTCAGTAGCCGCGACTGGAAATGTTACGAGTGATCAGCTCGGAGTATTGAGAATAACTAACTTAAATTTCGCTACAGGCAGCCCATCTGTGAGCCGGGTGTAGACAGTAGATAAGTTAAACGTGACGTCATCTGCACGTGGCGCAGTGCGGTATTCAGATTACAGAGTTTACAAGTTCAAAGTTTGAACATACTGCCCGCACAAAATCGGAGCGATTTTGTAATTTATGCCTTAAGGTTAATAACACATAGTAATTGAATTTACATGCTAATAAAACAACAACATAACAATTGCCATGTCCAACACAGAGCAATGGCACCTGGACAATTAATACTAACAATGTGGTTAACATAACCAATTCATGTGATAATTACAAAATACATAATGATTCGAATTATATAGTCATAGAAAACTGACAATGAATTTACACAACACATAATAACATGGCATGATGCACAATAATACACTAATCAGGTAGACAAATTAATTTGTCTCACATAATAACCGAATAATGATCACAAAAAATTCAATAATAAGTAACAAGCAATAATACAATAAAAGATATAATAATTTGCATGCATGATATTGAAACAACAATCCCCTGATAATTTCAACAATACATAACCATTGGATAATACAATGACAAATACATAATAATTGATACAATAAGATTACAATAATAATTCCCAAAAAAAGTTTAAGAATACATAATCATAGAATAGTACAATAACAAAGACATAATAATTGATACAATGATGGCGTAGTAACCATTGCAATAATAGCTACACGATAATAATAATAATAATAATAATTAAAATAATATTAAAATTGGATTGTATGATCGCTCCGGGAATGTCCCGGGAGTGATACAAGGCAATGCGACAAAGTTCACATTCCTGATGCTCATGCGACTATTCTGATGCCACCGGAAGGGGGCATAATTTATGGATGGGTCGACGTAGGATACCCTGTGCGGTGCGAACTTCAGCCACGCGCACTATTGAGTCCTGACCCGTATAAACATTTGTGATTACCCTGCGCTTCCATTGAAGGTGGGGGAATTACCATCTAGAATAAGGACGAACTGTCCAACAGTCAAATTCCTTGACGTGGTGCGCCATTTGTTGCGCTGTTGCAACTGGTGCAAGTAACCTTTTGACCATCGTTTCCAGATGGATTGTGTAAATCTTTGGAGCAGGTGCCATCTGCCCAAACGACTAATACTGCCTTGGGTATAGTCGGGGTCCGGGAGTGCCGTAAATGGAGAACCGACTAGGAAATGAGCGGGAGTTAACGGTTCTGTGTCCCTAAAATCATTGGATATAGCGAATAAAGGGCGTGAGTTAAGGCAAGATTCTATTTGAGTTAGAATGGTAGAATACTCCTCGAAATTCAGAACGGTACAGCCAATCACGCGACGCAAATGAAATTTGACACTTTTTACCCCGCTTTCCCACAGATCACCGAAATGAGGGGCTGAGGGTGGAATAAAGGACCACTTGATGCCCTGGGAGCTGATAAACTCCTGAGTTGTTTGCTCAAATCCCTTAGATTTCAAAAGTCTGTACAATTCGTGTAATGTGCTGCTAGCACGAGGAAAATTCGTACCGCTGTCGGAAAATATCTGAGTGGGGGTACCTCTACGCGCGATGAACCGTTTTAAGGCCGCTATGAAGGCGTCTGAGGTAAGATCTGATACAAGTTCCAAATGAATGGCCTTAGTGCTCATGCATATAAATAAAGCAATATACGCTTTTGACGTAGATTTTTAGCGCTGCCCGCCATGACGCACAAATACGGGCCCGGCATAGTCAACAGCAGATTGGGAAAAGGGCTTAGCAGGCGTGACCCTAGAAGGGAGTAATTGTCCCAATAATTGGTTTGCGCCCATAGCACGGTATCGGAAACAAGTGATGCATTTATGTATTACCGAGCGTATATAGGATTTATCATTAACGATCCAATATTTCTGCCTCAGATAAAACTGGGTTAATAGTACACCAGAGTCCAATAAACGAAGATGATCGTTTTCTATGATTAACTTGCTGAGATGAGAATGCGGGTGTAGTATTATTTGATGTTTGCTCGCGTAGCTGAGCTGGGAGTGCTGCAGACGTCCACCTACTCTCAATATGCCTGTCTCATCAAGAAAGGGGTTGAGTGAGAGAATTTTACTGCTGTTGGGGATGCAGCGATGTGCCTCAAGTTCCTTAACCTCAATGCTGAAGTGCAATTGCTGAGACTGGCGAATAAAAACCAAACGTGTATCATGCAACTCCTGGGCTGACAAAAAGGAAGTGTTCCTGTCAGCAACGGGGAGCCTAGAGTTCCGAATAAACCTGCGGCAATATGAGAAAACGTGAATGAGTCTTGATAGGGATGAGTAATTTTCAACATAACTGGATGTGGATGAAGCGAAAATTAGTGTGGTTTGGGCCTGCTTCCGTCGTTCCTGTTCCAGTTCGGGATAAGTGCAGGGAGAATGAGTATCGAAGGCAATGATAGGCCATGATGATGACTCGTGCGGGTGACCGTGTAAAAATCGGTTACGCTTACGGTTACGTTTACGTTTACGTTTCTGCTGGACCTTAATTTCCAGAAATTGAGATCTGCGGATAGCTCCGTGAAGAGAATCGCCTAAAATAGACTTGTCTGACTTGCGAGGCAGGGATACCACAAATCTACCATCCTCATTGCGGACAGTATTGGACACAAAATGATTCTCCCATTCCGAGTCCTCAGCGGAGAGATCACGAATAGAAACGTCCTCCAACTTCCAAAATTCCTTTAGTTGCGAGGAAATATCACTCTCATTATTACATACCATAAATGATGAAACCAGTTTCGTCATGTCGACATTAAACGGCAAATTACCTGCGAGAATGAATCCTAGTTTTGTCTCCTGAATTATGGGGAAATGCGGGCTACGGATAAACTTGATATGTTCAATTAATTGCAAGTAATACTGAGCACCGGGTAATAAAATCCTAACCGGGTGCCTTATACCTGCATGGTCAGTTGTCATGCAGACTGCGGTAGATAATAATATGGACTTATTTGTTTGTAATTTTAGCGAACACTGGTTGTTACTGGACGATCCGTTTTTGCTAGGCATATGAACCATTGTGTGATGGCGTTTCGCACACGTTCTACAAGAAAATTTAGAGGGACAGTGGGCACTCTCGTGGCCTGGGCGAAAGCAATTTAGACAAAGTTTATTTTTGATTATAATATTTTTTCTCTCATGTATAGTAAGCGTTATAAATTGTGAGCAATCAGTAATTCGGTGTTTACTCTTGCACAGCTGACATATATTATTTCCGACATGGGAATGGAATGTTGCCTTGGCCGCATTCACCGTTTTAATTGCTTTGCGATAGTGAGCCTTATCGCCAACGTTTATCTTGCTTGTCGAAGTGGTTGCGCTGTCCAGATTTTGCAATAACTGTCTACGTGTATTTAAAAATGTTATGAAATTACTGAAGTTAGGAAATCGTTCTTCTGACAAACTTTCTTTCCAAAGACGAAGCGTGTAATTATCGAGTTTTTGGGCCAAGTAATGACTGAGAATAATTTCGAATGTATTTACGGGTAGATTTAAGGAGTCTAACGTATTGATATTAGCGGTTATCTCGTCAATAAATCTGGAAATACTAATTCTGGACTCTTGTTGAACCGACTGCACACCCAAGACATTGCCCACATGATGGGCTGAGATAATTAACTTACTGTCATACCTATTTCTTAGTAGATCAATAGCTACCGCATAATTTTCATGAGTAATTGGCAGCGATTTTATCACATTTAGCGCCTCGTCACTTAATGAAGAATGCAAGTGGTGTAACTTTTGAATATCCGTCAGATCGGTTCTGCCCCATTCAAGAAATATGTTATAATAGTGTTGCCACTCAATAATGCTACCTGAAAAGCGAGGCAATTTGATCGGTTCCAACTGTATAGGGGAGAGTTTAAGAGGCGTAATTTCGGTATTGTTCAGCGGTTTTTGATTCACCTGCTCCACTTGCTCTAACAAGTGTTGCAACTTGCATTCAATATTGCAAAGATCATCCTCCGTTTAGACTCTATCACTTGCTAATGCGAAATCAGCGTCATCAGACTCAATTTGAGACTGAATATCATCATATTTGGTGGATAATTCCATTAAATGGCGAAGCTTTATTTTTAGTGCGTGATGATCGCTTGTGTCTGGATCGAAATTATCCGCAAACGTGTTCACACGGGATATAGATGCTTTAATAGTGGCCCGTTTCTTTATCAACGCTTTCACATCAGCCATAATTGCAATTAAAAGTATAATTTAAAAGAATTTAAGCGTAGAGCAGGTGAATTTTGAATGTCTTGATAAAATTTGATATAATGTGGGAGCTAGTGATCGTCCTATAGCTTAACACATTACTTACTATAATATGTACTTATTATCTTTTTTAAAGAACAGCCGTGAGCGTTATTGAAAGTATGAATTTAAATAATAATACATATAGCCTTATCTCGACACTTGAACTTCTAATGAGTTACTACGCAGTTATGCAAATATCCTCATATTATAATGATATATGTTTACGTAAAAGCATCAATAATACCACATTGAATATAAAATCTTACTCAGATTGTTATATTCATGTATTATATGAACAATTATAATGAAAAATTAAAGTTTATAATCACGTGGAATCCTGGCGTGTTCAGAACTGCTTCGGTCCTGTTGGTTTCGTCCCGATCCCGTCCGGCTTTTCCTTGATGTTGGTGCACCGCCTGTTTGTGCTGGTTGGATGAAGGTTGATGTCGTATCTCAGCGTGATTTTACCGTTGTGGAATTTGCTGCTGTTGAATAACTTTCTTGCCGTTTCTTGTCGTGTCATATCTGACGCTCTGTTGGATCTTGTGTGTCATTCCTGGAGGTTGTCTTTGTGACAACAAAGGCATGCCACGGCCAGCAATCTCAATTTGAAAATATTTAAATTTGAATATTGTTTGGGCCACAGGTTGTTTGTGCCCATTAAATGAAATATTTTGAAATAGTGGACCAAAATGTTGCCCGTAAGGCCAAAATAATATCCGGATTGGTGGACCAGAAAATGCTGTCGCTGCGGACAAAGAAATGCGGTCGCAGTGGACCAAAAATGCTGTCGCTGTGGACAAAATGCGGTCGCATGTGGACCAATAAATGCGGTCGCGTTGGACCAAAAATGTTGCCTGTAAGGCGAAAATAAATTCCGGTTTGGAGGACAAAATGTTGCGTCTTGGAAGCTCTTGAATATTCTTGAGTTATTCCTAGAACGCTAAGTGGAGAGGGCTGGTTCGAAAGAAATTTGAAGTGGACAGTATGTTTTTCATGTAAAGATAGTTTATTGAAAATTATTGAAATTTTGTACGATTGCTGACACGTGCAGAAGTTGACTCAGCAAGATGCCCGTTAAATTAATTAGAAATAAAAGTCGAAAGACATAATAAATAAGGCAGGAATCGCCCAAGTATAATCAGTGCATGTTGCACATACTAAATAATTAAATAATGAAAGCCAGTAGCCGCGACTGGAAATGTTACGAGTGATCAGCTCGGAGTATTGAGAATAACTAACTTAAATTTCGCTACAGGCAGCCCATCTGTGAGCCGGGTGTAGACAGTAGATAAGAAAAACGTGACGTCATCTGCACGTGGCGCACTGCGGTATTCAGATTACAGAGTTTACAAGTTCAAAGTTTAAACAATATCTAAGTCACTTTCTTATTTATAAATTAATAAATTACGTTAGATCCGATTTAAAAAATCAGACTTCATCTACTAACATAAAAACCAACTGTGCACGACATTTAATTTCAAGCAATCATACTTACACAGACTTCACATCAAATTTAAAACCCTTACACATTTCCAATAAAGGCCAGTACAAGAACGCTTCAGAGGAGTTTCATAAGCACAGTCGGTATTTCATATTTAATGTTCATTTAAACTTTAAATCAAACCCGCTGTACGATAAAGCCTTGAACTTGCACAAACATTCATAGACAACTTCAGTATCCGGTCGCCCTTCAAAAGGTGCGCCCCCATACGGACGTGTGTAAGGAAAAAGTGATATGATTTTAACATTTAACGGCCTCAACTCAGTGAATTAATCTGAAGATGGAACATATGTTCCGAAACGCGTTATTTTAAATAAAAAACGAAGTCACACGACGGATCTAAGGTAATTTATTAATTTATAGACAGGTAAATGCCAAACAACAGACAGAACTGAGAACTTAGTTCGCTCATTCAAACGTAGACCACTTACCTTTAATATGAAAGAATATGGATCGCTTTTAATTTTACAATGACCAACATAATTGTTACTGTGCAACGTAACAATTGCAAGGCACAAATACGGCGCCTTTCAGTACGATTCAATAATACATCATTTAATACAGGCTGTTACGGCAATGTTTATTCTCGAGTCGTACAATGTCTTCACCAAACAAATGAAGATGTGCTCTGTTCCCGGCTAATCGGCTTACAGTGTCGGTAGAAGCAGCTTCTATTCGTTACGCAAGATTATACCTAACAAGAAAACAATATTTTGCAATTATCATGGCTTGTTCAAGTTAATTCCAGTACTGACTTTCAGTTTACCGTAACTAGCAATGGGACTTGAATGTTTTGGTTTATTGTTACACTGTATCAAATTGCTAATTAGCGTTACGTTTCTTATCAACTAAGTAATTCTCATTTCTCTTTACCACATATTCTGCAAAGCAACGACCACTTTATCCAGTTGTTTTTCTGTTCTTTGAACTCAGTTTGTCTAAACAGGGACTTAGACAAAAACAGTATTAACGTGGTACCGAAGCACCTTAGTTCGAAGCGGGGACACTTAAATGTAAAACTTAGGCCAGACAAAAAATTCCTGTTTCACAAAATCAAAAACCAACTCCGTAGTTTCTATTTTGAATGAGGGGATAGAGTTAGAACGGTTGTGGCATTGACATTTGAGAATTTTCAGCACAGAACTACTTTGAAAAAGTTTTATTGTGTTGAAAAATTTTTAGTTTTATTGTGCTGAAGAATCCAAAAGTTCTCTGGCAGACTCAAATCATACATCTATATGTCGTGAAAAATCTGGCAATTTAAGCTTAGTTCAAAACCAGTGGTTGTTACCATCAAACGACGATCAGACTTGGTGAGATTTTTCGCTTCCTACCGGTGTTTATCAGTCTGTACTGAGCTTGGTTGTCAATAACAGAGTTCATACTGCATTGATCTGGACCATCCAAAAATAATAAAATCCCTCAAGGGCAGAAAAAAATGGCATCATTAGGCCTACCATAAACTTGTTTAAATTTGTCAACTATATGACATGTGTTGCACCGTGTTGATATTTGATATAAAATTTGATTACATAACGCTGTTGTGGATCTCTACTTTGTGACGTCAGACAAAACAAATAAAAATAGTACTCAAATATTTAGGATAACGTTGAAAAACTGAAAATGTTTATAAAAATGACCAAACGGTATGGCTATCAGCTGTTAGGGGACGAGTTTAGACTTCATCTCCTTGTGTGTGGAAAAGAAACGATTTGGCCCAAGAAGTTGTGTAGTAAAGAAAAATCTATCTCGCAGTGTTGCTATTTCATAGGACAAAAATTCAATCGTATTTTCTTTAGACTAAACTTGTATATATGAAATTAGCAAAACGAAAAGAAAATCATTTGCAAATTCTATATTTGATAGTAATTTAAACTAAAATGTATGTTTTCTAGTCTGTATTAGAACATGCAAATTGTTTAACACGATCGTTTAGGTTATCTATAAAATAGATCACGTAAACGGGAAACAGAAAATGTTTTCCGTCAGATGACTTATTAGTGTGCGCACGTGTTTATTTGGGCAGGCTGCCGGTCCCCACTGCGCTGGACAGCAGAAACTTACCGTGTTTAAAGAGAATAATAATTGCTGACTACATTTTGTGGGCTTACAAGGAGAACGCACCAAGTCAAAATATTAAGTTTGGAGATATCAAGGTTTTAAATTTTATCTGGTTCTCATAATTAACACATTTGTACTAGACTACCTTAATCTGTTCTGTAATTGCCCTTATTTAGTTTGGAATTAATTTGTCTGATAATGATAAAAGACGAAACTCTTATTTAATACATAAATTGAAAATAAATCATAATATCTGGCTTTCTTCCTTAACAATTCCGATTCTTCTTGGTAAGCTGATTTGTACAATGTAAAAATTGTAAGTGCAAAACCGCAAAGTAGTTTTATTTTTTAAATTTTATTTTCAAATATTAATAACATTTTTAAAGTGAAAACAGAGAAACAAGTGATTTAAAACTAGTTTGCTATGAAATATATTTCTTTAAAAATTTTACCACCTTATAATATTGCTTAAATAAATCTATTTCTATTAATTTAAAGAGCAGTAATTCACATTAATAGCTTTAATAAAATAACAATGTTAACCATAGTTTTATTGAAATGGTACAGTACTTTATAATAACAGTTTTAGTTTGTTAACTCACAACATTTTTAAAAAATTATTACTTTAATAAAATTAGTGGCAGTTATTTTTTTAGCAAGTACCATATCTTTATTTAAAAATATATTGAAGGATGCTTTTCAATTTCTTCATAAAACTGTATTATTTAACCTTCATCTTCTGAATCACGTATGTCTGTTTCAGGTAGTTGGTCCTTCCTGCTGGTATGTGGTGTCGCAATTGATTCGTACCATGGATGAAGAACTTCAGGGATTACTGTTTTCTTGCGCATTGCTAGGAGGTTAGGTTTCTTATCTTTACTTATTAGTAGTGGCTTGTTGTACAGTTTTTGGTAATTCTTCAGTACTGTAGTAGTAGTGTGGTTTTTCACGCCTCCCTGGACGTTTTTCAGAAATATTAACACGATGGTATTCACCTGAGTATTCGTATTTACACTGGATTGTGTTAGGAAATGACTTCTCATATTTCAAACATTTGATCATCAGCCAGTTTACTTTCTCTTCATTTTCATTGATATGAACTTGTTGTTATAAGTTCACAAGAAAGTTCTATTAGTTGCTTTCTAAAGCTTTCACGGCTGGCGTCAGATCTGTTAAAATTTTGGCGTGCCGTGTTGTGTGGCCGTGGTCAAACGTTTCGGCCGTTCCTTCGGGGGTCATCTTCAGTTCAAATGACAGAAAACACTGACAAAGGTTTTGTAGGCAGTGACCATTGTAGTCTGCCTTAGTCACAGTACTGTGGTCACTGACTACAAAACCTTTGTCAGAGTTTTCAGCCTTTTGTACTGAAGATGTTTTCAAAGGAACGTTGCCAAAACGTTTGCTATTAATAATATTTGACTACGGCCACAGCCCTGCAGGCCAAAATTTTAACAAAGTAATTTTAGATCTACAAAATTGAGATATTTTAGTTCATTTTTTTTATACGGTTGTTTTCATTTATTACTTACAAGATTTGAAAGAGCCAGTTTGAAAATGTTTAGTCAGTCATTTAAGCAAAGCACATTTTTTTATGTTTAATAGCACTGTGCACGGAATCGAATTCCGTAAAAGAATATCCGCTTCCTATAAATTTGTATTCTATAGTTCTGAAGTCTGTTTAGAGTTTGGAAACAATATATACAAATTATATATCTAATGTAAAGGCTGCAACATAAACATTTCTATTTTGTCCCCTACATGTTGTAACCTCTCGGTGCTTTTAGTATCTATTTTCTTTTTTTTTTTCTATCTCCTTGCTTGTTAGTTTTGAAAGAGAGGTTACAAGTTATTTAGAACTAGGCAAGAGCCTAGAGAAACTAAAATTGGGCTGGGTCCAGTATGATGGGACCTGCAAATGAAACACTGGTCTTGAGCTGACAACATCAATTTATTGTTCTTGGGTAGTACAACATATGAGCCTCTAAAGGCAAGATAAATCAGTTTTTTCATTGTTGAGGTTAATTTCCTTAATGTGTGCCTTGCCAAAAGTTGAGCAAGGAATAATGACTATTAACGATACCAAGCATTGAATAAGTATAAGATCTGAAGGATCAGTAAATATTAATTCATGAAATGTTACATGATGTCAATAATACAATTGTAAAGTGGCACACAATCTCGACCCGCAAATAATCACATATCATAACTAAACATAAATATATATAAACATGTACACCTGCAGGATTAATTTAACAATATAACAATTATAAAAACAACACATACATATAATTAACATCAACCACGTTTGCATATAAATAACACATCACATGTTCACCCTGGTTATCAGCGCATATAATAATCTTGTTCAACACCCATAACCCCCTTTTTTCTGACCAAGTGTCCGGCCCACTTTACTGATTAATTAATAGGTGACTAAAACCCCCTTCCCAAAACTTCAATTAAAAAAATCCCAGGAGTTGAGCAGACATGCCCCCAAGTTTTAACAAGATAAGTGTTAACTGAATGTTCTCCGTAAGCCCCGCGGCCAGCGCACAAATCCCAAGCCGATATTTAATTATCAAATTAAATCCCATCAATTACTATAATGAAAAGTAGCATCACAAGGTTAACATGGATGTCCGGTTGCCTAACTGCATTTTATGTTTCTTTTTACTTTCCAAAACAGAATCTAGAAAAATAGTGGAACTTGACCACCATGAGTATTCATAACTGACATTGGTTAATCTTGTGTGTTCTTATGGTTAACTAACTGTTATAGTGAGCAATTACAATTATCGTTACAAAGATTTTTTATGGTAAATACAAACTGTGACAATGGTAATTTTAAAGTGTGCAAATTAGCTAAACAGTGGTACAGAATTTGTAATACGGAATCTAAGTCATAAAAATATTAAGTCAGCTCACAGTGTTACAAAACTTGACTACCGGCAGGGTCAGGCATCGGACGGGATCTAGCAAGATCTGACACAGACAGACTTGCAGTGGACGTCTCCAACGGGAGTCGCCCATGGTTAAAACCACCCCCAAATATGAATGAATAATAACACACGTGTCCAGATGGAGGAAAATCGTTAACATAAATATCCCAACATGCTTAAAACAGAAATAGAATGAGATTCAACTCTATCTACCGAACTCCCCTCGACCCGGGCGGTGCGTGACCCCGGCCGAGTTTTCACTCTCAGAACGAGATATACATGATAGTAATAGAGGAGGCGTAAGCCTTACAAAATGCAATTAAAACATTTCACCCATTATCCGGAAATAACTGTCTACACTGGAACGTTTCATGAAAGTCTCACAGAGTAATTCGGCCACAAGATTTAGATTAAAAATGGTTAAATTTCACCTGGTTTGAAGGGTGTATGTTGAGGGCTCAGTAGTGTGTGTCCAGTCCATCCTTCCGGCTGACACAGCTGACGAAGGTTTTAAAATTACATCGTCGGAGGCAGTTGTTCGGCCATCCTTCCAGAGCGGGGCAGATTCCCGGCTACCTCGGAAACCCGGAGGTCACGTAGGTTTCTACTTATTCATAGAAGAAGCTGGGAGACGAAAACTGTTCAATCTACTCTGCCAGCCGGGGACTAGAATGTGAGGCGCTGATAGCTGAAGTGGAACTGAATAAACCGGCTGTGGAAAAAACCGTACGTGCATAGATAGGGCGCGCGCGAGTCGGGCGGACAAGGGGCAACAGCATGACAAAGTCCAACTGACCGTACCAAAGGACAACTTCTGTCTCGTCGACAAATACGTAAATACTTTAATTAATCACAATATAGACATCGGAACATCGCCGCGTTTTCCAAAACGCGGCACAATGTGTCTAAAAAAACGAGATGGTTTTAATATTATCAGGCGGGTTTTCAATTACCTGAGTAAACACGTACCAGTCTCATAGCTGTCACTGACGTCTGTTCACGTGTAACACAATCCTCGATTGGGTGACACATTTTTATAAATTGTTAAACTGAACACGTTCAGTGTCTCATAGAGAACTTAAGTGATACTCCGGTGAAGGCTCCTGAAGTACACTGTGTAATTCAAAGGACACTGACATAATGTACTGTCATTGATTGGCCTCTCTTTGCCCATAGTTCTTCCTTTTGTGCTTCTTTATGTCGCCTTCGCTGTGCAGTATAATTTTCATCTAAGCTGTTGAACTCTGCCTAAAATTATTACACACGAAACACTGGTCTTTTTTAGGTCAGAAAAAAGAATAATTGTAATTATTGCAAAATGGTCTACGGTATGTGACCGAACTCAAACCTCTCCTGGTATTGTTCTTTATACAAGTGATATATTTTATTTACTAACAATTTCGTGTAATTACATCCTCTTTGTTGTTTTTATGGAGTAGAGACTTTCCGAAATTAGGACCAATTCAATATACTGTTTTACTTTTGTAATAACCTCATCATTTGTTTTATTAGGATGGGTGTTTTATTTGTTTTATTTGCTTCTTAGGTCTTGTCCCTAGAAATAACCTGCTTCATGTCTTATTGAAAAGACATGTAAAATAACTCTTTGAAATTTGGAATGTTTTCATAAAGCCACTCATGCATATCATTGACCTTTCATCTTTTCTTAATTAATAGGCCTAATTATCTTTAATTATCTTTACGTGATCTTCACTGTATTCGTTCAACATATTGTTCATTTATAAGAATTAAGTCTTCTTTCTTTTAAATGCTGGAAGAGCCCAGTGCTTAAAACAAATTTCTTTACTGTCTGTCACGGTAAATTTATAAATAGTAAATAAACACTTAGTGTAATGTATTGGCAATGAACATTTTGCATTTCGTGTTCAATATCCTTGTAGTTCTATAATTAGAATTGTTTCTGTTTTCTTTATTTTTAGCACGATTCCAATTGCCTACGTTACTTTTCTTTAATCTTTTCCTACATTTATCCTGAATATTGTTGTTATTGGTACTGATGGTAAGAAGTGGAACATTGGTACCACTTTGAGTAACTTTATTTCCGTTCGTAAATTCAGCTTCCCTAGTACTACTGACTGTCAGTCGTGGACGTTTCAACAAGATAAGTTTTCTTCTTCATCATCATCATTATTACTATCATCAGACGGTGTCAGAGTTTCAGGTTCGAAATCAGCATCATCTGACAGTAAAATATTAGAATATTTATCAGTTTTAGAAATACTATTACTATTAGAAATATAATACTATCAAAACGTACAGACTGTATTTCAGTCATTTTTTATGGAAACTGAGGCTTAACATTTCCAAATAAAATTGGATCTGGTTTTCCAGACATATTTGTTAATAATGAAATGTTTATGTCTTCCTTAATCCTCGTTATTTGACTGGCTTTTATTACACATTGTCAACATCATTTCACATCTAATTTATACATTGTTTTCTCAATTCTTAAATACAAAATTTTTATTCTTAAAACACTAAAAACTTACAAATCGGACTTCAATCTCACCTCAGTTCCATCAAAAATGACTGAAATACAGTCTGTACGTTTTGATACTATTGTATTTCTAATAGTAATAGCATTTCTAAAACTGATAAATATTCTAATATTTTACTGTCAACAAATCTTGATTATTATAACTGTAAAGAATAGCGTCAAGTCAGGTTAGATATCTTTACAATAATAGAATATTTACAGGGGAAAAGGCACTAAGTGAATAGCCTTGAAAAGCCTCCTTAACATTAAATAACAAACACATTTGTTTATCAAAAAGTACCTAAGATCCTTAATATTTTATTTTCTTTTATAAAATCTGTTTTTTATGACTTAGTGATACTTGCAACATATAAAAATCGTATTTCCCAGGTGACCTTCACTTAGTGCTTTCTTTGGCCTACTTGTGAGACGGACACCTTATGTCACTGCTTTTTTATATAAAGGTACGTTTCGGCTACATAAAAAATTGGTAGTCGTCTTCAGGCGAAAACAAATACTAAAACTTCACAAATAAAAGATAAATAATACTCTGTCTTACAACCGACAAAACACACTAGTGTCAAATAACACACTATCCCAGAGTCAAAACACATTATCCCAGAGTCAAAACATAATATATAGTGTTACGACGGTCTACTTGATCGGCGTAGGTACAGTGGAAAACAGATTACAAGACACCAATTAAGTCACTAAGCCCCAGCTTTAATTTTGACAGTTAAACAGTTTGTAATTAACAACACTGTCTCTTACAACAAATCAAACAAAAATTGTTCACACGAAAATGTCAACTAATATTAAAACACAATTGTATTACAATATACCGCCCGATTATAAAACACAGCACTTCACTAATATCCACTTGAACGCACACAGTAATATCGCCCGATAATAACTCGGACCGCACTGTAAATATATCGCAACTATATTGGAAACTAAGGCCGCTGCCGCCTAGTATTTATACAATGCTCCCAGTATGTATATAGAATTATGTATGTAATGCTCCCAGTATGTATATATGTATTTAGAAGATTCTAAATAGGGAATGTGAGCTAATACTACTCAATTTGCTCTCCAATAGCACGTGTCGAATGAAAGCGCATTAATGTGATTTAATTACGGATTGAACAATTGATCTTGTCAACTGAAGCTGCAGATCATTTCCGGGTGTAGTGAGCTGGTTTATGCGACAAACGATAATGAGAGAGAGAGAGAGAGAGAGAGAGAGAGAGAGAGAGAGAGAGAGAGAGAGAGTAATTCGTAAGGTAAATACTTTTGGTTTCATGAATTGTCTAATCAAAATTCGTGCTTATTAAAAAACCATTGTCTTTTATAGGCAGAAATTTGTTTACCGTCTTGTTAACTCCAGTACACCGAACTACGTAAATATCTCGTCTATGTAGCATAGAGCAAGTCGTCGGCAAACTTTAATGCTTGTCCTTTAATCCGGTTAAAGTTTGAAAAACATTTTATTTTGCTCAGAAAAAGCAGAACAAAAATTCAGCTGCAGCAAAGACAACCTACTGGTTTGAGTATATTATTTCGAATTTTTAATGTTTGTTCCTTCTAAGTAGCTTAATACTTTCTAACAGTTTTGTATACCTTTATTGTTCCCGTTTCCCAATATGTGTGTATGCGTATTCTGTGTTTTGTTTGCCTACAACGCAAATATTAACTACGTCTATAGAAAAGTACCGACACAGTTGAGAGAAACAGACTACAAACTTAAACAAACTTAAGCAGACTACAAAAGTATATACTGATATCACTACTCCTTCAGATTCACCGATTGGCAAACGTATTACCTTATTACAAAGCAGCCATCATATTGTGACGTGGAAAACACCACTCATAAAAGAATTAATATTGTTACGACGGTCTAACTGATCGTCGTATGGTACAGTGTAAAACAAAATACAAGACACCAATTATGTCACTAATCACCAGCTTTAATTGTCACAATTAAACAGTTTGTAATCAACAAGATAGTCTCTTACAACTAATCCAATAAAAATTGTTCACACGCAAATAAAATGTCAACTAATATGAAACACAATTCTATTACAATTGTCCCGCACAATTATAAAACACAACACTTCGCCACAATACTTCGAACCGCATTGAAATAAAACGCCACTAAATCTGAACTAAGCGTCGCTGAAATCTTGTGTTTATACCCCGCTGAGGTACCAGAATAGGCCTATTCCGTACTACGCTTCAAGAACGCTACTAGAAAACACCAGAACGTAATTGATTGCAGCCTTGCACACAGCGCGCGCCGACTGGTGAAATCTGGGTCAGTCAGTCTGGTCAGGCTGTACACACATTACAGCCGGATTCCACTGGAACAGCCAAGAAACACGTCGAATGTCTGTCATGGTGTAACACTTTTTCGGCATTACGTTACAATATAACAGTACGATTGTAGAAAACTTTATCGGTTGTTTCATTTATTAAATCTTAAATGATTTTTTAAGTGAATAGTCTTTTCTTCAATATCATTTTTTATTTAAGAAAATAAAATAATTTCTATTAAATTTAAAATCAGTTTTCTTTTTATAATTTTATAAAATAGTTACATCAAGTCTTCAGATCCTCTTTTAGATAGTGGCTGTTTTCTTCTCGACCTCATCGAGCTTCCTACATATTTCCTGGCGTTCCTAGCAAGGAAAAATGTGGGAATCGTCCTGGCAATTACCAAGGTAGTCGGCTCCTCAGAAACAGTACGATACACTGAGGCCACTCGGAGTGCAGCTCGCCTAAGTATTTGGACAAACAAATTATGTTACTTCTCCTTTCTCAAGGCGTACGCCCGCATCTTCTTCCCATGCAGGAGGGCTGACTGTGTCGCGGTCATCAAAACCTGGGCCAGCTAGCATTTACCATGAGCCATAAGGCTGCCATGAATTTCGCATATTTATTTGCTGTACGTCAAACATTCAGCTTGCTGTTTATCACGATACCGATGTATTTCGCTGCCGGCTTGGTCTGCACCACTACCTCAACTGCTTTACTAGTGAGGATGGTAGAAACGCTTTTCTTCTTTAAGATCATAACCTCTGTCTTGCTTCTCCATCCAACCGTTTACGTGCGTGTCACCTGGTTCAGCTCCATGCGAGCCTGTTCTACATTGCATGATGCAACGAGTGCTGCGACATCGTCTGCGTGCCCAACAGGGCATGTCCAATCCTAACGGACTTGCGTACCCAGCACTACAAAGATAGTGCTCCAATATAGGACACTGGGCCACCCTAGCCGTTTCCGGTACTGCACGTTAACCCTCCTAGATCCGTTAGGGAAGGTTGCGACTTTTAAGATAATCAGTGTTCATGTTTAGGAGTCCATCGGCATGGAAAATGAATAATAATAATAGTAGTAGTAGTAGTAGTAGTAGTAGTAGTAGTAGTAGTAGTAGTAGTAGTAGTAGTAGTAGTAGTAGTAGTAATTACTTTTAAATATTTGTCGTGTTATATAAGCAGAAAGGTGTCTTCCAGTTGTCTTGTCTGGTGAGGCCATCCTTACAAAATTCCTCTAACAGCAAATACATGCAGAAAGGTGACCTCACCAGACGGTAAAAACCGTTACCGTTTTACAGTGGCGTATCTAGAGGGGTGCGAGGGGTGCGGTCCGCACCGGGTACCATTTCCCCTGGGGTGCTATTTTCTCATTTAGAAAAAATATTCACTTTTTTACTTTTAAATTTGCTTAGAGTAATAGACATTTATAAATATTATATGCATTATGTAGAAGCTACAACTACGACAAAGTAACTGAAAACAATAGCACCTACATGGAACTACTTGTGAACCAACGCCACGAAGATAGATGATTATCTTCTTTGGGATGTGACAAATGTTTGCCACTCATTTGCCAGTTAGTTTCCACACCTTCAGTTGACCGACAGAAACTCGCCAGATGCGGTAAGACGTCTGCAACTGTGGACTAGCAGACATAAACAAAAAGACAGTTCGCGCGGCGTTGTTGGACTGATATTGTTTTAGCAACTAGTCGCTGAAGTGAATCTTTAATAGTGAATTATTACATGGTTTTCTTTAAACAGTGTTTGGCTTGTTGGCTTGTATGATGTACTGTAGAACGCCAATACATCCATCCATACATGTATTAAAATTCAGTTTTTGATAGGTTTATCGTTGTGTTAAGTGTTTTTAGGCCTAGAATGTAAACAGTTAATACAAGTTTTCAATTATCCATTTTATCTATTAGGTTCTATCATTTTGTTTTCGTTCTTCATTCAACTTTTATTAACACCAAAGGCAAGATTTTTTTTTATTATTACTATAATAATACTAAATCAATCGACATGAAATTTAAAGGAGAAGATGTTAGGGCCATGCCACCAAAGCAATTGAACGTAGGCTTACGGAGTTAAATTCAATAGCTTTAAAAATATACACGTTTTCAAAAACAGTGACTATTTTGGTGAAAGTGTTGCAGGCCTTTTACCATTAATAAATATGCATTACACGGAAGTTTTCTTTAGCTTTATTAAAATGAAAAATTGTTTCTCACTGTTTCTTTTTTATTAATTAAAAACATTAAAAACTGTCTGGAAAAAATTGATCTGAAGCAAAACAAAGGCATTCGCCTATGGATGTCAAAGGTACACGCTCACCCCCAATAAATTTAGGAGAAATAAGAGAAATTTGTCAAAAATCTTTATAATATAACATGTTATTTTTACTTTTTTTTAATTACAAAATAAACTTATACTACATAATAACTTTAAGGTTTTGTGAATACAGATTAAGTTATACATATCACTTATTCTGTGAAATATTTCTCAATTTAATAAAGATGCAAGAAACAAGCCATTTTTGCGTAGCCTTGTTGCATTTTTCCATATTAATCACGCTTACTGTCATATACTTAAATACAATTTTCAGGAACTAAAACTGAATTAATTTTATTAGGGAATTCCCGAGCTAGGGGATTATATGAACAGGGTTTGACAAGGTGCGCGCTGCGGTCAGTTTTGGTTGCTCGAACCCAGATGTTAAAAAAAAGAGAGCCGCTGATTATAAATTTGTTATTATTTTGTTGTTATAATTTGTTGTTACTTTTGTGGTTGCATATAAACTAATAAAGCTCGCTCTGCAATTAGTATATACGCTGTGGTTAGATTTAAGAATGAGTAATTTGGACATTGGAAGCACTAATATGTTATTGGAATTTTTGAAGTTATACGTTAAAACACACACTTTTGTTACAATACCTTTAGTATAGTATTTGTTTGAAGCGTACAATAGAAAACACTATTAAATTATCCAAAACAAAACCTCACACAGTCCAATACTTCTATTATGGCTACAATACAAAACTTAAATACTAAAGTAGGTCTACGCTATTATTGAAAGCTTTACTCCTTTTAATATGTATATATATAGACCTACCTATGATGCGTTTTTATAATTTCTAACCTAGTGATTTTTTCGTTTCTAACTCAGACTTAATATTACTTTAAAATTTATGTCTCTTAACAACCTTCGAATTTGATGCTTTTCTTATTGTCTTCGTGTTTATACCGACATACTTAGTAATTTGTATGTCTTCCAGAACCTCTAGAAAACCAAACACATTGGAATGTGGGGCACTGAACATGTTTGCTAGCGTTGAATGAAACGCATCACATTTTTTGGGACAGGCACTGTCACCCTCAGTGACAAACGGTTGTTTAAGCCTACTTACTCTTAATCTCAAACGTGAATGTTTATGTATATTAGTAAAATACCTACAGTTTAGTAAATATAACTCAACACAACTTAAACAAATAACAAAAATATTTATATGCTAAAAGGCATTCGTTTATACCGTTCAATTAGCGTGTACGTGAAATAGTTCTTGTAGTTCATGTATTTCAGTTTAATTGAAATTTTAATGTTAGACGTCTCGTATATAATGTTGTAAAGGTGTATATAACTTATGTCTGAAGATGGAACGGTCGTTCCGAAACGCCTGCCAAACCTACTAGAAAAAGTCACAAGACGGAACTGAAATAAGAGAATATATTAAGTAAATAAAATGTTGCCTCACGCGCACCTTGTATACACCCCAAGAATTGCCTCCGCGCGCACATTGTATAGATCCATATGAACTAGGAGACACTTCCGTGCGCTACGCGGGCTAACAACAGAGGAGAGAATTAATACGTAGAGAGGCAAAGGTGGGCCGACGCGTGAAGCCTGGCGGCGGGCGAGCGCTCACAACCCCAGATAGGAACAAATTTCATATTTTTTCTGTTTTTTACAGAAACATTGAAATGAAACCGCATCGGTCCAGCGGATTCCAAAAAAGAAAATTGAAGAAGGTGAGAGAACGATAAAATCAGACAATATCTGGTTCCTTGTTGAAGTTCTTAAATCTTTCAGCACCTTGTCAGCTATCAGACAGATCTGAAGCTGAAGAAAGTTAGTCTGGAGAAGAGGACGAGGACGATCAGATTCCGCCAACGCCAACGCCACTTGCAAAGTTGGACGAGAGTTTACATGGATTGGAAACAACTTATGGTTCCACATTTAAGATTTGATCGTCTTCATTACCATTTAAACTAGAAGATACTTCTGAAGGTCTTGAAGAAAATTTGACGAAAGAAAAGGATAATAACGAGGAGATCTCTTCAACGCAACGTGATAACTTGGATGACTTTACATGAACTGGAGAGTGGAGATAGGAAACAACCCGATGAAAAAGAAGAAAAAAGAGGAATATGCGGTAAAATTCAGTCTACTCTTCAAGACTGCTTAAAATTGCTACAATCAGAAAAAAAATATACACATAAATCTGGTTATACAGAAGTTTCACACCAAATTCCACAACTCGAAGTCGAAGAAAGATCTGATGACGAAGTTAAATCTGACCAAATATCCATGTATTCAGATACAGCTGATTGGCCGATTCCTGTACCAGATAAGTTACAAGTAGATTTAAATAAGAGGGGAAATGATCCTTTCCAAAATAAGGATGTACCGTTCTAAAAAGTAGAAAGGCAAGGAGAAACCTACAATGGAAAATGTTGTCAACTAACCACGGCATTATTTTCAAAGAACTTGCCGACCGGTGAGAAAGTTCTCAGATCATGGATGGTATATTCTCCATCAAAAGAGAGTTTGTTTTGTTTCTGATGTAGGCTCTTTTGCGCAGACAGTAAAAAGGCTGGGAAATCAAAATTTGTAACTGGATTGTAGTCTTGGTGAAAACTAAGTCCAAAGGTGGTTGATCATGAGGGATCTGAGCAGCACCTCTCTTCTCTTGGAAAGTGGAAAACTCTTAGAGTGCGGTTAATGACAAAAAGTACTGTTGATCATGATGTCCACATAACTGTAGAAAAGGAAAAAAAGAAATGGAGGCATATTTTACACCGCCTTCTAGTCATTACTTTATTTTTGGCCAAACAAAACATTCCTTTTTGTGGCCATAGAGAGGATGCTGGTTCTGACAGGAAAGGTAAATGTTTGGAATTGGCAGAACTGTTGTCAAATTACGACCCAGTATTGAAAGAACATTTAGTACAAATACAACAAAGTAATTCAGTTGGAAAAACCTCTTACCTTTTCCTTAAAATACAGAACGCTTTAATTAATATTTTGGGAGACACTGTCAAAGAGAAAATATTGTCTGATATTAGGAAAGCAAAGTACTTTTGTATTCTTTTCGACTGTACGCCAGATTTATCACATACTGAGCAGATGTCTGAAGTAATTCGATATGTTCATATTGAGTGTGGGAAAGTAGAAGTACGGGAGTCCTTTATAGGGTTTTACTCTCTGACTGGGAAAAAGGCTGATTTCATAACTAGTGAAATTTTGGAGAACATTGAAAAGGATGGTCTTGATATTAAGATATGCCGAAGCCAAGGGTATGGTAATGCATCAACTATAGCAGGAATCCATACAGGCGTTCAGGTAAGGATACAAGAGATGAATCCTAAGGTTTTATTTGTGCCTTGTACTAACCACTCTTTAAACCTGTGTGGAGTTCATTTATTTGGGAGTGTACCCTCTTGTGTAACATTTTTGGACCTCTAGAGAGTGTTTACCATTCATCTCGGCCTCAGCTCATCGTTGGAATGTACTAAAGAAACATGTAACACTTTCTGTCAAGAGGTTGGTAGAAACAAGATGGAGTGCGTACCACGAGACAGTAAATCCTATAAAGGCAGAATTCACTGAATTAGTGGAAGCAATGGAAGAACTGTCTAGCCCGGAAGAAAATATTGAAACGAGGGGCTCAGCACAGGTCTTATTGAATGCTGTTTGCGACTTTTCATTCTTATGTTTTCTGTCCCTCGGGAGTGATGTACTGGACGAAGTTAATCATACCCAAAAATATTTGCAAATAAAGGGAATAAGCTTTGAAAAATGTGTGATCAAAATGCGATCTCTGAAACTGTATTTTAATGATAACCGTAATACTATCGTCGATAACGCCATCACGTTTGCTACCGAGATGAGTGAAAAAATGGACAATTCTGTAAAAAATAGGGGTAAAAGAAAGTTCAAGAAGATGATGTCAAGCGAAAAGTGTAGAGATGTTGGTCTTACAACAAACAAGAATTGAAAAGAGCTATGTTTGAATGTGTTCGATTCCATTCAGAACTTGATAATAGAACCAAATCAATGGAAAAAGTGTCAAAACTGTTCTCTGTTCTGGAACCAGAAAACTTATTCGGTGCTTCTAACAAAGATCTGCAAGTTCTGTCATCAAATCTTATTGAAACGTTCGATAAATTCTCCAAAGAAGACATCATCGTTGAAATCGAGCAACTGAGAAGACATTTGCGAGCGGCTGAAATCAAACAAGAAGATTGGAGAAAGTGCTCATCGTTGAAATTTTTGGAGCTCATAATTAAAATGGAATTTTCTGACTCTGTTCCAAACTTGGCTTTTGCATTAAGACTCTATTTGACAATTTACGTATCGACAGCTTCGTGTGAACGAAGTTTTTCTAAACTTAAGTTGATTAAAATTTGATCTCCGTTCTACTATGAGCCAGTCGAGGCTTTCAAATTTGGCTATTATTTCAATCGAGCACAAAACAGCTGATAAAATTAATTTTGATGATGTAATTAGTAAATTTGCTGAAATCAAAGTACGAAGACAAAAAAATTAAGGCTTCTAAAATCATAGAGTGTATGTATTTAGAATGAATTATGTATTAACCAAATCTCAAATTACTAAAGATATAAAAAGTAATTTTAAATTGAAATGGGTATTTTGATTATGAAGATCCTGTTTGTTGTTATAATTATACTAATACTCAGCAACAGAGCATTGATCCTGATAACAATTTTAGCGTAGTGTAGTTTCAGTATCTGTAAGTGGGATATGATAGGCAAGTTTAATATGTAAGAAAATATGCATAGGCTAACACGACTATAGTTAATAATGTGTTTCTGTAGTTATTGTATTATTAAATATTGCACTTGCATTGTTGAAATAAAACCTAAACTTGTGTTGAAGAGAAAGACATTATATTCGATTACTAGCTTAGTCAAATCTGAGTACCATTTAAATGATAATGTTTGGAGGGGGGTGACAAATCTGAGCTTCGCACCGGGTACCAAATAGCCTAGGTAAGCCACTGCCGCTTTA
Source organism: Magicicada septendecula (assembly GCA_034769895.1). NCBI lineage: Eukaryota > Metazoa > Arthropoda > Insecta > Hemiptera > Cicadidae > Magicicada > Magicicada septendecula. Next base: position 447,478,497 of record CM068370.1, on the reverse strand, counting down.
CCTGAGTAATGGTTATTTCTAACATCATGATTCATACACCCCTGTAACAATACGTATTTGAAAAATGACAATATTCATACGTAGGCAATAACTCTTTCATCATTAACAATTTTATAATTATTTTATCATTGACAATAATATTGTTACAACAGTCGCACAAACGTTCTTTTTCAACAGTGGAATACCTAATCGAATCGGAACCATAGGGTTCTATATTCACAACTGTTTTTTTTTTCTTTTGTTCAGAACTTAAAATTGTTTATACTACATACCATATACCATTGTTTATACCATATGCCATTGTTTGTAGCACATACTTTATAAAAAGTAATCGGGTACCATAGGATTCTGTTTTCATAACTTTCACTTAAGTTCCAATTAAAAAAAAAACAATAGTACTCACTCGTATGTAAAAATTCTTTAAGGTTACGTCATAAATTGTCTAAAATACATTAATGTAATAATCAATAGGTATCACGTAATAAATACTGTTTCAACGTAAGTCACACATTACAATGTTTTTACACTAGTCACAGGCACTCATTAATCGCAGCGACTAATTTACACTTAACCGTTGTACGTAAAATACATGCAGAGGGTCAAGTCACAACTCTGCAACTCCTTCACGCTTGGAATACTAGACGGACTGGCTGGCGACCTGCCTTGCTCAACTTATTGTCGGTAGCTACTGTTACGATGTTCCTATAGAGAGTACCCATGATACCCATGATGTATAGATGACTTGATAGTAATCAGACCGCCTTCTTAAAAAAGCGCATAATGATCGAGAATAGACGACAGCGTTGCGTAATTCTGCTGCTCATACAATGCGCGCAAAGAGTCACGTAAGCCACGCAAGTTTCCTATCCCCTCGTCATAACAATTTTTACTGTATTTCTGATACAATTAATTATTTGGTATTTAAAATGGCAATAAATAGAATTCAATCATCATCATCATCATCAATTCATGGATAGGATTCCTCCAATCCCGGCCTCATGGCTCCCGCCAACTTCTGACTGCTCTGCCTACAGATATTCTTCCAACCGGCTCATACTCATAAGCCAACTTTGGAAAGCTGGTATTGTCCATTCTTTATAGATGTTCTTTCCAGCACTTTCTATAATTTTGAATGAGTTCATTTAAGAAAACTGTATCAAGTTCTCGTCTAATACACTCGTTTATTACATGATCGAGTTGCGTATATCCATTTATCGATCTCAAATAGCTCATTTCTGCAGCCTGTAGTTGGCACCAGACTTTCTCCGTTATAGTCCAGGTCTCGCATCCTTATAGCAGTGCTGGTACTGCCATTGTCTTATAGAATTTGTTACAGGTCTCTTGTCTAGCATTCCTTTTCAATGCCATTCTCATTATTCCACATATAGTTTGGAACCTGCCTAGTTTATTGCTGGGATCATCACTACCTCTATAAGAAAGTTTACAACCAAGGTAACTGAATATAGGAACCTGTTCTATGAGCTGGTATTTAACATAATTTTTGATCGAAAAGAGTATTTTCCACAAAAGACATAACCTTTCTTTTGCAGTTGAAATTTCAAAATTATATTCCTTACTTATCTGTTGAAGACCGTTCAATTATAAAAGTAATGTTTTTACTTTATGTGTTCTTATAGGGATCTACGTACATTGTCCAAGTACTACTTTCATTCATTATAAAAAAGTAATTATATGTATATTGGCGACGAGTTGTTTCGCTGCTTACTCTTACTACAGCAATAATAATCTCGTTTCCCGTTACGTGTCAAATAATAATTAATTTGTTTTCCCTTGAATGAAAGTGACTATTGATCAATTAGTGAGTATATGGGTCAAACTGGCGCTCCAGTGTTTCGACTGCAAGGGAAGTGTATACCCCAACCTCCCACATGAGTCAGCTCACCACTTAAATTCTGATAGCACACGACAAAGTTAATTAATGTGTACTGTATCCAATAATACCGACGGATCAAAGGACAGCTACAATTTAATTTATTTACTCTAATTTTTCGAATCAAAGTTATGCGTCTTCACCCTATTGAGTTCCACCACGTTTGTAAATTCAGATTCATTTATCATTTATTTGTTGTTCTATATGCACACAATTTTATTGTCCTTTCTTCTTTCCCATTTACTTATATTAAACCGAAAACATTTACTTAGAACTACTATTAACTGTTGACAAGGAAATAAGAAAAACTTTTAATTTTTCTAAAATCACAAACCAAATGTTACATTTGCAACGGCGGCGCGCTAACTCGGCAGATAGAATTCGCTTTGCACAGAGTTTAATCGTGTAATAACTTTATTAACAAAAGTATAACCATTTACAATTTAAAATCTATATATATATAAAACTTAAAGTCTGAGGATTTATGTATACTGAATACAAATCCACACCGTTACACCGATTACCACCAAATATTGCTCAGGTAACCTTTGACACAAGGCGAAAAATACTGTCTAACTTGGAATTTGATATTTTGCCCCATTCGCACGATTTAGGCCCTTTCAATTATGCTTTTTTGTTGACACGTATAAAAATGTCAGCAACGCCATAGAGACCAGAATTAATTACCATAGTAACAAGTAAATAAACAAATGATATTTAGCGGCATCGAAACTGTACCTTTATCCGTTCCTGCAGTTTTTAATATGCAATTGTATCGATATATTTTTTAATTTTCTATACAAATACGTCTATATATTTTGTAATTGTCTTAAGTGATTATAAAATTTATGTTTATACGTGTTTCTGATGATGCAATGAATAAGTAATGAAATATATTAAATACTACTACAAAAGATGTCAACAACACAATGGAGACCAGAATTAATTACCATAGTAACAAGTAAATAAACAAAAGCTATTTAGCGGCATCGAAACTGTACATTTATCCATTCCTGCAGTACATTTTCGATGTTTTATATAATATGCAATTGTATCGAGATATTACGATGTGGAAAAGAAGAAGTGTACTAATTGTCCTTTACTTAATGCGAAGCGAAAATACGTGTTACTTTCATTTTTGAGGTTAGGTGACAAGAGTTTTTGGTTTTTAGTTTACCGGTGAAATAAATAAAAGCCATGGTTGAGGAAAACTTAACGTTTAATGTGTTATATAATGTGTCTAATACAGTAACAATTGAAAAAAGAATTTAGCGTTTTTATTTAACAGGTACTTTAAAAATATCTCAAAAGCCTTTATAAACTGGTAGTTTTAAATCCCCAAAGGCTGCTGCACCAACATAATAATTTAGTACAAGTTAAAATAGTACACTTGTCGAAAACAGCTTTGGAGAGAATTTGACTCATGAGTACAAAATTCTTATACGAGCTGACAGAATGCTATAGAGATAGACAATAAAAATTATATTAAAACACTTATTAAAAGTAAAATATTTGGTGTGAAGCCGCGGGTAACAGCTAGTGCTTTTATAAAGCCTAGTACACGTAAACAAAATGTAGCAACATTTGATAAGTAACCTAATGAAATTTTGTAATATTTTAAACCTAAAATCAATCGAAAATGTTCAAAATGGATAAGAAGTGAAGACCTCTAAATGTTTATATTATTTCAAGTATAAAAATAATAATTTCTTGTAAAACGAGAAAATACAAATTAAAAATAAGTTGCCACAATACTTTGCATTAACAAACGTTTTATGGCAAGGGTGTTACATAGCCCAAATTTTTATTGCAAATTTATACTAACGTAAACATATGAAGGTGGGAAAAACACTGTCGTAAACTGAGGATCTCAACAAATTTTTAGTGTGTCTGCAGGCCCTGTTCAGGGATAATCAAGTTCTGGTAGCACTGAACGAACAGGCTCCCAATTAAGTGATCAAAAAATCCTATAAAGATCTTGAGGTAGTGAAGCCACAGTGCCTATATGCTAGTGAATGTCTAGCATTGAATTATAATTTAGACAAACTTGAAATATTGGTGAAACGAATTATTAGAAAAATATTTGGCCCACGAAAAACTTCAGAAGTTTGGAAATTAGGAAGTAATGATGAAGTATATTAAAGTATAGAAAATATAACAAAAACAATTAGAAAAAATACTGTTATTTTTGGACATTCATATAGAATAGACGACAATTGGTTAACAAAGCAGATCTTCAAATATCTGTGGGGGAAGAAGTAAACATTAAGTTGGTTTAAAGAAGTCCAAATGGATTTAGAAAAAAATGATATGCACGCAGAAGAAGCGATTGAAAGGAAAGTTTTTCGGGAAAAAGTGATAAAAATGGAAGGAATCCAGGGTAGGAGAGAGAAAAACGCAGGTTCAAAGTGGACTGAAGACAGGAAGAAAAGACACAGTGAAAAGGTGAAAGATTATTGGAGAAAAAGAAAAGAACAAATAATAAAGAATTGAAATTGGCATGTGGTCCTTAGATGGCCGACACAAAAAAGAGATCTTGAGGCCTAGGCATAAATTTTGTAAAATCGCACAGCTGGTTATTGGAAGTGAAGAGGTCGATTTGACGATAAAATCAATTATTATAAAAAATAGTAATTTTTTTAGTTATCTATTAAGACATTAAAGAAAAATGGCAGACGTGATTAAAGTATTAGCGGCAAAATAAAACGAAGAAAAATGGTAATACAAGAGTTGAAATCTATGCTTCGGTGTTGGAAGATAACTCGAAAAACTAAGAAAACGATATACTCTGCCATCTTATAAAGTTTAGTCACTTATGTTTTCGAAGCTTGGGAGAACAATTAAAGAAACTCCTGAAGGCTCCAAGCAGTAAAAATAGACTTTTAGAGAAAGTCTTGCCTGTTATAAATGAAACAACAACAAAATATCTATCAGGCGGAAAATTTTGGTTTTGATACCATACACGCAAAGCGCTTCATATTGTACGGCTACATGAGAAGAAATCCTGATGATATTTGGCCCAAAACGTTGTTAAATCGCGATTCCAACTAGAAGGCGTAAAGGGGATAGACCCGGAATACTAAGGACAGAGGATGTAGGCCTATATGATGAAGCAACCATCAAGGAGGCTGGAACAACAAAGACTCTGGCATGCAAGTTGCAATCGACAGGGGCTCTGTACAAGCACTCCTGTATGCATTTGTTAGACATTCTGTACACTAATTTAATCGTTGACAATTACGTACAGAACTCAAAACATCGTATGATGTTTATATTACATAACATAAAAATTGTTAGGAGGATCGTGACCATAGTAGAGTGCAATAAATTATCGACCACCAGAGAAATCGATATTCCAAATTTTTGTTAACACCCCTCAACATCAATAAAACTTGTATTAATTTATTTCTGCTAGTTGTATAATTTTCTAGTTGCCTTATGTATAATCAATAAATGTCACCACCTTAAATAATTACAGTAGTGTAAAGCATAAATTAAGAATTACGGGGACGACATTTTGCAATTAACGTACAAGTCGGCCTTAAAGTTGGCGAGAGTCTCTCTTGAAATGACTGAATTTCAGGCACACGGAGTTTATGCGTTATAGCCAAAGCCACCCATTGTTCAATGTTATCTGTAAGCTACCAGGTATCATTAGGTTGACCGGGCAACACCGTGAATTAGCAAACTCCTCTAGTCTACGTTAAACGACTCTGGGGGAACATTACCTCCGACTTCCAAGTCAGCGTGTCTTCATAAGTTTTGCATAAGCTATGTATTCCATTCACTGAGATTCATGAAATTATAATGAGTTATATGATAGGTTTGAGTTATTTAAAATTTTATATTTAAAACTTATATAAAAGAATATTATTTTTCTTTATTTACTTATATGTGATAAAGATTCTGTTCTGATTCTGGTAGAACAGAAGTAGAGCAAGGTGCGTTAATTCATACTACAAAGTAAATAACATTTATCAGAATTTTTCGACTGGAGATATAAATACTATCTCTACTTAATAATTATGTCAACCACAGACATAAGGCACAGTCATAAATTATTTGAACAAAACAAAGAGCCTCCTCCCTGTGTGGTAATTTGTCAGATTACAAAATATTCTCTAGGCAGGTCATGTTGTCAAAATGGAGAAAGAGTGAGAGTGCTTGGATCCAATATTGAAGGGATCCAAACAAGATGGGGGGAGGAAATTCCTGAGGTTGCGAAAAAATTTGCATCTGGAAGAGAGTGCCTGTAGATATAGACGTGGACTAAAGGAGCGCTTAATGAAGATGAAAAATTACTATTTAATTAGCATTGACATTCCTGTTTATCAATTACATCATTTTTTAAATTATAGATAGTAACTGTGCAAAACATTAATTAGTAACTTATGATGTTAATCAAAATTAACCTTAACGTCAGTTCATTGACATCTGTAAATTTTCAATATTGCATAACCCTATAAGTAAATAAATATATGTGGGTGCATGTGTATGTAATGAACAGTTGTAAAAGTTAAATTGTTTAAAAGATAAGTATATTTACTTAATGCATGTAATCTATGTGTAAAAAATTTATAATTATTTAACAGGTAATTATAAATATCAGTGTGTAAGATGTAAGCTGACAAATATATTTTGGTGTCATGCACGCCCTCTGCATACCACATTTACAACTAATCACAAACAGCTTGGAATTTCGAAGCGATGGGCCTAAACTTAATTACTAATGTCAGGAGTGGTTCGTACACCACGGTTTCTGATGTGGTTGATGGATTAATTTAAATTTAATTTAGCTGAGGGGCAATTTGTCTCGTTTGGGGAACGGATCTGTAGAAACGAACATTAATCACGTGTACCAGATTCGTTATATTCAAACATACAGCTACTGTATATATATCAGATTTTTCAACCTGAAAAGTAAATTATAAAAACAAATAATATCACTTATTTACAGGATATTCTAAACAAACCGTTCCCAACAAAAAAATAAAAATAAAATTCTGTAAGATGAAGTTTATATAGTTTTCTCTTTCGCTGTTTGCAAGCATTTCTGACATCCCAGTGTATTCATCTAAAAATTAACTTTCACTTCTCTAATCAACCTCGCCAAGACTACACATGCTTTGCGGAATTACGAGTAGAGCCTTCGTTTTAAGTTCCTTCGGGTTCTTCAACCCGTGGTAGCGACCAAGCCACTTCACCCCAAACATCAAAGTTTATATTCCTATTGGACACTTCCTCCAGTCACTACCACTCACTCATAAACCTCCTCTTTTCTTTCCACTCCAACTTCTCCTCCACTCCTCTCACGAAGTTTCCCTTGTTTTCGTATAATATCTTATTCTTCCACCTTATGTTTTGTTTTCCTCTATCTTGATTTTCCTGTCTCTTAAATCTGTTTGACCTTCTTACTTGTACACATGTCCATTACCATCGCATTCTTACTACTTCAAATTTCTCCCTATTCATTATTGAAATTATTTCAGCTCTTCTATTCAATAGACAAAACGTTTTAAATGGCAACGACTTATCAGGTAAAGAAAATGTTTTTAATTAAATATGTTTATATTTCCTTATTTTTTCCTTACTTTCAATAAACATGTGCCTATTAAGAACATTAAGTATTACATAAATACAGATATTTGCTGACACTATGTCATACCAACTCGTACGTAGTAGCGTATCCAGGAGTTTTGTGAAGGGGGTTACGACCCCTTCCAAGGCATTAAAAATTTCAACAATAAAGAGTGAAATACACAGGTATACATATAGTTTTGTAAATAAAATTAAATAATCAGGCTAATAAGTTAAAAGAGGACAAAAGATTTTAAATTGCGGTGGCCGCCTTGCGAGTACGGAATCGCTTTGTATAAACATTGGTAATTGTCAGGTGCAAGGTGGGAGGTTGGATTTCAGAGGTTTTCCTCTTTGCGAGTAAGTTAGATTTGTTGTAAGAGACTGTCTTTGTTGTACAGCTGGTGATTAATGACTTAATTGGTATCTTGTATTTTGTTTTCCACTGTACCTACGACGATCAGGAGACCCTCGTAACAATAGTTTACTTTATTTATATTGTAGTGTAATATGTCATCTTTACCATTCCACGACTTTGTTAAATTTTAGATATCTATCAATAGTCTTTATGTTTGTATACTTATCTTTTTGATTATAAATAAATAAGTAGTAAATAACAAGTTCTTTTCTTTCTACTTTTTGTAGTTGCTTCACAAAACTCTAAACGCTGCCGAATAGGAAATATTGACTGCGCGCCTGTTGCATCTGTTACAGAGCAAAGTAAATGTTGTTATATTAAAAATGTTTACTGGTCTGTTTGGCTGTGGTCTACGGTTTACAGACAAACCAAACGTTTCGACAGCACCACTGGCTGCCATCATCAGTGGAATTCAAAGAATTCGAGACTACCTAAACGCGGGTTGTTAACGTTCCAGACCCACAGTGCTTTGGTAGTGCCTTTACTGTGGCATGACGTTAAAAACACGCGTTCAGGTAGTCTCGAATTCTTTCAATTCCGCTGATGATGGCAGCCAGTGATGCTGTCGAGGCCAAACAGCCCAGTAAACACTTTTAACGCAACTGGCACCCGCCGTGAAAGCCTTAGAACAATAAATGTCGTTAGTTAAATAACTTTAAAAAATTTGTAATTAACTGGTATATAGTGGTAGTGAACACAAATTATATGCTATAAGCAATGTAGGCATCACTTCAAATATAGCCTACTTTGAGTGTTGTATCTACAAGGAAGGAGAAACAGCTGCGTAGAGAATCAAATGTGAGACAGCGATAGAGAGGGTAAATGAGGACAAATAAACTGCCCAAAATTTTAAGCGATGCAATATTCTTGTAAACTGAAAACAATCGTCTACTCCTGTCATATGTTTAGATTTCTGGAGCAGTATAACAAATCGAAGAATGTGTTGTTTTTCCTATAGTATTAAACAAGCAAAAATTGTGTGTAAAAATCTCTCAAAACCTGTTCTAACGATTTCCATGAGACTTTTTCTCTTGACGTTTCCCGATATGAAAAATGCTTTGGGCTAGGTCTCATGTTTGGCATAATTCGTCTAAAGAACGAAATCGCAGGGCTTAAATTGACTGACTACGCGAATAAGCTTCGGTTACCATCGGTTCCGATCGTATTGTGTAGAGACAGAAACGTGTTTACTTTGGTAACTTATTAGATTTGTTTTATATTTACATACATATTTCTGCAACGTATGTAATTTGTGAGCTTTTCTAAACTTATTAGTAAGCTACAAGTAAAGCGTTAAACACTTTAATAATTATTAAAATTTTTGTAGAGATTTCTGACTAGAGTACATATGTAATGGTGGACAGCTGCAGACAAATGAGTTTTCCGTGAACTGGAGGTTTATACAGTGAGATATTGAAATCCCTTCCATACTTAATGGTTTATTTGTGTTGCGTACTACTGTAACTAAATCAAATTGGTGATTTTTAAAATCTTTATATGTAGTGCGTATTGAAATAAACGAGTGTTACTATATAACGAAATTCAATAGATTTATATACGTAGATTTATTCCTCTTTTCTAAGTTTAAAAGCTATGTAATTACCATAACAATTTCGTCACTGTTTTTTGTCTAAACACAAAAGTGTTTAAAACTCAGTTTCTAATAAATCGATTAAGAAATCTGCGACATACAAACATAAGTTAAAACAGTGCCGGTCTATAATCGCACATCAAATGTTTTATGTATGTATGTAGATTTACGTCTACAGAGTTTCTCCGGATCGCCTGTTTATAAGCGTTAATTACTCACAATCTTCTCTTTTTTTACAGTTCCTTTACTTTTCTCTAACTTTTGTTTAACACACTCCACTTTCTTTGTAGAGTGTCCTGTCTCGTATTAAGCGAAAAGAGACCTACTGATGTGTGTGTGTGTACGCAGACGTTTATAGAGACCAAACGTTATATGACTTCATTTACTTTTTCCAAACGAGTCATTTTATTCATATTCCTGTAACACTTTATTTGTTATGGGTCTCGGACGTTATCATACTATAATATTCTTTGATGTTTCCACTTTCTTCTTTCATTTGCTATACATTCCTATTCTCTTTTTCCCAGATTTGGTTTTTCATCATTTGGAGAAAGCTATACCACGTCTATTGCTTTAGGGCTAGTACAATGTGTCCAAAATATTCCCTGAATCCGCATGTTAGCTCGGTGTTCTGTTTGTTTAATTTGGTCTGATCTACGCCAACAACGCAAATCATTTCAAACGGTTTCTGTTTTATTTGTTTGGCTCCCAACGTTTGCAGCCATGGGCTGAAATACTCTCGACAATTTACAGATGATGGTGTTTGTCTCCTTACTACATTTATCATTTCGTAACGTAGTATTCGCCTCCCAAACCCGTTTTTCAGTTAGCAATTTTGTTAAATCAGCATGTTTAATATGTATTATAAACATTCATTGCTTTACTTTGTCCCCTGCATTGTTAATTCCTCCCAGACCGTTGTGATAAGTAAAGTCAGAATGTTATATACTTGCATATCTAGCACAGAAATCTTTCGGACTTGAGTCTATTCTAGGACATTCTAGGATTACAGAAAACATGTAAATCTAGGGAACGTAAGCAAAAGAGAAAATCATAGACATTGAAAGCAACACTGACATCGAATGTTTGCCGTCGAGTTAAACTTTAAACACAGTGGTGACATGTGCGCCTTCTCAAATCATGTTCTTTGGCCCCTACGGGTTTCATGTCACTCTACACTTTTTCTGTAAATAATAGATTAAGTTTTACTTTACGAGTGTTTTGCTTGGAATGGATGACAGACACCAAGCAATTACCTGTGTCTCAGCAGCTAAGAAATTCGCAACGGTAACGTTCTTTGTGCGAAAGCCAGGTCTGTGGTGAAACTTTAATTTACCTTCACAAAAAAGTGGTTGCGCAAGCAACTCGGAATCCGTTTAGTAATTTGAAGAGGAATCTTTTTCACACGCCCTCACCATACGTCTCTATTGATTTTAGAATTTGACTTTAATGAAATCTCAGAACATTCAAGCGGCCGAAGTAAGATTTCTCAGGCACGTGGCAGGAGCTTCAAGATTGTAATGTACCGTGTCAGTCTACAGCAGGAATTGAATATTCTGAGTACACTTGATCGCTGAATATTGTCTGAAATTTTTCCGGTAAAAGGTTTGTGAGGATCGGTCAAAAAATATAACACAATTTTTAAATTATTTGTCTCGACGTTTCGACAATGTTCATTGTCATCATCAGGACCTGTGTATGAATACAAAAGAAACGTCAAACACAACAGAACAATTATTTTAGTGAACGTGTTTGTGTATGTGAGAGTGGGTGCACGCACGTGTGCGTGTGTATGTGTGTCTCCTTGTATATGTGAAGGAGTTGAGGCCGTTAGTTTTACGTAATCAATGATACAAGGCTACACACATACACACGCGCACGCGCGCATCGACTCTCACATACACAAACACGTTCACTAAAATAAAACTGGTCAACAATGATTTTGTTAAATGCTCCGTTTCTGCTCATTCTTATGTGCTTTTGGGTGCTAATTCTGAGTACGCAGCATTTCTCTATCAGCCTCAACTTTTTTGTAACTGCCCTTTTTTATTTTTCAGTAAGTACCATGCATGAACTCCATACGCATAGAATTTTGTGAACTTAAATAATATCAGCTAAACCTTTGGTTTATTTATTGCAGCAACTAAATTGATAATTGTTTGGGTTAGTGAATAGTCGTCATTATTTATTTATTATTGTTACTTACACATTAATCAAAACAAACAAGAATGTATGATTCATCTCTCCTATTATCTTCTTAATGTAAACATTTTATCCATAAGTCATAACATATTGCTTATCATTTTATTTCTGTAGACTGGTGACTCAGAGCTGTAAATTATACAATAAGTAAATTAAACAATAAACTATCATGCAGGCTAGAGCTAGCTTTCTGAATACTTCATTCTAGTGCGAATTCTCGTTGTGTAAGATTTAGTGCTGCAGCTAATTTTTGTATCTGTTTGCGTTTTAATTTTTATTCTGTAAAGCGAGTGAGTGTATATTACATTAGTATGTGTTCATAAAGTGTTTGTTTTTATACAGTGCTAGCTATCATATATTAACAATGCCTCGCAATTGCATCAGTCATCCAAACAATTTCTGCTACGTATGTGGCGAGGAAACGTTGAAGTCTCAGAGAAGAAATATAACTGCATTGATAAAAAAGTCACATGAACTGTATTTTGGATGTAAATTAGGTGATCAGGATAAATCTTGGGCTCCTCATATTTGCTGTGCTTCATGTGTAAGGCATTTGACTGGTTGGCTAAATGGATCTCGTCACATGCCATTTACAGTTCCAATGGTTTGGAGAGAACCGAAGGATCACACCACGGACTGTTATTTTTGTATAACAAAAACGTCTGGGATAACGGCTAAGACTAAAGGTAATGTTAAATATCCCGATATTTCCTCTGCTATAAGGCCAGTGCTACACAGTCCAGAGCTTCCAATTCCAGTACCACCAGAAACATGGAACTTAGACAAAGATGAAGTTGTTACTCATGTTGAGCCTTGTGCAGACTTATCAGGTGATGAAGAAAGAAGAGACCCAGATTTTTGGAAAATACATATACTGAGCCTCACGTAATTAATCAGTCAGAATTAAATGACCTCGTTCGTGATCTAAATTTATCAAAGAGTCAAGCAGAAATACTCGCATCAAGATTGAAAGGATGGAATCTTTTACAGGAGAATACAAAAATAAAGTGTTATCCGTGACAGGCAGTCTGAATTTGAACATTCCTGTCCCAGTACGAGGATTTAGTGTACTGCAATGACGTGGATTCTTTACTGGAAGTTTTGGGACATGTGCACCATCCTGAAGAATGCCGTCTGTTTATAGACACTTCAAAGCTTAGTTTGAAAGCAGTCCTACTTCACACTGGAAATAAATACCCATCAATCCCTTTAGCTTATGCTGCTCACATGAAGGAGTCATACAAACACATGAAACTTGTATTGAGCAGGATTCAGTATGAGAAATATTCATGGTGTATTTGTTGTATTTGTAGACATCTGAGAGTGATAGCACTTTTACTTGGATTGCAACTTGGGTACACTAAATTCTGTTGCTTCTTGTGCGAATGGGACAGAAGGGATATGAAGCTGATGATGACAATAAACATTGTTGAAACGTCAACACAAATAATTTAAAATGTGTGTTATATTTTTTGACCAATCCTCAAAAACTCTTCAGCGGAAAAATTCATTGATTGACGGTCACTACAAATTTAAGAATTGTCCGAAATATTTGGAAACTCTTCACCTACCGTAGTGTATGTTTGCCACATCCCCAAGCAACTACTGAATTAGAGTCAAAAGGACGGAGTGGTGTGGGACATCCGAAGAAGCGTTGGAGTGGCCACCTCTAGTCTATTTCTTTAGAACCGGAACAAAACATTTTTAGTTTAATCCTTTTTGAAAATGATGATGATGATGATAATGATGATGACGACAACGACGACGACGATGATGATGATTGTGGTGGTGGTGTATATTTCTTCCGGAAGAAATATTATTCAAGAAAATTCTGTTAAACAGAATCCCCGTATTCAGTGGACGATTTTAATTTGAAACCGTCTTCTAGCGTTTGTACATCCTATGAATTCAAAATGTAAATTAAGAATTTGTTAAATTGAATGCGTTTTAATAAACGTGATATGCTAAATCTGCTATTAGAATAAACCGGGAGACATTTCTGTATTTATCAATTTTCTGTGGCGGTAACCTGTTTAGTAATATTTTTGTTATCTGGGGGGGGGGGGGGAGACTAGACGCTAAACGAATGATTCCAGCGAATGATACGCTGGCGTATATTCCAGCTACGTCTGAGCCGATTTCTTCCGTTTATATGCTCAATATGTAGGGGCAGGCCGACATAGTGGTACCTCATAATCGCTACGCCAGTGCTACGGTCGTGGGATCGACTCAGTGTTACAACTCGAGCTGATTGGCCAAACCACGGCCGGCTCTAGTAGAAGGCCGGAATATTAAACGTGGCAACGTTGCCGGAGTATTAAACAGCTAACGTGAGTATGTTACATTTTGATTTAATTTCATACCATACTAAAATCATGAGTAGAAATATTTATAGCTAAATCTAAATTCTAAATTCTAGGTCTGTGCGCACTTAGTACTAACGTATAATTTTAAGAAATTAGTGAGTTAGGACTAATGAATTAATTTTGTTCAAATTATTGAATTCGTATTATACGAATGAGTTAATTATTGTATTTATTAAATAATACAATAGTATTTGCATAATAAATTTTTAATTTGCAAACAATGAAGAATTATAAAATTGCTGTTAACCGGCAATTAAAAATGACGCGATTTGATTATTTAAATACATCAGTTAAGACATCGTTTAATCGGCCTCAAATATCAGCTGATTCCAGTGTTGCTACCTTTAATATTCCGGCCTTCTACTAGAGCCGGCCACGGTCAAACCTATAGCTGGGAAAAAATAATAGAGCAGTTTTATCTGGAATGTATGACCCCAATATCGAACAAAGACTCTCTTACATTAAACGTGCACACATCCACAACTCACCCTCCACTGTGCGGCTAGCCACTTGATGGCTGATTTCTCTCTGAAGGTGGCGAAACGTGAGTTGTTGCACAAGTCGTCGGCTTAATGCTTGAAGGGGAAAAAGAAGACTAAGTTACACAATAATCATTTTTAACATAATCATTTTAGTAAATTACTTTCGTAAAATTATTTTAATAAATTACTTTGGTCAAATTGTTTTAGTAAATGCATAAATCATAACTGGGGTCAAATTGCTGTAATTGTCGAACAAAAACTGCTGAATCTTCATTATTCAGCTGGCAGAGGGGATACTGTTTAATAGCATAATTTGGAATAAAAGCGTCAATTCCAATTAGGTTTCAACCATCGCCATCGTAACACGTATAAACTTTTGACAATCTGGCACTATTACATTCGACACAAATAAGTTTTACAAAAAGTATATGCACTGTATAAACTGTTAGTTTTAACGTTTGTAAATGCATTACAAACTTGTCAGATATTGTTCAGGCTTGTACTGCGAATACGTTTTACACACATCGCTTTTTCCGTACGTTCGCACTCATAATTAATGTCCATGTGCAAACTAATAGAATCATAAGATTCGTGAGATTTTTGTCTTTATTAAGTAATTAATTAATTGCTCGTCACATATTAATTAACCGAGTAATTAAATTATTTGTTTCTAGTTTGATTATACGTTTACCCTTTTACCTTCAAGTTGTATCTGCACATGCGTCATTTTGCACGTCTTAAAATGAAAAATAATTCGTTTTGCTGTAAGTAATGTCAGTGTGCGATTTTTTTTATCTAATAGACAGTCTTTAATTAATTGTATTTTTTGTCTGTTTGGACTGGTACACTACCACAAGATAGATACACTGGTACACAAAGAAACGATTGTTCTCTTCCCTCGATCAGGTGATGCAACACACACACACCCAGAGTCAGAAAACAAACCTTTCAATCATTTACTGGAAGAATAAATAATATATTATTCAATGTTCGTAAAATAATTCTGTTTAGGTAATCACGTCGTTGCACACTATGTATTATTTCATATCTAACGTATTGTTACGACGGTCTACTCGATCGTCGTATGGTACAGTGGAAAACAAAATACAAGACACCAATTTAGTCACTAATCACCAGTTTTAATTATCACAATTAAACAATTATTTGTAATCAAAAATATAGTCTCTTACAACAAATCAAATAAAAATTGTTCACACGTAATAAACATGTCAACTAATATCAAACACAATTGTATTACAATTGTCCCGCACTATTTTAAAACACATAACACTTCGCCACAATACCTCGAACCGCACTGTGTAAATCGCCAATCAAACGCACTGTGTAATCGCCCGACAATAACTTACTTGACCGTCGCTGAATGGCTGTATTTATACCCCGCTGATTTCCACAGTAATCTGTAACTGTGTTAAACAAACAGGCGCTCTCGAGAATCCACTAGAAACAGTGCCCTTGAACACACCGCGCTGACCGGTATGGTCCGGTATAGACTCAATAGTTGACGCGTAATTGTCTTTCACCGTAAAGTAGCAGCAATATGTACACACACATACACACTCACATACTCACATTACAGCTGGTATATTCGAGATCCTTATAGAACGTTTAGTATTACGTAACACTTTTTTCGCATTACGTAACTTTATGTTGTTTCATATCTAATGTAGGCTTCTTCTTAAAAATATAGTTTAAATAACTATTTTATTTGTCAATCTTTTAACCCTTACCACACGTGACTACAAACATTAGTAGCCTCTGTTATTAAGAAGGCTTTGTTAAATATATCAATAATCCGCTGGCTATTTTATTAGTCGGATGTACGTTGTTTAGTAAAAATATCGCTGTGTAGGCACAGGGGATATATCAGATATAATGGAGGCAATTTAGCTCTCCCAAGTTGGTAACAACTGGAGGGAACAGCACGCAACTTTGATGTTTATTTCTACCCGTGAGATAGAAAGTAACTGCGAAAGGAGGAAAATAATTGTCATTTGTAGAACATTAAAAGTTGTCATAGTCTTGTAACAAACTTACTATAGAGTTCATATTTCTGTCTTTTACGAAAACGTAGTCATTTTCACTCTTTTCCTTGTACTAATGAAAATTTTATTCTTGGATTTTGTTGTCCATTACGTCTCCGCTGCTTAACTAAATATATCACTACCGACTCAGAACACAAAGATTTGTATTGGTTAAAACGTAAAAGTTTTACTTTAGCCTGAACCAGTTTTTGCTTATTATAAGCTTCGTCAGACATAAGCCTCTGACGAAGCTTATAATAAGTGAAAACTGGTTTAGCTTATAAGGTAAAACTTTTACGTTTTTACCAATAAAAAACTTTGTGTTCCGAACCGGTAATGATATACTTATATTTAGAAATTTTTTACTTTGTTGGTTTCACAAAAAAGAGTGTTAACCTTAATTCAATAATTTACCTATAATAACATTTGTGTGCTACACAGAAAAATCAAAATAGCATTTACTGCTTGCAACCTACAATTAATTATAAATCGAATGGTTACAGTATGATATTTCACTTTTATTCATGTGTGTGGGTGTGTGTGTGTGTGTGTATGCTTCCTTTTATTAGAAAATACACATTTTTTAATGACATTTAGGTATGTAGAAACGACTAGTAAGAGTTAATCAATATAGTAAAACGTTTGATTTGTTGTGCAAAAACATACTTTTTCGTTGTAAAGTTTGTATAATATAACGTCGGCATCGAACTGTGGAGCTCTGTTTTTACCGTACTGACATTTATGCTAGTATTATGAAAAGATGTAAAGAAACTTACCTCCAAAGAAAACCACAGGCGCCGTCTCGACGGTACCAGAAGGGATTTTACAATTTTATTGACGGATTTTACAAACGAATACAAGCAGTATTTCAATAACATTTCATATTCGCATTATTTGTGATACCCGTTATTGCGTTTTAACAACGGCTTGAAAAATATTAAAACTAACATGTTCACAGTTTCATAAACAGAAAATTTTATAACTTTTGCCTAATGTACGTAACTATTACAACATTAGCCAAATTATTATAAAATGTTCTTCTTCTTCTTCTTCTTCTTCTTCTTCTTCTTCTTCTTCTTCTTCTTCTTCTTCTTCTTCTTCTTCTTCTTCTTCTTCTTCTTCTTCTTCTTCTTCAACTTACTGTTAGGAACGGTCCTACATGTTGTCACTCCACCTCTTCCTTGGCCGACCAATCCTCCTCTTGGTGTTTTGTTGGCTATGGAGGAACGAAGCCCCTAGACAATACGCAATTTCTACACTTTAGAAAAACAGCGGGAGCTTGGTGGTTACCGGATTCGTTCAAGAAAGGCCAACCTCGATTACAGTTGGCACAGGCGCAACAGTTTCCATCGTGCGGCCCTACGTGGTGAAAGATCTCAAGCCAATCGGGTGCTCTTGCAGCTTGCGAACAGCTACTGGGCAGCCTGTAAAAGTATTTGGAAAAGTGGAGATACACCTACGCCTCGGTCGACTTGAGTTTAATCATCAAGTACTTGTTGCAGACATTGTGGATGAAGTAATTCTTGGTATGGACGTTATAAACGCATACGGATTTATAGTCGACTTCAAAAACAATGTCTTGAGAATCGGACGAGAAGAACAGTGGCCGTAAATTTTCCGCCAAACTCCGAAAAGTTCACATGGTTAGAACCGAGGTAGATACTAGGGGCAAACAGTGCTCTATATTCGAACCCCAGGTAGTCAGCACACCGTACATACTAATTGCCAGAAGTTTAGTAAAACCATACGAAAACGGAAATGTACCTATTAGAGTGGCGAATATTTTGGATCAAGCTGTCACTTTACAAAGCAATACGCTCATAGGTAAATTGACTCCTGTGGCCTGGGTAGCCGGAATGATGTAACGAAGATCCAGTGCTTCGGATACCTCCAAATTACCAGAGGAGCTACAGGAATTATTGAAAAGATCTTCTAACGACCTCTCAAGTGATGAGGTAAAAGAACTCAGACGGCTTTTACATGAATTCAAAAATAAATTCTTTTGCAGTTCAGGGACAGTCACGGGGAAGAACCTCTCCTCATCGCATCAATACCGGGGACACAACACCGATACGCCAACCTCCTCCAAGGCCTCCATTATCTAAGCAAGAGGAAATGTCTCGGTTAATACAGGACATGTTGACAGAGGGAATAATCGAGCCTTCGTCAAGTGCTTGGTCTCTTCCGGTAGTCCTTGTAGCGAAGAAGGATGGTGGATTACGTTTCTGCGTAGACTATCGGAGGCTGAATGACATGACAAAAAAGATTGCTATCCGTTACCTCGCGTTGACGATACACTCGACACACTGTCTGCAGCTCAGTGGTTTTTCACATTGGACCTAAAGAGTGGATATTAGCAAGTGGGTCTTCATCAAGAAGACAAGGAAAAGACCGTTTATCGACCCCAAGTGGCTTCTTCCAATTTAACGACATGCCATTTGGATTCTGTAATGCATCAGGAACATTCGAAAGATTGATGGACCTGGTACTCCGAGGACTGACATGAAAAACTTGAATTGTTTTTTAGACGATGTCATAGTTATCGGGAAAACTTTAAAGACCATTTGGAAAACCTTAAGAAGGTTCTGACTAGAATTCACGGTACCCAACTAAAGCTGAGCCCGAAGAAGTGTTCTGTACTCCAGAAGGAAGTACAGTATCTGGGCCATCTGGTTTTGGCAGCGAGAGTTAGCATGTTACAGGGGACACCGTAAGAGACTGGCCAGTGCCGAAGAGTAAACACGAAGTTCGGAGTTTCTTGGGGTTATGCTCATATTACAGACGTTTTGTGGAAGGCTTCGCTACAATTGCTAAACCACTACATGAGCTAACGGAAAATAAACGAAACTTCCAGTGGTCAGGAGAGTATGATCAAGCAATTTAGGACTTTGAAAATAGCATTACGTTCGCACCCAATTCTCGCTTTTCCGGCTTCCGAAGGGAGGTACATCGTAGAACAGACGCAAGCATTAGTGGTCTAAGAGCAGTTTTGTCTCAAGTGTAAAATGATGAAGAACGAGTAATATTGTATTACAGCAAGACACTTTCTAAACCAGAGAGAAATTATTGTGTTACAAGGAGAGAGTTGTTGGCAATTGTCAGAGCTTTGGAGCACTTCCATAAATAACTCTATGGGAGAGAGTTTTCACTACGTACCGACCATTCCGCGCTTGCATGGCTCTTGAGATTTAAAAATCCGGAAGGTCAGTTGGCAAGGTGGCTCGAACGTCTGCAAGAGTATAACTTCAAGGTACTACATCGACGAGGGCGCCTGCATGGTAATGCAGATGGCTTATCACGAAGTCCGTGCCCGAAAAACTGCCGACATTGCCACAGAAAGGAAGAACAAAAGTCAAGCAAACATGTTCAAGCCATCACAGTAGATTTTTTGGCAGACGGCTGGACAACACAAGACTGTCGACAAGAACAGATGACTGATGAAGACATCAGACCAATCTTGACAGCAAAAGAGGAAGGTCGCCGCCCGGATTGGCAAAATATCTGCCATGGTTCCGAAGTGCTGAAGGGCTACTAGGCACAATGGGAATTTCTTACCTTAGAAAACGGATTGCTGAAAAGGACTTGGGAAAGTGCAGATGGACGAGACGTGTCCATGCAGTTGATAGTTCCCCGAAGTAAAGTGCAGTCTCTTTTGAAGGAGATGCATGATGGAACATCTGGAGGCCATCTTGGCGTTAACAAAACCCTTGACAAAATACGGAAGCGATTCTATTGGCTCCATCTTCGCCACGACGTCGAGGAATGGGTTCGGAGGTGTGAAATATGTGCTGCAAGCAAGGGCCCACAAACCAGAAGCAGGGGTAAAATGAGACAATATAACGTTGGCCTCCCTTTCGAGAGAATTGCCATAGACATTGCTGGGCCATTCCCAGTTACTGACGATGGAAACCGGTAAATCATGTTTGTAGGTCACTACTTTACTAAGTATGTGGAAGCCTACGCAAAGGAGTTAGTTCAGAATTTCTGTTGCTGTTATGGAGCCCCTATGGAAATCCAAACGGATCAAGGGAGAAATTTCGAATTTAGAGTTAAAGAATTATGCCGTCTACTCGGAATTCGAAAGACCAGGACAACGCCTCTGCATCCTCAGTCGCACGGGATGGTTGAGAGATTCAATAGGACACTTGAGCAGCATCTTTCGAATGTTTTTGACGAAAGCCAAACACACTGGGACCATCGTATACCACTATTCCTCATGACGTATAGATCATTAGTACACGGCACAACCGGCATGACTCCATCGAAATTAGTGTTTGGGCGAGAGATTCGTCTTCCTGGGGACTTGATGTTCGGATCACCTGAGACTCAGTCCCAAGAGCAACAGAACTATTCATTGGAAATTAGAAAACAATTGGACGGCTGAAGATTGCCACTGATAAAATGAAAACTCGGTATGACATTCGCAGCAATAGTGTGGGTTTCCAAGATGGAGATCAGGTCTGGTTGTTCAACCCAAAGCGCCGTCGTGGTCGCTCACCTAAGTTGCAAACTAACTGGGAAGGACCCTATACTGTAAAAAACAGAATCAACGATGTTGTTTATCGGATTCAACAGGAAGGACAGCGAAAGTTCAATGCTGCCCACTTAAATCGCCTGGCTAACTATTATTTCAGAGACGGTTTGCCAGATCAGGTCGAACAGGGTTAAGGAGGGGGCAGTGTTACGATATTACAGAACAATCTACGTGTTTCTCGAATGTTCCAGAAGAATCTCGCTCAAATGTGTGTGGCCTACGTGATTCTCGACGCATTTGCTACACTGTGACAGAATTCGCGCGGCCGCATGCACTGTGTCAAGGGCGCAATCAATTACATCGTGTTTAGAGCTGATACACAGTATGTGCAATAATCTAGTATTTTGG
Organism: Magicicada septendecula; assembly: GCA_034769895.1. Taxonomy (NCBI): domain Eukaryota; kingdom Metazoa; phylum Arthropoda; class Insecta; order Hemiptera; family Cicadidae; genus Magicicada; species Magicicada septendecula. The sequence continues at coordinate 447,457,046 of CM068370.1, read as the reverse complement.
GAGGTATAAATACCAGTATTCAACGACGTTCAGTTTCATTATAGTTGCGATATATTACAGTGCGGTTCGAGTTTATTGTCGGACGATACTATGTGCGTTCAAGCGGTTATTAGGGAAGTGCTGTGTTTTATAATCGGGCGGTATATTGTAATACAATTGTGTTTTAATATTAGTTGACATATTGTGTGTGAACAATTTTTATTTGATTTGTTGTAAGAGACTTTGTTGTTACTTACGAACTGTTTAACTGTGAAAATTAAAGCTGGTGATTAGCGATTTAATTAGTGTCTTGTATTTTGTTTGCCACTGTACCTACGACGATCGTTGTATATTTAGACAATCATTGTAAAAGAATAAAACAGAAGATTCTACTCAAAGTGTTAGCATGATGTTATAATTATTTTAATATTCCTAATGTGTTTACTATGAAAGACGGACGTCCGAATTTTACGCGACTTCGTACGTTACGTAACAAAATTATTTCAGCTGAATCCGTATTTGAACTCTAAACAATCAGCCTGTGTAAACATAATTAGAGTAACAAACGTACAATCAACATCACGCATTAGGGAGCGCGTCGCCAGTCACACCCATGTAAACATAATTGTCAACACTCCTATATAATGTTTCATTAACACATCCATTGTTGACAGGGTTTTAAAGAATATGGGTTTACTTGAAAATTTTTTTATATCGGCCAAGGACCACATGCCGATTTCAATTGTTTATTCTTTGTTTTTTCTTTTTCTTTAATATTCTTTCATCTTTTCACTGTGTCTCTTCTTCCTGTCTTCAGTCCACTTTAAACCTGCGTTTTTTCTCTCTCCTACCCTGGGACTCCATCCATTTTTAACACTATTGCCCAAAAAAACTTCTCTTTCAATTGTTTCTTCTTTTCATTATTTTTTCTAAATCCTTTTAGACTTCATTAATCCGACTTGATATTGACTTCTTCCCCCACAGATATTTGAAGATCTTCGTTAAACTATTGTCGTCCATTCTATATGAATGTCCAAAAAATAGTCTTCTTCTTTTTCTCATTGTTTCTGTTATATTTTCTATACTTTGGTATATTTCATCATTACTTCTTAATTTCCAACCTTCTGAATTTTTTCTTGGGCCTAATATTTTCCTAATTATTTGTCTATTCAATATTTCTAGTTCGTCTAAATTATAATTTAATGCTAGAGATTCACTTGCATATAGGCATTCTGGCTTCACTACTGTACTGTGATCACTTATTTTTGCATTTTTAGATAAGGCAGGAGCAGACCTTTTCAAAAACCTGGGTTCACTTGGCTCCGGATGATAGCACCCAGTAAGGGATCCTGCCTAGGGTTACAGGTAAAACCTGGTCAACGGTCTCAAAGGCGATGAGGCATCTAAGTTCCCAACGGCAGAGAGAACGGAAGAATCTAGTGGAGTAAAGAACGAAAAACAATAATTTCGGACCAACAATCAGATCTTATCTCGGAATTTAAATCCTACTTTTATACTTGTACATTTTATAATAAAAACTGTTTAAAAATACCAAGAACCTGTCATGTGAGAGGTTCGCACAGCAATATCTTACCAATGTTAATTGAATGACTATGTAGTCAGTTTGTTTGCAGGATGGCGACGATAACCGATTTCCGCAAAATTTAGCAGGCTTGTCCGTAGATTTACTACCATACAAAGTTTTCCCCCTCCTTATAATAAGGTGGAAGTACTTTGATTATTGAAATAATTAATATTTTAAAATGACTATAACATTAAGATTACTTTTAAATCTCTGATTTTGAATAATTATGTGTGCTACAATGTGGCTTACATTACAAAAATGATTGGTGAAGAAGCAGCACAAGTTCAATTATCTGTGTACGACCGTCAGGAGAACTCTAAAATCAACGAGTACAGAAACACGCCTACGTTCTACAAGATGACGGCCTTCCCCACACTTCTCTGTGGGTCTGAGTATTGGACTCTAAAGAACTCCCAGCCCAGTCGTAATCAAGCGGTCAAAGTGAGATTTCCCAGGCACGTAACAGGGTATACTTTTCATGATCTCAAAAAAAATGCTGATGTATGGCAAGACCTGAATACAATGTTTATACATAAATCTTCAACCAGGATCGAGGAGTAGTGACAATAACGTCATGTACCCGCTACAATGACTTCATACGTTTCGTGCGCAAGGAAAGGTCTGGCTGGTCCGAAATGACTTCTACATTTTTAACTTTATCAAATCATCAATACTGTCTTTGCCTCAACCAAATTTAACTTTTTTAAATATAATTATATTTTATTTATCTGTTTAAAATTGGTAAGCAGTAAACTACAAACATTTATTCCAAAAATTAAAAATGAGCGTAGGAACTATAACAACTTTACTTAAGTCTAGAGAAATTACTTTGTTGTTGTTTCTTTTTACATCCATAATTTGTTGCTGATTTTTGTATCTTATCTATTATACATACGACAATTTTTAGCCAGACCTCGCATAAAATACTCTCAGTCTCTATAAACCAGTAAGTATCGCAGAATTTCTGTAAGTTCAGTTTTCTCTTTTTTCCTTTCCCTTTGTGACAAATCATCCCTCACATCACTTAAGCAACGAATGCGTGTGTCGTTTCCGTTTCCCCCCTGAAACGCGATCGCTTTTACCCATCGATTCATTGGATCGTTATGTATTCCAGAACGAAAGTATAAAGTTTCGTATTTGTAAATAGGTCAAACGCAGACTTCCATTTAACGGTTATATGATGAAAATGAAATTCGTAGTTTACATATACGTAACATATATTGCTTTAACTACTAACAAAATAATTACTGTAGAATAATGAAACAATTATTATCTATTGAACTCTAACAAATACTTACCAAAGCTAATCGATAATTTGTAGAAGTTAGCAAATAAATCTAATTGTATGCTAATGACAACATTAACCAAACAGCCAAAAAATTATAAGCTAAATACATAATTAACAAAACAAACAAGTAGGCTACTATTTAAGAACAAATCTGAATAAAAATAGCAATAGCATGGAAGAAATAAAAATAGAATTGAATTAGAAGAGAGAAGTACATTCATAAAAATGAAAGGAGTATTTTACTATCGAGATCTAAGATTTGTTGGACAAATCTGTGGGAAGACCTAGAAAGCGGTCGTGAAGTGGATGTATGTCCTTTTTTTGGACCGGAGCAGGCTATTCACCCATTCCCTGTTGAAAGCAGAAGAAGACCTAAGATTTGAACAAAAAACACTTCTTATGGATTGCTGTGTTCTGTCTATGTTACACTACGCAATAGAATTATGGACTATGTAAGAACGAGGAAATATTGTTGGAGAAAATATGCTATGGATATCGGTGCAGGTTTGAGCATTGGAGTATCGGAAAATAGTAACAATATCGTGGGTAAAGAAAATGATTAACAATGAAGTGCTAACGAGAATGAGAAAAGAGAAGAACTTTATATTAGGCATCAAAATATTGGTTCTTTGTTACCAGTTGTTGTCACACTGAACTGTCACTACATAATAAACTGTTATTATGAAAACAAGTTTTGAAACTGGTGTGACTTTGTGATGTGCAGCTTTAGGCTTGTACAAAGAAATCCGACATAAAACTAATCCAAATTTTTCTAAATAAATTGCTTTGCAGTATTGTTGATGCACCGTAGTATCTAAGAAACGATGACAACCATCGACACGTAAAAATACCTATGGTTACTGATGTCATCTAACGGTTTGCAGCTAAATATGAACAAAGGCTTCATAAACATCAAAATAATAAAGTGCTACAAGTTCTTGGTAATGCTGGATTTGTTCGGCGATTGCATAGGCAGACACCGTTTGAAACGTTGTAGGACAGTGAAGTGTATAAACTATAATGAGCAATGCGGCAATAGGAGCGCATTCGACTTACTGCTAATGTTCAGAATACCGTCTGTTCCAAGTCATCTTCCAAGGAAAAATTATGGGAAAAAGATTTGTAGGAAGCATATGGCAATCGTGGCTAAATATTTTACTAGAGTAATATAAGTGTAACGGCATTGAAATTTGTACTCTGTAGCGTTAAAAATAGGCCAAGTTTTGATGACCGCCAATCTTCGGAATTAAGATGGTACTTGAAGAAGAGGATGACTGAATTCTTTTCCTTTCAAGACTGACACAAAATCACTTCCACCCAATAAGCATTGAATGGTTCGAAATCGTTCCCATTTTATCCTTGAAATGTGATTGAAACGTGATTTTCAGCTATTATTAATTGAATTGTTATAATCTGAAGAAAGGAAATATAGAATTTGTTATTTGTAAATAGAACAAACGCAGACTAGCAGACTACATAATAAGATAATTTGAAGGACACAGCTCACATACCTTGCTTCACATACCTTAGATAATTGAATGCTTAACACGCTTTGATGTTTTATTTATCTTCACATTATAAATCTGTTCTAATAGAAATTCATTGTTGTATATAATTTTTTATATATTTAATATTTATAATAACTTTATCTCAAGATGTTTTTTCCCTTATTTGTAACATGTTTCGGGACACTTATTGCTCGTATCTTCAAGCTTCTTAATTTTGAATATTGTGGAGTACTTGTGTTTTGGTTGGTTGTTGCTATGGTTTCCTGTTAGTTTTACTTCCATATTCCTTAAGGAAATGGAAGTATGGTGATGGCAAAAAAAATCGTGTTCGAGATTATTGCAGATTCTGATTGTACTACACTCAAAACAAGAAAAAAAGTCGTTTTCCGAAAAGTGTCTGTGTGTGTGTCTGTCTGTCTATGTGTAGATTTTTTTTCTATGGCAAACGATAACTACCGCAAATTCAAACAGAATCAAATAATGTTTTGCATACAGCCCTGATTTGTAGAGTACTCACGACCTATTGTTTTTGGTGAAGATCGGTTGAGGGAAAGGGGTAGTTTACCAGCAACGGTTTTTTTTATCAAGGGAAATTTTTTTTTTTTTTTGGCAAACGATAACGGCCGCAAATTCAAACAGAATCAAATAATGTTTCGCATACAGCCCTGAATTTTAGAGTTCTCAAGACCTATTGTTTTTGGTGAAGATCGGTTGAGGTGAAGGGGTAGTTTACCTGCAACGTTTTTTATTAAGCGTATTTTCTATGGCAAACGATAACTGCCGCAAATTCAAACAGAATCAAATAATTTTTACTTCCATGTTCTTTAAGGAAATGGAAGTATGGTGATGGCAAAAAAAAATCGTGTTCGAGATTATTGCAGATTCTGATTGTACTACACTCAAAACATGAAAAAAGTCATTTTTCGATAAGTGTGTGTGTGTGTGTGTGTGTGTGTGTGTGTGTGTGTGTGTGTCACTGTGTGTCTGTAGATTTTTTTATATGGCAAACGATAACAGCCGCAAATTCAAACAGAATCAAATAATATTTTGCATACAGTCCTGATTTGTGGAGTACTCGCGACCTATTGTTCTTGGTGAAGATCGGTTAAGGGAGAGGGGTAGTTTACCAGCAACGGTTTTTTTTATCAAGGGTAATTTTCTTTGTTTGGCAAACGATAACAGCCGCAAATTCAAACGGAATCAAATAATGTTTCGCATACAGCCCTGAATTATGGAGTTCTCAAGATCTGTTGATTTTGGTACAGATCGGTTAAGGGAAAGGGGTAGTTTACCAGCAACGTTTTAGGTTTTAACAAGGGTATTTCCTATGGCAAACGATAACAGCCGCAAATTCAAACATAATCAAATAATGTTTTGCATACTGCCCTGAATTGTAGAGTTCTCAAGGTATTTTGGTTTTGGTGAAGATCGGTTAGGGAAAAGGGGTAGTTTACCTACAACGTTTTATGTTTTAAAAGGGTATTTTTTATGGCAAACGATAAGAGCCGCAAATCAAACAGAATCAAATACGTTTTTGCATACAGCCCTGATTTATTGAGTACTAAAGACCTATTGTTTTTGGTGAAGATCGTTTGAGGGAAAGGGGTAGTTTACCAGCCACGTTTTTTGTTTTATCAAGGGTATTTTGTATGACAAACGATAACAGCCGCAAATTCAAACAAAATCACATAATATTTTACATACAACCCTAAACTGTAGAGTTCTCAAGACCTGTCGTTTTTGGTGAAGATCGGTTAAGGGAAAGGGGTAGTTTACCTGCAACGGTTTTTTATCAAGGGTAATTTTTTTCTATGGTAAACGATAACAGCCGCAAATTCAAACAGAATCAAATGATGTTTTGCATACAGCCCTGTATTGTAGAGTTTTCAATACCTGTTGGTGTTGGTGAAGATCGGTTAAGGGAAAGGGGTAGTTTACCTGCAACGTTTTATGTTTTAAAAGGATATTTTATATGGCAATCGATAAGAGCCGCAAATTCAAACAGAATCAAATACGTTTTTGCATACAGCCCTGTTTTGTTGAGTACTAAAGACCTATTGTTTTTGGTGAAGATCGGTTAAGGGAAAGGGGTAGTTTACCAGTCACGTTTTTTGTTTTATCAAGGGTATTTTATATGGCAAACGATAACAACCGTAAATTCAAACAGAATCACATAATATTTGGATACAGCCCTGAAATGTAGAGTTCTCAAGATCTGTTGGTTTTAGTGAAGATCGGTTAAGGGAATAGGGTTGTTTACCAGCAACATTTTATGTTTTATCAAGGGTAATTTTTTTTGACGAACGATAACTGCCGTACAATAAAACAGAATCAACTACTCTTCTGCATACCTTTTTGAATTATACAGAACTCAAGGTCTGTTGATTTTATTGAAGATCGGTTAAGGGAAAGGGGTAGTTTACCTGCAACGTTTTATGTTTTAACAAGGGCATTTTTTCTATGACGAACGATAACTGCCGTAAATTCAAAGAGAATCAACTAATGTTTTGCATACAGCCCTGGATTGTAGAGTTCTCAAGACCTATTGTTTTTGTTGAAGATCGGTTAATGGAATAGGGTAGTTTACCAGCAACGTTTTATGTTTTATCGAGGGTGTTTTCTATGGCAAACGATAACAGCCGCAAATTCAAACAGAATCAAATAATTGTTTGCATACAGGCCTGAATTGTAGAGTACCTAAGACCTGTCGTTTTTGGTGAAGATCGGTTAAGGGAAAGGGGTAGTTTACCTGCAACGGTTTTTTATCAGGGGTAATTTTTTTCTATAGTAAACGATAACAGCCGCAAATTCAAACAGAATCAACTAGGTTTTTGCATACCTTTTTGAACTAAAGAGAACTCAAGGTCTGTTGATTTTGTTGAAGATTGGTTAATGGAAGGGGTAGTTTATCAGCAACGTTTTATGTTTTAAAAAGGGTAATTTTTTATGACGAACGATAACTGCCGAAAATTCAATGAGAATCAAATAATTTTTTGCATGCTTCTCTGAATTGTAGAGGACGGAAGGTCTGTTGATTTTGGAGAAGATCGGTTTAGAGAAAGGGGTAGTTTACCTGAAACATTTTATGAATTAACTAGAGTAAAGTACTTAATTTTTATAAACAAAGTATCCTGATAAGAAGCTCATAGTAATCCACTGTAGAAACGTAGATGAAATATCTATAAATGAAATGGTTAGGTGAACGGGGTGGGGGTAATTTTCTATTATTAAAAATTATAGTTGAAGGTGGAGGGGAATTTTTTTATATGTGTACTACGTTATCGGCAACAAAGAAGAATTTTTTCGTTAAAATTGCTTCCCGAGCTCTTTAGCCGTAGTCCAATGTTTTCTGCAAAATCAGACTTTTCGGCAGTGCCATCGACTGCCATCATCGGTGAAAATCGAGTGCGAAAACGTGAGGTGGTATACGTTAGTGACCACAGTACTGTGGTTAATGCTGAAGCAATAAGTAGAAAGGCGTAGTTTCTATGGAAATATTTCATTTCGAATATGATTTTAAATATTAATCTTAGAACATGGAAGTCATGTATGGTTCTCCATACCGATATTTTGCATTCGTCACTGAATTGTAGAGGACTCAAGGCCTTTTGATTTTGGTGAAGATCGGGTAAGGGGAAGGGGTATTTTACCTGCAACCTTTTACGTTTTAACAAGAGTAAAGTACTTGAAAATTCATTTAAACTTTTTCAAACAATGGTAATTGTTAAAAATAAAATAATTTTGTTGCCAGGCAATAAAATTATAATTTTTTCATTTTAATGTAAATCTGTACATAGTATAAAGTAAAATCGGTCCGTTTTCTCTCTGTGTTTGAAATCGCTAATCTCAGGAAGTACTGAACGGATTTTATTCAAGTTTTCGCCAATAGATAGAGTGTCTATCGAGGAACATTTATGTGTATAATTAATACATATATGTTGTACATTAGCTTAGCTGTCACGGTTTATGTCAAGTAAGTGGTATAGTTTACATCTTATATATAAAAATGAATGTTTCTTTGTTTGTCCCGTATGCGTTCCTATACCATTCATCCGATTGCGATGAAACTTCGGTGAGTTGTTGTGCGCACGTCCGCGAAGGTTTCTTCCACATCTCCTCCTAAACCACTGTACCGATTTCAACCAAACTTGGCACAAATATTTTACGCAACGGGAGAACCAACATAGGATAGGTGTTTTTTCGATGGGGTCCTTTTGGGTCTTCCACATCGCCTCCTAAACCACTGGACCGATTTCAACCAAACTTGGCACAAATATTTTACGCAAAGGGAGAACCAACATAGGACAAGTGTTTTTTTCGATACGATCCTTTGGGGGGTCCTTTGGGGTCTTCCACGTCTCCACCTAAACCATTGGACCGATTTCAACCAAACTTGGCACAAATATTTTACGCAACGGGAGAACCAACATAGGACAGGTGTTTTTTTCGATACGATCCTCTGGGGGGTCTTTTGCGGTCTTACAAAACTATTAGATCTGGTTACTATGGCAACCCAATAGAATAGATTCTGTTCTAAATATATATTATCGCATTAAATTGAAGACCACGCGAACGAAGTTGTGGGCAACAGCTATTTATTTTTAAGAAGCCTACTTTAATTAAACTTTATTAATTAAACTAACATTTTCATTAAGTACAACGTGAAACTCCGTAGCGAAGCACGGGTATTCTGCTAGTCATGTATAAGAGAAAATATATCGTGCGTGGCAGGCAAGCATATCTCAGTTATGTACTATTTACGTTTCCATTTTATTATTATCACTACCGCAATAAAAAGGCAGGGAAGACACACACACACACACACACACACACACACACACACAATTCGAGTTATTTCTGGCCTCATTCATGTTTATTTTCTTACATTTGCACGGTTTTTAAATGGAAAGTGCCGAACCCATACCAACATAACGCATGCAAGCCGAAAAAGTGTCCAGAGTGGATAGCGATTTGCTTCCTGTGGATCGCTGGGCAGTGTAACTGCACGTGTTTACAGAGGAACGATTCATAGACAGACTTTTCGTCTTTAGGGAATGAACCCTCTGCAAGATGCTGAGGGTCCATGAGTGACTTCGGAGCGCTCCTTTTTTTCCGCGTGTTTGTTCTGTGAAACGTACACTGTAGATTCGCAGATTTATTCTAAGCAACGCTCAATAGGAAATGTTGAAAATTTTTGTCCACGGTGAACCCTCATACACACTAAACCTGCTCTGATGTTTTAGAGCCACATCTGTGGTTAAGGCTGAAGCAGTAAGTAGAAAGAAGTAGTTTCTATGGTAATATTTCATTTCGAAAATGATTTTAAAAATAAATCTTAGAATATGGAAGTCATGTATGGTTCTCCATACCGATATTTTACTTCCATATTCCTTAAGGAAATGGAAGTATGGTGATGGCAAAAAAATCGTCTTCGAGATTATTGCAGATTCTGATTGTACTACACTCAAAACATGAAAAAAATTCGTTTTCCGAAAAGTGACTGTGTGTGTGTCTGTGTGTCTGTGTGTAGATTTTTTTTCTATGGCAAACGATAACTGCCGTAAATTCAAACAGAATCAAATAATGTTTTGCATGCAGCCCTGAGTTGTAGAGTACTCGCGATCTATTGTTTTTGGTAAAGATCGGTTGAGGGAAAGGGGTAGTTTACCTGCAATGGTTTTTTTTTACCAAGGGATTTTTTTTTTTGGCAAACGATAACAGCCGCAAATTCAAACAGAATCAAATAATGTTTCGCATACAGCCCTGAATTGTAGAGTTCTCAAGACCTATTGTTTTTGGTGAAGATCGGTTAAGGGAAAGGGGTAGCTTACCGGTAACGTTTTATGTTTTAACAAGGGTATTTCCTATGGCAAACGATAACAGCCGCAAATTCAAACAGAATCAAAAGTTTATTTGCATACAGCCCTAAATTGTAGAGTTCTCAAGACCTATTGTTTTTGGTGAAGATCGATTGAGGGGAAGGGGTAGTTTACCTGCAACGTTTTTTATCAAGCGTATTTTCTATGGCAAACGATAACTGCCGCAAATTCAAACAGAATCAAATGGTTTTTTGTATACATCAGTGAATTGTAGAGGACTCAAGGCTTTTTGATTTTGGTGAAGATCGGTTAAGGGGAAGGGGTAGTTTACCAGCAACCTTTTACGTTTTAACAAGAGTAAAGTATTTGAAAATTCATTTAAACATTTCCAAACAATGGTAATTGTTGAAAATAAAATAATTTTGTTGCCAGGCAATAAAATTATAATTTTTTCATTTTAATGTAAATCATGTATAAGAGAAAATATATCGTGCTTGGCAGGCAAGCATATCTCAGTTATGTACTGTTTACGTTTCCATTTTATTATTATGACTACCGCAGTAAAAAGGCAGGGAATACACACACACACACACACACACACACACACACACAAAATTCGCGTTATTTCTGGCCTCATTCATGTTTATTTTCTTACATTTGCACGCTTTTTAAATGGAAAGTGCTGAACCCATACCAACATAACGCATGCAAGCCGAAAAAGTGTCCAGAGTGGATAGCGATTTGCTTCCTGTGGATCGCTGGGCAGTGTAACTGCACGTGTTTACAGAGGAACGATTCATAGACAGACTTTTCGTCTTTAGGGAATGAACCCTCTGCAAAATGCTGAGGGTCCATGAGTGACTTCGGAGCGCTCCTTCTTTTCCGCGTGTTTGTTCTGTGAAACGTACACTGTAGATTCGCAGCTTTATTCTAAGCAACGCTCAATAGGAAATGTTGAAAAATTTTGTCCACGGTGTACCCTCATTCACACTAAACCTGCTCTGATGTTTTAATTACGGACATCATAATATTAAAACTTTGGAAACTTGAGCACTACTTAATGGAGATCAATCATTAACTTATACAAGCCATTAATTTTATGCATATTTTTTATATATATGTGTACAACGTTATCGGCAACAAAAAAGTAGTTGTTGTTAAAATTCCTTCCCGGGATATTTGGCCGTAGTCCAATGTTTTCTACAAAACCAGACGTTTCGGCAATGGCATCGACTTCCATCATCAGTGAAAATCGAGTGCGATAACGTGAGGTGGTATATGTTAGTGACCACAGTACTGTGGTTAAGGCTGAAGCAGTAAGTAGAAAGAAGTAGTTTCTATGGTAATATTTCATTTTGAAAATTATTTTAATTATAAATCTTAGAATATGGAAGTCATGTATGGTTCTCCATACCGATATTTGGTATTTAAAATTGGTATTATTATGTGTGATTATAATGTATATATAAGTATTTTGTGTATTTTGGTGATTTGTGTATTAATTATTGAATGCTTTGAAAATTGTGTCATGTTTTTTATTGACTTGTATTTTTTCATGTATCAGTTTGTTTTGTGTTTGTATATTTGTAAATTTTTCCAAATTTTCATTTTAAACCATAGAAGCACCACACAAAGGCACCATAATGAACATTTGTGAAAATTTACAAATATACAAATACAAAACACAAAACAAACTAATACCGGAACAAATTCAAATCAATAAAAAACATGACACAATTTTCAAAGCACTCAACATCGAAAATACATAATATACTAATATATACACTACAGCCACAGACTATAATGCCAATTTAAAGTACCAACAACCAACAGAAAACCATAATAACAACCAACCAACAAATAACTACTCCACAAGATTCAAAATTAAGATGGCTGAAGATGGGAACAATAAGTGTCCCGAAACATGTTCCAAATAAGGGAAAAAACATCTCGATGTGAAGTTATTATAAATATTAAATATATTATATACATCAAGAAATAGACTGTAGCGAAAAGTGTTATAAGCAATTTATTATATACAATTTGTCACAAGACAAATGGCATTAATCGTACACAGTATTATTTTTGTGATCCTTAGAGGGTATCCGATGAAATGCAACGTTTTCCTAGCCGCGCTTCTTTACCCCTCACAAGTTGATGTCGCTGCAGACCTATCAGAGGCCTGTCGATTCCTGATTGGCTGGCTGTAAGTTCTCTGAGTTCCCGCCAGATGTCTACGGCGAAAGTATCAGATGGCTTCCTGCGATTAATCCAGACTATAGTGCGGAGCACAAAGAGAGGCGAAAGCTGCCAGCTGCGCAATGGCAAGAGCATAATACCACGCGATGTGTCAGCCAATAAGAGCTAGTCAATCGTTTCGCTTACTGGCTGTCGCAGTGTTACAATCTGTATCTCTCTTATCTCTCTCTGCGCAATGCGTTTTCACTGTTCGCCTTTGTACGTGCTCCCGCGTATAGCACGGGGAGCAGATTGTCTGTCTCTGCCATCACAAATTGTAAACTTTTTAAAACTCGTATTAAAATTTTGTTATCAATAATGGATATCCGGATTTGCACTTCAGTGTATTCTGTCAAAATTTTATAGTTTTACTACCTGCATTACTACGTAAGTACATGAGTAGTCATCGTCATCATCATCATTATCGTCGTTGTCATTACCATCAAGTATTTCAAGCGTTAGACCTTGAATATTGTTGTAAACTTAAAGACTGTTAATTGCTAAGGCTTTCACCACGCGTATCATCGCAGTTAGTATTTAAACTGGCCTGATAAGCCAAGGTTTGTTGTTAAAAGTTTCTAACACTGACCAGGAAACTGAATTTACGTTTCGCTTCCAGTGTTGCCGACTACAAGATTCAGTTCATTCTCTAAAGAGGATAGCAATGTTTAATTTGGGAAATGTCAATAATACGCCATGGCCAGTCAGCCGAAAAGTTGTACACGATGATTATAGAATGAAATCTTACCATCTCAATCCATTGTTTCCTTGTTTGCTTCACATTCACAAAAACCACTAGTTTCTATTAAAATATCCTTTTTTAAAGCAGTTATCGCCCACCATATCTTCATTATATTTCCATTGGCGACTGTAATGGTCAGTCCTCCGATTCAAGTTGTACATTTCCAGTGCTAACCGAACCTAATCATTTCGGATTCTTCAAGTCCTTCAAGAGAAGAAAGGACTCCTGTCTCTCCTGCCTGCATTCTTCCTACAACGGTTGACATGAGACTTTATGTTTCTTTTTTGTATGTCCTGGATTAATACACAGTTCTATGGAGTTTTATAAACATCTCAATTCTTACCTCTTTTTAGTATTCCTGTTCCAATTATACCACACACTTTTTTGAACTTTTTAGTTTTCCTTTTAAATTCTACTCCTTAAGAGGAAATACATTGCATCCCTTAAATTTTGATGATGTCATTGTCCAATATAAACTTGCAACTTAGACGGCTAAATTTACAAAATTCTGTAGACACTATTTCATTAGGAAATATTGTAAAATTTCTAACCCTGTTCAACTTATATAATGCACATTGAAGATTCTCCTTGCTCCATATGTGTTTGATGTTATACTCGTTTTTCAAATCTGTAACAAGAAGACTTACTTAAAGCAATGCACTCACGGTCGTTGAGCAGATTTATTTAAAGTAAATTTATTAATTAAATGAAATGAAATTCTCATAATTACAAGCGTAACAAAATGCCGGCGGCATTTTACTTTGTTTGTTGCTTCAACTGTGAAAAGTTACAGTATACTTTATACACTATCTCATTTAAATTTTTACGTAACTTTATCACAGCCAATTTAATTTTCTAGGAATTACTCTACGTTCAGCTTGATTAAATTTAGTTTCTCTAGAATTTACTTTGTTGTCGGCGAATACTGCATGCTAACAACTGCCTTGGGTATTTGTGACGGTGGTGAATTGTCATAATAATGAGGCCATAAATGAATAGTTACATGTTTTTAACTTTAATGAAAAGGTAAAATATTACAATCAACAGTAAAAGGAACAAAACAGTAAAAAGAATTTAAAATTCCAGAGTGGTCAAACAAGTCTGGAAATACAAATCTATAGGGCACAGGTGTGTGGGTAGACCCAGGAAGAGCTGGGTGGAGGATCTTCGTAGGCGGAACAGGCAGCACCTTGCCTATGATGTGTTGTGAAGATAACGATGATGGTGAATTGCCTTCCTTCATCAATGATCAAACAAGTACTGGGCGAGTCTACTTTAAATAACAGTATCAAATTTTAATAATAATAAAAGTGTAAATTACAGTGACAAATATAGAAATTTATTTGTGTTTTGAATATTATACTATGCGTGTAGTGCAGAACTATAAATATTTGATTAATTTATTTCCAAAACGCTCCCTGCTGTAGAGTTCGGAGGGGAAACAACGCATCCTAAACGCAATCTTTGGTGAGCTTGCAATTACTTCCCTTACGTATACAGTCTCTTAATCACCATACACCTCCGTTTATCTCATCCGTGTACTCCTGTGTCTGCCTTCCTGTCCCACTACGTCCCTTTATCGGGATGGTCAACCAGTTTAAATGACGCAACTGGTGACCAACCATAATGCTTCTATTTTCATCAATTGTTCCAATCAGCTCCCTTCATTCACTCACTCCCTCATCATTAGGCCCTCTTTCCGTACACGGTATTCTTTACACATCCTCCAGTACTGGAATTCATACAAGAATAAAATAAAAAATAAAACAAGACACCAAAAATAAAAATAAACTTAAAAATAGATGAACATCCGTGTACATCACCTTATCGAGTTTTACTTACACAGCTTCAGGTAACACAACATAGAAAGTATAAGTGGGTTAGGTTAGGTTAGGTTAGGTGAGATTACGCACAAAACGGTCGCATCACTTGCACGCTGCTTCTTGATACAGGTAGTGGACAACAGTTACTTGAGCCTTGTTACTGGATCCAGGTAGTGGACAACAATTACCTGCGCCGTGTTACTTGATCCAGGTAGTAGACAGCAATCACGCCGTGTTACATCAAACAGGCGGTGGACAGCAGTTAATTGGGGTGTGTTACTTGATCCATGTATTGGACAACAGTTACATGCGCCGTGTTAGTTGACCCAGGTAGTGGACAACAATTATTTGCACCGTGTTACTTGATCTAGGTTAAGAACAATAGTTACTTGCGCCGTGTAACTTTATCCAGGTAGGCGACATCAGTTACTTGCGCAGTGTTCCTTGATCTAGGTTGAGAAAAATAGTTACTTGCGCCGTGTTACTTGACCTAGGTAGTGAACAACAGTTACTTGCGCTGTGTTACTTGAACTAGATTGAGAACAATAGTTACTTGCGCCGTGTTACTTGAACTAGGTAGTGAACAACAGTTACTTGCGCAGTATTACTTGATCTAGGTAGTTGATATCAGTTACATACGCAGTGTTACTTGATCCAGCTAATCGACAACAGTTACTTGCTCCGTGTTACTTGAACTAGGTAGGGAACAACAGTTACTTGCACAGTGTTACTTGATCTAGGTTGAGAACAATAGTTACTTGCGCCGTGTTACTTGATCCAGGTAATCGAAAACAGTTACTTGCGCCGTGTTACTTGAACTAGGTAGGGAACAATAGTTACCTGCGCAGTGTTTCTTGATCCAGGTAGTGAACAATAGTTACTTGCGCTGTGTTACTTGATCCAGGTAGTCGAGATCAGTTACTTGCACAGTGTTACTTGAACTAGGTAGGGAACAACAGTTACTTGCGCGGTGTTACTTGATCTAGGTTGAGAAAAATAGTTACTTGCGCCGTGTTACTTGATCCAGGTAATCGAAAACAGTTACTTTCGCCGTGTTACTTGAACGACGTAGGGAACAACAGTTACCTGCGCAGTGTTACTTGATCCAGGTAGTGAACAATAGTTACTTGTGCCTTGCTACTTGATCCAGGTAGTCGAGATCAGTTACTTGCACAGTGTTACTTGAACTAGGTAGGGAACAACAGTTACTTGCGCGGTGTTACTTGATCTAGGTTGAGAAAAATAGTTACTTGCGCCGTGTTACTTGATCCAGGTAATCGAAAACAGTTACTTGCGCCGTGTTACTTGAACTAGGTAGGGAACAACAGTTACCTGCGCAGTGTTACTTGATCCAGGTAGTGAACAATAGTTACTTGTGCCTTGTTACTTGATCCAGGTAGTCGAGATCAGTTACTTGCACAGTGTTACTTGAACTAGGTAGGGAACAACAGTTACTTGCGCCGTGTTACTTGATCTAGGTAGTGAACAACAGTTACTTGCGCTGTGTTACTTGAAATAGATTGAGAACAGTAGTTACTTGCGCCGTGTTACTTGAACTAGGTAGTGAATAACAGTTACTTGCGCAATATTACTTGATCTAGGTAGTTGATATCAGTTACTTACGCAGTGTTACTTGATCCAGGTAATCGAAAACAGTTACTTGCGCCGTGTTACTTGAACTAGGTAGGGAACAACAGTTACCTGCGCTGTTACTTCATCCAGGTAGTGAACAATAGTTACTTGCGCTGTGTTACTTGATCCAGGTAGTCGAGATCAGTTACTTGCACAGTGTTACTTGAACTAGGTAGGGAACAACAGTTACTTGCGCGGTGTTACTTGATCTAGGTTGAGAACAATAGTTACTTGCGCCGTGTTACTTGATCCAGGTAATCGAAAAAAGTTACCTGCGCCGTGTTACTTGATCTAGGTAGTGAACAACAGTTACTTGCGCTGTGTTACTTGAACTAGATTGAGAACAATAGTTACTTGCGCCGTGTTACTTGAACTAGGTAGTGAACAACAGTTACTTGCGCAATATTACTTGATCTAGGTAGTTGACATCAGTTACTTACGCAGTGTTACTTGATCCAGGTAATCGACAACAGTTACTTGCTCCGTGTTACTTGAATTAGGTAGGGAACAACAGTTACTTGCACGGTGTTACTTGATCTAGGTTGAGAACAATAGTTACTTGCCCCGTGTTACTTGATCCAGGTAATCTAAAAAAGTTACTTGCGCCGTGTTACTTGAACCAGGTAGGGAACAACAGTTACCTGCGCAGTGTTACTTGATCCAGGTAGTGAACAATAGTTACTTGCGCTGTGTTACTTGATCCAGGTAGTCGAGATCAGTTACTTGCACAGTGTTACTTGATCTAGGTAATCGATAACAGTTACTTGCGCCGTGTTACTTAAACTAGGTAGGGAACAACAGTTATTTGCGCCGTGTTATTTGATCTAGGTTGTTAACAACAGTTACCTGCGCAGTGTTACTTGATCCAGGTCGTAGAAAACAATTACTGGCACCGTGAGACGTTATTCTGAATATTTCTCTGAAATGATATTTTCACGTAGTCTATGCCTTTGCTCTGCTTCTTTATTGTTATTGTTACCTTAAAGTGTTAAAGTGTTACAATTTCCCAATACCAGTTCCGAAACTCAATATAAAATTGCGGAATGCATTTTGAAGGCGCATAATAGCACTTTTTAAAATAAGTAGTCCTAACAAGTTTAATAAATACCTATGTACTAAAATTAAAGAAATATTCTACATCATATAAGACGTCCTTATCATTTCAAATCCGTATTTAAGAAGTTGATAGACAGTAGCAGATTGTCATTGAAAATTATTTTAAAACGTTCTAAAGCAACACGATAAAACACCAACATCCGTGTACATTCAACTGTGATAGTAACACTACCTGGCGTTAATGCTGAATTACACCAGTAGACAATGTAAATTAATTCGTATGAATGTCTGAGACACTGTAAACATTCGTTCAAATAGGACGGAATTTACTGTCCGACATATCGTGCCAAACAAAATGACTGTCGGTGATTATGAATTCCAACAGGCTGCAGAGAGAAAAATAAGACGACATCTGACAAAACATTAAAGTGCTTTTCCCTTGTTGTAATCTAAATATTTTACGCGTCATGAATCCAACAAGGCAGAGTTAAGAGAACGTAGTGGGAATTACAGAAATTAGTCTAGCGTAAACTGAATGTCTGTCGGCTATTAAACTACAACGCTTGAGAAATTTGTCATAGAGAATAAGGTCAAAGTCATGCCTTTTACGAGCTGTGTATTACGATGAAATTCGTCTTTTTTTGTTCATCAATAAAGATTATTACTCTACGTCTCGGTGAAGGGGAACTAAAGACTACAATTTACAAAAATTTTCACTTTTTTTATTACAAATGTTTGTTTATTATTAAAATACCTTTGAGTAACGGGAAGTAAATAAAACGTCTTGGTACAGTAACTCTGAATATATTATTAAATCTTTTCTGAAACTAATTTGTGCTCATTTTAATTTCATTGATAACCTTACACAGTTACAGCGTTGTGGAAATATATTTTTTGTGCAAATTTACTGTAATGTAGTTAATGTACTGACGGTCTCACTGAGCATCGTCTTGTGGTACAGTGGAAACTAATTACAGACCCAATGAAGTCACTAATAACCAGCTATAATTAATCACAAATAACAGTTTGTAATCAACTCGTACAATAATTCCAGTTAAATTTGTCCACTCGCAATAATAATGTCAATTATTAGAGTTACACACTAATTGTAACACAATAATCACTTCGCCACAATACCTTGAAACACACTTCAATAAATCGCCACTTATAACTGACTTCTAAGCGGCCTACTTATAGCCTGCAGTATTCTAGATTAATGTTTCATAATATACGTCCTTATACGTCCATAATATACGTCCAACAAAAACTGTTGTTGCCTTCTCTGTTGAAGGGAAACATTCACGAATGACTTTTTCAGTTTGTGAGTTTCAGTACGGCAATCCGCTGACATTCCCCCGTCAGCAGTACAGAACTCTAGTGGCTTTGGTTTGGTCTGCTCAGATAGTATACTTTAAATCCCTGTAAATTCTCTCCCAAGTGTGTAATGTCTTCCGTCCTTTCTTGGCCTTCCTCTGCTCTCTGGTTTTGTGTTCCCAACTCCAAATACTCAATCCAAGCTATTGAATGTACTTTAATAATCCTTTGCCATACGTGCCCGAATACGTTACACATAAAAAAAAATGAAATGTGTTGTTTGGTATGCATTTCTAATATAATATTTGACAAACCGTATATTTTGTACGTCATGTAAGCATTTACTCCATGAATAATGACAAATTGTACACAATTGTACAATTAAATATTGTTGCTTTTCAACAGTACTTAAGTGCTATTTTTATTGTTTTTGTTATAACAGTAAATACAATGTAAATATTTAATCTTAGAGAGCCCCTGAATCTTTCCCAAGCGGCGTGGTTATAAGCTTAATCTTACCAAATTTCATTTAAATGACATACAAAAGTCACTAATTCCGTCAAGAAAATCTCCCACACTTAACACCTGCTTCGGGTATGAAATTAATCGTTTCGTGTTCGTAGGCACTTCTATTAACGTTTATTTCAGTTATTTTAAAAATTACAAAACTTTAGATACTATAATTTTTTTAAGAAAACAATAATTTTAAAGCAAACAGCCATAAAAACACTAAAATGACCGATCGCATTGGTTATTTTATATATAATGCATAAGCGAGAAATAATATAATTCTACCTTTCAAAGTGTATTCTTCCGTACATGTTGTTTAACAAATGTATATAACTGATAGTAATATGTCCAATTTGTTTACAAGCATAGCTTGCAAACGTTTTTATGGCGGTCCAAAATTTGTAATAGTACTGAGTTATATTCATTGCCAAATTATTAAAAAAAACGAGTTTGCATTTGGATTAAAAATTACCATACCTTAAAGTTGAACATCAAATTGTATATTTTTCCCAAAATGTCTACTATTTTAGGGCCATGGTGCTTCTAAATTTAAAATATTTCAAAGTTGACAGTACGTTTACATTGTGGCTAAGATTCTCTTTAATATGTTACCCACATAGATTTTGTAATACAAAAAAATTTCTATCATTTTTAGAATGATGTGTCCTAACATTGTGAAACTTCTCAAACTGAACACTGCATTCACATTTTGCTAAAATTGTGTTTAATTTGAAACCGCACATAGATTTTTGCAATTTCAGAATTTTACCCCCCTATTTTTGGCTCCTACCTATTTTTTTTAGGATTCATAATCTGAAAAGTAGTGTGGGTAAACTTTTCAACACGACAGACAGGAAGACAAATGCCAAATAGTCCAGTTAAAACCGAGAATTTGCTTCGCTCATTCAATAAAGTCAAAAAGTGTTTTTCTTTTGTGCAATTATCAAAAACATTTGACAATGTGTGTGTGTGTGTGTGTGTGTGTGTGTGTGTGTGTGTGTGTGTGTGTGTGTGTGTGTGTGTGTGTGTGTGTGTGTGTGTGTGTGTGTGTGTGTGTGTGTGTGTGTGTGTGTGTGTGTGTGTGTGTGTGTGTGTGAGGGGGGAGGGAGAGAAAAGAGAGAGTAAGCGACACATTACTAATTGCCATTGAAAGTTGTTTTTTACTATTTCATGGCAGCATGCAAGCTGATGTTTTCTATGTCGGCAGTTGCACATTTCTATTTGCTTTGGACTACTGTTGTATTTTTATTGAATTGTTTGAATATTTATAATAGAGTAAAAGTAAAATAGTCACGCGATTCCAAAGCTACGGTTATCTTGGGACGCTCACTTTTGGAGAAAGAGGTACTGCGCAGGAAACAAACTAGATAATTTGTAAATGTAAAGTTGCGATTCGACAGCTGCACTCAGTACTTTGGAGCAGAGACTTTACAAAACAGACAATTGAACAAACCCATAGTTGAGAGTATACGGTGCAGAGATAAATATGTGGGGTATATAACTGATAAATTCTCGAAAAAAGTTCAATAAATGGAAATAGATTTCTGGCGTCAGAGTTGTAAGCTAACAAGGTAAGACAAAATTATTGTTGTGGAAATAAAAACACGACATTGATCACAGAAACTATTGGAAACCAATTGATTGATACGATAGACGGTTAGTGACAGAAGAAATGTAGCAACGAAATTTTTGGGAATGGCAGCCGGACGAATGAACTAAAACGTATGCCAGATGCTAGACATGTCGTATGTAGTAGTCCTACGCCCGTAGACAGATAAACGGAAGTAATAACGTGACAGTTAATTGTTTGCTGTGATAGCCAGTGCTGTAATTGTGTAACTAAGAGAGCGTTCCTAATATGAGTGTTTTTGTTCCATAGACATGTTGATACAAATTGTTACTAGCAATTTCTATGGTGTCTTATTCCACTGTGTCAAGAACACGATCCATGTAACCTTTATAGGATTATAAACAAATATATCTAAGTAATACTATATTCTTGGTGAAGAATAAAGATGTTTATGTGTAGAAATTGACAAGTTACAAGACCGTATACTGTAACCCATTTTTATACTTCAAAAATATAACAGTTTCCGTATATTTTATAACACATCGTTGCAATGTATTGTGACGTCTTTATAGGTTACTACTTGGTGGTTCAGCTCAGCTTATACGAGAAAACTTTTATCTCTTCCTTTCTTTGTCAGATAATTTTCTAACGTTAATTTCAAGCTATTACAATTATATTATCCGAATTTATGACTTATTTGTTTTGTTCGTTTAGTTGTAAATTATGATATTTCCTTACTCTAAAGCGTCTTAAAATTTTTAATACGATTTAATT
The DNA here is from genome assembly GCA_034769895.1 of Magicicada septendecula. Taxonomy (NCBI): domain Eukaryota; kingdom Metazoa; phylum Arthropoda; class Insecta; order Hemiptera; family Cicadidae; genus Magicicada; species Magicicada septendecula. Next base: position 447,435,208 of record CM068370.1, on the reverse strand, counting down.
ATCCGCGTATTTATACTGATGCCTTACATATTTCCGTAGCAAAATGAAAGCGAAAATTTCAGTTCTTTTCTGTTCATATCTCACAAGACTAAGCAACAAAATATTTCTATCTAAATGCTAAGAACAAAACAAGTCAAACAGTTTTGGTTTGCCATAAAAACTACCATACCGTATTAACTTTCAGATTCTGTTTGGCAAAAATCTGATATAAAAGGAATATTTCTTTATTCCATACAGGTTTCTATAGATAAAATACTGACAGATTGCAGGTTAATAAAGATAAAACAAAGGTTATAATATGATCACCACTCGGAAGAAAACCAAGAAACCTGAACAGTTTGAAATTGAACCACTAAACCTGGAAATAGTGAATCAGTTTAAATATTTGGGATGTTTGATGGCAGAAAATAATGAAGAAATAAATGAAATAAGGAAAAGGATACAGGCCGCAAATAGAGCATATGCTTTGTTGACATCTATATTCAAGACAAAGAATATCCACCATCAGTCCAAGGTCACATTATATAAAGTTATGATTAGACCGGTGATAACATATGGCAGCGAGACTTGGGCTCTGAACAATCAAGCCGCTAACATAGTCAATACTTTTGAAAGGAGAATATATGGACCAATCCAAGTAAACGGGATGTGGAGAATGCGTCACAATGAGGAGCTATACAAGCGGTATAAAAACCACGATCTGGCCACCACAATCCTACTCCATAGATTGCAATGGGCAGGACACATCATTAGTATGGAAGACAACCGAATACCTAGGAAGGTACAGTTTAGTTAGATCGAGGATAGAAGGCCTGTCGGAAGACCTAAGACACGCTGGATTGACGCAGTGGCGTGAGATGCTGAAAATTTACTTAAAATAAAACGATGGACATCGATCGCCAAGGACAGGGAAAAATGGAGGCGGATGATTATGGAGGCTAAGGTTCGACTTCGAACTGTGATGCCATAGAAGAAAAAGATTTCTTCATTCCATGTAGTCCCACGTAACACGTTTATTCAAACTGAAATACTTTACACATGCACACGCACACGCACACACACGCATATTGTGCTGTTACTGATTGTTTTCTTTCAGAAATATTCAACAAAATATGCTCAATACAAATAGGTTATATTTTTTATAGGATGAACATAACATAACTTACTCTTAATCTCAGCGCCAGCACATACAAATTATATTTACAAACCATTACCAATATAATTTAGATTTAATGCAAGAAAATAATTTACAGCAATTTAACTTAAGATATTTCTTTTAAAATTATATTTGATTTGAATTATTGCTAGTTCAAACTCCCGCCACTTCATCGAAAGCGCTGCTTATCAAGATTGTGCCGAACTGGCTTCGGCAACGTATTATTATTATTTTAAAAACGAGCGCCGCCGACGTCACGCACGGCCACACTGTTACGATAGTTTGTTGCCGGTCGGTTATACACACAAACGCTTGTGCAGCTACGCAATACAGCTGGCGCTGCCAGCCAGCTGTGTCTGTACATTCCTGCATTCGGAGGTTACTTGGCTGGACCGAAACGTTGTATCGGCCTCATTTCTGCTTGATCTTCCAACCTGTTCATCTGGTCTCGGCTGGCGGCAAACTTCTATCCAGGACTTCCGAACCTATCACTATGATAGGCTAGATAAAGTGTTGTTCCAGGTACGTGCAAGTCTGCGGGTTCTGAAAATATTCTAACCCCAAATATATTTTGTGTTTCAGCTTTCATTATGAGTTATGCTTGTGTGTGTGTGTGCGTATAGAGCAGTTTTTAGTTTGGGCATTAATGCTATTACAAAATCAAATTAAATTAAATTTAATTAAATTATGAATGTGAGAGTCGTGGGTCAAGTTGATTTCAATAGAGAATATGCTAATGTATCTTGCACTCAGCTGTTTTGATGTAATTAATAACTACGAAAGACACAGCTAATCAATTTGAATATTTCAATGAAACATTAAGAAAGTAATTGCTAGACGAGCTTAATACTGTTTAATCTGAATTAGTGGCGATGTGTGTGTGCGCTGTTGCTGCTTATAGTTAGTGTTGGTATTTAATGTGGACGGCCTAAGTGGCGTGATTTTCTTTATGACACCCTCTACAACCTATTGTATGTCCAGGTGCTCGACCAAGGGCGAGATGGGTGTCAGGGGTGGACGAACATCTGTCCACCCTAATGGCAGAGACGATCTTATAGCCACAATGCCGTCAGTCGAGGACTTTTCCAACGCTAAGCTGCACCAGGGACTTGTGACACGACTGTGACATCACTGATCCGCGCCTATACGAACTAAGTACACCGAACAATCCAGGTGGGAAAATTCTGATTATCTATTTCTCTCTCTCTCTACAACATGTGAATGCACAGAAGCCGCCAGAAGCTCACTCGTGAAGTTCTGAACATTATACTCTAGCACAAACTCTCGTGTTCAATTATGTTATTGCATGTGTGAACATTACCACAGTACACCTAATGAAGTATCTTATAACTGTATAATGTGTAAGAAGTTACACACATACACACACATCCGCAGGTTGCTGTAAGATCTAACTTTCATCTAATTAAGACCATTAGGGAGTTAATTATCTCGTGCCATCATGTCATCTGGTCATGGCTGAGTTTTAATAACGTAGCGGGGGTTGTCTGATGCTGTAGATGAGAAACGATTTTCTTTCACACACATACTTAACGCTTAATGATTAAGGTAAGGGGTCGTTTGGCTGGTTGAGTTTCGGGGCGGTCACTTACATTCTCTGGTGTGAACTATGCTTGTGAATATGCTGGCAAATCTATGCTTAGGAGCTGAGATATTCCATTTACGTTGTCATTTATATTTGTACCTATCTATACATATTAGGGTTCCTTCATTTACTGTAGTTGGAATGGGTTTATGAGGAGGTTAGTGTTGAAATGAGGGATGTTTTGTTATTCATGTCGTATATGTGTTTGTGTGTGTAATTTTACTATATATATTTTTTTTGGGGGAATATGTAACGGATTTAAAAAAGAGAATAACCATAAATGTGCTTTCTGAGACAACAGGCTAGCCTATTTGATATTATACAACACTGATGGATTAGTATTGCTTTATGAATGAGATTATTACTAACTTTGACTCATACATAATCAGGCAGAAATTTTTGCAATTAGTTTAATATCAATTCACTTACTTTGTGACATTATGAATTAATGGATATACATATATATATATATATATATATATATATATATATATATATATATATATATATAATTCTGCCTTTAATGGTGTGCTCACACAATCACGAACTTGTCATGTATGTAAAATCTTGCAGGTTGAATAAAGCACACGCTTGTTGCTTAAAAGAGTTTTTCATTTGCAAGTCCTGTCATTCACCTGGGGGGACATGTCTGTAATTGTATTTGGGCCTTGCACACTTTTGCTTCCTCTAGGTTTTTTTTACCTAGTTCTAAATATGATGTCTCTACCCTTTTACAAAAAAAAAACTTAATAAAAATAAAATTAAATAAAATCAAAAAAAAAAAAAAAATTACAAAACTTAAAAAAATAAAAGGGGGGTTTCAAGATGGCCTACTGAGTAAATATGAGGCATAATTTTGGTTAAGAATTATTAAATTTAATGTTGCTGTTTTTACACAATTTAAACTTGAAGGTGCGTTATTTTGAAAAATTGTTCTGTGTGTATTACACAGTTATATGTATTGTTTGAATATTTTTATTCTGTTACTTGTTTTCACTAACGAAGTGTATTGTACCGTGTTTCTTGGTTATAATTTACTTGGTAGATTTCAAAATCAGTGTGTGTTTCTTAAGTTTTTGTTACCTGATGTTTATGGAATATTCTGACTTATTACTTTCTTCCTAAATTACTTGGTAAGTGTTTTTCTAGTAATTCATTTACGTTGTATAATGTTACGACATTACAGAACACGCCCGACGTGACACTTGTCACGCGTCCGCAACGAGACTTTTCCAGACCATACCGGTTCGCGCGCGGTGTCTTCAAGGCAGAAATCAGAAAACGCACTAGTGTTTTCTAGTAGACGCCTATTACAGAATATTCTGGAATCTCAGCGGTGTATAAATTCAAGACTTTAGCGACGCTTAGTTCAGTTTTAGTGGCCATTTATTCTAGTGTGCCTCGAAGTATTGTGGCGAAGTGTTATGTGTTTTTATAATTGTGCAGGACAATTGTAATACAATTTTGTTTTATATTAGTTGACATTTTTATTGCGTGTGAACAATTTTTATTTGATTTGTTGTAACAGACTATCTTGTTGATTACAAACTGTTTAATTGTGATAATTAAAGCTGGTGATTATTGACTTAATTGCTGTCTTGTATTTTGCTTTCCACTGTACCATACGACGATCAGTACACCGTCGTAACAATACTTTCCTTGGTATAGTGAGTTATTCTTGCTATAAATTTCTTCATCCACCATTTTTTTAATATTCCTATTATTCTCGTATTTAGTTGTAAATTAATATTGTAAATAATTTTTGTAAATTATTATTTTACTCTATGATACGCTTTCTCTTTGATGGTTTAGGAAGAAACGACAAAATTAATTGTTGCATTGTTGAAGCCCAGACTTTTCTTCTTTTCCCTGGTTTGGTTTCTCATTATAATATTTTTTATTTTTTTAATTTCCTGCGTTATACAGTTATTTTACTTGGATTTTGTTGTCCATGACGTGTCCACTGATTAACTAATTATAAGTATAACACTACGGACTCAGAACACAAAGCTTTATATTGGTAAAATGTAAAATGTTTACCAATATAAAACTTTCTGTTCCGAGTCGGTAGTGTTATACTCATAATTCGTTACTTTAAATTGAAAATTAATTTAGATACACTTATTTTTGAATAGTTTATAATATCTCGTGGTTTTACAATTATTAGTGGCTTATACAATTTATTGTAATACCTAATTTTACACAAAATCTACGACTTGATTATTGTGTTGTTTTCAGTTCTATGTTTTACCAATTACTTTCACATTTAATAAATAATAATTTAGAGAATTTTGAGTTTTACAATTTATACATGTAGTTTGAAATGATTAATCTACAGCTTTTTAAATACATTTTTACTCTTAAACATTACCAATACTATTAGGGCTATTTAAATAATTTTACAAATTTCTAATTATATTTTAACTTGACTTTAAAAATCCAATGTGGTACTTTAGTATTGTTACTTTTGTTTTACTTTTAGTATTGTAATGCACTCTTCTTACTTTAGTAAAAAATAAACATTCATAACTTTTACAAATTGCCTTATTTTTGCAGAGTTTATGTACTGTTGAATTTACAGCAGTACAATACACACACAAACACACACACACACAGATATATATATATATATATATGTATCATTTTCTATATAAGTAACTCGATGTTTCTTGCAGTATCCTGAAAGTTTAGTCCATGTGTATCTTGTTTCATTATTTACATTGTTCATTCTTTAATGGTTAAACCTTTTTTCAATACTATAATATTATACTAATACTAAAGATTCTAGTATTGTTTACACAAGATAGTTTGTTTAGATTACCTTCAAACTGTTCTTTTTACAGACAATTATTGACAAGTTTCAGTGTCTCATATTTCTCCTTCTTCATGTTATAATTCAAATTATAACCACTATTATCTAGTTATTATTGTCTTATTTACTACTTCATATGTAGTTTTCACTTTCTATTAACAATTCATGTATTTTACAATGCTTTTTAGTTCTTTCTTTTGTTCAAAACCTTATAATGGTACATAACCTCACCTGTAGGATTACATGTAGTCTCATTGTGCACTGATCATTACATTCTTATCTCACTAGTTTTAATACTCTTATTTATTTACATTATTTTATTCATAATCGTAAATAAATTTTATTATTTGATTTCATTCTTGTAGTATTTAGAAGCTAATTACTGTATTAATAATTTTCTTTATTGAGGATCCAGTTTGTTACTGCAGTATGGAGTAAAATTTTTATATTTTTACCATGTTTTCTTTTAATGCAGTTTACTGGAGTCAAAATCTTATTATTATTAACATAAACAGGTATAATATTCCAGTTCTTATCAATTTCCTTACGTTATTTTTATCTTTTTACAATCTAAGACAATATTCATGGTACACAAGATAGTTAATGGCTTATTATTTTGTTCTTCATGTATTATGGTCATAGAATGGTTTAAGTTGGGGCGTATTTTATGTAAGGGGAAAACATAACGTTACAATATATGTGTGTGTGTGTTTGTATGTGTATTGTACTGCTGTTAAAATACAACACAGTACATAAGAATGAAATAATAATTTTAAAAGAGAGAAGATATAAATTTAATAGTATGGTGAACATATGTTAGGATTGTAAACAAAAAAACTGAGTGTTAGTCACGACCAACATAGAGGTAGACTCCAATATTATATAGAACAGCATTAAGAAATATGTGTTGACAATTGTTATATTAAATTGGAAATAAACATTCAAATAAAATGAAAGATTAATAGAATATTAATCTAAAATATACTAATTATATGAATAATGTAAAAAAGCAAATAAATGTAATTAATAATAATTAATAAAATTATATATGTTGTTAAGAGTCATATGATGGAAAGATGTGACGAATGTAGTTAGGTATCTAAATGGCAAATTGTAAATTGTTAGATTTGAATTGTATTCAAATGGAAGAAAAATTTATTTAGTCTAATTTTATATTTAAGAAGAGCCACATCAAAACGTTTAATTTTATATTTCAGAAGATATACATCAATAAGTTTAATTTTATATGTAATACGATACACATCAAAAAGTCTATTTTTATGTTTAATCACATAAACATTTAAGAGTGGTCTTGTAAAAGAGTTTAATTTTGTATTTAATAAAGGAAACCTTTAAAGGAAGGGAGTTAACATTGATATTGAATTTAATAAACATACAAAAGTATAAATCTGTAACATTGAAAGAATTATAATTTTTATACAACTTAATAAACAACAATATTTCAAGAAGTCTGAGTATATCATTTATAGAACGCCGAACTAAAAGAATAAGCGTGTCCTGGAAGATAGTTTGAGTGTAAATACAATAAAATTCGATATTCCGAAGAAGTATCAATTTAGTAATCATAGAAGAAAATATAATTCAACATTTAATCTAATAAGAAATCCCAGAGAAGGAACAAACCACGAAGCCTAACATTACCTTTAAGATGATAAACATCAACTAGAATTGAACCCGTTGCAGTTGTGAAGAGTTCAGATTCAAGCTATTTACATTTATATGGTAGATATTCTTACCTTGTTATTTATTAAAAAATGTATACACTAACGTTATTTGGTACAGGTTAAAGAAAAGAATAAATCATACACAGTATTAAATAATATAAATCAACTTAATAATTGTTAACCCTGAGATAGAGTTTTCTTTTTATGAGCAGATAGAAATACCATACAAATAATAAAATAACAGTACATTAAATGGCATCCACAATGTATGGCATATAGAAATAAAATATCTGCAAATAATTACAGTACAGTATGTATACACATATCTCCAGATAGCGATCATACCAGATCGTCTTCTCAAACTTGCCTTGAATTACAAACCCACAGGGTAACACCGTAGTGTGGGGCGTCCGAAGACGAGATGATTTCCGAAACAGACAGTGCAGCATAACCCGTAAAGTGGAGATGAAGATGAAAAAAATTACAAAACATTCTGAGCAGTTACTACATCACATGTCTCTGCTAACTACATATGTAGTGTTACTGAAAGCATGGAATGAAGGACGAAGTAAAGCCACTGCCTTTGTCAAATGCCCACAGGGAAGCTGTAGTCTTCTCCGTGAGCCGCCGAGTTTGCAGTTGCAGCAGCAACGTTAACACCGCAAAGAAGCACCGAACTAATTCTCTAAACCAAACTTTATTTGCCCTGGGGTTACGTTACAGGTAAATACTCTCGGTGGGTTGCACGCGTTGTAATTAATGAAGGTGCACAGACGTTAGAGAGAAGTCTGTAAGTTACCAAGTCTAGTCAGTAGTTTAAGGTATCTAATTAATAACAGCGCAACGTTAACCCCTTTATTCTAACTTGCTCGTAACTAATTTTAGCATTTTTATTGCATAACAGTAAGATAGTTTAGCACTCTTGAGTTTTAAGGAGACGTCTACCACTTATACCAGCGTTTTGGAAACTTTTTTAGCCCACGGCATGCTACAAATCTTCTTCTATGGCGTCACAGTTCGAAGTTAAACCTTAGCCTTCATAATCATCCGCCTCCATTTCCCCTGTCCTTGGCGATCGATGTCCATAGTTTTATTTTAAGTAAATTATCAGCATCCCCCGCCACTGCGTCAATCCAGCGTGTCTTGGGTCTTCTGACAGGCCTTCTACCCTCGATCTGACTAAACAGTACCTTAATAAGTATTTGGTTGTCTTCCATCCTAATGCTGTGTCCTGCCCATTGCAATCTGTGCAGTCGGATGGTGGTGGACAGATCGTGGTCTTTATACCGCTTGTATAGCTCCTCATTGTGACGCATTCTCCATATCCCGTTTACTTGGGTTGGTCCATATATTCTCCTCAAAATTCTCCTTCCAAAAGTATTAACTATGTTAGCGGCTTGTTTGTTCAGAGTCCAAGTCTCGCTGCCATATGTTATCACCGGTCTAATGATAACTTAATATAATGTGACCTTGGACTGATGGTGGATATTACTTGTCTTGTATATAGATGTCAACGAAGCATATGTTGTATTTCCTGTCTGTATCATTTTCATTATTTCATTTATTTCTTTATTGTTTTCTGCCATCCAACATCCGAGATATTTAAACTGATTCTTTATTTCCAGGTTTAGTGGTTCAATTTGAAACTGTTCAGGTTTCCTGGATTTCTTCCGAGTGGTGATCATAACTTTTGTTTTATCTGTATTAACCTGTAATCCTATCTCTTTTGCTTCACTTTTGAGTTCCTGGAATGTCTCTTTTGTTCTTCCTTGGGATCTTACCATAATATTGATATCATCTGCATACCCTACGATCTGGATCATTTTATGTTCTAATGCTGAATTCTTATCAATTGACAACTTCGTGATCACATATTCAAGTGCTGAGTTGAACAGTGTTGGTGCCAGTCCGTCGCCCTGTTTTAACCTTCTTGTGACATTAAAAAGATCCGTCATACCCGTTTGCAATTTGACTTTTGCTGTTTTCTGTATCATTGTCAATCTTGTCAGTTGTACTAATTTAATAGGTATTTGTAAGTACAGCATAATTTCAAAAGTTGATTCCTATCTATGCTGTCTTACGCTTGCTTGCATGATTCCTAAATCCTACATGCTACAAATAACTAGTCAGAAACCGCTGCACACTATCTCCCTCTACATACCCACCCAATCACAATCACTACCTTTCCGCGACGTCTTTAAAATCACACTGCAGCGTAATATACTACTATAATGAATGTTACTTACTTACATCAGTAATACTTGCGGTTTACCAGGTAAGTCAGTGGGCTTTTCCAACTGTAACGCAAATCTACCAAGAAACTTAGGTTTTTGTGACTTATAAAATTACTTACGCTGCACCGCCGCCGACAAAGATGATCTCTGTCCGTTTTTCCCATGCCCTTGTACGATTTCTTTTCCGCTTTTTATTAAATTAATTTCCAATGTTGGCTTCAAGACCGGACTGTTAACTAAGTAAGGAAACACCTTTCTGAATTTTTTTTGCCGAGATAGATATTTAATTTTATTTTATATTTTTATTATTTTTCCTAAACGTCGCGACACACTGTTTGGAACACGAGGACGTAGCACTATACACTAGGATTGTTAAAAGAGATTCTAGCTTATAAAACAACTAGACAAATTGTAAAATTTATCTTTTATCGGAATGTCAAAAACATTTCATTTATCAATACATAATAATTTTCCTCCTCCTTCTCATCCTGCTACTACTACTACTACTACTACTACTACTACTACTACTACTACTACTACTACTACCACTACTACTACTACAATACAATACTATTATTGGATGTTGTACTCCATCCGAAGCATCGTAAAAATAGGGTGTCACATCTCCAACAGTGAACGTGGATTAATCTCAAAATATATTCCACCCGGAATTACAGCCGCATGTTTGATACTCAGTTCATATGCATCAAACTATGAATAAACATCAAATAGTTGTCGACCGGATCCCATATAGTGATGTTTCATTTGAAACTTATACGTGCACAAATGACCGTGAACTTTATTTATATTATAAGACCAAGACGTGCTGTACATTGCTAAACAGGCGTTGAGTTCTTTGTCGATTCTGCATTCAAACATTGTTTTGAATAATAATGCTCCTTGTGAAATTACTTCCTGTTATCATTTTTTTAATTTCCGCAAAAATTTACTTTATATTACATAGAACAGTATAATTTTAAATATTTCACAAAAAGTACAATATTAAAATAGGTACTTAGCGACACGGTACTCATTATTTCGTCAGAGTAGCAAGGTTTCAATAGAATCACGGGCAACAAAGTTAGAAAGAAACTAAAACGTAATTTACTAAGATGATTTGTGTGGTTGTGAAACACGGAATAGCCACTAGAAGGCAAGAGAGTGCAATACATTCGTCACACGAGTTGCTTGGATGCTCGAGACTTCATCGTATAAGAGACCGAGGCATAAGGTAACAAAGTATAAATATATACAGTATGATAGAAAGGGTAGTAACGTATCCAACAAATGACCGGAGCACGAAGAAAAAATGCTCGAATTTCGACTCCGTAAGTATATCTCAAAATTCAAAACGATGGGGAGAAGGTCTGCGAGGGGCTGTGAGAAATTAGATGGAAGTTTTAAGACGGAACAGGTGAGCGACTTATAACCTGGACTGGAAATGATGTGGGTATTTTTATCAAACATCAGCTTGACAGGCGGGACCGCAGATACATAAAGATAGGGTATATCACGAGAAAAGTTGAAGGTTTGAGCTGCTAAAATAAAAGTGGACTAGACAATTTCTTCTGTAGAGAAATATCACTAGAATATTCCGGCTAGTTAGATCTAGCGTCTTCTTAAATCTCTCACTACAAATCCAGTGTATCGGTGAAACTGAATACATAAATTCGTCAACCACTTCATAATTCGACAACTTACCAACAGAAGTCGCATTATTACTGCGAGAGTCGATTGCAATACATAATAATATACTATAATAATATAATATAACATAACAATAATATAATAAATAACATAACTGTAACTGTATATTATAACTAATAATAAAGTAACTAACATAACTGTGTATAACTACTGTAAACATCGAACCGTCATTATCCATAAGTATAGTATTGTTTATCCTTCATTAATGAAACATGAGGTTCTCAAAGTTTCATTATTATGATCGCCACAGTTACACTTCAGAGTACTGAATGTATGTGTGTGTGTTGGATGGACACAATGCAGTGAGAGATATTATCAGAAATGATGATATTAGAATGGAGCTAGGCGTAGCTGAAAGCTTAAATGAGAAAATCTCCCGGTACAAAACAGAGTGGCGGTTACACGTAGAGAGGATGGATCCAAATAGATTGTCAAGAATTTATCCATTGCCCTTGACTATCATCCATGGGGGAAGAGAAGTGTGGGAAGACCCCGTAAACGATGATTGGATGAATTCTATTAAGACTGAAACAGGCCACTAGCCGAAGCCTTAAAAGATGACGACGTGGACGACGACAATGCAGTGATAAACGGTTCGGCAAAAGATTCCTTGACAAAGGCAAAAGCACAAAACGTTGGGGGAGGGGGTCGAGTCACACTTGTTGGAACTGTAGAACGTCTGTGCAATGACTGCGTCAGAGGAGCGGTGATTCGAAAGCGTAGTACACTGATTCCGTTCCTTCTAGACGAATCCATTGCCAGAGGTGACTGAGAAAAGATACAAGACGAAAACAAGAAACGTCAGGTCACGATGTTGTTATCTTCTCCTCTTCAGAGGTGAGGTTCCCCAAGAACCGAGCCGCGCTAAAGACCAAAATCGCCAGTAGTTTGGTTCCTTCAGCCAGGGGTTCGTGATAAATCATCCACTCCCGATAAGACAAACGTATTTGTGTGTGACCAACCTTTGTTTTAACTGTAGCAATCATAAATATTGAAGCTTTGAAAACTTGAGAATTAATTGAGAAATAAAAAATTTATTAAAAAGTGAAAATAACTTTTAAAAAAGAGAAATTATTTTAGCACACCGAAAATTATTTTTTTTTTAAATCTCTAAAAAGTATGAAATAACTTTTATATTTAATGCTATGCAATATGGAAATTATGAGATTTCTTAGAAAAACTTTACCAGAACATTAATTATGAATTTATGTTCTTAGTATCTTATGTTACGTAGTTAAAAAACAAGCTTTCACATAACTTTATCACAATAAAAAATTATTAATGCATTAATTGTATTGGTTGATTAATTAACTAATAAAATAAATACATTAATAATTAATTATCTAATACATTCAAATTAATTATTGATATAATTATAGCTTAAGAAATTTTGTGACATATCTACTCTCATAATCATTAAATCTATAAAATTATACTTTGACGAGAGACTTACAAAATAATGGACAATGTCAATTGTCTACTTTGTTATGCGATCAACACAAACGATTATATTATTTTGACAACAAGAGTGCTTTCAAATCCATGTTTTTGATACATACATACAGTGCTACAAATATTGGACGCGGAACAGTTCTCCTTTGCTATACATCTGTCAGCACCGCAGAATTTATGTTCACAGCTTCCTGTAACACGAATGACCTCATTTCCTGTGTTCATCCTGGCATACTTAACAATCGTTTGAAACGAAAAACAAGTATTTTCCGATTTTCCACCCACGCCAATGCTCTGTTTGACACATATTTAACCCATTTTGCGCCAACTGTTAAATATTTTTTAACAATTCAAACTAGGATTGTAAATATATAAAACGGTTCCCAGCAACACAGAACGGTTTATGTTTCTTACAAAAGAAGTTGAGTAAATATACACGTGTTTGGTGTAGATAACTGTGAGATAGATTCACGGCCAGTGTAGAGTGACATGTGTTACTAGAGTATTCAAAACAATCTATTTTACTTGACAACTAGTAAGCTATTCTAAGACGAATAACTCACAAAGTTATTTAGAACGAATTACATTTATTATTAGAGAAAGTCAAATTTGCTTAGCTATTTGGTATACAAAGACAAATCACTTTGCTACTGCCACCGTATCATGCTGCTCCCTCCCCACACCATGTATAGAGTGGCGTGTGGCAGATGCAGAGTGTATCACATTCACAATATTTCTGAAAGATGCTGAATACTTTGATGTGTAATAAAACAAAATATCAAACGGCAGGAGCGAGTTTTCACTATTAACTCGATCGCTTGGCATTTATCTGTCTGTCTATGTGGGATATGCCTCACGTTAACGTTTCAATGGATTAAACGATATTCTTCGATTTCGTTATCCATGACGTGTCCGTTACTTAATTGAATATAAATAATTTACTACCGACTAAATTAATTATATTCAGTAAACGATATTCGTAAAATATGGCATTGAAGTCTCCGCAGATCCCTTTTGTTTTAAGGTTGATTTCCTCAAAAAATAGGGGAGAGGCAAAAAATAGAAAAAAATTTGCTAAAATCCATGTAAAGGATAATATTAAAGAGAATTTTAACAAAAATATTGTTACATCACAGAACAATCTTCGTGTTTCTCGAATGTCCAGTGGAATCCGGCTGTAATGAGTGTGCGTACGTGATTCTCAACTCTTTAGCTAGACTGTGTGCCAGAATTCGCGCGGCCGGGCACTGTGTGCAAGGCTACACTCAATTACGTTCTGGTGTTTTCTAGTAGCGTTCTTGACGCGCAATATGATATATTCTGGATTTTCGGCGGGGTGTAAATACAAGCACTCAGCGATGCTCAGTTCAGTTTGAGTCGCGATTTAATGGAGTGCGGTTCGTAATACTCTGATGAAGTGATATGTGTTTTATAATTAAGCGGGACAATTGTAATACAATTGTGTTTTGTGATTAGTAGACATTTTTATTGCGTGTGAACAATTTTATTTGATTTGTTCTAACAGACTATCTTATTGATTACAAACTGTTTAATTGTGATAATTAAATCTGGTGATTAGTGATGAAATTGGTGCCTTGTATTTTGTTTTCCATTGTACCATACGACGATCAGTAGACCGTCGTAACAATATGAATATAGTATTGAACTGGAGTAATTTCAAATTTTGTTGGAAGCCAGGGCCAAAAAATTGGATCAAAGTTCAGAAAAAATTTTAACCATTTATGAAGGGAATCAGGCTAATGGGAATTTTAACCAAAATCTAAAAATTTGTACTGTTTACTCTAAAAATTAATCTCATAATTTAATTTTCAAAAATGAAAGTTACAATTTTAAGTAAATTGTAAAAGTCTATACGGGATACCACGATATGAGGAATTTCATACACAACTTTGATAATTTGAGAAAACTAATATCTTGAAAACACCCCTAGCAAATTTCGGGATTCCTTCAAAATGTTTTGAAACTATGTTTGCAAAAATAAAATTTCACATATTGTTATGAATTAAGTAAGTTTGTAAAAGTTGTAGAAATTGTTCTGTAGATACTAACGGAAACATAATATCAACTTTAAAGTTAGGACTAATTTATTTTTTATTTACACGTTACATTTACAAATGTAACTGACAAAAACGAGAATGGGCCACTTATTGCTGTTTGAAATGGACACAAACATTGTTAAAATTCATTTCTGGGCTGTTTGGCTGTGGTCCATTGTTGTCAACCAAAAACAGACTTTTCGACAGTGTCACCGACTGCCATCATTTTAGTGTAAAATTCGAGCTTTGCTATCGTAAGGTAGCAGACGTTAGAGACCACAGTAGACTGTTCACTACAATACTGTGGTCTCTAATTTTACAATGATGATGGTAATCGATGGTACTGTCGAAACGTCTGTTTTAGTTGAAAACAATGGACCACGGGCAAACAGCCCGGGAATGAATTTTAACAACATTAGGCCGTGCAAGCCTACGAAGTACTTGGAAACAAACATTATCTAAACTGAAGTTACACATGATGACGATGGAAGTACAAAAATTGTAATACTTAAAGAATAAATAATATTTTATAATTATAATGTATGTACTTACAATTTATTCACTTACAAGTGCACATATGCTCACGCGAGTAAGAACAAACATGAGACGTGGGAGTATAATTCTGAACAAAAAGCGATACAATGAGAGACGTAGTGGAAATCTGGAAGTACCTTATCAATTTACCATTTTTAACAAATATATTTATAAAAATCCTCAAAATATATAAAAATCGTTGGTTGAAACGTGTATGAAATGTATATACCCTAAGGAAAAAATTTAATAAAAAAGGATTTACGACAATGTCGAATATATTTTTCTCAGTAAACACATAACAAGAAGGGAAGTCGAACATAAAAAATGTTGATATATGTTTGGGAGTTATATAAAGTGCCAAGCTTCCTCTCTCGCTCCGGCGAGGCGGTAAATTGTAGGCACTAACGTTTGGTAGTTACCGAAAACAAGTTCTTATATTTTAATAAAAATTAATTCACAACTTTACTGAAGATTTTAACTGAAATTATTATTTTTTTTTTGCTTTCGTAGCATCCGATCTAAAGGCTAATAAAGTGATGTGACAATTACACTAACAGGTAAAGTGATTATGTTTAAATTTTACCATCAACTGTGTCTCCCTTGTTCTAGCTTTTAATTTTACTTGTTTTTTATATCAACAAATATAGGAATTGAGTGATATTTGAGTGCTGTCCTCATAAAATAAATTGCAACATTCAGTATGGAGACTTATAGATACTTCTATTGATTTTACACATTTAACCAGCAAAACATTATTTATATAAGCCAGTAAACATGCATGTATAGCTGTTTATCAGAAATATTGGAAGAACTTTATAAAATACATTAAAAACATAAATTTTATATTTTGACTTCAAAAGTATAATTACATTCTTAACAATATTAGTTAACAATATTAGCTTTAAAATAGATATTTTAAGATTAATTTACATAGAGTTTAATTTTTACAATGCAAGGAGCGTATTTTAGAGTGGCAGTTACACGTAGAGAGATGGATCCAACTAGATTTTCAAGAAGAGCCCTTAGCTATCATCCAAGGGGGAAGAGAAGTGTGGGAAGACTCCGTAAGCGATGGTTGGATGACTTCCATTGAGACTGGACATTATGTTTGAATATGTAACAAATAAATGACAATTAAAAAAGGAATAACATTATTAATGACATATTTGTTAACCCATATTAAATCCGTAATATATTGTTACGGCGATCTCACGGTTTGTCGTGTTTGAATAGTAGAAGTTAATAATTAAACACGGAGAAATGGGTATTTAGAACATTAATTAGAGTTAAAAGAAAAGGCAGTTGTATATAACAATTCTTCAAGCTTCCCAAAGAGATACTACAGTAATACACAGTAGGTGTCACCTAATTTACAGTGTCCACTAAATAATACTAGTCACCAATTATAGATGATCGCACTCTACTAATTCAGAACTATCACACTACCGCGTATGAAACACACAACTCGGCTAAAGGACAGTGAATCGTTGATCAAAACTGACTGACTGGCTGTGCAAAAGAGCGCTTCCTATACTCAGGTTGTATAATGTAGTATGTAACTAAACTGGTCTGTATTCCAATATAAAAATTGACCAAAATCTGGAAGAGGTGACCGGAAATGTTGAAAATGAGCGCGACCGTTGCGTAATCCTTCTGCTCGCACAGTGAATCCAAAGCGTCACGTAACCAAACATACATGTTTTTCTAACGCTTCAACGCATACATATTATAAAAAAAATTAATGTTCCAATCACTTGATTATTTGCTCAACATTGTAAATCAAGTGTTTTTGTTTTCTGTCAATAGTGGTGTAATGTCAAATAACTCTTTTGCTGACGTTAAATCCATATAGAACGTTTGGGTTACTACATAGTAAACTTCTTCTTCTTCTTCTTCTTCTTCTTCTTCTTCTTCTTCTTCTTCTTCTTCTTCTTCTTCTTCTCCTCCTTCTTCTTATTCCGTACATCACGGAGTAGGCACTTTGCATGTTCTGATTTACAGTCAATCTTACTCTCTCTTCCTACAACTCTTGTACCAAAGAGTCTATATCGAAACGCAACCTTCCGTAGTCGTCCATTCTCCATTCTGTTCAGATCCTGTAACCATTCCCTGCGCTATGTCTGGATTTTATAATTTATTGAGAATACCTGTAGCTCTTCTCTAATAACCTCAATGCACAAACGATCCTGTCTCGTGGAACCCTTTGTTCTTCTCAGAAACTTCATTTCCAAACTCTGAATCTGGATTTCAATCTTCATTACAGGAACCCATGTTTTACATCCATGGAATAAAACAGGCACTGCTATTGTTTTATAAAATTTGAGCCTTGTGTCTGTCCTTATGTTTTTTCTCAAAGTTGTATGTATGACGCCAAACATCATCTGAAACTCCACAGTTTTTTTTTTATTAACTGTTTTATAAAATCTTGTTACGAGTTCTATTAAATTGAAATATTGTATTTAACTGTTTTTAAATTCAATTTATATAAAGTATATTATTCTATTCTGATGGATGTGGCGTAGCGGTGTTCTGTCGTAATCCTATGTCGGCCGCTTCTCGAACTCTGTTACTACAATAGAATTGCCTATGGGTACTTGAGCCGGTCAAAGCGATCTGCAGACATCTGCTTCCTTCGAACGACCCAATCGGCTGTCGGTCACTACACAACGTTGCCCATACGCGATATAAGTCCCATAAATGTGCTTATATTGATTCCATAATTTAAACTGTTTCGGAACATGTAAATAAAATGGCTCATTACCATCTCCTGGAAACGTCTTCCAAACTTTATTTTAAGAATATTATTTTAACCACATATCACATAAAAAGGACGCTTAATAATAATACCTATATTTTAACCCAGATGTGTTTATTGTCATTGTATGATTATTTAGTCTTTATCAGGACTAAACTGACTTCAAAAAGGAGAAGGTTCTATATTCAGTCCCTGCTTTTTTCTTTTTTATGTATGTTCGCCAATTATTCGAGAACGGGTGGACCGATTTTAATAAATCTTATTTATTTATTTTTGCGCGGTAATCGCATAGTAATTAAAATTAGTATTCCAGCAGTTCTGAGACAGTACCAGCAGAATACTGTATTTTATACTTACACTCGTGGTTTATAAATTTTATGAGAGACTGGAATTGTTGCGTTACTAGGGTTACATTTGTATCATTAGTTTTTGTTATTCTCAAATTACGACGAAAAACTGTATGGGGTTCGTCAATACTCGTAAAACGCATACAGCATAACAGTACCTGTGATGTCTATGCTTTAAGATCGTTTGGCCCTGTAACATGTGAAACAAGCAACCAAAAGTAGCCTATTTGATGTATTTCTGATCTGTACATGACCCAGCTATTAAAAATGAATGAGCAGTAAGAATCCCATATATGTGATTTCCGAAAAAGCTATGAAACCATTTTTCAAATTTGGAAATTCTCTGTTACTTTGATCTTCCTCACTATGACCATTAATAAATATATCAAAACGTACATTCAAAATCCAACCATTATTAATATAAGGGTTATTATTTTAAAAAATAATAAAAGAAAAATTGTAAAAAATAATAACCCTGACTGAAGGTTCGTCATTGCTATATACTTCTCATTTTGCTCTTGAGTATTAGGATTTGCTCGCAATGGTATGCATTCTCCTACCACCAACTATAATCTATGTCACTTATAGTCCAAGTATTTGGATTTAATAAGAAAGAAACTACACAAGCAACTGCTGCTATAGTATGTTATAGTAGCTGTTATGGTTCAATACTGTTTAGCACGTGAATCGATGTTGAACCGTTCATCATCTTTGATGAAATGAACCACGTAAAATTGAAATGTTATTGCTTGTAGTTATATCATTTAATTCATCAAGCAGTGCTTTGATATTTTTGTTGGCTTTCTTGTGTCTGTATTTGCATGTTATCTCTGTATTCCGCATTTTATATCACCTGCACAGTCTCATAAATATTGTAATTCAATACAGTGGCAAATTTGGGTGTAGCGTCAATATATAAATTGTTGTGCTTTAGTAAACACTGTAGTGAAATTCTTAGTAGTTGAACATTTATTTTAAATTCCCTGTGCTGTTGCAGACTTTTGCGATTGTCTGCTATAATTACTAATTTTGCACTAACTAAAGATAATACCAGTTCTTCAGAAACTTCTACGACGTTTTAAGGGAACGATACTAAATGTCCGTTATATCAATTTTGTCTAAACCTATTCTATACCTTCATGATTTTTAAAAATAGAATTATTCTTTCCTGCAAACGTTGCTCCGTGTAATTCGTATACGATAAATTATTCAATAGACGTTTTAAAAACTTAAAAAAGCCAAATCATAATTACGTTAAAAACCGCTAGGAGTCGCATGGAGTGTGAACAGTTTTAGAGAGAAGGGATTTCGCACACCCGCAAGAGAACAGAGATCGGTAGGGTACACATATGAAAAGCTACTAATGTGAATTCGTCTTTTCTACAAAAAAGTAAATACTTTACTTAGGGTGATGTAAATTAATTACTTGCTTAAAGTAATTAGTTTACGAGGTTGAAATATTGTACCACTCAGTGATTAACTGGCATTCAATTTCGTAAAAAGTTATTTGGTGTTGTTTGACGAATTAGTAAGACTAAAGAAAAGTGACATCGAACCGACTTCAAAACGTGTATTGAGGTAAAGTTATGTGAAAACTTGTTTTTTCAGCTAGCTAGCACAAGATATGGTAAACTTGGATAAACTCGTGATAAAGTACGTACATAAAATACCAATTGTGATAACCAAAGATATTAAATCTTTTTTTCTGTTTTAATCTTTAAAAAAGAATGTTTACTAATAACTTTATCGCACTAAAAAATTTGTGAATAAAACAACATATTATATTTATTTTAAATAAATTTCGAAACAATGTTCTTGCTTGGTAATCTCGTGATATTCCAGGTAACAACGCTCGTAACAACACTCAGCTAAACTCGTGATATCACGACATTACCTAGATTGAGGGAATCTCGTGATACGTCGAGCATACTCGTGCCATTTAAAATCGTTAACAAAATCATACATAAAGTAAAGCTAAAATCATACGGTCAAAAAAACGTGTAAATTAAAAACTCCATTAATATTAAAATCGTACGAGAAATCCAAGTCAAGAAATAAAATATATCGAAAATTTTAGTAGAAAACAATTTAGAAGATTTATATTTAATGGAAGTCTTTTTCAGAAGTAAATATCAAAAATTAAATAAATTTGTACATTACTAGGAGGGAGCTTTACTTGGAAAACAACACAAAACATTTAGAAAACTATGATCCGGAGATAAGGTCCTACAACGTATATCCCGTCCATAACCTACCAAAATATGTACCATCGTATTCAGTATGTATCAACCGACAATTTAAGACTAAATCTGATGCTTAATATAGTGAATTACAATGATGGTACAATAAAAATACACGTCCTATTAACAGATACAGAAATATAAGGATTATTCCTTACCTTTCACTTCAAAACGCCGCAAAACAAAAAACACGTGTCGCAGTGGCGCCTACAATATCTCAAACTGAACGTTAGAATGCGCTGCTCTCAATGGAGAAACTAAGCGTTTGTGGGAGCATTGGTTAACCCGTGACAAGCTTCACAAAGAGTATCACGAGATTACCTCTATCACGATTATACCCGAGTTCACCATACTAAGTACATAAATGTTGTGGTACAGAGGTTATTAAGAAATTTTGTAGCTTACACACTGCATAGCGTTGAACGTAAAAAAAAATTTTTACTTTCTGAGTTTTTATAAAATAATTCCTGGATTGTTAAAACATTATTGTCTTTTTTTTCAAATTGGTTTAATTTTTTCAAAAATTATTTATTTAAAACAATCCACTTTGTTCGGACAGTGTATCTGAAAAATGGTTTTACTAGCCGCATTAAATTCAGACGGCACAGAACACTGTTTAACGACATTCACTCTGCTGAATGTCATAATTCTGTGCTTGACTGTATTTTCCTACTTCTTAGGCTTAAGCCGTTATTTCTATCATAGACCTATTTTAGTTACATACCATCATTTTGCGGTGGTTCTATAACTCCTGACGCATCCAGTATATAAGCGTCCACAGTAATCAATTCTGTGTAGCTTCCTGTTTTAAGCTGCTTGGTGTCATACTTCTTTCCACTGCCTGGAACCATTTCACTCGCAGTCTACTTCCTCGTCTTCTGTTGCTTGGCTAATAAGCTAGCCCCCTCCCATTTTCTTCACATGCCCGTACCACTAAAGTTGCTTCTATGTTGTGAAACAACGTCTCCTCTTATTCCTGAATCGTTCACGATAATTTCCAGATCTCCTCATTAGTTATGTGTTCTATGCGTAAAACTTGAAAAAGTCCATTTCCTACGTTTCACAGATATGCAGATATTCAAAATCGTCTTAGAGCTACCGTTTCCATCGTTTCCAAGTCCATGCTGATAAATCTCAGAAACATGGATCCTGAAAAAAAATTTAAAAGAGCCACCTTAAAGCTTTTGACGTGTAAAGATGGAAAAAGGCCGTGAGAGTGGGCAGAAAGAGTGACCGTTGAGGTACTGAAGATAATAGATGAATGAAGACTTCTGATTGAAACAATGCGGAAAGATGACGCACCATGGTTAGTTACTCGCTACGCTATTCAAATTGGTTCACCACCAAGATCGAGGAAATAACTGGGGGGCGTAGTGGCAGGGGAAGGCTCAGACGTTTAATACAGAAGTAAAAGTTTGACCCATTGAGACATTTTTTTTGTAAAAATGTAAATTTGTGTTGCATTTCATACAAGTAAAACCATGAATTTGAACGTGAGGAAAATGTAAAATTAATTAACGTACATCAATTTATCGGAGAACTTGCGTTGTAGACATCAAATTCTCTTATTGTTCACCTTTATGGAATTCGTAATTTCAACAGTTGGTATTGTTTTCTCACTTATATCTCCCGGGCTCTGTATTTCGGAGACAAAGGATGCCTAAATTGTACAGAACAATAACCCCCCAACCAACAAAGAGTGAACACACCTTGAATGTTAATTAACAGCGCCAAGTTAAAATTGCAGGAATTCGTTTCGCCTGCGTATGTATATATGATACAACACAAGAAACACAAAATGACAATTAACCACCAAAGATTCCTTTCAAGAAAAATAAGACGATATTCTGTAAAAATGAAATTACTTTTTATTTCATAGATATTTTTAAGCTGTTACTTAAACATTTTTAAGCGATGACTAATTATTGCCATCATCGTTGTCATTTATTTCACACGTTAGGACTTGAGACGTATTTTGAATCTAGCGAATGTAATCTAATATCCCAATCTATTTTTTCCTTTGACAAACCACATTTTTAAACTTCTGAAATATATAGTAACTACTATACATTATACATTATACTATACTATACTTATACATTATAAGTTTGTAGTGAAGCATTTTGTGACTAGGAAACCGATTACCGTCCGTTCTGACTACATGGTATAACCACTCGTTCATGAACTGGACTAGTCCGCAATTCTGGTTGCTGCCTATATTCCAATTCTAAACTCACAACTCCGTTTGTAATTTTGTGTTTACTTGTATAACCCGCATAACGGAACGAAGGGTAGGCCTACATATTGTAGCATAACAGAATTATCACCTTAAAATTTAACCTAATACAACATTAATAAAGAAGAAAATATCAATAGTGAGTGAGAATAATAAATGGTTAAAAAATAAGTTAAAGAAGCTGATCATTATAGTCGATAAAATGTTAATAAAATTAAACTGAATAACAAAGAAAACTCTTGGTCCATATATAAATAACCAACTATATAAAACCCCAGTACAACAGCAGTATACCCAGTAGATTGAGGAGCAGTAAATGAGAAGACAAAAGGA
Organism: Magicicada septendecula; assembly: GCA_034769895.1. Classification (NCBI taxonomy): domain Eukaryota; kingdom Metazoa; phylum Arthropoda; class Insecta; order Hemiptera; family Cicadidae; genus Magicicada; species Magicicada septendecula. Next base: position 447,412,057 of record CM068370.1, on the reverse strand, counting down.
AAAAGTAAATAAAAATTAATAAGGGGAAAATTATTAAATCAAGAGGCAGAAAACCCAAGATACGAAACCAATAACAAATTCATAAGGAGCTGTAAATGAGAAAATAAATGAAACCGAATAATCAAGTAAGATTCATTGAATTAATAATATAAGGACATGAAACCACAAGATAAACCACAAGATGATACTTATATAATAAGAAAGAAGAGACAAAATATGTCAAGGTTCCTAAAAGAAATATAGAAACAAGAAAGGCTATTCACTAAAACATTATGCAGAATGAATATACCAATTGAAACTAAATTAAAACCAATGATAAATGTCAGACCAAATAACTCAAGTTACAGGATACAATGTAACTAATATAAATTGTAAACTAAATGTAAGCCTAATTTAAGAACAGAGTAAAAACAAACCAAAAAGACTACCAATAGTGTAGAAACAAACCAAAAACTACCATAGTGTAAAAACAAAAGACTACCATTAGTGTAGAAAATATAAGGTGAAATACCATAATAAATACAATAAAAGTTATAGACTACAGTGAGTGTAGAGAATAACAAGTGACACACTATAATAAAAAATAGTGTAGGAAATAAAAATTATTTAAAAGGGACTACCATTAGTGTAGAGAGATACAATATAAAAAAATATAAGAGTAAAAGACAGTCTAATAACTGAGAATAGTATTAGTAATAAAAGTGTTTTAAAGACTAAGTATAATAAAAAATTAATAGGTATTAGACGTTTTTATCACAGTTAAGTTGTTACCAGAAAATTTTTTATTTGACAACATAAATTTATTATTTGTAATTACCGGTTTAATTACAAATTGGCGCCCACAACAGTGGGGCATCATCATCATCTATTTGTAGTAAGAAACAAGTTTTATTACAAATTGGCGAGCTCAACAGTGGGACTTTATTATTAAATTTATTATTTGTAATTATCAGGTTTAATTACAAATTGGCGTCCAACCTAAGGGGCTTAAAATAGGAATCGATAGGTTTATAAAATAAGGACTATTCGTCCAGTTTCCTATTTTTTAGCTTGGCAGGTATTAACAGGTCAGAAGAAGAAACAAGATGCACAGGAGGGCAAAATCGAAGAAGAGAGCGGTGGAGGCCGAACAGGAAATAGATATGGAGGATAAGGAGGCGACACCCGTGGAAGATGTGGAATCAATGTTACCGCCAGCAGAAACAACCGAACCACCCCAAGGGAAACAACCTGACAAGCCGACACGAACAGAAAATGTGGCAATGCAGGAAATGTTCAGGCTAATGATGGAGGAAATAAAAACCGACAGTAAGAAGTCAAGGGAAGAATTAGCCCAGCAAATCAAGGAAGAGTTAAGGGAAAATAGTAAAGAAATGAAGGAAGAATTGGGTAATAAAATTGGAGATACCAATAAGAAAATTGAAGAAAATAGTAAGAGGGCGGAAGAAAATAGTAAGAAGATGGAGGAGAAGGTAGAGGAAATAAAAAACAACAATAAATTATTGATAGAGGAAAACATTAAGAAAATAGAGGAAAAAATGGAAGAAATAAAGACTGACAATAAACAGTCGAAGGAGGAATTAAGCCAGATAAGCCAGAAGCTGGAAGAGACCAACCAGAGAATGGAAGAAACCAGTAAGAAGATGGAAGAGAAGATGGAGGAAAATAGTAAACAGATGGAACATGACAACCAACAGTTGAGGGAAGAGTTAAGGGAGAATATCCAGAAATTGGAAGAAAATATCAAGAAAATGGTGGAGAAAATGGATGAGAACAACCAACTACTAAGAGAAGAATTGAGAGAGATGAACCAGAAAAATATGGACAGGTTAGACGTTAAACAGGACAGGATGTTATGGACAGGATAGAGACATTATAGGAAGAATTGAGTCAGAAAATAGCTGAAAACAATGAAACAATCAGCAAGAAGGTAGAAGAGGAAATAACGGTGATCGAACAAAAGATTACCAGGGCGGACGAAAGATGGAGTCAGACCGAAAGAGAAGTACGGAATATCAAATCCGAAATAAACACTAAAGTTACAACCCTAGAAGAAACGAATAAGAGGAATTTAGAAGAGAAAATAAAGGAAACACGTGAAGAATGGGAAAGAGTGCAGGACCATTTCACTGAAAAATGCGATGCCATTGAAGCGGCTGTGACCAGTATAAACAGTCAGGTGCGACAGAATCAAACAGATATAGATCTTTTCCATAATCGACCAACCAGCATTACCAGTTGTCCGAATAATGAAAACCGAGAAGGGATCAACTTCAAGTTTTACAAAAATAAACCTATGGAATTCCTGGCCAAAATCGAAGAGTACTTCACAAAACACAGAGGCAACCGCTGGAGAGAGAATAAAGAAATACTGGACGAATCCTTCAAGGAGATAGCCGATAATTGGTGGATGGCGATCAGAGATGAAGTGGCAGACTACCAACAATTCAAAAGGCTATTCAAGGCCAAATATTGGTCTGAGTCGACACAAAATATCACCAGAGACGGTACCTGTAACGGAAAGTATAACCTATATGGAAACCAAACTTTAACAGCGTATTTCTTGGGAAAGGTGTGTGTGGCCAAACATTTAGAGCCCCGAATACCGGAAGAATGCTTGGTCAGCAAGCTCTCCTACCACTATGAGGAAGACATTATCAGAGCTAGACGAAACAGTCAAATAAAAACTGTACAAGCAATGACCGAACTTTTAGAGATGTATAAACACGAGGATTACTACCGCCAAAGTCGAAGGAGATACGAAAGACCGGAGCCAAGAAATAACACGAGTAATAGGAATAATAATAATCGGCAGAACGGCAACAACAACAATAATTATAGCTCCGCAAACCGGAATAATGCCGGATACAATAACAACCATAGTAATAATAATAATGCTCCTAGATATAATAACAATAATAATAATAATGTTCCCAGAAATAATAATAGTGAGGATAACAATAGTAATAATAATAATAATAATAATAATAATAATAATAATAATAACCGTCAGCCGAATAACAACGGTTATTATAATAACAGTAATTATGTTACTAATGGTCAGAGAAACCCCAACCCACCTAATAACAATTATTATGGTAACTATAATAGAAATTACCCGAATGGAGGTAATAATAATAATTACAGAACATATCGACCCCATATCAATTACATCAGAGCGGAAGGCAGTGGACAGCGGAGATACCAGCCTCAACGAAGGAGCCGGTACTACGAATATGAAACCTTTCAAAGGAATCAGGGAGGTAATCGTTACAGAGAGTATGAACCCAGACGCAGTTCAAGCCTGGACAATCAAAGAAGACTGCCTGTAATGGAGGCCCAGCAAGATGATCGTGCTGAACCAAACGAAGCAGTTCCAGGACTCCAAGTTGATGCTGCTAACAGCCAAATCCGTAATTATGCGGAGCATTTAAACGAACGGAGGCAGTAATAAACAAATATAACCCTTTACTGCTCCAATCTGCTGGGTATGGGACAAGAGATAAAATCGCGTGAGGAAAAGAAAAATTTTACTATAATATATAACAATTATTTAAAAGATATCCGAAAGGACTTTTTGGAAGAAAACGAGGTAAACATTAATAATAATGACAACGAGATCATTTATATAATCGCAGAAATCGAGAGTATTTCTGTTCCCATCATGATAGATACTGGAGCAAATGTCTCTATAATTAACCATAATGAATTGGACCGGATACAGCAGGAATGCCACAGAAACTTACCAATAATACCTATTAATAATATCGTGCTTGTAGGAGCTACCGGCAGACAGAACAAAACGATACGGAAACAGGTATCCCTAAGTGTAAACAGTCAGGGCGTAAGTTTGGATATGATATTCCTTGTTGCAGCCGGACTACCCTTCAACATCATGATAGGGTGTGACATATTACGAAGGACCTCAGCAGTTATCGACTTGTGACGAAAGAAGGTATCACTCTTTTCGGAAGGTTCGACCTGGGTAGCCAATTTAATCAATAACAAGATAGTAGACTCCAGACAACTTCTCAACCACAAAAGTAAAGTGAATTACTTGTCGAACTACTCGTCAGACAACAAGCCAGTAAGTCAGGATACTGAAGATGACCTACGGCCACAAAAGATTCAGGAGATACGTGACTTCCAGTGCCACAATACCACCGAGCGATTAAATGAGAACCAGTTGAATCAGTTAGTTAGCATATACGAAAAATATCGAACTGTATTTTCAGACGAACCTGGAAAGATCAGAAACTACCAATGTTCAATACGATTCAGAGAAGCGGTGGAATTCAATCGAAAATCATACCCCACAGCACAATCTTTGAAGGAAGCCGTACGCGCAGAGATCCAGAATATAATTAGTAAGGATATTATCGAAAGCAGTCAGTCGCCATATAGTAGTCCGATTGTGGCTATACAAAAGAAGAATGGTAAGGTAAGACTTTGCCTTGACGCACGTGAGATAAATAAAATGATTATTAACGATCGTACCTCGCCTGGCGAAGTTGACGAAATATTGAAGAGATTCCATGGAACCAAGTTTATTACTACGTGGGATACAGTGTGTGGGTATTGGCAGGTGGAGTTGCACCCAGAAAGCCGTCAATACATGGCGTTCATTTTCGAAAGACGCAACTATCAGTTTAAGAGATTGCCCTTCGGGTTAGTGAACTCAGTAGCCGTTTTTGTCGCCTGTATGGACCAAATACACGGACCAGAAGCGCTCCAATTCACGACTGTCTATGTTGATGATCTCTTAATCACATCAACTAAAAGGGAAGAACATTGTTACCGTGTGGAGCATGTCTTGAAGAAGCTGGCTGAGAATAACGTTACTGTCAAGCTAGACAAGTCCAAACTAATAGCTAAATAAGTCCAATTTTTGGGTTTCCAGTTGAACAGTCAAGGAATAACACCGTCGACAGAAAAGGTAGACGCCATATAGCGATTCCCAATACCGAAAAACAGGAGGCAATTACAGTCATTTTTAGGGCTGTGTAACTACTACAGGAAGTTCCAAAATAATTATTCAGAGCTGACGGCCCGATTTCAGTATCAGTTATCGTCCAAGAATAAATGGCGATGGGGTCAAGAACAAGACGGAACCTTCAAATCAATTAAAGAAAAGTTCTTAGAAGCTGTAATCCTTAACCACCCCGTTTTTAACCGACCTTTCTTCCTAAACTGTGACGCTAGTAATATTAGCTTGGGATAAACGTTGTACCAAGAAGACGAAAGTGGAAACCACCTAGTAGTGAGCTTTGCTAGCAGAACCCTTAACCAGTGTGAAAAGAACTACAACGTGACGGAAAAGGAGCTGCTGAGTGTAGTCTTTGCCTGTGGGAAGTTTCGAACGTATATTCTAGGATATCCAGTGACAGTTCGCACAGATCACAAATCATTTCTAAGAAGATGCAAGTTAAGCCACGGTAGATTGACCAGGTGGGTACTTGCCCTGCAGGAATATGATATACAGTGGGAGTATGTTTCTGGAAGTAAGAATGTCGTAGCAGACGTATTGTCACGGGTAAATTTGGAAGAACAGACGTTCGAAGACGAGAAGGAGACCATCTTGAAGATCTATAATATTATTAAGGGCAGATCCGATTTAGAGAAAATAGTACGGGACATCAGCAAACACCAGCAGTCCGACCCGAAGCTAAAAATATTTATAAAAAATAAACGGTGATGAAAAAATTATTTTTTTTTAAACACAGTTTGAAGATATCACAACTTCTCTGATATTCGTGGAAAATTACAGTTTACTTCAGGGCTAAATTGTATAATCTGAAACTAAAATGATACGAATTTGATTGACATCTGAGTGAGTTATTAGCTTAAACACAACGTTTTATAAAATAAAAGATTCTAAACACTTGTGTTTTAAAAATGCTATATAAGTTTGAACATAGACCCTGACCGCTCGAGCTGTCTCTTCAATGGTAAATGTGGACACCGTTGCGTATCCTGTTTTCTCGCGTAATCTACGTCCTTCCATTGTGATGCGCGCCAACAATTGGAATAATCTTACAGAAACTAAAATAATTCATCATCATCTGCAAGGATTAAACCAATAATTGTTTGTTCCGGTCTCAAACAGGCAAAGTATAGAGCTGGTCACTCCAGTGCTTCCTCGGACGTCCTCCCACGCCTCTCAGTCCCTTCGGCTTACAGTTCCATAGTTTTTTGGGGATGAGGCAGTCGTCCATTCGGCAATGACCCCCTCAATTCTGGACACTCCTGTCGAGTATACTCATAATATTCAGTTCCTGCTCTATATCGGTGTTTCTTCTATGATCATGGAGAGTATACCTTGCCACGTGCCTGAGAGATCTCATTTCAGCCGCTTGTATACGACTGGCCTGGCCATTCGTTAACGTCCTGTTCTTAGATCCATAAAGAAGTGTGGGAAGGGCCATCACCTTATAGAATTATATGCGTGTTTCTTTACTTGCTGACTTAAGAGTTTGACTGATGGTACCGCACATAAGGTTGAACTTATGCAACTTATTCACCACGTCGTTGCTTGTTTATAAGACACACTGTAGCCCAGGTATTCAAAATTGCTGACTTGTTCCAGGACCATCTATAACAATTTTTGGCCGTACGGGATCAGTTCCACGAAAAGCCATCACCTTGGTTTTAAGTGTAGATATTTGTAATCCAGAGTCTCTGCAGATTCGATTTAACAAATGTATACCCATCTGCAACCTGTTTACGCAGTCCGACAGAAATAGCCTGATCGTCCGCAAACAACAAAGTGTCAATTGCAGAGTAGGCAATCATAAAGTGTTCCGGAAGAAAAATCTGCCAGTTTTGTATGACACCGTCAATAGGCCTATATAAATTAAAAATAGAAGGTGGTAGTGGACACCCTTGTCGTACTCCGCAATTGATCAGGCAAATTCTAGGAGCTGTTTTTGGTCTCCCTGCTTTAATTAAAATTTTATTCTGCACATAAAGAGTCCGTATAGCTCTAAATAGATGTTGTGGGATCCCTCTCCTTGCCAATATTGCCCATAGTTTGCTCCGATTAAAGTGAAATAATTTTGTACGTTATTAAACTTGATACAAACAAACTATGCGGTTTAAACTGGACGTACGATAATTTATTAAAATATAAATACAAATTTCCCTTTACAAAGCTTGCTTGCTGTACTGTAAAAAGTACTAAAGTAATGAGTAACTTGTTACAAAATATCGGGCCACCGTATCGTTTGGCTTATCCTTGATACCATAATTGAAACTTAAATCATGGTTTTTAACTTGTTTACTTCTTTAAGTTCTTACATTAAACGATATAATTTAAAAATTTTGAAAACTGTAACATCCGCTTCCTGAATTTGCTTTATGTTTGGTTTGTTTTGTTCTGTTTGTACATTTGCATAACCTGCGTAAAGGGTCCTATTAAATAAAGTACTTATAAACATGATACGTTTCAACTATAACAGTATATTCCTAGCGCCTGCCTCCCTTTGAGCTGCAGAGGTCGCTCACTATGTTAAACTAAATACATTTATTATTAAATAAACTTCTACTAATACTTTATTCATTACTATAAAATATATAAAAATTGTTATTACTTTAATACTTTTTAATTAAGAAAGTTGTGTCAGTCGTTACAATCACAAACAGAATTATCACTGTTGCACACCAATATACGTATAAATATTATTCCGATTAGCGCTTTCAAGCTTCTCAGGTCAGTGTCAGCTCAGATCTGACGATGACCTGAGAAGCTTGAAAGCGCTAATCGGAATAATTTTTCTATAGTGGTGTGCAACAGTGATAATTCTGTTTACTATTTTTTAGTAACAAATAACAATTCTAAAGCAGTGTGTCATACGTGAACTCTGAAACTCCGAACTACTGCATTAGTTTTTCAGTTAAATTTATAACCACAATACCTAAATGACAAATAGTGTAGTTGTATCTTGAACAATATGTGTATTTCTATAAATCTGTATAAGTTTGTGTCTAATACTTCAGACGAATATACAGACAACAATATGTAAAAATTTTACAAACACAGCTTATAAACTTTTGAAGTTGGTGTAAAATTGGTGTAAATTTTTCCCTGAGGTTTCATTTTTTCAAATTATTCAAGACAACTAGTTATTTATTTTGAATAACGTTTCAGACAACTTATTGCCTTCCATACGCTTTTACAATTTCTTTTACTTTAATTTGTTTTTTTACACTTGGTACCCTTAAAGTCAGACAATTATCAGAGTAAAGACTACAGTTGGATTTAAGTTAAAATTCAATTTATACTGACACCCGGCGCACGACATAACTTTTTACATTCTCTACCCGTTTTTTAGGATTTGCAGCTTTAAAAGTTTGGAATTAACAAAACGGGACATTATATACAGATTTTGGTTAAAAGTTACTTTAATTTGATACTCTACATAGATTTTTTGCAATTTTTCAAAATTTTGTCCTCTTGCGATTTTGCCTCTCAGCCTCCTATTCTAGGAGAAATCAATCCCAAGGAGTATGTAAGCCTGTGAAGTAAACACGTGGACAGATATGCCAAGTTTCATCAAAATCGGTTGATGTGTTCAAACGCTCAAACGTTGTCAGACATAATCCAAACAGATAGACAGGTACACACGCGCGCGCGCGCGCGCACACACACACACACACACACACTATTATGCTGACTACCATCTAGTATCACCACTGTGGGCGGTTAATTCCCGCACATTCTCCGTTAACCTAACCCATCCCCAGGGGAATTGTCTTCTCCCTCTTTATAATTTGGTCAGACTGGTATCCACCACTCAAGCATTACAATGTTACATCAGTCACAACCGTTCCCACCATAACGTCACAAAATATTAAACGTGGCGCACGAAGCATTAAACATGGATGACATCAACTCGCGATTTAATGTCGACACCAACGTTTCCCTCTTAACCTAACCGACCAATCACAACGCTTCGCTCGAGTCACTTGGAACAATCACCATGGTCAAGTAAACATTCCAGCTTTCCGTAGGTCACGTGACAGGCGGCCAAGAATAATCATTTCTTCCCCACTACCGTGGGATGTAAGACACGCTAGTGCAGAATGCAATACAAATTGTTACATATGGGGATAACATTGCGGTGATGGAAAGAGTTAGGTGAAGCCTTGAAGGGATGAGATAGGAAGTCACGCGTACGATAGAGATTTAGAGGTATACTATAACAAACAAAACTTACGAGAGTGTGAAGTGAGAAGGAAGGGTCAGATAGAGGAATGGTTGAAATAGGTGCGTATGCGTTCGAGTAAATGGAGATTTTTAATTAATTAAGTATACTGATATGGAAGAGTATTAGTAGTATAATGATATGGGAATGAGAAGATTAGTAGTAACATGAGGATGTACAACAGTTTTTAGACCATTGTTATTGTCTAAACTACAGAGACGACAGTGTGTCTCATCGAAGGAGAAGGGAAATAGTTGAGAATATTTGAGAGAAGAGTGGCGGACTCAAAACGATGAAAGATGGGTAATAGAAGATTATCGTTAAAGGTGTATGTGACAATATGTGAGGGAGTGGATATTGTGAGGATATTAAGAATTAGAGAATAACGGGGTGTAAGCACTTGAATAGTCCATAAGACTAAACAACAACAACAAAGTAGATTACAAAGTAGAGACCACTAAGAAAGACATAATACGAGGTGAGAGGATCAGAGGGACGTGAAGAACAGGGAAAGAAATTAAAACGAGGGGAAGAGTCGAAGAGGAGTGAAAAACTGACTGTGGTGAGTACGAATGGAATGACTCGTGTTAGGCTGAAAAGTAAAAATAGTTTAAAGGGGCAGTCTTGATGATTACGAAGTCACTGTAACGCCTAGAAGATGATGGCAACGATGATTGTGTTGACGACGATGAAAATGGTGACGAAGATGTTGGTGGTGGTGATAATATTCTAAGTAATGTTAGCGTAAAAGGTCTTGGGTTAAACATGCGCACTGTTTCCAAATTGCCTCTGGAAAACACTCGTATCAAAATTAATGCCACAGATAGAGAAAGCGTAGGAACTATAACTGTGGGACTTCATTGTGAGTTATAGATGAAGAAGAAGTAGAAGAACATGGCGGTAGTGGTGGTGGTGGTGGTGGTGGTGTTGATGACGATAATAATCTTGATAATGATGACAGCGATGACGATTGTAAAAAGGACTTACCAAGTGCATGGTCAGTAAAATCATATATACGAAAATATAAATTATTACACTGTTTTTCGTAATTTTATTACTAACAGAAAATTTTTCTGCAATCCTTATGGTAAGCGTACTTAACCATTACGTGTACGAGCTCTAACCTTAAATAATATGTAAGATTCTTTTTATTAAACAGTTTGAACCTCACTTGCTTAAATATTTCTGTGCTTTTAGTAAGTAAGTACTTCACGAGAGACATAGATTAGAAAGAGGAAAAAAGATTGATAAAATATTGTTACGACGGTCTCACCCATCGTCGTATGGTACAATGGAAACAAATACAGACTCTAATGAAGTCACTAATTACTAGCTTTAATTAATCACAATTAATAATTTGCAATCAACTCGTACAAAAAATCAAGTTAATTTGTGCATACGCAATAATAAAGTCAAGTAATAGAGTTACACACTAATAATAACACAGTAGACACTTGCCACTAATCTTCAAACACCACTCGATCCGCGCTAAGGAAATCGCTTAACGTAAATGACAGACAAAGCCAGCCTCTGTCCTTTATATTGCTAACCTAGGTGTTCGAGAATAACTTTCCATCCTTACTGCAGTGATTAATTGAAGCTGGTGTTTACAGTGATTTCATTGGTGTCTGTATTTTGTTTCCACTGTACCACAAGACTGAGATGGTCGTAACAACATAAAAAGAGACTCTATAAAGTAATTAACTTCATAAAATACATTACACCCGTAATGATAGTACATAATGACATTAATTCCAACCAGTCATAAATTAGTATCATTTACAAGGCTGACATAGTATTAAGTGACTAAGTTTACAAATGTTCTTATCGCTGTTTATTTATATTTTACCTTGTAAATGACATTAAGAACAAGGTGATATAATTTCAATGTAATTTGTTTAGACTTTTGTTAAAATCAAAAAATGTTAAACAAAGAAAGTGTACAACATAGAGAGATGTCGACAACAAAGACAAACAAAGATATATTTTATTTCCGTGCAGGTAAAGTACAAAAGTAAAACAGATTGCAGACTACACAACAAACGGAAGTGACATGTCAACTGACAACGAAAAATTGTTAGACTCAAAAGTATAATACGTAACAGGTTTTGTAACCTGATAGTAACTTTTCAGAAGAGGCAAAACCCAGAGATGACAGATTTGTCAACGTTTTGAAATAACTTTTGCAGTTCGCGAACACTTACAATAAAATATTTTAACTAATGCTTTGTAGACAATAAACGTAATAAAACAGATGTATTTTGCTCCTGAAACATAAAATGATTATGTACCTGTTACATAGCCTACTTTTTATGACAACGCTTCCTATTTCCTGGAATTATTTTTTACGTATCTTGTTATATTTTATTGTTATAATAAAAAAACAGATTTACTTTGACAGAAAATCATTAATTTAGTAATGACCGTCGAGTAATAAATTTTTAACGATAGAAGGTTTAGCGGGGATCGTTCAATAATTACAACTCAAATATTAAATTATATGTGTCGACGTTTTGCAAATATCTATTGTCATCACAGCACAACTGTAGTTCAGTTGTTACAACGCAAAACACACAATTCCAAAACACGACGCCAAGATATTTAAAGTAAATATTTTATTATGTTTTTGAAGTCTTATCCTGGTATGAACCGCGTCAAAAATGTCTTGTGTGACAATGTTTCACACATATTACAATGTGTATCCTCAGGCTAAGTGACAAAAACGACGGGAAGCGAACTTAGTTATACAGTGTAGAAGTGGCGGTGGGTGTCCCGGTAAGTGGACCCTGCCCTGTGGGCGTTACGCTTTGTGCATTGTTTGTGCGGTCAATCAACTCGCGTGCAGTCAAAGCAGAAAGTAAAGGGTACCAAGTCTTACTAAGCTTGGCGGTTTTTCTGTTGATGTTCTCCTTGTGTTTATTAATTTCTATTGCTTCTAGAATCAATCTGTCATAATATCTATTATATAACCTAATACAGATGCGTCTTTGAAGTTTACCATGTGATTAGTTAAGGCTGAATGCTCAGCAATTGCAGACTTTTCAACTGCCGAGTTCTTTGTATGTCTGACATGTTCTTAGACTCTTGTGGAAATCAGGCGGCCCGTCTGGCCAATGTAAACCTTTCCGCAACTGCATGGAATTTTGTAGATACCTTCAGTGTTGAACGGGATTCTGTCTTTGATTGGTTTTCAAAATTGTGCCAGCTCCTTATGTGGTCGAAACACTGTTTTAATGCCGTATTTCCTCAACATACTGCTAACTTTGTCTTTGGTACCTTTTACATATGGTAGGAATGCTCTCTGGTTATTATCGTCTGCTGTAGGTGTTTCTGAAGGTTTTCCGGTTTTCTTCAATGCTTTACGTATGGCGTTCCTGTTATATCAGTACCTTTCAAGAGCGTCCGTTAGGTGCTTTTTCTTCTTCTGTTCGTATCAGGTTATGCCAAGCAATGTAAATATTTGATTGCTTTTTCTTACGTTTCGAAGATTAATTCTACATCATCTCAGAATAAGATACCAAAAATTGTTAAAGCGCTCGCAATGATTGTCGTGTTTGAACAGTGGAATAAAATAATTGAACATTCGTGAAATTGATAACTACAGCTTTAATGTCAGTTTTAGTAAACAAAGTAAAACAATATTCACGCGTAAATAATAATTTTTTAAGCTTGCGATCCTCTAACACAGACTATGGTAATAAGCAATAAATATCGCTTAATTAATATTGTTGCAATAAATTAGGCGACAAATTACCAATTACATATGTCCGCATACATAAGTTCACAATTGTCACATTACAGTAAGCCGTTGTTAAGAAACGGCACCGAATCACAACTTACACTAACAACTCAACTAGCTGGCGCTCCTTAAACACCGCTTTTATTCTCAGCCTGTACGACATAGTACGTGACAAGCTGACCTAGATCCGGTAAAATAATCGACCAGCCTCTGGCAGGCGTAGAAAGGTCTAAAACCTTTGGAATTTAGTCGTTATCTGGCTTTGTAAATATTGGCTGACAAACCATTTTTCCACCTTTTTTTATGGCCTTCAAAATTCTACTATTTTATTCAATCCCCTGAGAACGTTTTCGCCCTTAGACGATTGCCTTAATCAATACATCTTCACGTTTGTCCCCAGCCCCTTATTTTAGCGACAATATTTTATGTTTTGTCAGATGTAGGCAATAAGTCAAATTAATTTTTATTTTCCCAAAATATCTACGTTAGGCAATGTGACTTTTATCACCTTTTTTAATACAAAATTAAAACTTTTCACCTAAATTAAAACTTTTTATTCCAATCTGAGATTTTTGTTGTTTTTTATTTTTTACTCTAAAATAGACTATTTTTTCAAAGTCAATAACAATTGTAAACAAAACGTATATTAATTACATTCACAATCAAAACTCTTAATTTATGCTCAATTTTTGTATGAACAGTATAAAAGTCAATGACAAAAAAATTAACAGCAAAGAATCTTTAAAGCGCTTGAAATTTAAATCCGGACATTTGCTTTAATAAAATGTAATATTAAAAGAAACAAAATAATATATTACGATTCTCTTGGAAGAAGAATGTGAGTATAGTCAGAGCAGTTCTCATGGGAATCTACTCTCGGAAACTTCAACTTTAGTTTGAAACGTGTCAAAATGTTGAACTCAAAACACCATCCTTTATTTTTGTGATCGAATTGGCAAGGAGAAAGCAACTCCATAAAGGCTCAGAAAGGAGTTAATAAATATAAGCGGAAGGAGAACTGAGAGGACAGTTTCTGAAGATAAGGAGTGTTCAAGGGTGAAGGACGAAGGAGGGTGTGTAAGTTTACGGACCGCAAGCAACAGGCACGTCACAACAGACTATAAGAAAGATTATTTAATTAGTTATAAGTTCTGAAAAAAAGTTAATCTGGAGTAGAACATTTAAATGAAACAAATATATATGTTACAAAATCTAGAGTTGAAAAGAAAAGCGTTGCTCAAAATTATGTTGTTAAGTTAGAGAATTGCAAAAATTTATTCATAGTTTTTATTTAATTTGTAATTATTTTATAGGAATTTTTTCTCTGTAAAAAAGAAAATATACTGTTATAATAGAATTCGTAATCATATATGGATTATAAACTGTATGTAACTTTATTAATTTTTAATAAAACGATCCTCTTAAATGCAAAACAAAGTTACTTTAACCTTCGACCAATCATCTTCTTAGAGGGTTTAGCATAAAACATCAGTCTCTAAAATATCTTACCTCCCGCAAGCAATAGAAAACAGTTCTTTCATTGCTTTCCCTGAATTATATTTTATTACAGTTATTACCTATTTGTTTTAATCTATATTTACATAATTGTTTAATAACAATAATATTTTCTATTTATAATAAGTTACACAAGTAACATAAGTTTGTAATATGAAATCAGGAATAAAATTGTTCTGAAGTAGTTCTCCTTCTAAACATTTTCCCCCTTTTTGCTGCGTTAATTTATTTGTTTTTTCACAATCCGGACGGGGAAGGTATCGTAACGACATCACTAAGCTGATTACGGAAAACAACCTCCTCGCTTCGAGTAGTAACTCACGGTTCATTACATTCGATTACAGGAACCAATGACTTATAAATGTAAGAAGTTTCCTCAACACGTCGAAATGTGCAAACAGCAATTTGAATCCAAACGAGGCCTGTGTTTCACCGCTTTTACCAATTCAAGAAACTTTATCTCTTTTTACGTACACTAGCATCCTCTTACCTTGTTTAAAGCACTGTCACGAGAAATCACAAGGTAAACTTGATTAAGGTTAAAAGTTAAGGTTAACATAGTACCCTAAACTAATGTGATCCAGTCAAACGTTAATGTTAATTGAAACAATTAATTCTAATAAAAAAATTGTTAAAAATAACAACAAGATTCAGGAATGTGCACGTACGTTTGTAAATTTATTTACGGATTATTCTTCTTTTTGTATCTACAGCCTGTGGGACTATTAAGGGGACATGTCTAACGATGAAGATTGCCAACTCTGGGTCCATCAGTTTAGTTATCTTTATCTATCTTTTTTCCTTGACTTTCCTTTCATGTGTTATTCTTGGCACCCTATCCTCTAACATTCATCCCACGTGTTGACTCCATTGCCGCTTTCCCTTCCTGAAGAATTCGTTATGAACTATTAATAAAAGTTATATTGAAAACTGATAAAAATAAATGGCAATGTTATGAGAACTTCGGCTTGCCGGGATGTAAAGACATAGTCGTTTTGTGCAAACGTTTCGACTGTGCCTTGGCGCCCATCGTCAGTGCAGAAGGCTGCAAAACACTGACAAGGGTTTCCTAGTCAGTGACCACTGAACTGTGGTTAAGGCTAGTGGGTGTGCGTAGGAAGTTGTCTGACACCACAAGCCAATCAGAAGAAAGGCAAATTCTTATTGGTTAGCCACAACTCGCGTCCAAAGAGCACTCAATGAAGGACTCACCCCGCTGATTCATTCCATTAGGTGCATGTTTCTGAATCTGGACAGACTCCATATGCAGGCGGGAAATACGCACTCACCGACGATAGAACCCTCCTCTCTTCAAACGGTATGCGATGGTCGGCATTGACGAGTGCTTGCTCTGCTATAGCAGACTTTTCCAGCTGCCTCAAACGACAGTAGCGGATGTATTCATCAACGCGGGCAGGGACGCTGCGTTTCGTAGTTCCGATGTAAAGTTGGACCACGGCCTTACAGCCCGGCAAGCCGAACTTCTCGTATCATTGAAGCCGGCCGTAAAAGGTTTAGACAGAATAAACAGCAACATTTAAAAAGAGTCCACAAATACTATAGTTTGAAGACAAAATTTAAAAACATCGCTTTGCACGACTAATATTATTTCTTTTGGTAGTTAACACATTTAAGATTGACTCGCTCATTAGTTGGTACTCACTTCCATAGAGCATATTATAAGGAAATATACGGCTGATCTCAGACGTTAACTTGAGTTATGTGAATTGTCACGTGAATGGCTACGCTGACCCCACAGAGCCGTTTCTGCGCTTTACGGTTAAAGCATGCTTGCGGCTGGGAAGCGCTACAACTAAACTGGATATAACAGTCCATCGCACCTTGAAGAGAGTCACTACTGCAACGATAACTTGTGAATGTTTTTTGTGTTATCAAATACAATATTGTTAAAAAACTCTTATTATTTCAGGATTAGAGTATTTTGTGGAACTTACCTCCTCTTTGGTCTGTGAAAAGGAAAGAGATACATTTCAATAAATACTGTATATTTGATATTTATTGCCTTATTATACTACTGTCGCACAGAATTTATTTCAGTTTGGTTATGAAATTTCAGTGTTATATTTTATATAATTTTTGGATGTTTTCTAGAGCCATGGTGATCATTTTAACGTATTTAACGTATTTTCAGACAAACCAATTAAATGCTGGTTTCCTTTGTCATGCTCTCTTTACAGAAAGTAAAAGAAAGGAACAGAAGCTTAACCAAATTTACAAAACGTGAGGCAAATGGTCTTCTGCATTTACTTCTTCTTCTTATGCTAGACAAGATGTAGCTTACGATTTTCCCGACAATCACAAAACCAAACTTTTCCTGCATTTTTTACGTCTATTTTACCTTTTGGCCTACAAGCGATAACCTATTTAACTGTTTTATATCATTCCATGCCTTCCCGGTGTTCCTTTTATTTAGGTGTCCCTTGTTCTGGTCTGTCGTTTGTGGATTAAATATTTACTTTGGTCTTAACGTTTTTTCCGCAATAACATTTCAACGTTTCCCCAAGATTTTTAAATGGTTTTCGGTTGAAGTGCGTAAGGCAAAAGTCCACATAATAGATACCGTAATATTAGTTGTAATTTTATCTGCGGCCGGTTCACCTACCATTAATATTTTATCATTAAAATAATTTTTATCATTTTATTTTAATGATAAAATTACATGTAAAGCCTGAAGATTGACGCTCTATAGAGGTATTGCTCCTCAATTACGTCTCCCTGATTTCTAGTCTTCCAATAATTTTTCATCGTCGTTTTCCTAGTTTTATGCTTTAAGGTGGCCACGTTTTCTACATTTCTCGCATAGATGTAGTACGTTCTCTCGTATTCCTTAGTCCAATTCATTGTGGCGCTAACTTTTATCTTTTTTTCTAGATTAATTTCTTTACAACGGCTATTGTAATGGTAGTGCTTTACTGTAGCCTTCTGACTACAATGCCCGCGTAGTTATCTTCAAGTATTAGACGTCCGATCAGATTTCCGGCACCAAACCCACGTATTGTTAGTACCGACGACACTGCATCTCCCAAAGGGTATAGGCTTACACTATAAAGCTATCTTTGGCAACCTGTCACCATTCTTAATACATGAGTATGAACATATACATGAACACATACATGTACACGTACACATAACTTATATGTACATCATACATATCATGAACATATACATGAGAATATAAAGCTAGCTTGAAAAAGAGAAAATGTCGACCAGCCCCCCGAACACCACCATTACCAAGTTGGTGTCTCTTATCAGATTTGATCCCTGTGTCTCGGCATCTGTGTCTCACACTCACGTAATAACGTTGATATTGCTACCATCATACACAATTTCTGTAGTGTCTCTATTCTAAATGCCTACCCAGGCTCCATCGTATCGTGCCAAAATGCCACCGTGTCAAAAATTTAGCTACCTTAATTTCCTATAGGCCTATACTGTAACTTGAAGCCCATCGAACAGCGCATAACATTCTCCACCCCCTCGGCTAGTGTGAGAGGTGTTGCTTCAGTCAAGGCCGCTCTCGAGTAGGTTCTAGCGGCGTGTTCAAGAACACTTGAGATACGCATCAAGCCTGCATGCTGTAAGGAGGGAAAGCTATACTTGACGTCCGCGCGACCTATAAAAGCAAGAGAGTCTGGCGTTGTCTAGTTCAGTTACGTGGGCAATTTTACTTAGCGCGGATCGAGTGTTTGTCGAAGTATTGTGTATAGTGTTATTGCATTATAAACTGTGTGGAACTCTTATTATTTGACATTGTTATTGCGTGTGGACAAATCTAACAGGAGTTATTGTACAAGTTGATTACGAATTACTACGTGTGATAATTACACCTGCTTATTAGTGATTTCATTAGTATCTTGTATTGTGTTTTCCACTGTACCAAACGACGATCGGTGAGACCGTCGTAACACAACTTTACAAACTCACAAATACCCAGATAAATTCCATTGTAACAAATCTCGAATCTAATGGTATCCTTCCCATAAAACGTCAGTATCTTAGTTTTGGGCTTGGAAACGTCATATCTGTAGACTTCCGATATTAGGTAGAGTTGGTATACTGTTCTCTGTAGCCCATCTCTACTATTCGCAACAGCCACTTGATCGTCAGTAAATAACAATGTACTGTATTACCAACCACCACCACTGCCTTCCAACACACTGTTACCCGACGGGGGTCAGCCATGATTTACACCGTGTATTACAATGTATTAATCACCACCATACTGTTACGACGGTCTCACTGATCGCCGTATGGTACAGTGGAAAACAAATTACAAGACACCAATGAAGTCACTAATCACCAGTTTTAATTAATCACAAATACAGTTTATAATGAACTCGTATAATAATCAGAGCAAAATTTGTCCACATGCAATAGTAATGTCAGCTAACAGAGTCCCGCACAATTATAACACTTCGCCACAATACATCGAACCTCACTTGAATAAATTGCCACTAAACTGACTCTAAGCGGCAGCTGTCGTTGTTTAAATAGGCAGCACAAGTGTTCCAGAATAATTCATTATACGCGCCAACACTACTCGAAAACACTAGAGCGTAATTGATTGCGGGCTTGAACACAGTGCGCCGACTGGTATGGTCTGGAATAGGCTGGTTTGTTGATGCATGTTAAGTGTCACATACGCAGACAAACATTACAGCTGGTCTGCTGGGATAGCCGCGAAACAATAAGCCTACGGCTGGACTCTAATGACGTAACAATACATTACAATGTGTCTGGTGTTGTACTAATTTTAGTACAACATCTACAGATACTCTGGCTTTCCAGATATTGATAATACCGTCAATGTACAAGTCGAACAAGATTTGGACAAACCGCAACCCTGCTTCCCTCATTCATTTATTTGAATGGACTTAGTAATCCGACGTCATTGCCAATTACTGCAGTGATGTCGATGTATAAGCTTTTAATAACTTCCACAGTGTGTCCTGGAAAGCCACATTTTACAAGTACTGCCCACAACGAATTTCTACAGACAATTTACTGCAACGTAACGACATAATTTCATTTCACAATTTTGATTTTGTGTCGTCGCAGGCTTAGACTAATTAGAAAAGCTCAAAAGTTATGTGGTTAGTTTTCTAGTAACATAATAGTTGAATGTGACTATAATTTAATATGTTTTTATAGCAGTTGAAGCAGTGACGTGGCGTGGGGACAGCTGTTGTCGCTTGTAATAGGCCTAAAACTTAGCCTAAAAATTAATTCGAATTTTTCCTAGTACCAAGTGTTCCTTTTAGAGTCAAAATATTCTTTTTAGAACTAAAATATCTTTTAGAGTATTTTCTACCTTTCGCTTCCAGAAGATGACGGTCCCAGTTCAAAGGGATCTGAATCCATGGCGTACTTACACAGAATAAATAAGGACGCAAATAATCGAATTAATAATAATAAAGAGAAACAGAGAAACACATAACTAAACGAATAAACACAAATAGGTAGGTAGTAACTGCTGCACGTTGCGTTGGTTTCGAAACGAACACAGCTGATAACTGATCGATTTGCCGGTTTATACGTCAGCAACACATTGGGTTTACGAATGTGTCCCCCTCCCGTTTGTACTGTGACAACTACTACGAGGTCAATGACCACATGCAGTAAAACATTGCCGATATCTGAGCCGGCAACACAAGGCAGTGCAAGTGCACAGCAGTTCAAAAGCTATACTTTTCTTCAAGTTTTCCTAAACTTTTCCCTATTTTAAATTATTCAATAACTAAACTATATACTCTGTGAGATAATTAATATTATTGTCTTTCATTTACAGGACTGTTGCCGCCGGCAACAAAGGTTACATAGACTCCACACTACTAAGTTGAAGCGTATATTGTTTCACGTTTGTAAATCTTCTCTTTAAGTTTGCATATTAAACAGTTTCACTTGCATTTCTCTTGAGAAATTAAAATATACAAACATGTTCCCCTATATGAATGTTGTAACATTAAATTGGGTTAAAATGCAAAAATATTTTAAAATTGTCCTCTTCGCAAGCACCGATAAAATACTTTTGACACACACACACACACACACACACACACACACACACACACACACACACACACACACACACACACACACACACACACACACACACACACACACACACACACACACACACACACACACACACACACACACACATCCAGTTATACAGATTGTACAAGTTCGCATCAGGCAAATAAAAAAATTGTAGTGGAAAAGTCAAAAATATATATTTAATATTGCTTCGTAATAACAGGCAATCTATTTTAAATATTAGGAAAGTAATAACAGTACTTCAACCTACGTTTCTTGTTACATCGGCTCATTTTTTTATAAGATAAAAAAATCGGCTCATTATTTCCAGATAAGAATACTGTAAACAGTAAGACCCGGATTAGTTAAAATTTGTAAAATTCACTCCTGAAATGAAGACGTAACCACGTTAATGGGAACCCACTCGAGGATAGGCTAAGACCTTTGATTTGATCTAAGACATAGGCTAAGACATAACACGTTGGTTCTTTTGATGGTAATGCGTTTTGTTAAAATTAACATTTTCTCCCTTCTTTACATTAGGCTATATTTTATTTTCTGTACATCTGCAGAAATTTATATTTGTTTACTTAGTTGGTTCCAATTATTTTAATGAATTATTCTGAGCAAATGTTTGAATTTTAAGACTTCTACTGACATAAACTCGTTTCTTTACAATTTCCTTATTTTTTTGTAATTACTATGATTTTTAATAGTTAGTAATGTTTCGTGATTTCTTTTTACAATTACTCTACAGTATTTTCTGTTTAGCACTGTAGTGTATAGGTTTGTTTCGGTAATTTTACTAAAACAAAGGTATTTTTAAATTTTCGTATTTATATCACAGTACGGCACTCTTAAAAATTATAAAATAATAGCCAACACGTAAGGAATTAAGAAATAGAATAATCCAGCTAACCGAATTTTTTATTGTCAGGCTTCATCTTTGCAGATAAAGATTGAGATGATCGTCATTCACCTGTATATGATACCATGTGTAATTAATAGGTATATTGATATAATATAACTTGAGGCGTTAATGTCGTAGTGGTTTTTATGACAATACTGTTAAATTTTAGAATAATAATGTTCTTGTAACACTGTAGTTCACAATATTCTAAAATATCGGTTCTAGTACATTTTAAATTCTAATAACGCCATCATTATTATTAAGGCTTTATAGACTGGCGGAATTGTAGACCATATTTAAGCTCATAAACGTTAGTGCTAGTAACAGTAAATTGGTCGTAATAGTTACGAGTGACTACTTGTGGTCTTGTAGTCACAAAACTTGCAAAAACCGCATTTTTTGTGTTTCTACGTAAACTACAGGTCAAAACTAGGTGCGGACGCGAAAATTCAAACTTGTAATTTGCAAGATGCGAAAAAATGCATAATTACTTATAGCAGTACTGCATTGAAACAATGCTGTTGGTTGCTTTTCCATTGATCTGCACAAAAACCGAGTATTAGTGGAAAACGAGTTCTGTCACAAAATGGGAGACATTACTGTAACAGGCACAGTTACATTTATAGAAACCCGCCTTACTTCAAGTTTTTTTTTTTTTTTTTTTATTTTTAATGTGGATTTCACGAAAAGCGAGAAAGTTAGTGGTTAGATTGGTTTCTATGTAAATTTTACTCACTTGAAAAAACTACCTTATTTACCGAATACGCAGCTAAATTAGACGTGGATTGGAATCCACTATAGAATTTGTTTTTTTATAGAAAATTATTTTTCTATAGTGGTGTGCACCAGTGTCGTTTCTCTTTATGGTTATAAACACTGACACAACTTGATTAATTATAGATTCCACTTAGGAAATTAAAAAACCGCGTTTTACATTAATTTTGGATCCTACATTTGTTTTAAAAATTTTCTCAAAATGTTTTTTGCAAATTTTTTGCATCCGCACATAGTGTTGTCTCTTAGTTTAGGCTACGTAGAAACACAAAAAATGCAGTTTTTGCGAGTTTCGTGCCTGCCACACCAAAGGTAGTCACTCGAAACTATTACCTTATTCCCTTACGCCGATGACATAAACATTAATGAAAATGGAAGACTCACATTATAATATGACACTTCCTTGATGACTTCATGTTCTTATGTTTTTACACTCTTGATAAATTTGTGTATAAATGACTCCAACATTACAGAACATTTTGCGCCATATATCAGTTTGTGACTGAAACGTCACATTGGGTAGATCGGTAGTAAAACACTTCTTATAAATATTGTACAGTACTGAATATGAAGTATAGGCGAATAAGCAAAGATTAAGATCAATTAAGGGACGAGTTATTAAGCTTCTAGTGAACCAATTCTAAAAGTGAATTATTCGCTTCTATCTCTATTAGAGACGTTTTGACTTGTAATATTTATTAATGTATATTTCTACCTTATCGAAACTTTTTAAAACTAACGATGATAATATATGATAATATAATTGTGTCATATACTAGCCATTATTGATGTTTTTACATTTACACTACAATTTAATGCACTACAAGCTGCTACATATAGTATTAACGTTTCAAATATATAAAAAAATATATTGGTAGCCTATACTAGTAACCACATTTCGAATCTGAATTATAAACTATGGGTTACAGTCACGACATCAGCTTCAATGTACAGCACACCTCAAACCTGTGAGCTGTGTACGCCACTGAATAAATTGTGATAGTGTTAACCTCGGGACTTACTGAGGCCTATATTGAGGTAAGGAAAGATATACAAAATTTCCAGGGAATTCTGACCAAAGTTCAAAATGTCGAACGTAGAATAACGAGTTTTACGAAATTTCAATATTTAACTGTTCTGCAAATCGAATATCACCAGACGCGTTCAACAGGAAAAATCTAAAATTAAATTTATCTCCGTTTTCCTTGTGCTGTGTCTTACAATAAGTTGTTTCCCAATGAGTTAATCCTGTCTTCCTTCGTCCTCCACACTCTGGTGGATCGTAAATTATTTGCGTCTTATTAGATTTTGCGCAACAAATAACTCAAAGTATAAAATTATTTTTCTTCATTGAGTTTTCTCTGTGGTTTTGTTCATAACCATTTTTAGATAATAATTAATATGTTTTCCTTAATAATACGTAACAGAAAATAACAAGGGCTATGTTAACAGGTAGACCTACAAAGCAATCGTTATTTGAACCCCTTAATAAAATGTACAAGCAATAGAAAACTAATCTTCTTCTTTTTTCTTTTTCTCTTCTTTTTACCCTTTCTTTATTTTCCATCTTCCTCTTTGTCTTCTTCTTCTTCTTTTTCTTCTTCTTAGCTTTAATGGAAAATAGGCTCATAGCGCTTACTACGTCTGACGACAGATGTTCTCTCTCTTAGTTTAGAGTCGTAGATTATTTTGACTATTCCGTTGTCTCCATTCTGTCAAGACATCTTTCTCTGTTTAAATATTTGTTACAAATTAAAAATTTTGCACTTCATTTTTGATTTCCTTATTCCTCGTCTTATCCCTTCTACTACCCCATTTTTACACAAATAAAATCGTTTACATGGTTTGCATACGACAGACATCTTTCTTAGCCAATTCCTAGAATTTGCTCTTTAACAATTCTATGTTGTAACTAATGGAATGAAGGGTTTTATAGTGATAACTGACCTTATGACGCCATGACAAATTAGCAGGGAAGTGGCCAAGTATGGTGTAGCGATCAAGTGGAATTTGCCAGTAAAGTGTTCACGAAAGGACAAGAATGGCAATGAAAGGGAAAATGTGATTTTTAAGAGGGTGGCGTTAGGTGGATCGTCATCCGAGTTTGTCCATGATGTTTAGCCGACAGAAGTGCGAGAAGGAGGATTTACCGGCCTTAGCAAGCGGATTTGTTGCTACGATCCGTAAGAATTCGTCAAGGAGGGAAGGGACAAAAAGAGTTGAAAGAAGTGCCTCATTTCTGACATACTACATGGTACCCGCGTTGAACCGGAGCGTATGGTTTTGAATTCCTGCCTACTACACGTATTGGTATCCTTATATACGTATTGTATGTCCCCGTATTGCACGTTTGACACAATAACGTGTGCCCAAATACGGGTAAAACATCCCACTTGAACATTCATCCCATTCTTCTGAACTTACTCTTACGCGTAAAGTCTTCTGTTCTTTCTTTTATCTCAAAGAGTGTTTCGCATGAAACCCTTTTAAAAATTATGAAGTGGTTGTGCAAGCTGTCAAATATGTACAAACATTTTAATGTTTATAGGACATAATTAAAGATCACAGATTTGTAATGCTCGTATAATAATTTTATAGCAGAGGTGAAAAAGAAACTAAAGTATTTACAGAAACAATTCTATTAAATTTACGAATCCGTTTTTTCCTAATTCGAGTCCGTTTTTTTTTTTATTCGAGTCCGTTTGTGCATAGGAATCTTGTAACACAGATCAATAACGTAACGTTAATTTATTTAAAGCGTGTCTGCGAGAACGTGGTGTATAAAACGCAACACAATTACATAAGTAGATAATTGCCTACATTCTCTAATAAAATTTGAATTAAAAATAATGTATAAAACAGACATACGTAAGCTACATACGTCTTTAACAGTGGCATGTGTTTTCGTCGAAAAGACAAAATTGTTGCCTCTAAGCAGAAGATTATATAAAATATAATTTTACGCTATAATACTTGTCATGATATATACTTAAGATTATGATACATAATACTTCATACATTAGCTGTAATATATATTGCCACGACTGTCTCACCGATCGTCGTATGTTACAGTGGAAAACAAACTATAGACACCAATAGAGTCAGTAAACCTTTAATTAATCACAAATAACAATTTATAATCAACTCGTAAATAATTCAATTTAAATTTGTCCACACGCGATAATAATGTCAACTAACAGAGTCACGCACACTAATCACTTTTCATTAATAACCACTTGAGATGCACTCAGTAAATCGCCCGACGTAAACTGACTTGTAAGCGGCAGCTGCTTCCTATTTACAGCCTGCAGAATTCCATAATATGCGTCCTTAACAAGCGCTCCAAAACACTAGGTGATACTTAAGCGCGGCCTTGGCAGAAACACGCAGGCTAGTTGAGAAGCGTGTACAACGACACTATCGACTGTACGAGAATGTTCCGTAATTGCATAACAATAAATATGTATACTTATCTGTTTTATCAAACCGTAAAATAAAAGTAAACTGCTTTGAACTCAAATTTGTATTTGTAAGCTTCCTTTTGAGAGTTTGCAGAAACGTATTTACCGCTTTTATATAAAGAGCTTCGTCGTCTGTTATAATACAGTTCAAATCTACATTAAAAATAAGGTTAATTATTAATTTTCTTTATATAAGCCTGCACAAAAATTATTAACTAATGAAAACCGTTTATAATGTTTTGTCTTAAAGTGCTAAAACTAATAGTTTTACAGTGTCATTGGAAGTGAGGAAATACTCAAGAGCTTTTGACCTAACAGAGTAATTAGCAGTCAGGATCGTTTCTGAGAGGCGACGTTAACTAAACTGATTTTGATTGTACGTAACTAAAATTAAGTATCCGCCATATAGCACATTAGTAAACTACATAGACGTTTTATTAATTTCAAATTTTATTATTGAGATTGTATATTGTTGTTTGCAAAATCTCAATCAACACACTTAACACTGAATTAGTATAATGCCTTAAAACGTAGCATTGAAATATTGAAATAATAGAAACAATAAATCGCAGAAAATATTGATGTAGGCCTAATATGGCGGAGGGAATTACTGAAAACGAAACTGTTATATACAGGCAATTTGTTTAAGTTAATTATTTAATTTTAAATTTGATTAAAAATAAGTAATTCATTATTGTTCTTCTTTCCCCAATAAGCAATAGAGGTAGGGCCTGTTGTGCCCTCTGCCCGTAGTGTAACCCGCGTTCCACTAGTCCTACAGTGAAATCAGCCATCTATTAACGAACGTAGGGTGTAGAACCACATGGTGGAGAGACAACTGTGTGTTTGTGTGTGTGTGTGTCTGTGTGTGCGCGTGCGTGTGTCGCTGTGTCGCCTACCTGGCCAAGGCATAGCAGATAAGTCCGCTGTAATATTTGTCTTCAGCGACAGAATCGTGACCTTAACTCGATCACACGACCGATCACAATAGTTTGTTTCATTTGTTTTCATCAGTTCTTTGTGATAAGTTCATTTTATTGTTACAACGTTTGCAAAAACCGTCGTTTTTAAGCAACAGGACAAAATAATTGAACACCAGAGTGGTCATTAGTCATACTTTCAATAGTAGTTTATAAAAACAAAGTTACACGCAAACGATAGAATGGAATTTTCTCCACAATTGTCCAACATTCACCACAGCACTAAGTGATTTAAGTTACCAATTTTGGATATCCGCACACAGTAATTCACAATTAAAACTTCAGTAAATAATGCTGTCCAATAACACCCACTGGGTCGTGCCAAACTGATTCACAGTAGGAGACTAAGTACAAGGACACTTACGATGTTAAGCCAGTTCCACGACGTTTTAGGCGCACAAAGACTGAAACTGTAGGAGAGCGTTGCGTTATCATGCTGCTCACAAAAAGCGCGCGAAACGTCGTTAAACCCACAAACATGTTGCGTATCTCACAGTAATACAATATGGTTACTTTTTAAATGGTAATTTTTAAAGTTGAATTAACTGATTGGCAATTCGTATACAATGCTACATGTATAGTTACAGATAATTAGTTTCCCTCCTGATGCTTCAATCGACCAAATTTCTAGATTTTCATGTGGACGAATTTATTTTCAAAAACATATTCAGTTTATGATGCATTTTGTTAAACATAAAATTTACATTCACCGGTGAAAGAAATAAATTCAGAAAAACAATGTTAACAAATGAACCGGTGTTAAAGGTCATATTTGATTACACACCATAAGGTAAGAAGTAACCTTTATAGGCCAATAATATAGTGAATGTAGAAAGTGAAAAGCAAATATGTATCTGTTTTTTCTAGGTATAACTACATATTACTACTGCTGTAAAAATGTACTAAACGTAAACAATTTGTCAGACGGCAATGGAATATAAGTCGGTAATCTTTGACCTTTACTGTAAATTTGCATACAAACACAAACGCCTTTATTATTTCCAAACACAGCGACAGCTTGGATATTTTAGCTCGCCGTTAAGTACACAAACTTTCTGCTACCAAAAGTAAATAATTTTGGTAATTGTCGTGCAGCGCAATATCAGCCACAAAGGTCAGCTTACAAACAATAAAATAGCAAACAATATCACTGTGCGTTTTAGAAAATATTATTAGTGGAACAAATTACTGGACGGCAGAGAAATCAATACGCACACAGTTTTCATTAATCCTTCCGCACAACAGTGATAATACAATTTATATTTTCTATGGTTATACAGTTTTCCAGTACACAATATAAAAGTGTAAAGTGTAAAAAGGAAATATATTTTAATTAAACGTTAAAACACGGAGATTTTAAAACCCGTTTGTTAGTTTCCATTAACATAACGAGTCTATCAATTTACGTTATCTGTGCGGAACGCTGAATTCATTAATATCCGTAAAATGATTTCCGTATTTGCAGCTGAGTCGCCGACGTCGCCATGTTGAACTCCTTAAGTACTGTTATCCCTTTCGTTTCAGTTAAATGAAAGTAATTTAGTAATGCAATATTGACAGGAGAAGGGAAAGGTTTGTAAATTCTTACCCAGTTCCCATAATTAACTAGGAATGAAAAGGATGTAACAGACAATGTGTTTTAATAAAAATGATAAGTAAAACATTTATAACACAGTCAACACTGGGTTTCGCAATACAGTAAAATGCCGTTGAAACCCCGCAACTTACTATGCTATTCCTTATGACACGTAGGTTTTTCCGATTCCCGCATCCCTCATACGCTTATGAAGATGGTTTCTATAATATTCAATCGTATTAGTCTGTAATATGGACCTTTATTGACAGCATATTGCAGAGTGTATTACATTGCGCCCTTCCACCTAATTTCCGATTATCCTGTCCAACTCTTGCCGCCAACCCCATATTAGTTTATCACTGTGCAGCCGTCTAGCCTGATATAATTACTAAATACATAATTACATGTGACTTTTGATACTCGCTTTTACGTAATTACATATGGCTTTTAGTATTCTGTAAACTATCTTGGAAAGGTCCGATTCTACTCAGCGTCAGAGAGCAAGTGATGCATTGTGCGCCAAAATAATGTAACCGATGGATTGTGTCGGTTTATATTATAGGGCAGCGCAAAAAAAAACTGCAAGAGGCAGCTACATCAGTCGTACATCCACGCTACAATTGCAGGTGTCTACCGTATTAGGAGTAAATGCGCGGACCTAGATTTATTAAGAGCACTGTTCGTAACAAGATAATTTTGTTGCAAATCTTAAGTATATTTCAGTTTAGATTTTAACATCACGTTGTTTACACCAATTGTTACAGCGGATATGGAGGAAATCACAGAAGTCAACTTAACGTCTATAACGTCTATATAAGACATATTTCCTACCAACGTGCATATATGCGTCAGAAAAGCATAAAACCAGATTGCAAGCCAATAAAATGATTTTTTTTAGGCGATCAGCTGGAATAATTAGAAGACACTGAAATAAGAATTATTGATCACCATTATTATCTGCAAGGATTAAACCAAGGACGGTTTGTTCCGGTCTCAAACAAGCAAAGTCTAGAGCTGGTCACTCCAGCGCTTCTTCACACATCCCACACCTCTCCGTCCCTGCAGCTTATAGTTCCATAGCTGGTTGGTGATGCGGGAGTTATCCATTCGGCAAAGATGTTCCCATCATTTCAGCCAATAAAGGCCAATCCTGTTGAATATACTCATAATATTCAGTCCCTGCCGTATATCTGTGTTCCTTCTATGATCATGGAGAGTATATCCTGCTACATGCCTGAGAAATCTCGTTTCAGCTGTTTGGATACGACTGGCCTGGCCTTTCGTTAAAGTCCAATTCTCACACCCATAAAAAAGTGTGGGAAGGGCCATCACCTTGTAGAATGTTAGGAGTGTTTCTTTACTTGCTGACTTAAGAGTTTGCCTGGTGGTCTCGCACATAAGGTTGAACTTATGCAACTTATTAAGAATTATTACCGTTAGAAATCTGTTTATGCAGAAATTAGTTTGGATATAGAGCACTAGAATTTGTTCGTCGGGATTGTTGAGCGGGTGTAGTATGGCAATTTTAATTCAGTGACTTAGTTTACATTTTTCTACTAATTACACATCTTTATTAAGAAAGATAAAACATATTCAGTTAAAAGTTGAGCAAATATTTGTAGGTTATTTAGAATATATAAATATTCTCTTCTTGGTAATTTCATAAACGACCAAGTAATGACTGACGTTTGTTACTGATTACTGCATTCAGGATTTCTGTCTTTAGTTCAGAACTATTCTAAGACTTTATATTCTAAGACTTTACCTGTAACATCCGCAAATGTAATTGTGAAAAATACATTAATCATGAGTCAGTCACTAATATTTTAGCCCGTAGTAGATGCAGTTGGAAGACGACTATTACGAACTTCTCGTCAGAAGCCGAGGGCCTCAGCAATCGATCGATTTCCAGACTGTCTGACCGATTAACTGATATTTTGTCGAGCAGAACTCGACCACTTACGCCTACTTGAAAATGTGGCCAAACGCAAATCGTGTGTAGCCAAAGGTACACCTTTTAAGTTGTTCATGCAAAAAATCCAGTACTGACATAATTATTGTGATGAGCACGTCTTTGGCCATTTTTAAGAACAAATATCAACGCTTGAACAAAGAAATTGAGGAAACCTGATATGATATATTGTAACCATAAGATAACACAACACAGGTGTCGTATGGATTGTTCCGACAATTACATAACGCTCTCGAAAAGTCGCCAGGTGCAGTTACGTAATAGTTCTACACGTTTCTCGGCTAGCCAAGCAGGTGCAGTGTCTGTGCCAAGACCCCGCAGTCAAGTAACCTCTAGACTTTTCAAGTACTGGTAACTGATGATTCAAACGTGAAACTGATGACATCAATGCGTTGATACAGGAGCAAAAACAGATGAAAAACATACCTCTGCGTAGCTGGGAATATTACGAGGTAAGCTTAATTACCAAGTTACTAGGATATATTACGTAGGAGAATCTATGTTTACAAAAGTATCGGTCGTAGAAGAATCCATGTCAAATAAACTATCCCAAGTAGAGACGTCTGTAGCAATTGTAGTAATTGTAATCTGTTGAGATTCAGTCTCGACTATAAAAGAATCAATTGCAAACATACAAGAGCAAATTAAAAGTGAAGTTGAGCAGTTAACGAAGATACAGCCATGCTTTTGAAAACAAATTACTGAACAGACTGTAGCAACGGTAAAGGCAAAAAAAAAAGATAAAGAAAATAGGACAATAGAGAAAGTTGCTTTGCCTGCAGTTGAGGCAATTCATGTCAAGGCCCCAACCTGTGATGAAGCACTCACTGGGCGATTTATCTTTGACAATATGAAGCTGTTGCATGCGCAAATAATTAAACAGCGAAAAACAAAACAGTTTCACTTGTTCTCGCTCTAAAAGAACCTACGACAGAGCTACTACAAAAAGTGCCACCTGACAGCCAGAACACCTAAGTTGAATTGCTAAAAGCTTTAGAATTACGGTATGGTAATAAATATTTGCGAGATGTGTCATGGACTCAGTTGAGAGAAAGGCGAAACATTCAGGGGAGAATCTTCAAGAGTTTGAAGCAAGAATCGATAGACTTATCAGTTTGGCTTATCTTAAAGCACCAGGGGATTTTGATTTTTGAAAGAGATTTGTGGTGCAGACATTTATTGATGGCGTCGGAGATTGTGAACTTCAAGTGATACAAATGGCAAACCACCTGAATAGTGCGGACGCCTTGATACATGCTTTCCGTCAATAAGACGGAAGGAGGGTGAGAGGAAGACAAGATTGAATTAAGATTATGTTGAGAAATTGGATAACAGAAGGATAAGACGGTATGTGGTGTTAAAAGAAGAAATTAGTTTAGGAGGTGGCTAAAGGATCCCGACGCTTGACAGTAGTAGGTGGTAGAAAAGAAGAGGAAGAAGACGATACATTATGTTATCAGTGTTATACGATCTATCGGTATTAAATTTATTGCTTTTGATTTTTCTAAACTGTATAATTACCTTTTGAATATTATTAATAATTGCGGTTCAAAAACGCAATACTAAATTCATTTGTTATCTTTATTTTAATCAACTTTGTATTCGTTGAAAGACAAATGAAAGACAAATTGTATCTGGACTGAAACAGTGAGAGAAACAGTATGAATACATTGGGAAGAGGTGACATAGTTCATGTAGGATAACAGTGGGAAAAAGAAGAAAGAATTTGGACTGACTCGTACCCATCATACTCCCGACGCTGGGAAGTCACAAGGATTAAGTATAAAGTATTAACAATAATACTACCTTCTTCTTCTTCTTCTTCTTCTTCTTCTTCTTCTTCTTCTTCTTCTTCTTCTTCTTCTTCTTCTTCTTCTTCTTCTTCTGTTCAACGTTAGGTAATTCTACCTTTTCCGGCTTTACCAATTATCCTAGTTCTTCCCACATTCTTCCACCTGTCGGGTGATAATTCAAGGCCTGCTACGGAACACTTTCTTTCTGCCTTTAGACACATGTTCTTTCCATCCTTCTTTACACGTTTCTGCCTGTAGTACAACCAGTTGAATGTTTCACACCTGTCCAATGGTTGTCTTTTTACATCCTACCTCTGTAACACAGCTTTTCACTTACCAAGAAAATTTCATTTTTAATTACTCCATTTTTCTATGACCTCATTTCCTTGGTGCCCAACATTCGGAACCCTACAACAATGTAATAATACTACACAATAGTAATAATACAATAATATTCTAACGAATACCCTATCGAACAGCTGAGAACGTCCTCTACCCGTCCCTACGCTAGTCGACCAGTAGTAGCATCAGTCAAGGCCGCACTAAAGTACACTTGAGATACGTATTAAGCTAGCGTGCAGTAAGGATGAAAAGTTATTCTGGAAGACTGCCTAAAAGCAAAAGCGTCTGGCTTAGTCACACAGTTACTTTCAGTGATTTTCCTTAGCGCGGATCCTGTGGTGGTTGAAGTGGAACGTGTTTACTGTGGAACTCTATTACTTGGCATTCATATTGCATGTATACAAACTTTACTTTAATTGTTGTAGGAGACTATCTCGTTGTTTAAAAATTATTACTTGTGATTAATCAAAACTGGTAATTAGTGATTTTACTGGTGTCTGTATTTTGTTTTCCACTGCACCATACTACGATCAGTGAGACCGTCGTAACAATATTATACAATACACACTTACGTTTAAATTTTTTGCGGTCTCATAACAATCCCTTAATCATATAACAAAGAAACGCAATAAGGTGAAAGACAAGAACGTTCTAACGATGAACAAAGGCGTCTCCCCTTTTATACGTAGAATTAAGTATCTTCTATGTTTTTAATAAGGCTTCAGAAACCGTAATAAGAACTCATCAGGTATAAAGTCAATTTTATAATATTTTCTTTGTGGTATTATGACTCCTCTTGTTATCTTATTTCAGAAAAATAAGCATTTACCGACAGAAAGCACAGTATTAGTAATTAACTTTATAATATAGTCGATAACTAAAACGCAGTATAATTATCG
Source organism: Magicicada septendecula (assembly GCA_034769895.1). Classification (NCBI taxonomy): domain Eukaryota; kingdom Metazoa; phylum Arthropoda; class Insecta; order Hemiptera; family Cicadidae; genus Magicicada; species Magicicada septendecula. Next base: position 447,378,836 of record CM068370.1, on the reverse strand, counting down.
TAAGTAATGAAAGAATGACACAATTATTTACCGTAACACAATATGAAAGAATAAATACAACGAGAAGACATCTTAAAAGGTCACAGCCGTCGTGGTCGTCCCGCATGGTATAGACATCTATGTAGAGACTCCATTAGAGTGTTAAAAGTGTTCCGTCTTGGATGCAACCGTCTCTATCCAGAGATCTTCTTACAGTCTGTTTATAATCCTCAGTAAACTTAGGTGCTCTTTAATCTTCCATTCAGCAATCGTGTTTCCCCTACTGCTTTTTTCTCTTTCTTCTGTTCCATTTTCATGGGAAATGGATTACATGTGGTCATTATACCTTTACTGCGTCTTCATTCTCTTACCCGGTGACCTTTTAATAACATTAAAAACTATATTTTCTCCGTTTTTATTAGTCGTATATTTGCCCCTGTTATCCTCCAAGTTCCACTGGTGTAATTGAGAACAGGTGCTGCTATTACTTAATAAAATTTTAAAATTGCATACCCGAAATGATTAAGTGAATTAGTAAGCATTCGTGTATGCTTGGAAACACGTGTATTTTTAAAGGGACATCAAGTTTTGACCCAGTTTCTTTTTATAGATACTCAGACTCAGAAAATATCAACAACGTAAGTAGTTTTGACATTTTCTTGGTCACAAGGGACAGTTTAGCGCAGTTTGAAATTGCTGATGTGGTTTCAAGTATTGATTCCGCGCTGGCATACACAAAGTGAAATGTGGAGTTGTAGACTCTTGCAGCATGTCTACTCATGGTTGACTACGCTTACACAATTCTATATTTAAAAAAATAAGTTTTCTTACACAAGTATTTTATTTATTATATTTGAAAATTTTTTAACGTTAATTATTTGTACCATGTATGTGTTGAGGTTTGTGCGTTTGAGAGTGCCATCGTTTTCATAACTTGCAGGAAAAATTCCAAGCCTGATGAGGATTCTACGGGCACAGAATTTAATCCTCAACAAGGTAATTAGCAATAAACAGTCGAAAATCTGCGTTACACTTAAATATTGAATAAGTCATGCCATATAAACATCGTGGATATATATATATATATATATATATATATATATATATATAATTACTGCAAGAAACATCGAGTTACTTATATAGAGAATATATATATATATATATATATATATATATATATATTTAGTAGCGGTAGGGACTTGATGATGAATTGAGCTAGAGAATACAGATAGTATAAATTACGAAAAAACATTCTGAATCATAACAAAGTAACTGATATTTTAGAAATTCTATAAATCAACGTGGATACTAATGGGAAGAGAACTTTACCGGAAACTGTACTTAATATGTACAGTATGTATACTGTACGAGGAAGATAACTGGATACTAACAGAAAGCGAGCAGAAGATTGCAGGCAGCGGAAAACAGATATAAATATATGAAAAGATTGCTGTGTGTCAGAAGAGTGGAAAAGAAAAGAAGTTAAGATATAAGAAGAAAGTTACGAGCAAATGCAGTAATAGAACCTCTAGAAGCCCCAGGAATTTGGTGGTGTGATCGTTTTATAGGAGTGGAGGAAGAGCGACATGTTATGGATGGGATGTTATGAGCCAGATCAAGGAATATAAGAGGAATGCCTAGACAGCAGTGAAACAGCTCAGTGGAGACGAGAAAGGCTGAATAAAAGTCAAAGGAATGGCAAGATATTGTAAGGTATTGAGAAGATTTGTAGAAAAAAGATATGAACACGTAGAGGTATCATGGTGGCGTTATGATGTTTGCGTATTTAAATTGTTTCAAGCTGTGCGAATGAATTATTTAAACGAAGAAGAGCAGTCAGTGTACTAGTCAATTTAAACACTCACGATGTTTGTAATGCAACTAGTGTGTTATTCACGTATTTTTTTACTTCCATATTCCTTAAGGAAATGGAAGTATGGTGATGGCAAAAAAAATCGTGTTCGAGATTATTGCAGATTCTGATTGTACTACACTCAAAACATGAAAAAAGTCGTTTTTCGAAAAGTGTCTGTGTGTCAATCTGTGTGTCTATAGATTTTTTTTTATGGCGAACGATAACTGCCGCAAATTCAAACAGAATCAAATAATTTTTGCGTACAGCCCTGATTTGTAGAGTACTCACGACCTATTGTTTTTGGTGAAGATCGGTCGAGGGAAAGGGGTAGTTTACCGGCAACGGTTTTTTTTATTTTTTATTTTTGCAAACGATAACAGCCGCAAATTCAAACAGAATCAAATAATGTTTCGCATATAGCCCTGAATTATGGAGTTCTCAAGACCTATTGTTTTTAGTGAAGATCGGTTAAGGGAAAGGGGTAGTTTACCTGCAACGTTTTATGTTTTAACAAGGGTAATTTTTTCTATGACGAACGATAACTGCCGCATATTCAAACAGAATCAAATAATTTTTTGCATACACCCCTGAATTGTAGAGAACTCAAGGCCTTTTGATTTTGGTGAAGATCGGTTAAGGGGAAGGGGTAGTTTACCAGCAACCTTTTACGTTTTAACAACAGTAAAGTACTGTACTTGAAAATTCATTTAAACTTTTTCAAACAATGGTAATTGTTAAAAATAAAATAATTTTGTTGCCAGGCAATAAAATTATAATTTTTTCATTTTATTGTAAATCATGTATGAGAGAAAATATATCGTTCGTGGCAGGCAAGCATATCTCAGTTATGTAATGTTTACGTTTCCATTTTATTATTATGACTACCGCAAAGGCAGGGAAGACACACACACACACACACACACACACACACACAATTCGCGTTATTTATGGCCTCATTCATGTTTATTTTCTTACATTTGCACGGTTTTTAAATGGAAAGTGCCGAAACCCATACCAACATAACGCGTGCAAGCCGTAAAAGTGTCCAGCGTGGATAGCGACTTGCTTCCTGTGGATCGCTGGGCAGTGTAACTGCACGTGTTTACAGAGGAACGATTCATAGACAGACTTTTCGTCTTTAGGGAATGAGCCCTCTGCAAGATGTTGACGGTCCATGAGTGACTTCGGAGCGCTCCTTCTTTTCCGCGTGTTTGTTCTGTGAAACGTACACTGTAGATTCGCAGCTTTACTCTAAGCAACGCTCAATAGGAAATGTTGAAACTTTTTGTCCACGGTGTACCCTCATACACACTAAACCTGTTCTGATGTTTTAATTACGGACATCATAATATTAAAACTTTGGAAACTTGAGCACTACATAATGGAGATCAATCATTAATTTATACAAGCCATTAATTTTATGCATATTTTTTATATATATGTGTACAACGTTATCGGCAACAAAGAAGTAGTTTTGTTAAAATTCCTTCACGGGATATTTGGCCGTAGTGCAATGTTTTCTACAAAACCAGACGTTTCGGCAATGCCATCGAATTCCATCATCAGTGAAAATCGAGTGCGATAACGTGAGATTGTATACGTTAGTGACCACAGTACTGTGGTTAAGGCTGAAGCAGTAAGTAGAAAGAAGTAGTTTCTATGGTAATATTTCATTTCGAAAATGATTTTAAATATAAATCTTAGAATATGCAAGTCACGTATGGTTCTCCATACCGATATTTAAACTTAACTCACGATTTCTCAGTTCTTTATAAAGATATAATAATAATTTTTTATGCATTAAACCCAATTTTATTTCTAAGGCTTTCACGGTTCCGTCGCGATGGACAGAAGTGGGTAAAGCTTTCTACCAAACAGAATTTGGCATACCGTGCTCCCAAACCAATCAGATAACACTTGGTGCTGATTGGTTGATGCTGTTTTCTAGCTTAGATCGTGCTGGTATGAAAGTCTATAAAAGTGGGCCTTCTTAAACGAAATACACAGTCTACCTCATCACTGTGGTGAATTGGCAGACACCGTGCCAATAGTTACCGACACTGATGATGGCAGTCAGTGGCCCTGCCGAAACGTCTGGTTTTGTCAGAAACTTTGGACCACGGCCAAACAGCCCGGCCAATAATGTTTCCAACTAATTTTATTTGCTTGAGGAGAATTTAACTGCATTCTGTTCCAACCCCGTCTAATTTTTTGCAACCCATTCAAATGCTAAGTAATATTTGTCCATAATTTCAATCGTTTAGTTCTCCTAATAATTCGCGTTCCGTAAAGGGTAGCTTATTATTGTAAGCGGGCGTATTGTCAAACTAAACTGATACTTTATTTTTGTTTTCTATTTTTGCCGGGAACAGATTTAAAAGGAGTTCTGAAAAAAGTTATATTTTTTCACACAATTAAGACGGAAATAAATCGGCTGTCATTAATAAGTAATAAATATAAGAAACAAGAAATGAACACAAATACTAAAAATAAATAAATTAATAAAACTATAAATGTGAATCGACCGTGAGGAAATGAACAAACCGTAACTTACGTATTGCACGCAAATTCAGCTCACATTAACTGTCCAATAAACAAAACAGTTGTTGTCTAATACATTTGTATTCTATAACAGCTTTGCAAATCACAAAAATTAGTTCTAGCTCGATGGTTTTTTATGTTTTACTGAGATCTAATGTCACAACTTTTTAACTTATTGGTTTCGATTTTTATAGCCTACACTGTCGTAGACAATCGAATTAAATCGACTTACTCTGTTTGTCATGTGAATGCGGAAACTTTTGACTACAATAACGTTTACGTCAGTAACACTGTAAACATAACGGTACAGCTACTGCTATAATATGGAAACCTACGATACCTGTTGACGTTTGTGAAGAATGGGGACTCAATAACGGAGAACTGTTAATAGAAATTCAACAGTTGCGGAATACAAAGCCTTACACGGCCGGTGATATTTTGATCAAAATTATCTCCCGGGCTGTTTAACTGTGGTCCAAAGTTTCTGACAAAAGTAGACGTTTTGTAAGTGCCACTGACTTCCATCTTCAGTGAAAACGAGTCAACGCTAACATTTGATTTTGTACGTTAACCACAGTACTGTGGTTAGGGCTACACCAATTGATGCTCCACTGAAGATGGCAGTCAGTGGCCCTGCCGAAACGTCTCGTTTTGTCAGAAACTTTGGACCACGGCCAAACAGCCCGGGAGTTAATTTTAACAAAAAGGTTGCGAAATACTTGTATACTCAATTTAGAGAATTTTTAAGAAGATGTTTGAAAAAACTCAACCTTTATCGTTTGTTGCAAGAGTACAGTACCACAGGTGTACTGATATTGCTACGACAAGTACGGAACGCTCTCGAAGAGTCAAGAAACGTCCTTCCACCCGTTTCCCGCCAAGCCGAGCATCTGCAGCATCTCGGTCAAGGACGCACAAGAGTACCTTCACATTGTTTGAGAGCACTTGTAACTACGCAGTTTATGCTGGTACGCCACGAAAAGTATGGAAAATTATTCTGCAACCTCTGCGGGACCTATATAAGCAACAGCTGACGGTTTAGTGAGTCATTACAGTGGGCGATTTCTTTAGTGCGGAACAAATGATTAGTGAAAAGTGACTATTGTGTCATAATTAGTGACATTCTTATGGGGTGTGGACAATTTCAACTTGAATTATTGTATGAGGGTAGATTGCTGATTACAAATTGTTTTTCTAACTAATTAAATTTGGTTAGTAGTGACTTCATTGGTGTATGTATTTAGTTTCTACTGTACCATACGACAATCCGTGAGACCGGCGTAACAATACAATAACAACACAACACGACTACCACAATGTAAACTATAAAAATACAAAATAATCTCTCTCTCACACACTGACGGACGAGCGCGCGCACACTCACTCACACACACACACACACACACACATACGCAAAACCCGAGTTATCTAATATCGTCTCCTGTTGGAGCAGGTCAACGTTTCCTATCTGCTACTGGTGTCACCCTGACCTCGCGTTCTACCTTTTTGCTCCCCTATTTGCTCACAATTGTGTGACCGCATTTGCCGCAGACCACTAGGGAAAGCTTCCTTTGTTGAATTTAGTTTTAAATAGTTGGTGCAATTAACGGATATCACTTAAATTGTTCATTACAAAACGGTTGTCTGACTATAAAATTTAAATTGCACCATATTCAGTTTATCCTTGAGGGACACTAATTGGAAGATAAATAAAAAAATAAATATATAAAAGAGCAATATGAAAAGAGTTGAAAAAAATTGTAAAAGAAAATGTAAAAAATTGTTGAAGAAATTTGAAAACCTGTATTATAGTAGTAACGGCTGAAATGAGATTTCTCAGGTACGTGGTAGAGTATATTCTCCATGATCATAGAAGAAACACAAATATACGGCAGGAACTGAATATTATAAGTATACTCGACAGGATTGTCCAGTATCGGGTGAATTGGTGGAAACATCTTTGCCAAAATGGATGACTGCCGCATCCCCAAACAACTATGGGACTACAAGCCGAAGGGACGGAGAGCTGTGGGACCTCCGAGGAAGCACTGGAGTGACCAGATCTGGTCTCTTTTACTGTTTGAGACCGGAACAAACCATCCAAGGTTTACTCCTTGAAGACGATGATGATGATGTATTATAGTAGTGTGACTTAAAAATAATTTTGAGTTATATGATTGTATTATTATTATTTTTTGTATGCTTGATTTAAATATGATATGATTTGTGGTATATTAATTTTTGATATGTATTATAACCTATTTTGTATTACGATTTGATTTAATTTTTCCTAAGGACGGTGTCCCTGTGATTTCTGTAATGATTGAGATATTATATTTGAGGCTGTTCTACACTTCTCGATTTCAACAAAAATGAAATAAACTAAGAGATGGTAGGGTGTCAGGAGCAAGAAAAGAGGAATAGGTAGTGATCAAAAGAGAATAGGATCGTAATGATAGTAATGTTAATAAAGAGTAAAGAAAATACAGTGGACGAAGCAAAATTTGAAGCTAAAAATTGAGAAGAAATTAGCAACCTTCAGACATTCTGAAAGTGAACTTTAGAACTGTTTCGGCGTAGATAAGAAATAATACTAATCACTCATATAATATAATAAGAAATAAGAAATGATGTCTTGTTTTATAAGAAAAGTAAGAAGTTTAAATTTGCATTTGAAAAAATATTTTGTATTTTATTATGTTTATATTTACCTGCTATATGGACTGTTAGTAGAATGTTTACAGTGAGGAGAGTTATGTTTTCTTATTTTTTTCTTGTATAGAGAATTAATTAATTTATTTATTGTATTATGAAATGTAAGAGTGTTTTTAACCAACAGCTCGAGAGCGAAAAGTAATGTGACCTTTTTGACGATAAGTAAATAGTTCTCGGTTTCACGTGTTTCACGTTGCACCGGTAACTGCGGAGCGTGTAGAAGTCGTATGTTAGTCACACATGCACGTAACTCACGTGTGTGTGTGTGTGTATTGCAACAGTACACAGGATGTGCGTTCATATAAGTGGAATACTAATGCTATAACACATTTTCTAACGGCCATAGACATGTTAAAATTTGATTTTGTTCTTTTCTTTTCAAAGTAGTCAAAAGTTTTGAACCAAGCTATGTTTAAAAAAGTATGTTCTGTCCAAATATTCACAATTTTATATTCTTTGATATCATGTAAAATATTTGTGTGTAAGTTCGCGGGTGCGCGTTTGATTTACATTTTATTTAATAACTTCATTGAAAATTAACATTTCGTTCTGAAACTTGGACAGGGTATTCTCATGGCTATAAGCTACATTTTCCATATACTCAATTCTCCATAACTATAGTTTTTATGTTTTTTTTTAAATGAAATCAGTCTTCTTTCATTTTCGGTATCTCCTAGAAAGTAATAAAATTTATAGATTAAATCTAGACGGGCTTTTGCAGAATCGGACAGAGTTTTAACGTGAAGACTGGATATCACAGTGACCATCTGTTACGCTGATAGAATTTCCATCAATCAGAAGGTCAAAATTATTTGAGTCGGTGCTCTGCCGTTAGTACATCGGTCAGTTTCTTCCGAAGTCTCGCCATAGAAAGACGTACTCGCTGTCACGAGATTTTCGTGACAAGACACGATTTCCTTAAGACTTAGAAATTGGTTTACGGTTCCAGTTCTTCGTAACCATTGCCACTTTAATGCAGTGGAAGTAGTAGTACTCAGATAATTTTAAATACATAATTTTTAGTGCTTTTTTGCGTGAAGTGGATGATTTCCGGGTTAAGGACAGATTATCTACCGAAATAGTCTAAGAGTTAACGCGAGAACACTCCAAGAAGCCGGATTTGTGTACGCCTAATACACGATCTATTTTTACCCATTCTTGATCCCTGAGATCAAGATTATTTAAGTTATAAACAATAACAGTTTTATATCGCAGTGCGTGTGTAAGCCGCGACGTAGATATTTCAGGGTTAGCGATCTTCATTTGGTCGACGTGCAGAGTCGCAGCGGTGCAGACGAGCAGCGAGGGGAGGGCCTGGTGTCTACGCAAACAGTTGGAATTCTATGTACAACTAACTTATATCTAAAACAAGCCTATAGACTCTTTTATTGAAAGACAATTATTTAATAAACAATTTTATATTATAAAGCCATAAGACAATAGTAAATTTTAATGTGTTAATGAATAAAATTTGCCTACTTCCACATATAGACCCTTTTGTAACAATTTTAATGTAACCGATCTATGCAGTTATAATTTGTATCGTTGCAATATATATATATATATATATACGCGCGCGCGCGCACGCACACACACACACAATGTTACGCGGGCTGTTTACGTTGTAGCTGACAATACTTTTATGATTGTAATAGACACTCGCACCGGCCGATATTCGTTCTATTTCCGAATGTTATTTGATATTAAGATCTACACGTTTTCATCCAGTGCTTTGAACCCAAACGCAACCAGTTAACTACTTTTTGAGTAGACTTCGTGAATTAATGAACATTACCTCTGCTCAACAGTCCGTAAAGGACGAAGGCATACCGCCCGGTTTTTGTGTTTAGTGTGACGATTGCATGGCTAGTACAACGCGCCGCCACCCGCTAGTTGCGGTATTCGCAGCCAGGCGGCGCCGCTGTAATTAACATTACAGTGGGAAGATATTATACTATTATTAAAACTTTTTTGGTACTGACGTTTGTACTGAAAGGGAAACAACGTTGCCAAACTCTGACCACGTGACTTCTACAAGTTGATAAACACGAAACAATGATTCACATACAAACAACTTAGAACACATTCACGCTCAAGGTCATTTAATACGGATTTTCAAGACAAAACAGTTTACTTTTAAAACATGATATGATATCTATTAATGTACTTTTAATTACAGTAAGACATCCAGAAATGCTTTTGTAGTGAAGTCGCGTAGCTTATATCGTAGTGAATAAGTTACGATTATTTAATGTATGGTTGCAATAACATGTACGTATTATACTGTACATTACATTAATCATATAATATATCATATTATATTAATCATATAATCATAATAGTAGTAGTAGTAGTAGTAGTTGTGGTTGTTGTTGTGTTGTTGTCGTCGTCGTCGTCGTCGTCGTCGTCGTCGTTGTTGTTGTTGTTGTTGTTGTTGTTGTGGTACAGCAGTAGTAGGAAAAGACAAATTGTGAGGTAACGCAAAATAATCTATTGTGGAAAATTAACAACAATTCAAATAGAATAATACCGTTAATTCACAACAATAAACATGTAATCAATCCTTCTTTGGGATAAACTGTATTAGTCTAAAAGTTTATAATAAATGACAGTTTTCATTGTTTATATTATATATTGTACAAAGATTGTTCAAACTCAGTTTACAGTAATAATATCATATTTTTATTATACAGACGTCCAAAGGGAGAACTCAGTAGATAATGCTAACTGAACTGACAACAAGTTAAGATAATGTCTTCTCTCTGTAAATTGAAAGCAGAAGCCTTATGTAGTCAGAGATAAAACAGATACAACTCTACAACAGGACTAAATGTGTCAAATCAAATTATTTTTAGAAAAAAAGTCGAAAGTAGCAGCAAATTAACTTTAAGAGGCCAGCTTAGTCAACGAACAAATTGTCACTGTATTACTTGGTTATTCAAAAAGAATGAACCGATTTCAGAACGCAATATTTTATTAAAGAAAAGTAATTGGAAATTCCAATCAAATCGCAAGTATTCTACTCATAATCAAGTTTTATTTCCTGTCTACACAAGTGTTCAATGTGCCTAGCACTTGCAACACGGACAACATCAAGGCGATATGAAAATTTTCCCAGACGCGTAGAACGTATCACGATCCACTAAACTGACCGCTGTTGTTATTTGATCAAAGTAGCGATCATCAATCATCGAGGTGCGTAGTGCTTGGTCGGGGTAGAAGAAAAACTCTATCTTTTGCATATGCCCACAAGAAAAAATCATATACAGTGAGATCTGGAGATCTCGCAAACCAAGCACAAAGAGCAAGGTCATGGACCTCCTTCCGACCAACACATCGTTAGGGCACTTTTTCATTCAAAGAAGCTTGGGACCATACGGTGCCAATGGGGCGGTACTCCATCGTGTTGTAAAATGAAGTCATGTGAATCTGCTTTGCAGTATCGGGAAGAGCCACTCTTGAAACATGTCGAGTTAGGTTTGTAATGTAACGGTGTTTCCTTCAAAGAAAAAGGGGCCATGAACCTTGTTCCTAGACACAGCACAGAAGACGTTCACCTTAAGGAAATCTCTTTCGTGCTCTAATTTTTCATTTGAATGATTTGTTCCCCAAATTTGCACTTTGTGACCATTGACAGTGCTATTCAAGTGAAAGGTCGCTTTATCACTGAAAATTAAAGGTGAAATGAAGATTTCGTCTTCTATAATCTCCAGCATCAAATCGCAAAATTCCATTCGCTTCCTCTTGTCGTTATTGGTGAACGAGCTGCAGTCTGTATGGTTTCAAATGTAGACTTTTCTTAGCTCACGCCAGATGGTTAGTTGTGGGATTGCAAGCTCATGGCTAGCTCAATTTGTAGATTTCCGTGGCTCCGCTCAAACATAAAACGAATTCTCTTAACTAGTTCCTCTAAAACTCGTGGCTGTTGTGGGCTTTTTCCTTTGCACAAACACCCATTCTCTTCAAACTGACAAAACAATTGTCAAATGTTCTTCGGAGAGGGCAGATTAATGTCGAATCGCCATCGAAAAGCCCACTGTACTGTGACAACAGATTTTGTTTTTGCGAACGCAGAATCCTTTTTGATTTTGACTCACCACTTCGAGTGTAAACAAAAAAACAAACGTTGCCTAGGAAATAAGACGGCTACAGCGCTCAGGTGGCAGTCATTCAAAATTTAGAAACCTCTTCTTTCAAATGGTCAACGACTTATTCCATGGCAATGCTTAACAACTGAAAAATTACGTCATGAAATAGGCTCATTCTTTGAACACTTGTAAGACAGAAAATGAAACTTGATTATATGTAGAACACTTGTGAATTTGTTGGAATTTTGTATTACTTTGTCTTAATAAAATATTGCGTCATGCAACCGGTTTATTCTTTTTGAATAACCCCGTATTTAGATACAGACAGGCAGGGATTGGAACCGCTCTTCGTGAAATAAAGAAAAAAAGAAAATGTAAAAAATTATAAAACTAATGTGCTAAATATATTTTCATACAACTCTTTCAAAACGAATAAATTAAATTGCAGTATGCCATGGCCGTCATAAAATAAATTCTACGGAATTACTTTGTGTAAGGCATGCTAGTTTCTTGGAGGCGACATCTTCTGCCTTGAGCGCTAAGTCTGTGCCGTAAAAAATGATACTTATGTTATAGTGTACTGTCAATCTTTCTGTCACCCTCTCATGGACAACTCTTGAATTTTCTTAAACCCATGAAACTATTAGCGTAATCGTGGGTTGGAGATTTAAAGTCAAGTCCTTAATATTGCAGTCATTTTTACATCAGGCTGAGATGTGTTTGAGTCGAAATTGTTGGCTTCCGTAAAATACAAATATATATATATATATATATATATCTTTACACGATGCCTGAAGACTTATAAAAATTTATGTAGGCCTATATCGACACAACTTTTGAATGTTTCCACAAATCAGACAAAATTATGATTAATAATTTGTTAAATACTAAGACAAAAACAATGGCCTTCATAGGGAAGAACTCAGTAAGAACAAAAATTGTAATTGATAATAGTGTTTTGGAGCAGGTATCACATTTTAATTATTTGGTATGTGATATCTCACGTAAGAATGATAACGATATCGAGAGAAAGTTAAATAAATTTAGTTATACCTGTAGAACAATAAGATGACTTTCGAAAAATAAAACGCAGAGGGAGACACAGCTACAGTTCTATAAGGTCGTGGCTGTGCCGACTTTGAAGTATGGATGTGAAACATGGACTCCTTTGTAAATAGATATTTCAAAAATACAGGCCTCGAAAATGAAATTTGTAAGAGCAGTTAAGACATGTAGTTTGAGAGATCATCTACAAAACGACGACGTAAGGAAAGACCTGAAGTTACAGTCGGTTATGGAGAGAATAAAGGAATACAGGCAGAATTGGAAGGCCCATGTGGAACGCATGGTACACATGTGTATTCCTAAACAAGCGTATCAGTATAGGCCACTGGGCACGAGAGATCGTGGAAGACCATGGAAAAAATGGTCAGAGACTCTGTAAAGTCGGAACGGGTTATATCCCAAGCCATGTAGTAAAGAAGAAAAAGAAGAAGAAGAAGAAGAAGAAGAAGAAGAAGAAGAAGAAGAAGAAGAAGAAGAAGAATTTGTTAAATTAGCACACAATAAAACAGATTAAGGACATATATAATTTTAAGATCACAGGACACCAACACTGATAAACAGAAATATCGTCACGAAGGAGGAAGCCTTATTGATCAGACAGACGTAACGTTTATGCATAGTGTAGAACGTACCTATGTTTACTCAGTTTGGCAGAAGAGGAACCTTAATAATCGGCAACAGTGAAGAACACCTCATCATACAACAACATACATGCATACTCTACATACAACATGGACATTGCAAAATGGATGCTTCAGCAGGATTCCATTAATGTAATTAACGCAGACCTACACACTGTGACAATCACGTGACATTAACACTGTGAAAAGCTTTTAACCAAAGTGGAAACAATACAGACAGCGTCACGTGTCGAACCTTTTATCGCCTGCGTCACGTTCGTTCGATTTCCAGAAATTTTTCCCTCAGAGAAACCTATTTTTCTTTTTCCCTTTTTGTCTGTTAAATAACATGAAAATTATGAAAGAATGTAATTTGTAGATACGTGCGCTGAATAAAAAAGTTACAGGGCTAAAATAGATTTTAAAATTACTGTAGTTGTTTTATATCAGGGTGCCAACGAAAAATTTTATTTTATAAACCGTACGATACGGGTTAACGGTTTGCGATACTTTTTTACAGCAGCGAAAGTAACTGTATTTAGTCCATATTCTTTACTGTCTCTAAACCAGCTTATAGTCGTTTGTGGTAATCGTTAAAGTTTTGTTTTAGTGACTACAGAAGTTAGTTACCTTCGTACTGTTCATAATTGTAATGTCAGAATATTTTTAGTGATTTTTAATTGATTATTTTTTTAAATATTACTGACACAAAACTTTCATATTTTGTTATTGCGGAGCTGCTATATTGTTACAACAGTCGCACGGATTGTCGTGTTGTACAGTGGAAACAGAATAACTGACACCAGACGAAATCGTTAATTACAACATTATTTATAGTTAAAAGTTACAAGACTCCCTTACACAATTCTTCAAGTTATATATTATACAACACACAAACAATAAATGCTATGTTATTATAGTGTTGCATTAAATAATACAAAATAATCACTAGACCGCACGTCACAACAACACTCACTGCGAAACGCGCTCTGGTGTCGCCAGATCCCAGACTTCAAAGTTTGCCTGCCACTGATTCTTATTTATATCCCGTTGAGGTTCGTAAAAAGTCGGTCACTTTCCGAATTGTGTGTTTACAACCGCTCTGGATCTCGTCGGAAACTATGACAACGTCCGACCTTATACACGTTGTACAGACCGCACGCCGCCAGAACAATCGACAAACATCTGGAACAATCTGGAGCGTTCTGTAATCACAATACCTGTATAGTGTCATGTAGACACGTTGTTATCTATTATCGGAACGTAGCAATATTGATAATAATAATTTGCGATTGCCAAAGCAAATTTCTTACCTCTTTGTAGACAGAAAGTATAAACTTAGGGGTATATTGAACATTACTATCAGGAACACTAAGGAAAAGCAGGAGGGATTGATTGGTATGAACAGGTTGTGAGCCTAACAAAATCAAGAAGTATAGTAAGTAGATGAAGAAGAACGCGAAGAAGAAAAGTAAGAAGGAGAGAAGAGAAGACAAGAAGGAACAGGAAGATAACAGCTAATATAAGGTACTTATGTTTGACGTTTGAATTTAATAATAAATTTGCTGGGAATGGGTCGAAATATGGCGACTTATAAATAAAACAACTGTATAAGAAAATTTGTTTCTTGTTATCACAGATGTAAATAAAAATACAGTAATTTTGTAGATATATTCATAGTCTGTGCAGACTATATGGTATGGTATTACGTTTAACAGTTAACAATATAATAAACCTTTTGGCAAAAAACAGATGTAACTTATTTCAAGATTTCCTTTGAAAACTCATAACGAATGATAAGAACTGTGGATACTAAGCTTAAAGAGTATTCTTGTTATTGTGTAATTGTTTTAGACAATAACGCTTTTTGCTTATGAGTTTTTCTGGTAAAAGGTTTGTGATGATCGGTCAAAAAGTATAACACAAATTTTAAATTATTTTTGTCGACGTTTCGACAATATGTATTGTCATCATCAGGATAATTGTTGCTGATTTGTTACGACGACAACTGTTGTGTGTTTGGCGTCGTAACAACTCAGCAAAATTTGTCCTGATGATGACAAAAATATTGTCGAATTGTCGACACAAATAATTTAAAATTTGTGTTATACTTTTTGTGACCGATCCTCACAAACACTTCATCGGAAAAATTAATTGATTGGCGGTCACTACGAATTTAAGGACTTCTTGCTTATATTCACAATGTATGAAATACGTCAACTTTAGAAGAATTTCGTTACTTTTTAACAAGAACTAAAACCAGGGAGTAACAAATGATCAGTATGCCACTAACGAATACCGCTGTCACTCTGACGGTTAACGCCACGGATTGTGCGCAGCGTACGAAAAACATTAAAACAATTCAGCCAATTACAAAACGTCAGGGACAACGGGATTACCTGCTTTGAGTGGTGTAACACTCTCCTAAGTGACGACTCAATTAACTACGTGACACAGGAACAACGCAGAATGAAAATGCGGCATTCCAACGCGAATGGGCCGTTGTGATCTGTCAGTGTAAACAAAACGTTATTACATAGCATAGTTCAGGATGCTGTAATTTATTTTATAAGAGTTAGAAGTAAACAAAAGAATTTTGATGGAACCTACTTTTTGAAGTAATATTGGTGGCTACGTGTACAATATTTTATTTTTATAATATTTATCCTCAATATTTTACGGTTTTTTGGATTTATTGTTATATTTTGTGCCGTTATTATATTATTTGTGATATCATTTGTCAAAGCGATTCTGAGTATCACAGCAGTATTCTGGGAGCTTATTCTAAACGTAAACATAAGTAAAAGGCGTATTTTGCGTAGCGAAACACGAAAAGACTCGGTGACTTGTGTCGTGTGTTTAATAATTGTTTGTTTTTCTTTTGCATTATTAACATTTATTTCACTCTGTGACTTCGTACCACTGGTTGTTCACATCGTGTACTTGACCAGGTGTACAGCTCTGACAACTATTGCAATATGAACGGCATTGTTTCACACAAGTGTTGAAATGTTGTGAGTAATAATTACTCTGGTTTTTGGTAATTTATTGCGGTTTTTTAAGACCACGATTCAGGTAAACCTCATATCAATATTCAATGTTGTTATGTGATGTATTCGATAGTGAACTGTATACAAAAAAAAACACAAAAAAGAAAAACTGATTTACTTGTATATTTTCTGATAACACTACACAATGCAGCACACACATATCAACTCAACCCATGCTATACACACACTTTGCTCGTTAAACCTTCTCCATGAGAGAACCAGCCACTATTATGATCACACACACACACACACACACACACACACACACACACACACACACACACACACACACACACACACACACACACACACACACACACACACACACACACACACACACACACACACACACAAAAGACCTTGCAACTGTTTTGTACTATTGTCTGTGCACACTGTGGACTTGGTCAGTATATAGCTATAACAATATTGCAATATTAGTAACATTGTTTCACGCAAGTTTTTAATGTTGTTTTTTTATTTGGTGTTCTGCCCTAAGGTAGTTCATCAAACAGTAAAAGCTCTCCAAGCTGTCCTATTGCATGCCAGTCTTTTCGTTTCTTTGTAACACCCTCTGATTTTAATGCTATCTATTTTAATGTCAATTTTAAAGTTGCAAGTAGCAATTATTCTGGGGTTTAATAATTCCTTTCATCTTTATGCGCCTTCCTTCATAAAAATATAATTGGTAAAAGGATGAAAATTTTTAATTTATGAAATTGAGCAGTGTGAGATAATTTGAAAGTTACTGAATGCACACATAGGAACTAATTTCAAAGCAACTGTTGATGCAAATTGGTCGATCACTTCACATAATTGCTGCCGTCAGCCATAAAAACTTTCTCCTGATTAAGTCAGCAGCGCAGCAACTCATCACTGTACTGCAGATGTTGCTTTAACTGTAATAAAAAATTTCGGCCTGTTACTTAAGATAATTTCTCTGTATTACTGTAACGTCCTGGCAGAATATCCAGCGATTTTCTGTGTATATAATTCCTCGAATTTATAGTCTTCTTAGTGTTTATTGGTCGTGGTAGAGCTAAAGGCGTTGGTTTGCACAGTCATACGACTAGACTTTGAACAAGATGTACCAAGAATTAGAAAAATTCGTTTTCATGGGCGTCTTAGACATTGTTTATTTTGCAAAAGTTGTTATTTAACCGACTTTTCACCACTACAATATTATAATAGATCTACTGTAGTAACAGAGGCACTAACAATCATAGAAAGCAGGAAAGCAGGAAGCCTTAACGATATGGTTGGCTGTAGCTATTAAATCAGTTTTGTCTGAATGAAAAAAATACCATGTACACGCGCAATGTTTACCATTCAGTAACTTTATTCTTCTTCTTCTATGGCATCACAGTTCGAAGTCGAACCTTAGCCTCCATAATCATCCGCCTCCATTTAACTTTATTAATCACCGTTAATAACTGTGAAAATGATAGCCAGAACCATGTAATACAATTCTAAAAATTGTTATATAGGTGTAACAAATACTAAAACGTAAGAGTTTTTGTACATAGGATGCTGTACTAAACATTAAATAAGATGAATCGCAAGAGCAGTAGTTTTAAAGAATTATTCATTGCTCTAAGAAAAATCGGATTGAATGTGCTACAAAAATTTATTACCTCTGAAGAAAGAGAGCAGAAAAATGTTTATAAATGAGCACAAAGGAAGCAAAATTCGCAGGAAGAATGAGAAAGAAAATGTTAAAAGAATGGAAATGAACTTGAAGTGCTGTATTCTGTTGTGAATTTATTTATGTCAATTCATTTGTAAGTGCTTAATTTTGGTTTATGCAGTTTTCTATGAGAAGGTTGAGCATTTAATTTTTTAATTTAAGATTAATAATGTGAAGCTTGTTTCCATCTGTATTTTATATTTCAGGTGTTGTAGATCAACATATTTACTTAAGTTACAAGCGGCTAACACTTTTCTAGTTCACATATAATCTCCACAATCCATAAAGTTAGACAGTTCTTCAATTTAAAGCAGTCTTACAATCCGCTTACGCATCGTGATAATGAGTATAAGATAAATGTGTTCCATCCCTCAGTCGGAAACGTGTGGAATGAAATGCGCTTATTCAACCAAAACCTTAACTTTAACTTCACTGTATGTTAAATCTTTGTATTTGTTTATATACCCGCGCGCAATCAGCCCACGCAATTACGTCATCCGCTTAAAGTACAGTTCGCTAGTTGCGAGCTGCGACAGTAGTTACAACTCAGCCTTCATCCGCTCAATACTCTTTTTCTATTTGCTACCCGAGGCGATGTGAAATTTAATTATTTAACTTCTTTATACAATTTTCATTCTTCTATCGTTATTATCTTGGCAATGTACGCCACACGTAATTGCATGGGCCATGCGCTTTACTATGTAATTTCTTCAATAAATGGCTAGTTAACTCAAATTTATACAGTCCACTTCTTCATTTAAAAAACACATTTCCGATTCCTTATACCAGCAGCACTTCGCATGACAAATACTAACTCTAGAAATATTCGAGAGCGTTGAGCATGCAACATTTGGTCCTCCGGGCCGGATCATTCATTTCAAGGATGATTCATCCCACAAATAATTTATTTCACGGAGCATTTAATTCATGGATTCAGTTCAATTAGCAGGCCCTATCAGCATTTAACAACAAAATTAAATCAACAGTTCTTTAATTATCAACCTTAACTTGAGAACGCATTGCACGACTTTTGGGGACTTCATACTTCGCCGACCAGATCGTTCGAAGCATTATTTCAGCATTTGAACAACATCACCACGTTGTATTCATCACTTTGAAATTATGTCATCATGACGTTGAAAATCCAAAGCATCTAGCCTATGCAGAATTCGACCACTTCAGACATCACCTGACAGGCATCAACAGTCTCTACATCGTCAATTCATGGGTGCCGGATGGGACTGCCAAGGATTCGACACGCTCTGAGACCTTCTTGAACATGTCGATAAGTACCACATGCCAAGTGACTATAAATTCATGTTTCATATGATCTTTTCAATTTTACATAATTTTGTATACCTTTCAAGGGCATTCAACTAAATTAAGCAGTATTAAAAAAATATATATAACTTTTTTCTTATATCAATTTTATTTGACTATGAACTTGGAATTTTTTGCGAACTCAGCAGGCTTATAAATTTTTCTGTGAATCAATCACAAACTTAAATAACTTAACAAGCGTATGTTCATATTTCTTAATTTAATTGTAAATCATATTTTTAAATAGTGTTCGTAGCAATAGAGATCATACTGTTATATTATATATGCTGTCTATATCAGTATTTAGTACAATATAGAATTAGTCTGAGATGTTTTAATCACTGGTTACCGCGTTGTAGCGTGACTTCATAAATTAGATACCTGCATTAGTCTTGTTCATCTCTCTGCATTCACTCAGTTTTTCTTATTATCGTTCAAATCTTCAAGTGATACACAATCATGACTGATATGAAGGCGCTGATCAAAATCGTGGCACGATCATAGCCTCTATGTCGCGCATAAACACCTACGCGGATAATTTTGATCACGATACGCATGACCACTATGCGCTAAAAATAAAGCTTCGTCATCTGATGGAGCTATCCGCAAAATATGACGAGATTCAAACGCAAATTGAGTCTGAGGACTCTGATTTTGCATCCGTTAGTGATAGAGTTCAGACGTAAGATGATTTGTGTAACATAGAATGCAAGTTGCAAAATTTATTAGATCATGCCGAAGAGATGAGCAAGAAAATACTAAATCAGTCCGAAGTCGTCACATTCAATTGGCCTCCTATTCAATTACAACCAATTAAACTACCCTGCTTCGCAGGTGACATAATTGAATGGCAACATTTTTACCATATGTTTGTGGAGTTGGTTCATGTCCGAACAGACCTGACCAGCATCCAAAAATTTCACTACTTGCACTCATCACTAAGGGATGAGGCGCTGAATGTTATAAAATCACTCCCAATCACGCACGAAAACTACACGGTGTCCATTGAGTTGTTGAGAGCCAGGTATGACAGTAGATTGATTGTTACGGCGTATTATGTGGCTGATGTCTTGGCCATGAAGCACATGCAGCAAGACTCTATGGTTAGCATTTCCAAATTTATAGATGATCTCACTGCTAACATAAATGCTCTGAATTCATTAAATTTACCAGTGAACACATTCGAAATTATTTTTGTGTATTTTCTCGCCCAAAAACTTGACGATCGCACTTCTAGATTATGGAAGGAAAGTTTAACTGACGAACAGCTTCCGAATTACAATAACTTCATTAAATTCTTAAATACTAGGCGCCAGCTGTTGCAAAATGTCAGCGCACCGACTGGTTCGTCATACGGTAGGCAAATTAGCGATAAAACTTCTTATCGCAAACCGGCTAAACGCGCGGAGTTCACTGGGTCACTGATACACACTCAAACAAGCAATAGACTTTGCCAGCTGTGTCGCGGCAATCATAAATTGTCCGAATGCCCACAATTCGTGGCTTTACATCCGAGTCAACGGAAAGACGTTTTAATGAATCACAAGCTCTGCCTAAATTGCACACGCTCGGGCCATGAAAACTCGCGTTGCCCTTCCAAATTTTCGTGCAGAGCATGTTCGAAGAGGCACCACACCATGATTCATTCTTCAACAAATAATGCTTCGAGCAGGAACAATAATAATTGTTCCCTAAAACTACAAACCAACAAATCAATTTTATTGTCTACCACCGTATGTACCACAACCGATCGTGCCGGTAACAAACACCCGGTAAGAATCCTCTTTGATTCAGGTTCACAAGCAAACTTTTGTACCATGGGCTTCGCACGCCGCATGGGCTTAAAATTAAACAAGTCCGAACTGCCTATCACGGGCATAAATAATTCTGTATGCCAAGCCAATTTCAGTACAAGGGTGCGCCTAAACTCACGCTACAGGGATTTCAGTTTGAATGTACACTGTGCTGTTCTGCCCAGAATTACAAATAACCTCCCTACAGAATCTTTTAATATGTCATCATTAAACATTTCAAAAAACATATTTTTAGCTAACCCGCAACTTAATTTTTCGTCACAGATCGACATATTACTCGGGGCACAGTATTTTTTGTAATTGATTGAGCCGACTAAATTCGTCCGCATTTTCCGATAATACAGGAAACAAAACTAGGTTTTATCCTCGCCGGAAATTTACCCTTTAACATAGACATGACAAAACCGGTTTCTTCGTTTATGGCTCGTGACGACAATAATGCCATCTCGTCACAGTTGAGTAACTTCTGGCAGTTGGAGGACGTTTCTTTCCGTACTACCTCAGCTGAGGACTCGGAGTGTGAAAATCATTTCCTCACAAACACCTTTCGAAACACTAGTGGTAGGTTTGTTGTGTCACTACCCCGTAAGACAGAGCATCTCAGCGATTCACTCCCCGGAGCAGTTCGAAGATTTCAGACACTCGAACTCAAATTCAGGCAAAACCAGTCCTTGTACAAGGACTATAGTAATTTTATGCATGAATATTTAAACCTGGGTCAAATGTCTCCACTCAGTTCATATGATTTATCAATCAATAAGTCGAATATTTTTTACTTACCTTACCATGCTGTCGTCAAGTCCACTAGCACAACCACCAAACGTCGCGTTGTTTCCAATAGCACAGTCAAAACATCAAATGATTTATCTTTAAACGACACACTCATGGTTGGTCCTACGGTCCAGCAGGATCTTTTCTTCATCATGGCCAGATTTAGAACGCACCAGTACGCACTCACTGCCGACATCGAGAAAATGTATCGCCAAATCTTGGTATCCCCAAGGGATTCTAACTTGGAAAGAATTGTCTGGCGTGACGCTCCCCACAAGGAACTTAAACACTATGCCTTGAGAACAGTCACATATGGGACTGCAAGCGCTTCATTTTTGGCCACTAGATGCGTAAAACAAATCTCACAGGAAAATAGTACTCAACACCCCTTAGCCTGCTCTCTCATTGCTAACGATTTTTATGTCGACGATCTCATCACTGGATCTGATAGCTCACACGTCTTAGCCCGATTAAACTCTGACATTTCTGGTTTATTAAGCCGGTACGGCTTCACTCTGCATAAATGGTCTTCTAATGACCGGAATATCATAGCTTCACATACCAACTCATCCCTGGACTTCAACAAAGACCAAACCGTCCACACTTTAGGTATTCAGTGGGACGTTCAGGCTGACAACTTCATATACAATTTCCAAAGAGATCTTAAAATCGATGTGTTTAATAAAAGAAGGGTATTTTCCGTCATCGCTGGAATTTACGACCTATTAGGGCTCATTGGACCTATTACATTTTGGTGTAAGCACTTTATGCAAACGCTATGGTCATCGGGTACCAATTGGGACGACCCGCTGTCTGACTCATTATCAATTCAATTGGCAGAGCTTTACGCTCAATTAATTTCAGACACTCATTTTAAGATCCCAAGAGCTATAAAGGATTCATGTAATTTTCCAATCATTTCATTTCAATTACACGGGTTTGCCGACGCGTCAGTAAAGGGTTACGCATGCTGTATTTATGTGCGTACAGTATATTCTGACCGCAGTATATCATCTCATTTATTGTGTTCCAAATCTAGAGTCGCCCCTTTAAAGCAGATATCTTTACCTCGACTTGAACTTTGCGCCTGTCTATTATTGGCTCAATTGGTTTATAAGGTTGTCGACGCTGTGACCTACAATTTCAGCGAGTTGTATTTTTATTCTGACTCTACGATTGCCTTACTCTGGATTCACCAACAGTCGTCTAGGTGGAAGGTATTTGTGGCCAACCGCGTCGTGGAGATACAGCAGCTCACTGCAAAGGGCACCTGGTATCATGTTGCTTCGCATGACAATCCCGCGGACATTCTATCCCGCGGCTGTTTACCCCGTTCGTTGCTCCACCACCCGCAATGGTGGCATGGCCCATACTGGTTGTCAAAGGAGACTTTAGCATGGCCCACCAGTCTTTTCGAATCCAACTCTTCCTGCACTCATCCAGATCTGGATAAAGGAAAACGTAAACAAGGTCAACTCGCTCTGGTTACTACTTCATCCACTCCGAATTACATTGAAAATTACTCCTCGCTTTCAAGACTTACTCGTGTGTTTGCTTACTGCCTGCGATTCATTCGGAACGCTAAGTCTCCCGTCGCTAACAGAAACACTTCTTTTTTAACTTCACAAGAGCTACACAGCACACTTTTGATTTTTATACGTCAATCTCAGCTATCGCATTTCAACATCAAAATTAAAGAACTTCAGGCACAACGCCCTGTACCTAAGACTAGTAAAACTTGTTCGCTTAGTCCCTTTATAGACAACACGGGGATATTACGCGTGGGGGGACGCCTTCAACATTCTCAGTTCAACTATAATAGTAAACACCAGATCATACTTCACCCGCAGGCTCATCTCACTAGACTAATTATAGAAAACGAGCATGTTCGACTACTCCATGCCGGAGTACAATTAACGCAGTGCTCTCTACGTCAAAGATATTGGATCATCAATGACAAATCTTACATACGCTCCGTGATACACAAATGCATCACTTGTTTTCGATTTCGCGCAATTGGCTCAAGCCAACTTTTAGGACAATTACCCTCTTCCAGAGTCACTCCTTCTAAGCCATTTTACTTCCATGTTCCTTAAGGAAATGGAAGTATGGTGATGGCAAAAAAAATCGTGTTCGAGATTATTGCAGATTCTGATTGTACTACACTCAAAACATGAAAAAAAGTCTTTCCGAAAAGTGTCTGTGTGTGTGTCTGTGTGTGTGTGTGTCTGTGTGTCTGTGTGTCTGTAGATTTTTTCTATGGCAAACGATAACAGCCGCAAATTCAAACAGAACAAATAATTTTTTGCATACAGCCCTGATTTGTAGAGTACTCGAGACCTATTGTTTTTGGTGAAGATCGGTTGAGGGGAAGGGGTAGTTTACCAGCAACGGTTTTTTTTATCAAGGGTAATTTTGTTTGTTTGGCAAACGATAACAGCCGCAAATTCAAACAGAATCAAATAATGTTTCGCATACAGTCGTGAATTGTAGAGTTCTCAGGACCTATTGATTTTGGTAAAGATCGGTTAAGGGAAAGGGGTAGTTTACCAGCAACGTTTTATGTTTTAAAAGGGTATTTTCTATGGCAAACGATAAGAGCTGCAAATTCAAACAAAATCAAATACGTTTTTGCATACAGCACTGATTCTTGAGTACTAAAGACGTATTGTTTTTGGTGAAGATCGTTTAAGGGAAAGGGGTAGTTTACCGGCCACGTTTTTTGTTTTATCAAGGGTATTTTCTATGGCAAACGATAACAGCCGCAAATTCAAACAAAATCATATAATATTTTGCATATAGCCTGAATTGTAGAGGTCTCAAGACCTATTGTTTTTGGTGAAGATCGGTTAAGGGAAAGGGGTAGTTTACCAGCAACGGTATTTTATCAAGGGTAATTTTTTTCTATGGCA
This sequence comes from Magicicada septendecula, assembly GCA_034769895.1. Taxonomy (NCBI): domain Eukaryota; kingdom Metazoa; phylum Arthropoda; class Insecta; order Hemiptera; family Cicadidae; genus Magicicada; species Magicicada septendecula. Next base: position 447,354,422 of record CM068370.1, on the reverse strand, counting down.
AACGATAACAGCCCCAAATTCAAACAGAATCATATAATATTTTGCATACAGCCCTAAAATGTAGAGTTCTCAAGACCTGTTGGTTTTGGTGAAGATCGGTTAAGGGAATAGGGTTGTTTACCAGCAACATTTTATGTTTCATCAAGGGTAATTTTTTTTTTGACGAACGATAACTGCCGTACATTAAAACAGAATCAACTACTCTTCTGCATACCTTTTTGAATTATACAGAACTCAAGATCTGTTGATTTTGTTGAAGATCGGTTAAGGGAAAGGGGTAGTTTACCAGCAACGTTTTATGTTTTAACTAGGGTATTTTTTCTATGACGAACGATAATTGCCGTAAATTCAAAGAGAATCAACTAATGTTTTGCATACAGGCCTGAATTGTAGAGTTCTCAAGACCTATTGTTTTTGGTGAAGATCGGTTAATGGAATAGGTTAGTTTACCAGCAACGTTTTATGTTTTATCAAGGGTGATTTCTATGGCAAACGATAATAGCCGCAAATTCAAACAGAATCAAATAATTGTTTGCATACAGGCCTAAATTGCAAAGTACCCAAGACCTGTCGTTTTTGGTGAAGATCGGTTAAGGGAAAGGGGTAGTTTACCAGCAACGGTTTTTATCAAGCGTAATTTTTTTCTATAGTAAACGATAACAGCCGCAAATTCAAACAGAATCAAATGATGTTTTGCATACAGCCCTGTATTATAGAGTTCTCAATACCTATTGGTGCTGGTGAAGATCGGTTAAGAGAAAGGGGTAGTTTACCAGCAACATTTTATGTTTTAACAAGGGTAATTTTTTATATGACGAACGATAACTGCCGTAAATTCAAACAGAATCAACTAGGTTTTTGCATACCTTTTTGAACTAAAGAGAACTCAAGGTCTGTTGATTCTGTTGAAGATCAGTTAAGGGAAGGGGTAGTTTATCAGCAACGTTTTATGTTTTAAAAATGGTAATTTTTTTATGACGAACGATGCCTGCCGAAAATTCAATGGGAATCAAATAATTTTTTGCACCCTTTCCTGAGTTGCAGAGAGCTCAAGGTTCGTTGATTTTGGTGAAGATCGGTTAAGGGAAAGGGGTAGTTTACCTGCAACATTTTATGTTGTAACAAGAGAAATGTTTCCATGACGAACGATAACTGCCGCACATTCAAGCAGAATCAAATATTTTTTTGCATGCTTCCCTGAATTGTAGAGCACAGAAGGTCTGTTGATTTTGGAGAAGATCGGTTAAGAGAAAGGGGTAGTTTACCTGAAACATTTTATGATTTAACAAGAGTAAAGTACTTAATTTTTATAAATAAAGTATCCTGATAAGAAGCTCATAGTAATCCACTGTAGAAACGTAGATGAAATATCTATAAATGAAGAAGTTAGGTGAACGGGGTGGGGGTAATTTTCTATTATTAAAAATTATAGTTGAAGGTGTAGGGGAGAATTTTTTATGTGTACTACGTTATCGGCAACAAAGAAGTAGTTTTTTGTTAAAATTGCTTCCCGGGCTCTTTAGCCGTAGTCCAATGTTTTCTGCAAAACCAGACTTTTCGGCAGTGGCATCGACTGCCATCATCGGTGAAAATCGAGTGCGAAAACGTGAGGTGGTATACGTTCGTGACCACAGTACTGTGGTTAATGCTGAAGCAATAAGTAGAAAGATGTAGTTTCTATGGAAATATTTCATTCCGAATATGATTTGAAATATAAATCTTAGAACATGGAAGTCATGTATGGTTCTCCATACCGATATTTTACAATGTGCCGTCGACTATGCCGGTCCCATATTTCTACGTCAGGGCGGGCAGCGGTCCAAATCATTCACAAAGGCTTACATTTCACTCTTCATTTGCATGGTCACTAAGGCAATTCACCTTGAATTGGTATCAGATTTGACTGCAGACGCCTTTGTAGCTGCTTTAAAACGCTTCATAGCTCGCAGGGGCATCCCTGCACAAATATTTTCCGATAACGGTAAACATTTCCGTCGTGCTGGCACTATATTACACGATTTGTACAAACTTTTTCAACAAGACGAATTTCAACAATCCACTCAGGACTTCGCCAGTTCACAGGGAGTTAAGTGGTCTTTCATACCTCCGTCAGCACCTCATTTCGATGGTCTATGGGAGAGCGGAGTCGAAAGAGTTAAATTTCACTTACGGCGCGTTATCGGCAGGACGCTTCTCAACTTTGAAGAGCATTACACTGTTTTGACTCAAGTAGAGGCTTGTCTGAATTCGCGTCCCTTGTTTGCCATTTCAAATGATTCTGGGAATCCCGAGCCTTTGACTCCAGCACATTTCTTAGTTGGTTCTCCACTAACTTCCTCCCGGAACCCGACTATTCGAATATAAAAAAATGGCCCGCTTGGGGAGATGGCAGCTTCTGCAGGCATTCACCCACTCTATATGGAAAAGATGGCCAAGAGATTATTTGCATCAGTTGAAACAACGAAATAAATGGCGCAAACATTCAAAAAATTTGTCTCCAGGACAACTCGTCCTCATTTTAGAAGACAATACCCCACCTCTGCAGTGGAAACGTGGTATTGTCACCCAAATCTATGTAGGTAGGTCAGGATTCATTAGTACGCGTGGCGGATGTCCGCACCACAAACGGCATCCTGCGTAGGCCTATCCACAAACTGTGTCCACTTCCCGTGGCAACAGACTAATTTGTTTTTCAGTGCTTCATGCCCGGGACATTTCCGGATGAGCACATGCTCTACGTACTATTGTGGGTACAATGTTAAATGTACTTATTTATACATTTGTATTTATATATATATATCAAATTAATGAACGCTATTTATATGTGCATTAGTAAACATTTTATGTGTTTTTTTTTCGTCACTGTGATGTGAGTTATTGTGTACTGTTTGGTGCAGTGCTATAATTATCATGAATGTTTTGGGTATATTTCTATTGTGCTATTATTATAATGAATTTTTTGGGTATATTTCTATTGTGCTATTATTATCATGAATTTTTTGTTTATATTGCCATTGTATTATTATGTAATATTGCTTATTATGCACTTATTGTCATGCTATTATTACTGAATTCTTTGGATTTCTATTAGTTATTGTGTAATGCTACTTACTATGTGTTATTCATTGCCATGTGTCATTGTTATTGAATTTGGTTATATTGTCATTATTATTATTATGTGTCTTCAGACGTTCTAGCATTTGTATTTTATTATTATATATTATTCGATGAGTATTGAGCAATATTGTATTTATATTGTATTTAATATTGTATTTATTTATGCTATCTAATGGGCCACCTATCGATGCGCCAATACTCATTATAATATGTATTATCACACATTTCAGGTTTGCAACTTGTTAATGTATACTTGCATTTTTTCAATCAACTTTTCATACTGTAGCCTATGTCAAAATCGCCTGATTTTGGGCGGGCAGTATGTTAAATCTTTGTATTTGTTTATATACCCGCGCGCAATCAGCCCACGCAATTACGTCATCCTCTTAAAGTACAGTTCGCTAGTTGCGAGCTGCGACAGTAGTTAGTTACAACTCAGCCTTCATCCGCTCAATACTCTTTTTCTATTTGCTAGCCGCGGCGATGTGAAATTTAATTATTTAACTTCTTTATACAATTTTCATTCTTCTATCGTTATTATCTTGGCAATGTACGCCACATCGTAATTGCATGGGCCATGCGCTTTATTATATAATTTCTTCAATAAGTGGCTAGTTAACTCAAATTTATACAGTCCACTTCTTCATTTAAAAAACACATTTCCGATTCCTCATACCAGCAGCACTTCGCATGACAAATACTAACTCTAGAAATATTCGAGAGCGTTGAGCATGCAACATTGTAATTTTACCTTTATTTTCCATTTATTAAACCCAATATTTTTAAAAGAATTTGTCAGATGTAACTCGTGGATGTTATAAAGCTGGTTGATTAGAAATGAGATTTATAGAAATATATTGCCAATCAAATTTTTATACAGTATAAAATGTTACAGTCCTGATGATTATAGTCGTGTATTTTCAAATACTGGTACGAGGATTACGTATTAAGAAATGTGAAAAACATGTAAATTATTAGACGGAGAGAACAGATGTGGGACAGAGGCAGTTGAGAAAAGGTATGTAAATACCCTTTAAACGAAAGAAAAATGTTGCCTCACTCACCACAACAAAATGGGTCATAGGGAACTGATAAAAATATAGTGGCCACACTTCTATATGAAATGTGTAGTGTTAATATTATTATTGTTATTATCCCTTGTTCCTATCTCTTGTATATCTGTTTTTGGCCCTGTGCTCTGTCTTTGTATTCAGTAGTCCTTGTTGTTTCTGATATTCTGGAGAATTTTTTATTCATATACAAGTCACGCTTTTATCTGGCCATTTTTCATCCACAAGCGGGAGCGTCCTACCTTCATGTTCAGGCGAGCAGGTGTTTACCTCCTGACTCGTCCGGTCGGGGCTAAGCAACAGACTGGAGATATTGCCCGTCAGGATGGCTGGCTGGTTTTTTTTCTCCAGGACGGCCAACAGGATCAACTTTTTATGGACTTGGCCTTATTTCTCATTATTGGATACTCAAATCTCTTCTACGTTCCACGTAAACAATTTCAAAATCTTCTCGTTTAGGAATAGGTCGTGTGGTCAAACCTTTTGTGACCTGAGGTAGGTCAGAAAAGCGGCCACCTTACTGTTCACATAGGCCAAGGTTCAGCTGTTTATCTTATTTTTCTTTCTTAGTTGAACAGATACGCGACTGTTTTTTGCTTTTGACTTACATTTTGTGGATAATTGTTTTTTTAATCTAGGTTGCTTAGTTTTAAGTTTCAGAATTTCTGGATAGGATGGTTTCAAGTAACATCAAATGCCATGTTTGCGACAATGCTTTCTATGGAAAGCAGAATAGGTTGCCATGTAATGGTTTATGTAAGGGAGTATGTCATCGTTGAACACGAGTTTTATGTGACTAATAGAGTGAGTGACTCCTCCATTAAATTACCTAAAAATTGACAGCACCCCACAGTTTCAAGATATGTCAAGATTACAGATTACTAACACTTACAATTTACAAACCTTTAAGATCACCTGAAGATGTTTAGCATGTAATAATTTTCCTTTCCAAGTAAAAGGTTTTTGAGACACACAAGTTTATAGGCTAATGTAATTAATAAAATAACTATAACAGAGGGTTAGTAGGCTTGTAAATGATGTTACCGAATCTAATGTAAGTCCTGAGCATTTAAAATGTAAAAATGTAACATTAAGTGATAAACTTGCTTTAGTGAATAAACAAACAAATATTAAAAAACAAACGCTCCTTAGTCAAACAGTAGTATAGTCAAGATGAAACCTGCGATGAAGGATAAAGGCAAAGTTGGAGCTGAGCCAGAAACTAAGAAAGCTGGTGACATAGATCTGTCAACTGTAAAGTTGATGGCGACCCTTGTTGGTCCATCACTGGACTTTGGTTAGCAATACTGCGAGGAAAAGCATGCTGGTGAGTGGAAAGTGGCCAAATCTATCAACAGAAGTAACCGATTTAGGCAAGAAATACACCAAACATCTAATAAGAAGGCGAAATTGGGAAGAGTAATAAGTAGTTTCAAAGATTACTCTTTACCTGGTACGTATTCTTCGTAATATTACTTGGTAAAATATTTCTTACTAGACTTTCCATTGCACATTGTTAATTATATTTCGAGAAATAAATTATTTCCTGGTATGTTGTTAACTATATCTTCTTGCATATTATTTTCTCTAAATACATTATTACTTAATACGACTTTACTTTGAACGATTACATTTACAATTGAAAAGTCCACGGAAAAAGGGGGACCCAAAAATTTACATTTTTCAGGGTTTTATATTTTCTTGTATTTTGAAACATTTTGTTTATCCATATTTAAATTACTTTGTAATAAGGCGGAGGGTTTATATGTTATAGAGGTTTTAAATTACAGTATACACGGGAAAAATTATTATTACTAACTATTGAATATGTCTTTCACCAAAACACAGCACTCTTCCGCTTCTCTGTTCTCTAATGAGACGCATAAAAAAGAATGAGTTGGCGTCTTTTTCTAGTATATCCTATTGCTAAAAACTAACTTCTTCTTCTGCCTTTGGTTTTGTTTTTGACTACAATGTTGTAAAAAATTCTTATTTTAGTCTGTAACACGGTTTTTATGTCCACAATTTATCCTAAACACTAAGTTTTATTTAATTTACACTTTGTTGACGTTCAACACGCATCTGTAATTTACAAAAATTTATTATAGTAACTAACTTCACATAATGCTTGTGATTCCTTGATTAAGCTTAGGTATGATTTTAATTACTATTTCTTACAAACTACTTCAACATTTTATACATTATGATTATGAGTTTTGATAAAAATTCCATCTGCTACAGGAAAAAATTGAGGTAAAAGATTTACAAGAAGAAGACGGCTGAGGAAATATGACAGTGGTATAAATCCACAAGAATTGAACTATTCAATTTTACAACTCCGAAGATACGTGAAGTTTGGATGACTGCGGCCGTTGGCACACATGGAACTTGAAAACACCAAAACATACATATTGCACTAAATACATATTTTTACACTAAAATAACGATAACATGATATTGCGCTAGAATTAGTGTATACAGAAATGGTGTTATTGCCACATATTGTTTAAAAAATTATCGTCAGGAGTTATTTCATAATTTGTGTGTAAAACTGAATAAAAAATATTGTTACGACATTGCAGAACAATCTACGTGTTTCTCAAACGATCCAGTGGAATCCGGCCGTAATCTTGTGTGCGTACGTGATTCTCAACATGCGTTGCGAACTCACCGGTCCGCGCCTGCTGTGTGCAAGGCCGCAACCAATTATGTTCTGGTGTTTTCTAGTAGCATTCTTGACGCACAGTATGGAATATTCTGGTATTTCGGCGGGATATAAATACAAGTAATCAGCGACGCTCAGTCAGTTTGAGTTGTGAATTATTGGAGTGCGGTTTGCAGTATTGTGGCGAAGTGTTATGTGTTTTATAATTGTGCGGGACGATTGTAATGCAATTGTGTTTTATATTAATAGACATTTTTATTTCGTGTGGACAATTTTTATTTGATTTGTTGTAAGAGATTATCTTGTTGTTTACAAACTGTTTAATTGTGATAATTAAAGCTGGTGATAGTGACGTAATTGGTGTCTTGTGTTTTGTTTTCCACTGTACCATACGACGACCAGTTAGACAACAATATTAATAAACTTTTTAAAATACATAAACAATACATAAACGATTTAAAATAGAATGATATTTCTTACGCACGTTGTCTTTAGAGACAGTCGTTCAAAGCGCCTTCTTCAGTTGCAAGACATGTGAGGTAAACAACTCACTGTCTTAAATATAATGTTTTAAGAACAAAACATCAGACAAACAACAAAATGTTTTAACTGTACAGATGTTGTTAAATGTCAATGGCCAAGAGCGAGTATACCGTGGGGAACAGTGTTCACTACGTATAATTTCCCTGCAGACCAAAGTAGGCTACAATATCACCGATACAAAAAGTTTCTCGTCCACTCCTGTCTTTCTGACCCGCTTGCTTGTATGTTCTTTTGACTAATATACATAAACTTTATCTTCTTCTTCTTTTTCTTCTTCAGGCTGTGGACCTTACGATCCGCTGCGCACTCCTTGTTTCGACCGTATTTTCCCTGGTCTTCCAATATTCCGTTGTCCTTTCGGATTATAAATCAAAATTTGTTTTCGTATCCTGTTCTTATGCACCCTTTTAACATGGTCTGTCTAATACTACCTTATGGTCCTAATAGTCTGTCTGTATTGCTTTATCCTTTCGTTAAGGTTGTATATTCCAAGGATGTTCCTCATATTATCATTTCTTAGCCGGTTTCTCCGTGATACTCATAGTACTGGTAGTATAAAATCTCATTTCACTATCCTGTATCCGGCTTTGAGTCTTTGCGTTCAGTGTCCAAGTCTCACTGCCATAAAGGCCGCACGGCACTGCCATCACTTTATAAAATTTCAAAAGAGTATCTCTCCTGACCTTTCCATCCAGTGTTCCTTGGTCGTATCCGTATTTTCCATCCGGTTGTTTCTATTGAGTGTGCCAGTTAGCAAAATCTGCCTCCACCGCGTTACGAGCGCTGTGTAGAGAAAGGTCGGTGATGGAGCTGCCATCTCAACTGCTACCGACTTTGCAGGATTTGTATAAGGTTTCCTCCCCGATGTGTTGGTCTCCGCCAACCTCCGGAGGGCCATCCATCTGTCAAATGACAATGAAAGGATTAGTAATGATAGGTAAGGATAGGTAAGGATTTTGGGTAGACAGATGGGTCGTTGTGGTACACACTTTGTCTGGCTCCTCGGTTGAGACCTGTCCGGCATGGGAGGCCCTACCAGTAGCTTCGCTACCACCGGCATAACTCTCAACCTCATCACAGCACGCAAACCTCCTCGCCCGCACGGACAGTGCTACGGTAAAGCTATAAATAAACGTCCCAGTATAAAACGAACACGTTACGTTCAAGGACAAAAACACTGTGTCAAATGTAAATGGTTTGCTTTAAATATAAAGAGTCTTTTACCTGTTGACGACAAATAATATGAAAACATGAGAATAAAACACAAATTATAAACTTATTTATAACTATGATATAAATTTATGATTTATAAACTTATTTATAGAAGTTATTAACTATGATTTACACAAGCCATCTTTCTTTAAGTTTCAAGCTCACGACCTGTTGCGTCCTCACCCCAACAACAGCGAACCAGACACAGTGCAGTTAGACGCACGGGATCTTTTCGGTTAAGTGGCAGCATGCAGTGAGCAATTACTCTACGTAACAATCGCCAGTAACAACGCATAAATGGTGCTCACACACTTCTCGCATGTAGGGATTCCAATCCACGCATGTGGAATGATTCATTTCCAACTCATCTTGAGAGTATTGCACTTTTGTGTACTCCTTACTCCAAGAGTAAATGAAGTATACGATTGTGCGGAAATCTAATCGAGAATAATTTAGGAATGTATCCTGTCGCACTTGTTTGTATTCCCGGTAGTCCTTTTTAGATCACACCCTACGGTCTTCACCTATCGTATACAGTTTCATTTTATGGCCGTTCGTACAAATTCTTGGGTTATGTAAAATATTTTTGTCTCTTAGAAACTGTATTGCTGAATCTTTGTCGGGAATCTGTGCTGTTAACTAAAAGAAATTCATGATACTACAACACTTGTGACTGCGGCATACAGAGTGACAGGGAACACTGTCACCATGGAATGGTTGCAAAATGCGTTGCAGGGTGAAATGCGCTGTCACTGGCGATTGTTACGTCGAGTAATTGCTCACTGCATGCTGCCACTTAACCGAAAAGTTCCCATGCGTCCGTACATGCACTGTACAAAATAAAATTGAAAATTAAGAAAAAACATTTTTCTAGTAGGAAGAAAAATCCAGTTTGTCTACTAGATCAATGTCAGCCCTCATTAAAGCTTTTTTGATGTGTCGACAAAAATCAGCATAAGAGCAGAAACAATTGAAAGGCAATTCAATAAACTTACAAAATTAATGAGTGTGTGGAAACATATTTTGCATAGTTCCGGTACGCCTTATGAATAATAATAAAAAAATGTTTTACATTTTAAGTTATGTGCATAACTATATTAAAAAATGTTAAATAATCGAATCGAATAGTGTAAAATCTTAAAAACTTATTGTACTCCTTTGTCATCGCTAGTCTACAGGATGCTGCTGCAATCTGGTAAATACATATAGTAAAAACTAATCTTCACACTACCCACTTTTTACAAAGTTAATTAACACTGACTGTAATGAGGTCACATTTATTGCTGTGTCTTACGGTGTGAAAGTGACATTGTTGATTTATAACTGTCTGTTGTTTGTGTTTAATTAAAGTTTTTAATTTGTGACTACCTTGTTGCTAGTTATTCTTACGCTATCTAAACCTAACTACTGATGGTACGTAAACACTATAAGAAAGGTTATGTCGGACACCAACCATTGTAAGATTTATCACACAACGTTTCGCCCACTAATCAATCTGTCTTCGTCTTCAGGTTTAATTAAAATTAGTACATTAAATATAAACTTTAGCCTATCCGTGATTTGTTCACTAACAACATGAATTGTCAGAAAATAATAGTAACAAAATACCACCACATACAAAGTGAAACACAGCTAAAGAACAAATTATATAAAAAAAAACGCTACTTACCCTCTGAGTCCGGTGGACAGAACAGGGAAACACAACCACACTGACGCAAGTTTAACAGCGAACGATGTCAGAAACAAGCAACACTCCGTTCGAATACACGGAGTTAGCTGAGGGCAAGCCCAAGGTGTTTAATTCTGTAATTCTGTAAATGTAAATTAAACGTACGTGTCTAGATAACAACATATCAAATTAATGAAAAGCAAACGAAAATATCTCAAAACGAGTATATGAAAATATCTTTTTATATCCAAACAAGAAAGTTAAATAAAAACTAAACAAGATCATTCACGAGTAATATCAGGCACAGTACTATTAACAACAAATAAATATTATATAAACATCTGAAGTTTTAAATATAAGTGTCCAAACAGCTGATTGAGTAAAAAAACATTGCACGATTCGAAATATTTAAAGCACTAACAAATCGATTATTGGCTAGTTTGATTTATTCATCATCATTATCATGATCATCATCAGCTGAAAGGATTAAACCAAAGATTGCTTGTTTCTTAAACAGGCAACATTTACAGCTGCTCACTCCAGCGCTTCCTCGGACGTTCCACATCTTTCCGTCCCTTCGGCTTATAGTGCCATACTTGTTTGGGGACGCGGCAGCCATCCATTCGACAAAGATGTTCCCACTAATTCAGCCGATATATATCTGTTTTTGTAATTTGTTTTTATTCCTTTCTAAATTTTAACCTAACTAATGCAGATTGTCAAAACCCATAAGAAAAATAAATAAATAAATACACACTTGCATCAATTTTTTTTTTCTATCGGCCATCTAAGGACCACATGATAATTTCAATTCTTTGCTCTTTGTTTTTTTCTTTTTCTCCAATATGCTTTCATCTTTTCACTATGTCTTTCCTTTCTGTCTTCAGTCCACTTTGAACCTACGCTTTTCTCTCTCCCACTCTGGACTCCTTCCATTTTTAACACTCTTGTCCGAAAAACTTCTCATTCAATTGCTTCTTCTGCGTGTATATTATTCTTTTCTAAACCTTTCTGGACTTCTTTAATCCAACTTGATGTTGACTTCTTCCCCCACAGATATTTGAAGTTCTGCTTTGTTAACCCATTATCGTTAATTCTATATAAATGTCCAAAAAATAATAAAAATAATAGTCTTCTTTTTCTTATCGTTTCTGTTATATTTTCTATACTTTGATCTATTTCCCCATTACTTCTTAATTTCCAACGTTGTGAAATTTTTCGTGGGCCTAATATTTTCCTAATAATTCGTCTTTCCAATATTTCTAGTTTGTCTAAATTATAATTCAATTCTAGACATTCACTTGCGTATAGGCATTCTGGCTTCACTACTGTACTGTAATGCCTTATTTTCGCACTTTTAGATATGCACTTTTTATTATAAATATCTTTAGTTATACCATATGCCCTTTCCATCTTAAGAATTCTTTCTTCTATAGCAGATTTTTCTAAACCATTCTCTTGAATTATTTCTCCTAGATACTTAAATTTTCGAACCCTCTCTATTCGACCAATATTTGTTACCAGGAATTTTAGCGCATTTTTAATATTCGTGAGAAATTTGGTTTTTTCTGCAGAAAATCTTAAGCCTGTTCTACTGTTTATGTCTTCTAAAAAATTAGCTTGTGTTACTGCAGATGGCAGATGTTCAAAAAGTACAGCAAAGTCATCTGCGAATGCCAAACAGTTTATTTCAATACGTTTCTTACTTCTTCCCAACATGGTAGGTGATATTTTGCATTCCTTTAATTTTTCATTTCAAATTCTCACTACTTTTTCCAGGACAGAGTTTAAAAGAGTTGGGGATAAACCATTACCGGGGGTCAAAGGCTGGTAAAAGTCTCGGGGGTTATACAGGATACCGATGTCTGTATAGCATTTAAAACCCTGAGAAATTCTCACTGAATTTAAAAGCTCTGCCAGTAAATCCTACTTCTACGTCCACGAAGACATGAGTCACGTGCCCCCTGGCCAATGCATGGCGTGCAATGGATGTACGTTATGTACCAGAAAGAAGAGGGTGAGGGGCGAGTTTCCGGCGCCCATAAATAACCGGAACCTATCGGCTAATGGAGACAACCCCAAAAGAAAAACCGGCAGGACAAAAGGCCGTAAGGTGGCAGCCCCATCACTTGTCTACTCTGCTACGAGATTGGTAACCTGTACAGAGGAATCTACTATTTACCCCCAGTTCCCAAATTAGCCTAGGAAATAGGATGGATACTATGGTAATGACAACGGCAATGAAAAAGGACAAACGAAAATTTAGGTAGACCAAGGAAAAGGTGAGAACCGTAACAAGCAGACGGTCTGAAACATGAAGTGAAGAAGAAGAAGAAGAAGAAGAAGAAGAAGAAGAAGAAGAAGAAGAAGAAGAAGAAGAAGAAGAAGAAGAAGAAGAAGAAGAAGAAAACCACGACCCTGTCTTACACCTGTATTTCTAGTTTGCTTTTATTCCTTTATAAATTTTAATGTAAATAATGCAAATTGTCAATATACACAAGAAAAGAATAAATATTTACTTGCATAAAATTTTATTTTTCTATTTTGTATTCCATTTCTGAGACAGAGAAAGAAAAGTAATTATTGATGATAAAATAAAATATTTATCGACGACAATGAAATCAGAAGAATGTCATGTAAACGTTGAATAAATTACGAATTTATGGTAAAATATACTTTATTTGCCTCACTGCCAATCATAATTTGCAAAGTCAGCACTGTTATCTTATACAGTACGTCTTTTGCTGAGAAACTGTGACATGTAAAATATACTCGGTACTGGAATGTTGCTACGCACTTGATGCCAACAAATTATTTAGCTTAGTGGATTCTGTAAACGTGTTACGTATATATCACGCTTTTGCACGGTGTGTTAGAAATCCAATATCCTTTGAGTTAACATACATACTGGGACCGACAATTGTATATTCAGAAAAGTGGTTACTGCGCACAACCGATAATGCAACTACTAATAAAATGTACTCAAAATTTGTTTCTCGTGTTGGTAACATTTATTCTGAAAGTTAGTTGTCCAGAATTTATTGCACGAAAAGATAACGAATATAGTAAATACTGTTACGTGAAGCCTACCGAACAGCCGAGAACACTCTCCACTCTTCCCCCCCCCGTCAAGTGTGACAGATGTTGCCCAGTCAAGGCCGCCTTCAATTCTAGATTCGTCAAGAGGTCACGTGAGATACGCATTAGCGTCAGCAATACGTGGCGTGCAAATTAAGGATGGAACGTTAATTCTAGACCTCTGCGAGACCTACAAAAGCAGAGCGTCTGGCGTTGTCAGTTCAGTTACGTAAGCGATATTTGTTAGCGCGGATCGAGTGTTTGTCGAAGTGAAGAATTATTGTGTTAACAACAATTGTGTTTTATGTTAGCTGACATTTTTTATTGCGTGTAAACAATTTTTATTTGATTTGTTATAAGAGACTATCTTGTTGATTAAAAACTGTTTAATTGTGATAATTAAAGCTGGTGATTAGTGATTTAATCGGTGTCTTGTATTTTGTTTTCCACTGTACCATACGACGATCAGTAGGCCGTCGTAACAATACTTTAAGAAGAAACATGATCAAGCCATTTGCGCATAAAATAAAGACTACAAATTTTATATGCTTAGAAAACTATTTACAAGGAAAGTATCATTAACGGGGATTTTCAGTCAACCTAAATAAAACAGAATATATAAGCAATAGAGGGGCAACATAACAGGCCTAACTGTGGAACGTGAAATGGTAATAGCGATATAAACGTAGAAACCTGACGATAGAAATTGAACAGTGGTTTAGAGATGCGCTGTGTACAAACACCTTGTTGCGAGACTAACAAAATTTTCATTTATTTCGCACATGCGCACAGCAGTCTTGTACAGTGTTTCATAGTGTGAACATCGCCTGCAACAAGACTGGCGACAACAGTGGAAGCATGTGTGTGACAGAGAGGCAGATAATATGGAAGTGAGACAGTGAACTGTTATCGCGTTGTCTCCCCTCATTCCTCTCTAGACAACTTAGCTGTACTTGTAATTAGGGGCGGATTAACTATTAGGTTGAATAGGCTGTAGCCTAGGGCGCGGAACTTGGGGGCGGGCAAAATTTTAGCTAAAAAATAATAAAATTTTACAGCTAAATGTAAAATTGGTAATAAATTACAAAGATAAAAATTTGACTTCAATTTGAATACAGGAGTCTGTTTGCGAGAAATTATGGTAAAACTGTACATAAATAATAGAAGTGCTTTCCAAACTGTTTTCTCCGGTCATCGGTGTAGCCCTCTTGTTTATTGAAATTAACTTTCTGCAAGGACTTGATTTCAGTGAGGTGATTAAAAGGTTTGCTCAATCTAAAGCGAGAAAAAAGAATCTAGCGTGAACTTTACATGAGTTTTAACAAATCCACAAGATATTTAACTGATTGTCTTCTTTGTGTAAATGATGTTAAATGTACTCTTAATAAAACTGTTATAATTCTGTAACTACTTAGTTAATTTTTTCCATATGAAAGCCATACAAACTACAAATGGTTGAAGGTTTAACTCTAAAACAATCTCTGAAAAATAGCCTCAGTTTTCAATTCTTGAGACTATTTCCAAAAACAGCAAGATATTTGAAATATTCCTAACTAAAAAATATATTGTAGTGTGTTTATAGCTTTATTCAGCCACTTGGAAATAAACGTAAGAGTAGCCTATGGGGGGTGAGGGGGGTGCTAAAATATAATTAGCGTAGGGCGCCAAGATACCTTAATCCGGCCCTGGTGAACACTTAATATATGCCGTGATTTAAAAACTACTTTTTTGTTACTTTTACCTTCTGCTTAGTGTGAGTGTGTTTACTGAACACTTACTTTATGATTTACAGCATTCCACAGAAGAAACGAAAGCATCCTAGGCAAAGCGAGATTATACTAAAACAATGTCTGAAAAGTAGCGTCAGTTTTCAATTCTTGAGACTATTTCCAAAAACAGTAAGATATTTGAAATATTTCTAACTAAGAAATATATTTTAGGGTGTTTAAAGCTTCATTCACCCCCTTTGAAATAAACGTAAGAGTAGCCTATGAGTGGTGATGTGGGCGATAAAATATAATTAGCTTAGGGCGCCAAGATACCTTAATCCGGCCCTACTTGTAAGTGGGGGTAAAACATGCATGGGGTCGCCGCAGCTTACTGTTCAGGAACGACTGTCGGGACTATACTAGTATCTGGGGGTCTACTTGCGTGTTAGCGACCAGTATCATATCACATTGTTACACACAAATCCGAAGCGCATCTGTTTATTTTTGTTCGAGAATTGACCTACAAAACACGGTGCCTGTCGTCGCCTCTCCCCCGCCTGTAAAGTACGTAAAACAAGTGCCCCGTCTGCTGGGAACGTTAGCGACTGTGTCCTAATTACTGGATAGTGTCGAACGATAAGCCTTTCAGTCAAACAAAGGAGAGGGAACGTTGCCGGCGACCATGCGGGATCGTGTCTTGAATATCCCGGTGTCCCAACCAATCACCGTTGGATCCCAAGCGATTCGGTAGTACGAATTGCCGCGCCGTCGATTCTAATCAGTCACTGGTACGTCGTTACTGATATCGCAGACTCCATGTAAACAGTAAAGCTCTCATTTTGGAGTTTCGGGTGTACACAATATGACCTGTCGGCATCAGATTAGAGACCATATCTGAACAAGTGTGCTTTCCTGAAAAGTCTGCCTGGATAACCAGCGGTTTTGAACCAATGATCATCTCATTAATGGCGTCAACTCTTGGCTGGGTACCTGGGTGGTAGCGTTTTTCATTGAGGGAGTATAATATCTGTAGCAACGACAAGTACCTGTGCATAGGTCTCATAATGTGGAAAAATAATATAGATCTGTACTAATCTTTTGTAGATGATAAGAAACATTTTCTAAATACAACTATTATATTAACGACTCGGAACACAAAGTTTTTTTGTAAGTAAAAACATAAAGTTTTACCTTACAACCTGAACCGGTTTTCACCTTTAAAAGGCTTCTTCAGAGGCTCATGTAAACATTTTCTCTGCTGTCGTTTTTTTTTCAAACAAATGGAGGTTAATTTTTGGTTAAACTTCCTACAAGGGTGTAGTAGATACAGTAGTCCATTATGGATCAGTATAAGATAAATCCAAAATCAACGGGGTTATGTCTAAAATTGAAAATTTTGAGCGCTTTCAAAAGACGAGACAACAGTGTAAGGCTTCATCCAACCTGGCAGCCATCCGGTACTTCACGCTCACAACACCAGTCGGACAGCACCAGCAGACAAGTCAACCACTAAACCAGCAGAAGTACTGGCGTAACACAAAGGGAACTCTCCTTTATGTTTAAACATAGGACCGGTCTAGGACGAGAATCGTTATAGCTCGGACGTTGAGGAAGGACTCGGCGTGATAAAGCTCACAAAACTTTGCTATGAACTTTTTGGTAAAACAGCAGACTTAAAGCAGGACTCAACCTGAATATAGGACACACGAAAAAACACACATACACTACATATAGGTTAAGCAGACAACCAGCTGTGACACTAATACAAAAAGTATGTGTTTCAACAGTACTGAGAAAGAAGACTGGGAAGTCATTAAAAGCAAAGTCCTGTGCATAAAACGAATGATATTGCTTGTAAAGTTCTTTCCTTGTATTTTAAGAATGTGCCATTTACTTGGATTAGAAAATTTATTATATTGTATCAATTGTTATACTATATCAATTTAAATACTAGGAATTATGATGTTTACCCTATCCAATAAGTAAAGTAGTAACATTTACCACACAGTCTGGCTTTTACACTTTTGCTTCTTTAAAACATGCATAAAAAAACCACTTAAATTTCATTCAAACCTCAATTGAATTTTCACATAGTGATATTACGTGTACAAATCAATGGCACTTTGTGCCTCCGTTTTAAAATAATAAGTGCTTCTTGTCCAAAATGTTAATAATTAAATAATTAGACCAACATGTTACTCATAATAAGAATTACGTGTTGTAAAAAAATACTTATTGTAGGTACCTTAGGCTGATGTTATGAATATATGTCAGAATGTTAAAAATATCAGCTTCAAAATGAAAAAAGAGAGAATGGTAAGTGCAGTTGGATTATGTGCTTTTGAGTAGGAAAATAACCCATAAAACCAAACAAATGGGTCAATCTATCACCTTAGAAAATAGTGACGTACAACTCTGAAACTTGGGAGATAAATCCAAGGAATGTTATTAAATTCAGTTCTCGGTCTGTTGGCCGTGGTCCAAAGCTAAACATCCATAGCAGACGTCTCGCCCGTGCCATCGACGGCCATCATCAGTACAAAATTTGTTCAGCCGTTACAGTACTGTTGTCTCTAACGTGAACACCCTACGTTAGCGCAAACTCAAATGCTGCATTGATGATGGCCGTCGATGGCAAGGCCGAAACGCATGCAATGAATTTTTGCTTTGGACCACGGCCAAACAGCCCGGGAACTCAATTTAATAACATTGACTCCGGCCGTGCAAGTCTACGAAGTAATCTAAATGCAAGAAACTTCCAAAGAATCCAAGCAATGAAAGTGGATTTCAGGGAAGGTCTTTTGAAGCTTCAGTACATTAGAAAATAAGATATCAAGAAGCAACTTTGTGCTGAAGATACTACTAACGCAAAGCGTTTCGTATGGTGTAGCTACGTGTGTAGGATGCCTGATGATCGTCGGCCCAAACGTTTGTTAAACGGGGTTCCAAGTAGACGAAGAAAACGGTGTAGATCCAGGTGATAGTGGACGAGAGCCATACACGACGAGATGGAGAAAAGCGGCTTTCAGCGGGGTGATTGCAGCAACAGAAACCAACAGTGTGCGGCATACGAGGCACGGCAGTAGCTATAGTCCTACAAGGACTCCAACGTCGATGCACAGATAAAAAAGTACATTTTTTTACTATAGTTTCCAAAAAGGCAACAATTTTGTGCGTCACATATCTGCCTGTACTGAATAACAATGTCTACACTCGTAGTGTTCCAGGAGGAGGGGGCATTATTTCGGGAGTTATTTCTAAGCTAAAAATAAGAAACGCGATATTTGATCTACAAAACGCCTTATTACGGTTAGGGTAAGGTAAACACCTTGTTCATAATCCTGTTTTGAAAGGAAAGTTATACTAAACACACGTTCGCGAAACACAAAGTTTGACGCAAACTTAGTGTCTGTCTGCTTTCTCACCTAAAATATATTTAGAAAAGAAAGAATATTTAGAATATATTCCCAGAAGCGTGTCCCTAGTATTTTCTAAAAAACTTGCCGAAATGTGCAACGAATAAATTTTTTAATTTGGCGTACAATAATTTTGTCAAATTTATTATAAAAAAGTAAACCTTTAGATACAATTAGTAGGAAAAGTTAATGATGAGAGAATTGATTACGTTACGTCGCTCAGAAACAACAACAAATAGGTTTTTTGATCTGCTTACAAGGAAAAGACTTTAAAATCATCTCCTAAAACAATCCTTTCCACTTGAAACACTCTATTAAAGAAAACATTTTAATGTAATTTGAATAATTTTGTTTGTAATATGAACACAGTGCTTTTGCAGTACGCAAAATTTTTAAATTTGTTTATAATGTTTACTTAATTCCTCACTTCGTATTTACCTAACTGTAGACAGCAACAGGCTTCTACACCTAATCCAGAGAAGAAGTGAAAGAAAAAGAAGAAGTAGGAGAATATTCATGAAACATTCATGAAACTTTCATGGAAAATTACAATTATACTTCATAATATAAAAATAATAATAAATTTGTAATTGTTATAATTCTTATAATGTAGCATAAGGAATGTCTGACGGAAAAACGAAAATAAAACTGGGAAGGTTCTGCAAATGAAAAATAAAGTCAAACTTTATAGTATAAAGATAAGTCCTGAAAAGCGAAAATTTCATTCTATTTTCAGTACCAACGGAAAATGAAGTTTTAGTAAAATTCTTGGTACACATATTTTGGTTTGAAATTACTGTTTTTATATGTTTTGTTTTTAAACCCAAAAGATTTAAAAACCAGGTTCCATAAGAGTGTTTTTAGTAGTTTCTGTAAAACCTAAACCGTTGAACAGAAAAAACAAAATTATTTAGTTTTTCGGTGACATTCTGTTCTTAGAATTTTTGTATTGACACACTCACACAACTACAATCAGCTGTGTTTATGTTTTTCCTGTATGAAGATCCTGATGGTGACAATAAATTCTGTAGAAACGTCTACACAAATGTTTCAAAACTGTGTCTAGTTAATAAACAAACGCTACATAACATGTCGTCATTTTTTTAATTCATCTCATTAGGAAATTTAAAGATAACATCCATTGTCCTGCGACTTATAACCCACTTTGTGTATCATAGGAACTGCTGCCTACTACTCTATTTTGTTTGAAGTCATGAGACTTTGTCTTCCACGTTTGTTCGGACGCGTGTGCAACGATTGCATCGTGAGACCGCACATAGCTGAACACAGGCAAGTCAGAGAAGACGGTGGAGCACCTTGTATCTAATGATGGCCACACGGTGAGGTCTGACGAGATACTGGAGGCTTGGGCCCAACAGCCCAGAAAACAATTTTATTGAGAGACTTTGTCTCAGTATATTTTTATGTAGATCAGACATATCCTACATTTTACGTTTCCTTTACACAGAGTCCTCTGTGTGTGTTAATAATCTCAGTCTCTCGCGGCACCTATTACTTCTTTCCAGTACCACTGAAGAAGGCAATCGTAAGCATGGGTGAAACGTCTCGTTTTGTTTTTGGTGTCTATTTGTTAAGTTTTTATATAGTTTACGTCAGTGGCGCGGCGTGAGTACATAACACCTGTTGCCGGTTGTGATAGGCCTAAAATGTAACCTAAAAATTAATTAGATTTTTTTTCTTGTACCAAGTGTTCTTTTTAGAGCATTTTCTATCATTCGTTGGAAGAAGAAAAGAGTCTCGGTTCAACGGAATCTGATTCTCACTATACTTACACAGAATAAATCAGAACACAAATAATCGAATTAAAAATAAAAAAGACAAACAGAGAAACACATAACTAAACGAACAAAAAACACAAATAGGTACGTAGAATCTGCACGTCAGTTCCGAAAACGAACATGGCTGCTAACTGAGCGTTTTGGCGGTTTATGCAGCGGTAAAACATTGGACGGACGAGTGTGTCCTCCTCCACAGTTTGTACAGTGACAACTACTACGATGTCAAAGACCGTACGCAGTAAAACATTACCGATGTCTGAGCCGGCAATACAAGACGGTGCAAGTGCCCAGCAGTTCAAAAGCAATGCTACGCTTTTCTTCAAGTTTCCGGGATAATAGGCTATTGTTTGGATTTCAAATTATTCAATAACTAAAGTATTTATTTTTCATATAATAATAATTATTTTCTCTTATTTCCAGTACTGTTACAGCGGTTACATGAACGCCACGCTACTGGTTTTTTGTGACAGTGTTGGTATCATAAACCACATTTCCGATAGCAACCATAACTTTAACAATGCTGGACCACGGCCTAACATCCCGGCATTTGTTATCCAGTCAGATAGCGGCCGTGAAAGCTTAACGTTCTTTGTTGAATTCTTTCTTTCGTTTAACATACGTCAATTGTCGATCATAGTGTCCAACGTTTTGCCGCGTATATTATGACGAGAAATGTTTAATCGTTCTACACTGACTGATTTGAAAAATAAAATAATAATTATTAACAACGAAAAAGGCAAAAAGGCAAAAGCTTATTATTGAGAGTTTATATATTGTTACGACTGTCTAATGATCGTCGTATGGTACAGTGGAAAACGAAATACAAGACACCAATTAAGTCACTAATCACCTGCTTTAATTATCACAATTAAACAGTTTGTAATCTACAAGATAGTCTCTTACAACAAATCAAATAAAAATTGTTCACACGCAACAAAAATGTCAACTGATATAAAACACAATTGTATTACACTTGTCCTGCATAATTATAAAACACATAACACTTCCCCACAATACTTCGAGCCGCCCTGTGTAAATCCCCACTTAAACGCACTGTAGATTCGCCCTACAATAACTGACTGACCGTCGCTGTAGTTACACCCCGCTGATTTCCAGAATAATCTGTCACTTTGGATGACTTGTTAAACAAACAGGCGCTCTCGAGAATCCACTAGAAACAGTGTCCTTGAACACACTGCGCTGATCGGTACGGATTGGTACAGACTCGATAGTTGACGCGTAATTGTTTTTCAGCGCATAGTAGCAGCAGTATGTACGGGCACACACATTACAACTGGAATAGTCGAGATACTTGTAGTACGTTCCGTGTTACGTAACACATTTTCCGCATACGTAACAATATTATTAAAATGTTAGTGGAGCAGTATTATTCTGTTGTGCCATGAAAGACAACTTACGTTTAGGAGGATCTACATGCCATTGTAAATTTCACTACAGAAATTTTTAATGAAATATTAACTCTAAATAATTGTAAACTGATTGGAAAGGGACCTGAAAATAAAGTTAACTGTAATGATCTCAATTGATTAAGAGTTCACTGAACAAACTATTGATCGTAACTCCCTTGGGCGTTTCACGTGACTGGAGGCAAGTGACAGGAAACTATCTCTACGAGTTTGGCAACATTGTCACGTCTCCGTTAGGAATGTAATTATCTCTGAGTCTTGAGTCTGTAAGTTTGAGTTAACGTACAGTCTTGCTAGTATGACGACATTTCAGAATTACACTGTTACGCTCGCTGATCAGACGTAAATAACACGTGAAGACATTAATGTAATGTAATTTGCTGATTTTCCGATTAATGTAATGACATTTAGAAAGTTCTTAGCATTAAACTTTACTTGGGAAGATGTAAAAGCCCCTGGTTTTGATTACACACCAATTTCACGATAATATTTGGACCGATTACAATCATATTATTAGACGGTAATACTTAAAGTTCCAAGTGTTTAATTATTTATTTATGTCAGAAACTACAGTAGTTTATTTAATTATTCAATGACTTTTTTTAACTGTTGAGTGTAGTAATAATTGGAAGATTATATAACTAGAATGTTGCAATTATTCGGTTTCGGCCGAATGCAACGATCGGCGAATCGTACTTGCCCCGACGTCCTGATGTCACGCCGTTCCCTTTACTAACGGAGCCGTTGTTCGGTTAAATCTCGTCAGTCGAACACCAGACTGCCCTTGTGAGCAGAGCCGTTCTTTCAGCACATTAAATAAGAAGCCTCGATTACCAAGGTAACTATGATTTTTGGTTATCATAAATCAATGCTGGGGACGAACAATGTTCGTCTATTACGTTTGTAAAATAAAAGAAAACTTGTAATTTCTGTCAAAAGATTGTTATGCATAACCAACCAAGACGTATCTTGTTTGTAACAGTCAGCCTCGACTAAATCCAATTTTCAGTCAGTCAAAAAAAAAAAAAAAAACATATGTAAAGTTCATTGTCAGTATTTGTTGTATATATAATTTGAAGTTGTAATTTTATAATGTAATTTTGTGATTTTGTAAATTTGTAACTACGCACTATATGAATGAATGTGGGCGTACTAATTAAGCTGTGCAGGTGCATAAAGTATACTAAAAGATGTGAAATTTTCAGTTCAAAACTTGGTTCGACGTACAGGAGTGAGAATACAAGTATATGGACTCGACGTAGCTTTCTTCACACGTTCTTCCAGCATGAACACAGCAGCTGTCCATGGCATGAGCTGAGGAACACGCACCCGTTGCGACCAGCTACAGCAGACTGTGAGCGAACCTCTCCGGATTACCAAGTAACGCTTAACCGTTAACAACTTTCAGTGGAAGTTACAGTACAATTAATAATGAAAAGAGAGATAAACTAGTTTCCTCACCTAATGTGACATGAACCAAAACCTTTTACGAATATTTTGTGATGCAGAACAGTGTTAGAATTTTCATGAACGGATCACAGCTTGTACGCTAAACACTATTAACTGTAAACCAGTATTGATTTATGCGATCGTTCCATATCCAGCAATCAGTTTATCCAGTCTGTAAATTATACAATTACTGAATTTTAGCAAACCATTATTCAGTATTTAATATTTTCAATATTTAGCTTATTTCTGAGTTGGATTAACTTTAGCTGACTGACTTATGATTACGTAAAGTTTCGAGGCTCATATTATTTTGAAATAAACGGGTCGAGTTCGACTCTGCTCACTAACTGGTGTCTCAATATTTTTTTTACTTACACCTCCCCCCCCCTTTTGGGAATTATATTAAACTTTAAGGATATTTGAGAAGTATGTTGTAATGTGTAGAGAGACATAAATATAATTAGTATTTTGGTTGATTTTGTGGTATATTATGTTATTTTTGGTGTATTCTGTGGGTTGCGCTTTTGGGTCCAAGCAAGCAAGGAAGCGTGCAATAAGAAGAACAATTGTAACATGGGTGTCACTGTTTAATAGAAGTATTAATGATATGTGTATCGATCTCTCTGAAACTTAATAATTTATTTTACTGTTTTAAGATTGCAATCCTTGCGATTGTCGTAACGACATTATCTACGTTATACGTTAATAAAAGTTTAGCTACAGATATGTATATTTGACTGTTAATTTACTGGAAAAGGCACATAGAATTGTATGAATCTGTTCTTACCAATGAAATTTTCTACTCGATACAATACTTCTTGTTATCAATGGATACCAAGAACTCGTGTTAGGAGGTTTTAGGTTTAGAATGAATTACGTTAGATAAAGTATAATGTAGATTGGTTGAGACTTATATTAAAAACAGTTTACCTTTTCTAGGTTACGGTAAGCAAAATAATGGACGCTTCGCAGAAATTTGAAATTTTCAGGCACTTGAAAATTAACAGTGACCAGTTACTGAAGTAAAATTGCCATTTTAGTCTATTGTGATATGTGGTACAACATACGAATGTTGGGTAATACACTACTATCAGCAGTTCACCTTTGCTACCGCACAAGGAATGTTGCGACGTATGCCACTCCATTGCACGCATCACTGTAATACTACACATTTAAAATACATTTAACACAGTTTCGGTGTGTCTTGACTGTCTCTCACAAGGTATTTCTTGTAGTGAATTAAGAAACACACTTTAACAAAATATTCAATAAATTACACTTACATATAATGTACGAACGGTCAATCTGATACGCACACAAAGTTACAACTCAATACGTCTTCTGAACGGGACTGAACAATGTTTTCAGAACCAGTAATACCCCACCAACACAAGCACGCACTATCATTCAGTAGACCCCCCGGCTTCTCAGGCGTCTCGGCAGCTAAACTGGTGTGCGTACAGTTGGTTTAGCCTGAATGCTGTTAGATAAAGCATAACGTAGATTGGTTGAGACTTATCGGGAAAGATTTAAAAACCGTTTCTTGATTATGGTAAGCAAAATAATGGACACTTGGCAGGAATTTGAAATTGTCAGGCCCTTGAAAATTAACAGTGACAAGTTACGGGCAGTAAAAATGCCATTTTAGTCTAATGTGATATGTGGTACAACATACGAATGTTGGGTAATATACTACATAGGCATGACCGAATTACGGACGCCAGATCTGGCAATGTGTACCAGTCCACACCCTGCCTATTTCAGTAGGATGACTTTAATCGAGTTTCTCAGTTTTTTAATGTTTTATCATTTGATAAATTGATTACTAGGGATGTTAGTTTTACAAACCAAATGTTGAGTACATAAATCCTGAAATGCGTTCTAAAAAGAGTTAATGATAATATTTTTAAAATCTGAAAAGGATGACAGAGGATTGATTGCCGAAAGCAGCACTGAACTATAAAGTCATTGGTAGAATAGACGTGGGTCGTCCGAGGATGAGACGGGTGCCGGAACAGGTCTATCCTTGAAGAGAAGGAGAAGAAGCTGAAGAAATTAAATAAAAAAAGTTTTGTAATTTTTCTGTTTACTTCTTTTTTACAACAAACGGATTTATGTAAAATATAAATCACAAGTAGAGAATACAACAGTATTTTTACGTAAACAGGATTGATTAAAGTCATATTTTGTTATTTAGTCAAACAGACATGGAGAAAATCATCCGAATAATTTTTAACAAATACTCAATTAGTCGAAAAATACTGCTATACAAATTTAATAGTCATGACATATTTATGTAATTAACTGTACAGAGATACTTTTTTTTTAATAAACTGTTACTACTTACACAATTTACAAGAAGAACAATTATGTTCCATACGTCTATAGACATAAACAAAATGTTGCCAGACATTATTAAATGTAATCAGAATGTCCTTTAATTCAATCAAATATAATGCAATATAAGGAAACTTTTGGTAAAAGATTTTATGTGATTGAAAACTGAAGGGATTCCATGTTTCCAAGGCTACAGAGATATGTTAGGAAATTTGGTTCAAAAAACGAAAGCCGTATTTCATATTAGGTCTTAAAGTATAAAGTAACTATTCAAACAAAAACGGTTTTATTAAACAAATATTTTAACATACACGATGCCGTATACTTACACAAGATTAACTGATTGTATTTACAAACAAAAAGTTGAGTTAACGCTACCCATCTAACAGGAATTCGAAGTTTTATATTATATTCGAGCAATGTAATATTAATTATGAGCAGTATTGGTTATAAAAATCAGCGGTGTTGGCAATGAGCAGTTATTATAAAAATGAAGACACGTTTTTCATAAGAATCATTACTTAAACACTGCATTTTCTGATATTTTTTAACAAATTGTTTGACATTAAATAGTGTATACTGCAGTAATTTTCTGTAGCCTTTGGTAATTCCAGGGAAGCATTTTACAGTACAGATATCTTTTGACAAATGGATGTTATATCTCGTTTGTAACTTACGTTTACAAATAACAGTGACACCGACTTCCTTGTCATTTAATCATCTATTTAGGTTCACGACTATCGATCGACTATCACGTTCGTTCTGTAAGTTAGTACCCTTTCCTTCTTATTCATAATATTAGTATTATACATTCCTATAGGAATACTGCCTATTATTTACAGAGTGTAACAATGGAATGGCCTTTTATTATTAGAGACACGAATTGATGGACTAGAGTTATACGAATCTCGAGTTCCGTGATTCCCGCGGACCGCACCCCCTGTGTAAACGGAAGTGAAAACCTAAATATTGCAAATCTCACAAAATCGCGCAAAGGCAGTTCACTTGCTGCTAGTAGTTTAATACACCCCTAAAGTCTTTCTGGGAGTGTATGGTTGTTGGATAGAGCTGTTATTGGCACCAGTACTCCCACTGTACAATTCCACAAGCTCCAGGTCTCTACTAATCGAACCGTCGGTAGAAAATATGCATAATACGTGGAAAGACAAAGATATAAAGAGCTTCGGACGGGAAATCTGAGAAAAATAACTGGGCCGTTCATTGGCAATTAGATTGAAATTTAATCTATTTCCCTTTAATAAATAACGGAGACATGCCTAGAATTACAAGATGACATAATAACAAATGGCTAAGGGTGTGACCGTCGAATAGTGACGGCCAGAAACAGCAGAAGAATAACATCGTGAAACCATTTGAAATCAGAAGTAGAGGCCGACTAAGAACAGAAGCCTGGCGGATGTAGGGAATATCTGAGGATGATGGGGATTTGTAACTGGAAAATATTTACCGAATTCAGAAGGAAGTCAACGTCTGTCGGACAGAAGACCAACGCTCATGCAGGCTTGTAGCAGCATATGAGGAAGAAGAAGAAGATGAGGGAAAATCGTAATTTCAAATCAATAGAATACTCTTATTTTTATTAATATTCATTGCCGTTTTTAACACTTTATACAATTAAAATGTGGAATAATTCTAAATCTATAGAGGCTATGAGCTGTTATAGATGGCATAATCACTACACTTAGAAAAAATAAAGTACAAATCACTTTTCTAAGCATTCATCTGAATCTATCTGTAACTGTCTTTGTGCCTATATAAATAGACACGCCTTAGCTTCAGATGCTAAGTCTTGAAGCTGTCACAAAACAGAAGAATACTCCGCTGAGTGACCGCCTTATGTATTACCAGCCAAAGAAGAGGGTGTGTTGTACAATACGCTGGCCAGTATTGTTTTGTCAGGATGTTTAATTTATCCCTGTGCGAATAACCCGCAAATAGAAAAAGAGAAAATTAAAATACGCAAAACTGTACCACTGTCGCGAAACATTTCTATTCTCGGTAAAAAAGAAATGCCTTTCTCTCTTTCGTTTTTATTTACGGTGGAATACCAAAAACATTTTCCAGTCGTTCGTGACTACACAGTTAACTTTTAACCTGACTGAAAAATGAATGCTTTTAAACTTGGCATCCACCCTGATGCGAAATGTTACTGCTGACAACTTTTCATCACGCTTGTCTCCAGTTATCCCTATGCAATTACTAAACTACTGACTTGATAACAAATAAATAAATAAATCCGAGTACAGATTACAGTCAAGAATAATGACTAGATGATATCAGTGTCTGTGATACGACAGTGTACGCCTCACACTTTCGACGTGGAACGTTCCTTAATTAGTAACACAGCTTTATTAAAATGATAAAAATTTATAATGGGGTGTTCAGCACTCTACACCGCAGTGCCACTGTCACGCCGTGACCCTATTCTCATGCAAAACCTTTCCTCGTTTCATGCCATGAATATTTCATCTTTCAACATACTAACAGCACAATGTATAATACTGTAATAATGACAGCGCATCCTATATTACTGTCTAAGCAAGTTGTAAGTCTAGGAGTTAGGCGGGCTAGGTTGACTTCCACAAGCCGTTCGGCATAAAGTACGCAAATGTGACCAGCCTCTTGTTACTGCCTCAGGATGTTATCACGGGTACTAATTTCCACACGCTGACTCGATCTTGGGGTTGAAAACGCACACTGATTTCATGGTGCGCCCGGTATTTGAAACCAGAAGCTCCAGGTAAGTAGACAGGCGCCATACCCGCTCGTCTACTCAGCCTCGCGATAAACAAATACATATTATTTAAGAATGATGATCGCGCATGTATAGTAGATTTGCTGGATAGGTTTTACTTTTGTATCCGTAAATAATAAAACAAGTGTTTTGTCGGTAAATTTCATATCAAGAGGTTATAGGGATAAAGTGAAATGAAACCATAAAGTGAAAACCATAAATGAAAGAAACAGTATACACGTCAGGCGAGAAAGTAGGGAAACAAACGATTAAACTTTTTGAAACAAAAAAAAAAGTTTAAATTACAAAAGCCTAATGAGTTGAGTTAAATGATGACGAGGAGAAATGATGACGAGGAGAAATGATGACGTAAATAAAGTATAAAAAGAAGAAGATTAATCAGAAAAGTTTCAAGGAAACGTTTAGAAATTTACGTAAAAGCTTGCTCATTACTCCCGTTTTTATTAAGCTTATTATTTTAAGAGATAGTTATTTTCTAACTTTCTGGTGACCGTAAAATTTCTTTACAATTTTTAACCAAATACTCTTTTTATATGTTTATAAGTAAAGGTTTATTAATACAAAGATACTTTAAAAAATTGACGGACCTTGTTGTATATTTAGGATGTAACATGCCGCATAATATAATAAATGTGAAAAATATAGAAATGAAAATTACGGGATTCTGAAATAATATGTGAAACAGTAAACAAAGATCATAGAAACAAAAGAAGGAAAAGGAACGCAACTAAAGTTCTATGAAACAACTGCGGCTCCAGTCCTCGTATGTGGAAGCCAATGTTGAACAATAACAAGAAAGACGAAATAATAATAATAGAATAATAATAATAATAATACAACAAAATTAAATTTGTTTAGAAGAATACAAGGAAACTCCGCAACTGCTGGCGACTCATCTCCCAAGTGATGAGAAAGGAGGAGTCGGATGGGTAACAACGCCGTTAAAAAACCCGGATCAGAGGTGCCCCTCCCCAAAGGCCATGGTGCATCCTCCTTCCCAAGTATTCCAAAATTCTCCTCAAAATTTGATTTCGTGGGTAGGGGAGATTACAATTCGCCGGTATGAAATAACTCCCAGTTTACGGAGGATCTTGGAGCTTTATTCAATAATTTTTGAAAAACTAAAGCTTTTTAAGCAATTATAGGAATCGAAAAACTAATGTACTTTTTTTTATAAATACCAAAAGGTTTTCTAGTATGCCTAATCAATAAATAAATTATGAGAAATGTAAAAGCCTGGTCAAAAATCGCCATGAAAAATCCCCCCCCCCCCCAAAAAAAAAATCCACTGGTGTGACTTGCACTATTGTATCATACTGTGGGCACCTAGGGGATCCGGATGGTAGTACCTAGTAAGGACCCCCGCCTGGGGTCACAGGTAAAACCGGCCAACGGTCTCGAAGGTGGAAGAGAATTATCTCAACAGTGGAGAGAGCGGAAGAGCCTATAAAGCCGTGAACGATAATCATACAAGCTCAGAGGCATTAAGGTCTCACCACTGAACTGTTTTTGCGCAGCGCCCATAACGCAGCCAGGGGAGATTGTATTACTGGCAGAGACCAGAATCGTAGTGAGGGGCGTCCGAGGACGAGATTGTTTCCGGAACAGGCAGTGCAGCCTGTTTCGTGAAGTGGTGGTGGTGATGATGATGTTGATGATGACGACGACGACGACGATACAAGGATGGTCACGTCTTGCCGGATAGAGTGACGAGGGTATAGAAAATAAACTACATATGAGAAATATCGGTGAAAGAATCGAGGAAAGAGAATAAAATGGTAAGAACATCTTGATAGAAAGGACAATAATCGTTTACCTTAGAGTAATGAATTATAAGTGTGGGGGAAGTACAAATGTTGATTGATCGAGATAAAAATGGGTGCCGTGCGTGCCTATTGCCTGAAGTAACAAATTACAAACCGAGAAGACGAAGAATTATAAGGAGATGAGTAGTAGGAAGAGGACAACGACACCGATAAGAAGGCAGAGTAAGAGGAAAGGAAGGAGAAAGAGGAGGAGGTGGAAGATGAAGAGGAAGAGAAGGAGGAGGAGGAAGAAGAGGAGAAGGAGGAGGAGGAGCAGCAACAGCAGCAGCAGAGGAAGAAAAAGAAGAAGAAAATATGCAATAAATTAAACTCACTTTGTCATAGATGAAGAATATGGATGTATTAGATGACAAAAAACACAACATCAAAACTACTACAGCTTTGTATTGTATACCGCTATGGTGGGACGTTCATTATACTCCTTTAACATTTGTGCAAAGTTTTCATTCTTTAAATGTAATATGAAAAGTTTTGACAAAATTTCATTACGTTGTAAACAATAAATATTTAAAGAAATTTTAATACTTTTCTTTAGTAATGAGCTGGATTTTTGTAAAGTATGACGACTTACTTACAAACTTTAAATTAAATTTGTTCAACATTAAAATCTGTAAGTTTAAACTTTGACGTCATAAAGCCACGTAAAAGTTTTACATTTGACCTTGTTATAAACTTTATGACATTACTTTACCTTAGGTATCTCCTTTTGCAGAAGTTGAAACTCGTATTACCTTGCAATTCCGTTGTCCCAAGGCTACCACATTAAGTGGACCCAATAAATTCCGAGTATATGTATTCGTTTCACACATGTGTGGACGCAAAGAGAAGTTTTGGGGTTGACACGCCCAAAATTTTCTACCCATCTAAAAGCCGTCTAAAGGTTAAATTCTTTTATTACCCTTTTAACGTAGTTATAAAATGTTATTTTAGATAAACAAAGTTAATCAATTAATAATTTAATGCACTTTCACTTGTGAAAAAACTTACTTTTTGTTATATCCTCATACGCACGTTTCGGAGTAGTTTACTCCTTCATCAGTGAGGTATAAATGCAGAAAGCGTCAAGGCGTTGGTAATCTGTAACGGTTTTTTTTGGAAATGGTTGTGTGCGGGGGTGTGTGTAGATGGAAGGGGGTTGGCGCGAGATTCTGAATTGTGTCCGTTGTGTATTATTGTGTCGAATATGTGTTGGATTTAAATTGTAATTGTTCATTGAGTATATTGTTTGGTTGTGTTTGTATATTTCGTATTGTTCTGCGGTGTTGAGTTTGCGACTTTTGGGCATGTAGCGTAAAATTTCAAGATTGTTTTTTATGTTGGTGTAACTGTGGTTTTCTGTTTGGATGTGTGTGCCAAATGTGGATTGTAAGTTGTTATTGTATAAAGCTTTTGTGTGTTCAGAAAATCTGGAGTAAAACGATCTGAATTTAAATAGTAGAACAATTACAATTTAAATCCAACACACTATTCGACACAATAATACACAACGGACACAATTCAGAATCTCGCGCCAACCCCGTTCCATCTACACACACCCCCACACACAACCAATCCCAAAACAAACGTTACAGATTACCAACGCCTTGACGCATTCTGCATTTATACCTCACTGATGAAGGAGCAAACTACTCCGAAACGTGCGTGTGAGGATATAACAAAAAGTAAGTTTTTTCACAAGTGAAAGTCCATTAAATTATTAATTGTTAAAGTGCTGTGAAAGAAGTGATGATCATTCAAAACTTAATCAATTATTTGTACCTATAGAAATGTTAACACATGGATGATTTTTATTACAACTATTCAATAAGTAGGCCTAGTACTTATTTTATTTATTTACTTACTTTGTTATAGGTCTAGTACTTATTTTTATTTTTGGAAAGTGCAGGGGATTTAAAATCACCGGAATGAAACGTTTTTTATGAACGAGTAGCTTTTTATTTCTCTAAACATTTGTTACATTACTTACCTACTAATCTAGTTTCACCATGAATGAAATGTATTTACAAATATTGTTACTGTAATCTCTACGCCGTAAATAACAGCTCTGCGGATGAAGTTTAGTCCTCGGAAATTTAGATTATAATGTAGTGCACAACTTACTTAGACTACATTGAATTTTCACCAATTTCAATTGTTTTCTATAACATGGTTTGACTGAATCACTAATATTTATTACGTTTCGTAAATAAATAAAGAAACGAAAAATGTAGATCACAGAAGTGTACATCTCAAAATACTTACATAACTGACAAACGCAAATTTATGGTTAAAACCACACTCATGTTAAAATCTGAAAGTAACCACTGCCGAGGTTCATAAAACTCTTACAACTGTAGTCTATTGATTAACTATATACATTTTCTTAAATGACATAGACGGATATAGTAGAAACACTTTTGGCAAGCGACACGCTTAATAGAGATTTTCTCACAACCGAATTCGCCAAAATGATGTCATAACCCCTCCCAGAACTCCTTATACATATAGGATTATAACGTACAGTATCAAATTCTTTCAAACAGGCCAAAGATAAACAGTTTGATTTAAACTTAGCTCTGCAAATTGATCACAGTGTCAGCCTGTTCTTTTTGTAACTTTGTTGAGGCAGCGTACAGATCCAGGTGATGCTTACCAATTACGATACGGAACCTGTTATGCCACTTTCGCTCGCTTTATTTGTCCTACGACTCCTTTGAAGTTATGTTTCCACAGTTCAGGTACATAACGTGGCGGAACAGTTTGCCTTCTACTTCTACTTCTACTTCTACCTCTGCCTCTAGCTGGCCGTCAACTCACATAATTTTCTTCAAAATAGTCCACAGCCAACTTCATTTTCACAGGTGATCCTTGCTTGAGTAAATTAACCGTACGTGTAACTCCTTCAATGGGGACAAAATCCAGAGATAGTAACATATGCGTGTATAATTTGATAGTGCGATCATGTGGATCGTTATACGATTGTTGCAAACCTTCGG
Source organism: Magicicada septendecula (assembly GCA_034769895.1). NCBI lineage: Eukaryota > Metazoa > Arthropoda > Insecta > Hemiptera > Cicadidae > Magicicada > Magicicada septendecula. The sequence continues at coordinate 447,321,354 of CM068370.1, read as the reverse complement.
CTTGTACGCGGCGGTAGACATCTTGGCCCAAACGGAAGAAGCAGCAGGTAAGAGGAATGTCGGGGAACACTTGTGTGCGTGCGTTAATTATTGGTGTCGATGGTTATAGCTCTTGTTTGGCACTGTCCCGCTCCTAGCCTTAGACGGTCCCAAATATACCTTTCAATTACTTTGTCTCGAGCAAGGTATACATAGCCATCAAGTACAAGTTTTTTGACCAAAACGAAGACGACAACTTCCGTGTGGCACTAGTGACGGACGCGCTTATTTACGCTGGTGTGAGCTACAAACTATGGTCTGATTGCGTATGAAATCTCAGTTACAATCTTTCATGATAATTTCTATTATTTTTATTACCCAACAACAGTACACTGATTATTTGTGGCATTATTACATTTAATTTTGAAACTAGATATACAAATTTTCAATGCATTCACGACAAGGTCATACCAAACATTCATTTTAGAAACATGTTTATATATCTTGCAAATTATGCAATAATTAGTTACGAATTCATTATTTCATAAGCTACTATTCGAAAAAAAGAATTTTGATTCCTGTTTAATTAAAGTACATTTTGGAAGGGAAACCAACGTATTCAGGAAAATGGTTGATGCAAAATTATTTCGGGTATTTCGTCATTCAGAAAAATGTCCATTTGGAAAAACGGATTCGGTAAAATGACTGGGACTAGTAAAAACTTTCATAAGTTGTCAGGAACTAGAATCCAAATAGGTCAACACAAGTATTACAGATTTGAGAGGTTCCTTACGATAAAAAGTTTCTTGTTAACTTATCAAATTGTTAAATCGTTTTAGTTCCCGCAGTACTGCTAACGTGGACAACTTGCCAGTTAAACTTTCATTCGTGTAAAACTGAAGATGGGCTCCAATAGTGGGGCCGAATCGTCTGTCGTAGTTAACAGCATTAGACCACGGCCACGGCAAGCCCTGCAAGGAAACGACTTTAATGAGTACAGAATCTTAACAACAATAGATGCCCTATATAATAGTTCTGATGTAAAAAGGAATTCTAACAAAACTTGGATTAATCAGTAATGTTTTTGTAAATTACAAATTTCACTAAGGTAATTTTATGAAACTATATGAACACTGTATTAAATTCTGCGTAATCAATATTGCCCGTTATTAATTCTGTCGCTGACAACTCAACTGGAATGAAACACAAAATACAAATATTTCAACTTGGACGCGTTTCCATTCAAAGCGCACATTCAGTCCGTGTTTCTCTAAGACACAGGGATTGTGTAACACGATTGATGTCACCGGAAGAGCTGGCGACAATGTATTACTCTCTAGTTTGGACTCAGGTACAATACCGATCCTGACCTACATAAACGCTATAACTGCAGAATTACATTTAATTAAACATAACTTTGAAACGTCACGTGTCTGACGCCTGACCTTGATGTGCAAACTGACTGTTTGTATCTAGACTAGAACCAGCAACACAACTGTAATTGGTTTTCCTTAGAAACGCGGCTGAGCAGAAAGTAAACAAAAGTAGTTGTCTCTTAGATTGTCGCCTAAGTTTCAGACAGTAATTAAATGCACTTTAATTAACTTTAAAAAAAAAAAATTGAATTCAAAACATAAGACATCACGTTATTAAAATTAGAAATGCAAATAAGTAATGCAACGCAGTTGACCTGGTACATTTTGGGAAATTAAGAAATGTTTTATTAAAAAAAAATTTAGTATCATGCCAGAACAGTTATCGACCAGTGACAGTATCAACTAACACACTGCAAAATTACCAGCTGGTCGTTAACGGCATAATAGGCCTACGTTCTACTGATTTCACTAACTGCTACTTTGCTGGTTATGTAATATTACGTCAAAGTTACAGATCAATAAACATGTATCTACACTGACTAGAATCGTCTGTATGGTGGATAGAAACTGAAATATCTGTGTACATACCATATGAATGTTAATTATAAAACTGACAAAAATTTAATTACAAAACCTAATTTTCTAAGGTAAAAGCTATAGGCCTTTAACAATTAGAACATTGAAACAAATATATTTCAATGTTCAGCATTTTCAATTAGTGCTAACAATTATATCTATAACTATGTTCTACATAAACTTAATTAAAAAAAGAAACTTAATATAAATTGTTGTTTTGCCTATAAGAATTTTATTGTGTTTAAATTTTGCATTTTTTATAATGCTGCCTACAAAGTAATTTGAAGAGGAAGGGCTTGTAACAGTAATATATTCATTTTGTTACGACGGTCTCACTGATCGTCGTATGGCACAGTGGAAACAAAATACAGACACCAATGACTAATTACCATCGTTAATTGATCGCAAATAATAATTTGTAACCAACAAAACTGCTCCGTACAATAATTTATTCATGTTAAGTTTGTCCACACCCAATAATAATGTCAAGTAACAGAGTTCCGCACTAAATATAACCCAGTAATCACTGTCCACAATACTTCGACAATAACTCGATCCGCACTAAAGAAATCGCTCACTGTAAAGTGACAGGCAAAGTCAGCTGCTGCGGCTTATTTGGGTAGCGCGCGTGTTCCAAAATAACTTTCCATCCTTACTGCAGCGCGACAGCATAATGCGTATTTAAAAGTGTTCTCCAAAACGCTCTGGAACGTACTAATGTGCGGCCTCGACTGAGGCTACACCTGCTCGACTAGTGGAGAAACGGGTGGAAGGACGCTCTCGGCTGTTCCAGAGGGTTTGTTCGTTACACTATCAATAATGAATAACGTCCCACAAATTGTGGGAGTCGGCAACACATATTTCTTTTTATTACTAGACTTTCTTTTTTAAGTAAGATTTGACCAATTTATTTTAGGTGCGGCTTAGTAACCTGTACAAAAGATGTAATTTTGTACTTTTGCGATTGCAATATTTTATGTGATCATACTGGATTACTATAAAATCTGTACTGGATTAAAATCTGGTTTAATTTTAACCATTAGTTTATGCGACTAAACATCTATATAAAGATATGACAGCCCAAGTTAAAATAGGGAAAAGATATCCAGCAAGATAAGTATTAATAAGGGCTTGAAACAGAGTTGTTGCATAGCTCCGACATTGTTTAAGATCTATCTAAATGAAACCCTAACATCATGGAGGAAAAAAGGCCGTAATATGGGTGTACCACTTGTAAATGACAAGATTTTTACAATACACTTTGCAAGCGATCAGGCTATAATTGCAGAGGACGAAATTAATATAAATTATATGCTTAGGAAACTAACAGAAGAATATGCGAAATGGGGTCTCCAAATAAATACCTCAAAAACTGAGTACTTTATAGTAAGCAGTGAAGGTCAAGACCTAGAAAGGAACAAAAGTAATAAACAATATTAAAGCCTTCAATCATTTGAGTGTAACAATGATATTGGATGGTGACAGCAACCAAAAAATAACAATAAGAATAGGACAAGCTAAGACAGCAACAAGACAATTAAACAGTCTGCTTTGCAGTCCACTAAGACAGCAACAAGACAATTAAACAGTCTGCTTTGCAGTCCACGAATAACAAAAAAACAATAAAATCAGTATTATAAAACTATAGTCAAAATTATAGGCCCATATGGAGCAGAACTGTGGAAAATTAATAAAATAATAAATCCAAAATAAGAGCTTTGAAGGTGGATTACTTGGACGAGGTGCTGTAGGCTAACAAGACTAAATAGCGTGAGAAATGTAGAGATAAGACAAACGATGGGAATCGACCTTAACATTATAGAAACAAGGAAGACCTAAACAAGGAAGAAAAAAGGAAGACCTAAACATTCATGGAAAATGGACGTCGAAGATGCAATGAATGCAAGAGGACTTACAGAATAGCACTGTTTAGACAGGACTGTTTAGGTACTTGGGGTGGAACGTATCTTGTAACTGTGATGGCGATATTCAACTGGAGTTTAGTATTTGTATGAAATAATAACGGTAGTTCTTTAAAAACAAAAAGAAAGACACACGACTAAAGTTTTGTAAAATCTGCTGAAATCCAGTCTTTGTATACAGAAGCGAGACGTGAACAATAATGAAAAAGAAGAACATCAAACACAACGCTAGGAATATCTTAAAAGAATAAAATAGTGCACACGATTTGATAGATGCAATGGCGAGACTACAAGATATGAACTAAATGTATACAGAATCAACGGTAAAACTACTGCACAACATACAAAAAGGTAAAAATATGGATTTATTAGAAATTCTAAAAATTAGAAAAGGAATCAAAAGTAACAAAAATTTAACAAACAAACAAACGGAATTCTGTGTATACCCTTTATTAAAAGTTGTTATTTAGTTTAGTTAATTTTTATATTTTGCCTTCAGATTATACTTGGTTTTTACAGACACTTGAACTTCCCTCACTAGTTCCTCCACCCCACCCCATTATACACACCCCACACACATATCCGGATACACACTCTAAACACATGTTTACCACCCTTACATTCTTTGTTTAGTTGTTCCTTAATATCTTTGAGAATAGCTTAATAAGCTGAAACAGCTCTCAGAGGTAAATAATGAACTATAAAATTTCCAAGCGTGTTTGTATTTTTTTAAACCTTTGTATCGATGAGAAAATTAAAAAAACTATATGAACAAGGAAAGAACATTTGGGAGAATAGAGAAGAACTGAAGTATAAATGATAAAAAAAAGAATCCTTACCTCTTTGTGGCGACCACGTCGCCGTATGGAACAGAAGTTGGGGATTTAAAAGTTGATAGCGAGTAGATCTAAATAAACGTTTACACAGTGTGGATAAAATATTGACCGAAGGATATAATACAAAAATAGATAGGACTAAAGCCAAAGTTATGATTTGTGGAAGAAAAGAAAATTTGAAGTTAACAATGCATTTAGAGGGAAACCCTTCAGGACCTGAGCAAATTTACATACTTGGACAGTAAAATTATAAAGTATGGCCGAAGTGACAGAAATATTAAAAGTTGGATAAATTAGGCTAAGGTTGCTATTAACAAAAAATGGAGTCTACTAATGACACGTAGCACCACCCTTAAAACAAGGAAACATTTCCTAATGAGTTTTATGTGGGGCAGGTATGGTTGCGAGTCGTGGACAATAGGGATGAAGGAAACGTAACAGCTTTGAGATATGGTGTTGTCGCACTGTTAAAAATAAAGTGGCCAGATTAAATTAAAAATGAAGAGGTGTTGAACAGAATAGGAAACGAGAGGTGTTTGTTGAAAGGCATAAATATAAGAAGGTTAGAACTTATTATACATAAACTGCGGTATGAAGGACTAATAAAATTGGTGATGGAAGGAACAATAGAAGCTAAAGGATATAAGTAAAGACCAAGGCTGCAGAATATAAAGCAAATTGTGGATGATGTAAATTGTGAAACTTATGAGGAAACGAGAGGAAAGCACGAGATCGATCACAATGGAAGACTGCTGCAAACCAATCTTAGGATTGAAGTAGAAGAAGCGAGTAGGAGGAAGATTCTACCCACCCACGGAGGTATATATTTGACGGAGAAGCTTGGGTTTTCGCGACTAAGGAGAAGAAGTAACATCAACACAAGACAAAATATGTTAGTAGGAAGAAGCTGAAATAGTGCAGCTGGTATGATTTTGTTTCGTTAACTGAACATCTGATGACCAAAGGAATTTTAAAACGGACGCCGTTGACAACTTAACCTATAGTTTCACTTGGCGCATAGGTAAGCCCAGTGTCTACGCCTAGCTGTAAGAACTAAAATGAAAACATAATACATTTACCGAAATCTGCAATGACCGAAATAACAAATCGTACCATGTTATCCAACGTGGGTTCGCGCGGACTCCATAAATATTTACTACCAAAAACAAAGTCTGCTCGCGTGAAGCGAGCCGTATTCAAGTTAATACGATCTAATAATTGTATTTGAGACTACTCATCATTTTGCTTCGTTGGAAGACTGCCTATAAAACACGTCTCACTTTACAAAGGCATCTTGTGTCTCGACGGGCGTTAAACGTGAAAGGCGTAACAGCTGAGCGACGGAATCCCTAAAGAGAAAATATAGTTACTTTTACAGCAAAAAATATTTCTGCCGCTGTAAAACCTTTATCTAAACGTGAAAGCTTAAAAACGGTATTATATTGTGTTATAAAACATCGTGCTAAAGTCATGAATTATGACACACAGTAGATAAAATGGAATGAAGTTATTTTTTTAAATAATGAAATATGTGGTATAAAGAACCCACCATTTGTGTAAAATGTTTGTATATAGGCCAAAGTATATAGGCCTATTCACATTTATAGACTAATACGTTCATAAATCTATGAAAATTGTAATCTTCATAAGTCTTATGAAATCTTGTAATTTCATAAATCTTGTAAATTATTGTAGCAGAACAATAATATACTCATGTACATACAGAGTAGGCTGTCTTCTGCGAGTAATACGATTATTGCCTTTTAAAGTTTGAGAGCTTGGCGACTAAGACGTTTAGCCCAGCAACGTCTCGATCAGAATGTGTTGCCGGACTGTATGTTAGGTTCTCATCTACGTTACAGATATTCAATGCAAGTGGAAAGTTGTAGAGATTCAGACGCAAAACAATGGCGAAGTGGGTGGGCAACTACAACAATGATCAAGACTGGTAACGCATTGATCGAGGCACCCTTGAATACTGTCTTTGGTGATGGAAGATGCAGCGAATGAAAAGGTAGAGACTAGAGTACAAAACGTGATCTTGAATGTTGTAGACGTTAAGAGAAGGAAAAAGTGCCGCAGGATAGTGAGTAGTGTGTAGAAGAGAATCCTGAGCCAGGAAGTGACGTCACGATCAGCTGGCCGGAAGTGGTGACGTCACGATTAACTTTTTGTGACAGGTATGTGACGTCATCAGCTGACGTCATGAACAGCTGATCAGCTGTTCATGACGTCATGAGCAGCTGATCGTGAGGTCGTTGATCTGGTCAGTTGATCGAGACGTTTCTTCGTGTTTCAGGATTCTCTCCGTCTTGTGCTCTCTGTTGGTGTGTATGTGTATGCTGGTGGTCGGTCGGTGCTGGGCTCGGGCTCGTGCGGAGTTCGGGCTCGGGCTCGGGGCGAAGCGTTTCTTGCGACTGTTGACACAAGACTGAACGGTATAGCTAACGAGCCCCGTTTATTTAGGCGGACAATCCCTTGTTCTACTATTGCGTGTAACTACACAACATCCTGTCAACGTTTAACGAAGCGATGAGATATCTATCAGTTACATTCCTACAGACAGTATGAGCGCGAATCTTTCTCCCACTATTAGAACTGAACATACAATTAGTAGATACAAATGTTGTAACGATACATATAACTCACCTAAAACCCAATGTAAAACAAATGGATTGTAAACTATCCAAACAAAATAAACAACAGAAGAAGAACATGTAACCAGGAACATAGGAAGAATTATGATTAAATGAAGGGAATAAAATAAATAATTAATAAATTATGTATTATAGAAGAAACGAAGACACGACTAGAAACCATACCACGTTGATCAAAATACCCAATAGATCAGACAGTGAGAAGACGACTACAACATCCATAACCAGAAGAAATTTATTAAGGAGGATAAAGGAATCAGTGCGACTAGGGAGAATAAAATCAAATCAGATACAAGAAGAGACTATAATAATTACAAGAATAAAATAAACCATGAGAATATAAAGTATTATTAATGATAAATAAAATAGAAGTAATATAAAACTTGATTTAAAACCCTAAGCTGTGACTTGACACTGACAAAAGACCATTAATAAACTATCTTCAATGACTTAACGGTATAACCAGAACTCAAAAATAAAACTTTGATAATAGAAGATAAGAGGGAGAGTGAATATAAGAATTGTAAATGTATAAATTAGTAATGAATAAAAATGACTACTAGATAATATCCAAAGGACTAGTTGAAATTATAAAGTAGAGATAAAATGACAAAAGACCACTATTAGTCAACAATAAGATTGATTTAGTAACAAAAAAGGAAAGATATAAATATAAAAATAATAAACAGCATTAAGTAAATGTAAAGAGTCTATGCAATAATTAAAAAACTAAATCTGAGATTCAACCATTGTTGAGGATCCAAGATAGGACATAACCTAAACTGGCCAACAAGTTTCCAATAGAATTGTAAAAAAAAAATAATTACTAAATGATCTCAAACTAAAATGTATTGGAGTGTAAACAAACTAGAGACTATAATGAGTATTCCAGTTACAAAAAGTAATAATATAAAGCAATTTGTGTACAGTATAAGTGTAAATTAACATGATCAAGAATACAACATAGTATGGGTAACTTAAACAATACAAATCACACATAAAACAATGATAAAAGAGTAGAGACTCAGTCCACGATGTTAACTGAGACATAAAAATATTCATGAGAGGCAAACCAATGTTCATTGCCATAAAATTAATAATAAGAATCTTTATTACATGTAAACCATAGCTGATACTAGATGCAGGACGTTTTATGTGAGTGCCAACAAAGGTCAAAATACAAGAGCAGAACTAAACACTGCCAAGCATTAACATTCCTATAATAAAACTAATACAAACTAAACCTACCCAAAAATAAAGGTGAATTATCAATTAAGAAAAAAAGTAACACCAAGATATACTGAATAATAGTCAAAGAAAAATGTAAATAAAACAAAATAAGACAATATTAACTAGTACTGATGTAATCAGAAGTGGTAATGATTAATTCAGTATAAATAGGCTACAACAAATATGGGTTACAAACCCATAATATTATACAATAACTCATAAACAATTTCCAAGGCAATAGACCAAGTGTCTAGCCAAAAGTAAATTAATTATTATGAATAATAGTTAAATAATGATGCAAAAAACCATCGTGCAGTGATGATAAGCTATCGCAGAAAACAAAATGAAAAATAACAATGTAATAAATATAAGAATCCTTAATATAAGAAGTGAATAAAGACATAGAAAAATACTAAAGTAGGCCTTAACTAATAGTGACGATTTTAAAGAATTACCGCCTAAAAACTTTAATGAGAAGGGGTAATAGTTGATAACTAAATAAAAATAAGTACTTATCAGATAATGAACATTATAAATAGAATAAGATAGAAAATAAGATATGTAAATAGTTTGTAAGGAAAATTAAGAAATATATTTTGTTAATCCTTATTAAAACTATACAGTGTGGGTAACCGAAATACTCGTGAGAAAAAGACAAAAACGATGACAATAATAAAAAAAGGATCAGTGTACTTATAAGTGAATTATTTAATTTATAAAAAAAGAATTAATTGCAAGCCCGTGGGCGTACAAAGGAAACCAAAGAATCATAGCCTCAAACCCAGGCAACTGACGCCAAAATAAGGGTCTATTTTGCCGAGTGATACCGAGAGTACCCGAGAATTAGAACAATTAGCCAATCAGGGACCGTTATTAATTACTAGGTACAGAATCTCGACACAGGTAAGATCACCAGTTCATCTCAAGCCTCGACGCAGACTCCACGCTGGTCATCGTAACCAAAAAGTACTGAATTGATAGCCGACAGCTGACGAAAGTTTCTAACCTCGAAACGCAAAGTTGAGGTTAGGTCGGATATAGGCATAGTGAAAGTTTTCTTTAACCAGTGATCTTAAGCGGAGTATGTGCGCATAGGCAGTGAGCGAGAATGAATTATTAAAAAATAATTTCATTCAAATAAAAGAAAATTTTGTTAAATTGTGATACTCCGAGAACGACTTTGTACGCAAGTATCAGTGACAATGGCAATATATTTTAAAATAGTTATTTATTAATTAACGAACGCTATCAGCGAATTTACATAATTAATACAATTAAATCAATGATAACCCAACATAGATTGAAAAAAGTATTTTAATCAGTGAACCAAACAGTTGAAGGTGAAATACTCGTATTTAATCATCAACAATTTTTAAATTTTGTAATTAATTCAATAAACTTATCGAAATAATAGACATTAAATAGTCAATGAGTAAATTCAAGAAACCTTTGACATGCAGTAGACTAAGCATTATATTGTGTTAAACTTAAGATTCTAACAAAATGTATAATATTCCTCAACCATAGGAGTGGGTAATTTCCAGTTACCTGTGAACTTTATTTGTATCCAATCTAAGAAGATAGGTGTGATGACGTTCATCAATAGATTACATGTTTAACTGTATTACACGGAGATGTTAGCATAGTTAAGAAAATATTAATTATTTAATGTTAAGTAAGTTAGGTTACAATGAACCCCAGTTAACCTATAAACTTCAATATTAATCACGTGTTCAATGTTTATGTTTTGTTAAAGAATTTAAGAATATTATCACTCTCCAAATACTCATTATAATAGTATTGCATTGTTTTCAATTATGTGTATCTTGCAGTCTAAAAGAACCTGCTTTATTTAATAAATAATGTAACGAAATGTTTAATGTCTCGAACGACAAAAGTTCGATTCAGTCTTCTAATCCTGAGATACAATTATTTGAAAGATTCCATCAACAACATTGAGATTTAAAGAAAGTAAACGAAATTATTGTATATAAATAATCATTAAAAATGAGTTCGAAAAATAAAGCATTAATTCATAACCAATACAAGAGTTTGACCGTTGTTTAACTAGAATAAGGCATTGCAGCTTAGGTGAACGACATTCATGGTTGGTAGCAGTGGTAGCGGCAATCATTATATTTGAATGATTCCAACTGTATTAGTAGCAATACACATCAGTATTACTAGTAATCCACCTTCACAAGTAAGTATCTGTGTAAACCAATACTTATGTTTTCAGTGAGGAGGTACAAGAATCGGTTCATCGTAGCGATGTATGAAGATCACAATCCGAATATGAACTCATCGAACTCGAGCAACAAAATAATCAAGTTATTTTAAAATGAAACAAAATTCAACGGAACCGAATTCATAATAATAATAACCACTTTTTAACCGGACACGTATCCGTCAAGTTATAGATTGACGACCAACGTTTGAGGCATTTAATTAGGTTAAACCTCGACATAGTTAATTATAGATACGATCGTCACAATTCACGTTAGATCACATATGTCGATCCCAACGTGGGGCTTGACACACTTCGTATACGTTCGTTTGATAACAATGTTGACTCTAATGTGTAAGCTATTTTAGTTTCAGCTTTTTAAAACATACAATTCTAAATATATAAAATACTAATCATTAAACAACTATTATTATTATTGTCTAAATCCAGTATATTTATTATTTTTAATTAATATAAAAGTAAAAGCTTTTATGTATTCTTTTAAAACATACAATTTTAAATATATATAATACCAATCATGAAACAAATGTTACTATTAATTGTCTAAATTCAGTATATTTATTATCTTTAAGTAATAGGATATTATTATTACAATATATCAGTTGACTTTTTATACAATACCAATCATGAAACAATTGTTACTATTATTGGCCTAAATTCACAATATTTATTATTACTACATACATACTACATACCTACTTACATACTACAACTATATACTACATACTAAAAAATGTAAAAAATAATAATCGTACGTAATTATTTAAGTATAATTGATTTGAATAAACATTTTCCTAGCAAAGAATGTAATAAGCAGAAACCACAAAAAAGAACTCTTCGAAGGTACACGTGAGGTGATTTAGTCGATTTCTACAGGCGAAAGATCACACACACGCACGCGCGCGCGCACACACACACACACATGTTTAGAAGCGAAAATTAAATTATTTATATATCTATGGAAAAACAGTTAAAGGAATTTTTAATTCTGCGTCCACAAAAAGGGCACCTTACAAGTCTTTGGACGCATTCTGAACAAACTAAATGGCCGCATGGGTATAAAAATGTATGCTCGTTGCGTTGAGTATATGCGGTTGCACAATAAACGTAATCTTTAATTTGTGTCTTACTTTAAATCATATATAAAAAATACATATAAATTTGTCTGTCTTACTTTAAATCATTGATAAAAAAGGAATATAAAATTGTCTTAAATAAAATAAAAATAACAACAACGAGTTTTATGGGTTCTAGAATAGCTATACATACGTTACGTGTGCGGGGGAAGCGGCGTGAGGGAGCCAGGCAATTAAAATTCCGCAGATGTTGGGTGATGTTGAGGGTGTGGTACGCGGAGTAAGCCAAATAGACTGAATGAAAGGGAGCGCGTTTATAACTCTACAATGTACTGGTTGAGTGTTATTGTTTTTGTTTTATGTCTCCTGTATATGTTGTGTTGACTATGTATTATAACGGCTCAATATTTTAATTAATAAATACTATAGATTATCTTATTTCCTGCGTTACACAGGGAGTCTTGGCGGTATGTGGTGTATATGTAATTGGTTCTGTATAGAGGGGGAGTTTACTAATAATGAGGTTCGTAAGTAGCGTAATCGAGTTGTGTTGTGTAGTTTAGACGCCGCAGTGGCGGGTTATAGTTACTAAGGGGAGGTTGCGGGTGCGAGAGGTATATTATTTAGTTGGTTAGAATGTTTTGACTACTATTAAATGAATCTTATTTAATAGTAATGTAAGTGTATTTAATTTGTGTGTGGGTACCACAGTGACCGACAGTCCAAGCAGAGACAACGAACGATGTAGTGAGAGTGTGTAGAGGAACTCAGTTAATGTAGTTTCTATGATAGGCGGTGGAAAGCGCAAATTAGACCCGTTAGAAGAGACCACAGTCACACACACACTAGCACGCAGGCCGGCAGAGCTCTGGTAGCAGGACCAAGGGCCACTCAGTCCGGCAAACGAGAGATGGACGACTCCCTTTCACTTCGTTCTTGGAAAACGTATTTTATGAGATAATATAAATAGCTGGTAGTCGTCACCTTACACCGAACACACGCGGGCTGTTATCAAATGAATATTTCTATTCAGATCAAAACACACAATCACTGGACACTAACACTTTTCACAGTAGAGCTCTGATGATGATTTCTACGACGAAAAGTACCACTATACGGCACGCCTTATCAGTTTGGCTCTCACCGTACGTGGGTAACCCTAGCATAGAAATCATCCCCCACCAAATCGTTCCTAGCCCACGGAGCAACCTTGCCATTATCTGCTGAAAAATTAATTTCTGTAACCTGTGTTAATTAGTGTTTCACCTTCTTCGTTATCACGCCACGTGTAACTTTGAAAAGTGTTGCTATTACCGACTATACTTTGAAAAGCGCCCGCGGAGAAATCTGTAATAATATTGTAGAGGTGACGTAGATGTATCCAGAAACATTCTCGCATACTGTACTGGAATAACAGGTTGAACACCGGGCAGGTCGTAGGATTTTTGTGCTCGTTGCGTTGAGTATATGCGGTTGCACAATAAACATAATCTTTAATTTGTGTCTTACTTTAAATCATATATAAAAAATAAATATAAAATTGTCTGTCTTACTTTAAATCTTATAAAAAAGAAATATAAAATTGTCTAAAATAAAATAAAAGTAACGACAGCGAGTTGTATGTGTTCTAGAATAGCTATACATACGTTAAGTAAGACTTACCTGTTATTCCTAAATTTTCCGAAGAAGTGATAAAAAAAAATACAATAATTGAAATCCCAGAAGCCGAGAATGTAGGGTAACGACACACGCGCTAACAAGTGAAGTAGGAAAGTAAGGCATTGTGTAATAAAATGTAATGAAAACACAATATATAAAAATACACAGTCCAAGCACGATTGTACTCTCTGAAGGAATCAAACGTTCTGAAAGCAAACAGGGCTGTGCTGTATAATGTCAGTTTTATCACTACCACACCGCAATCATTTCAAACCTTCAGACACTTGTTGAGGTCCGAGAAGCAAATGGCTATCACGAGGGAACAAGGCGGAATAATCTAACTCTGTGAACCAGTATGATGCAAGCAACTCCCGCTGAGCGCGCGTGAATTATGGAGATTACATCGCGACACCCCACTCCACGCACGCGCGCACTCTACAATGCAGTCGACTCCCCGGCGAGCGCGCATGTGTATAGAATGTAAAATTCGTATGTGTTAGAAAATGTTTATGGGATAATCAATCGTTCCGCTGCACTTAACGGTAGTGTAAAGACAATAATAATATATTGAATGTCAAGTTTTACCAAACACTTTCATCAACACACCACCAACGTTGTAATGTTTGTACATGTGGTGAAACACGTTATGCTAATGTTATGAAATGTAAATATATACATTTACATGTAAATATATACGGTGACACAGTAACAGCTGCGCGCGCAACGACGCTAGCGCTATATACTGGGTAGAGTTTTCGGCAACGCTTCAGTTACCTGGTCTACACGCTGCTGAACACAGGTACGTCATTTCTTATTAACTGTATGTTTTTTTTACAAAGTGTTTGTAGACGTTGATGAAAACTAGTGCTTGTTTAATCTAAAAAAGCGTGTTTTATTCTAATTAATTTCGTGTAAGTCATAGTATAGAATCATTTCAGTATATACAACACGTAACGTCGCTCTTAACGGTAGTGTAAAGACAATAAAATATAATGACTCTGAAGACGGATTGGACACTGTATCCGTGTTGTTGGAGAGAATGGCGGAGGTCATACCCGAAGACGTCCGCGAGGAATCATGCGATATGGAGGAAAGTTACAAGTGGTACTTGGCCGTACGCGTCTTGTTCAAAAAATTAGTAACCGATCACGAACTGGAGCAGACGGGAGTGTTTCGTTCGCGTACACAACTCGTTTTACCCGCGGCGGACGCGAAAGGCGTGAACGAACAGTACAGGGAGTGCGTTGAAAAAGTGCTGGAATCGGTATTGAAGTATACTCGCGAAGATAGCGGATGGGTCGAAAACGTAGCCCTATCTTCAAAGAAAAGAAGAACTTGATCGAGAGCGTAGCGACATTGGACGAAGCACAACACACGCTAATGCGGTATTACAACGGGTTAGGTGTAGTGCGCGATGGGGCGAAAGGAAGTCACTTTAGCGCATGTATCGATGTTCCTGCGCATGCGCAAGTAAAACGTGTTACTCTTATTCGTTCTGTCGAGATGGTATACCGTCCGAGACACGGGATGATTCAAGACAGTGACACAATGGAAGGCGAAGGTAACACACCTCGACGCAAGACGAGAGTAAAGTTTAGCGATAACCTGACGTTCTATCCTGTACCGTACTAATGTGAATTAAGTTTCAGCGAACTCGTAAGAAGACACAAGTATGCAACGGACGATGAAGAAGAAGAAGAAAAACAACAACAACAAAAATGTGGATACGGTTCGCAAGACGATTGCGACGGAGCTGCACAGACCGGTGAGAAGGAATTTCTCGAGACGTGCGGTAGATCTGAAAAGACTGTACCTCTACCAAGCCGATTTGGTGGAGATGATACCGCACGCTAAGCTGAACAAAGGCTACAAGTATCTTATGACTATTATAAACGCGTTCAGCAAGTTCGCGTACGCCGTTCCGTTGAAAACTAAGACGGGAGCGGAAGTCGCGCACACTCGAACCATACTCACAGCCAACAGAATCAAATATCTGCAAACGGACAACGGCAAAGAATACTACAACAGCGCTGTACAGTCATTGATGGAAAAGTACAAGGTAAAGCATTACTTAACGCACAGTGAGAAAAAAGCGTCGATAGTAGAACGTTTCAACAGAACGTTGAAGACGCGCATGTATCGCGGTTTCAGTGAAAAAGGACATTACCGTTGGTTGGACTTGTTGGCCGGAGTGGTGAAATCGTACAACGACAGCGTGCACAGAACGATCGCTATGAGACCCAGCCGGGTGAACGAAAGCAACGAGCGGGTAGTGTTCGTACGTATAAAGAAGAACACACGGTCACGCGTTACGCGCAAAAAGAAACTAAAATTCACGGTGGGCGACCGTGTTCGTGTGAGTAAACACAAAATCACGTTCGCAAAAGAATACACGCCCAACTGGACCAACGAAATTTTCACAGTGCACACGGTGAAACCCACCGTTCCCGTCACTTACCACCTTAAGGATCACGCTGGCGAAGTGGTGAAAGGAGGCTTTTACGAGCACGAAATCAGCAAGTCGAGCGTCGGCGACGTTTACTTGGTGGAGAAAGTGTTGCAGCTCAAAGGTGCAGGGTGCGCGTGCGTTGGTTCGGATTCGACGGTAAACACGAATCGTGGATACATAAGAAATATCTTATATAAACACGGAATCAACGCGTAGCGTGGCACCATTACACGACAGTACGTTACAATGACAACATCGTCATGCTGGCGAACACTATGAAAGACTTCGTCTCACATCCGGCGTACAAGAAGTACATCTTTAATACGACGAACGAAGACGTCAAACGCATGCGTAAAATCGTTTCCCTTCACGAATATTGGCGACGGGTTACGAAACGGGTGACAAGTTCCAAACTCAGTGTAAGAGTACCCAGTAGCAAGAGCGGCGGGTTAGATCACTACAAAGAGTGCACGTGGTCGGATCCCGACTGTCAGGTGGGACCGGACTCTTGCGTGTGCAGTGCCGTGTCCGGCGACTGTTACGACATAATACAACTCCTCAATAGACTGTGGTTGGAAGAAAAAGAAAATAAAGATAGTACAACAAGCCCGAAAATTAAAAATAAAAAATATGGACTTTTCGGAAGGTTACACGAATGGTGGTGGGAGGGAAGAGCAAGGAGTAGGCACGGACTTCTTCTGATCGATTCTATACGTTCTATCATCTGCGGACCGTCCGCGTGCAGCAAGACGAACGAGATGTTCAACCTGTTGTTCGACGTGAACGGGATACGTTTTGCAAACCTGTACGTGTTTTCAAAATCACTGTTTCAACCCAAATACCGGATGTTGGAAACTCTGATGAGGCAGCTTTCCGACGACGACGACGAACTGAGTTATCACGCGTACAGTGAAAACGAAGAGGTACCGCCTCCCGACAAAGTCGACACCGCTTCCGTTATGGTGTTCGAAGACGTGTCTTGCGAACAACAACACAACATACGCAAGTACTTCTCTATGGGACGACACAGCGGTGTCGACACGTTCTACTTGTGCCAGACGTACAGTCAAATATCAAAACAGTTGATTCGTGACAACGCCAACCTCATAGCCTTGTTCAGACAGGATGATCTCAACTTGAAGCACACGTACAACGATCACGTCAACACGGACATGAAGTACGTAATTTTTAAGAACTTGTGCGCTGATACGTAGAAAGACCGCCACGGTTTTTCGTCGTGAACAAAGACTCGTCCATCTATAACGGTCGGTACAGAATCGGTTTCGATCGTTTCATAGTAGTAGTACCGAACGAATAAACAAACGAATGTAGACTGTTTGTGTAAACGGGCGTTGATCGCTTCCGTAAATGGTTTTATGTATACGACTAAGATTGTACTTAAATACACGTTTTCCGAAGTCAATTCGTCAGGTGATCTACTTTTGTACGTGAAGATAAACGAAAAAGATAAACAAGTCATTCGCAATATCGAAACGATCAGCAATAACCTACGAAAGAAATACCGTGCGTTAAAATACGGGATCCAAGAAGAGGAAGAAAAGCTAACGAAAAGTTAAAAACCGATATCAGAACCACTGAAAACCATTTCGCAAGCGTTGGTTGCAAAATGTAAAACGACTGAAAAGCCGATGGCGATGTTAACGGATAGTAAGAAGAAGAAGAAACAAGAGGAGGAGGAGAAGGAGGAGGAAGTGATAGATAAACAGCTAGTAGACTTTAAGCATGACGGTTCACCGCGTTTCCTAGACACATCCGTAGTTGCCGAGACGACGACGTTGATGACGATGACGACGACTCTAGTTTAACAGTCGAATGACTGTTGAACACAGCCGAAGGAAGACGTGAAGCATGTAAATATTTTCAGAGTAAATACGAATCTAATTCACTAGCGTACAAATACATGAGTATGATCGTATCGGCTGATCGTGGTCAAAATATGGATTATACGTACGGTGTAAGACACGAAGGCGGTAAATGGATGATAGGCGATTCACTGGTGGAAATCGATGGTAAGGATAATTTTATTATCAATGTTTTACAATACAAAGGCACGCTGGGCTTTTCGAACTGGTGTTCATGAAACGTCCGGATAACGGTGTTTACAACAAGGACGATCTTGCGACTTACAAGAGTATACTGGAAGCGACTAACGCACACAAACAACATTATTTACCGACAACGCAAAGAAACACGAACAGAGGGCCAAAGTATACGAAGATAATTAGTCCGTTGTTTCGAACGAAACATACGGGACGCGGACACGTGAACAACAACCAAAACGGAGACGATATTTACATGGGCGTAAGGAGAAGAAATGATAAAATCGATTACGTGCACTGGGACGACCCGAACAAACTGGTGGACAGACTTCAATTTTTGATTGGATCCGAACGCGGCGGAAACAGCGGTCACACGAACGAAATCCTCTCAATTGTGGAAGAACTCCGTGAAGCCGATTTCGTTGTCAGGGCCGGCCTTAAGGACGGGCCAACCGGGCCATGGCCCGGCGCAGATTTTTAGAGGGCGCCAAAATAATGGATAAAAATCATTTTTTTCTTTTATGATTGTTAATAAACGAAGTTATTCTCTCAAGCAAGTTAAACAGTTCACTGTATTATCAATGAATGCCACTGTGTAGTACATAATAAGAAAATCAATATAAATCTTCACAAAGCGGTAATATTTGACGTATTTTGACATTCACGCTCAGCCACATAACGGCGACAAGATACCGCCGATCTTGTCCATGATCATTACTTAGGTAAAACAACCCAAAATGATTTGATTAATTTGGTTGGATCTGAAATAGAAAATGATATCATTAAAACAGCAAAGCAAGCCAAGTACTTTTCACTAATGTTAGACTGTACGCCCGATATCAGCCACCAAAAACAATTGTCATTTACAATTCGTTTTTTGAATGTCCTGAAACAGATGTTCAAGTAGAAGAGCGTTTCTTGTCATTTTTTCCTATTGATGACACTACTAGAGAAGGTTTAACAACGGCCCTCTTGAAAGAAATTGAAGAGACCTGTGGGCTAGACATGAAAAATTTTAAGGTACAAGGTTACGATAATTAAGGCAACATGACTCGAAAATATAAAGTAGTGCAGTCAAGAATTTTGTCAATGATTGCTAAAGCTTTTTTCAATCCTTGTGGATGTCATTCACTTAACCTAGTAATTGGAGATGCTGTTGCTTTTTCAGTAAATAATATTTCTGTTTTGAAGATTTACAACGTCTGTACGTCCTATTATCATCATCTACTAATAGATGGAAAATACTCAAGGAAAGTCAGTTGGCTCTTACTATCAAAGAAGTCTGTGAAACTAAATGGGAGTGTAGAATTAACAGCGTACAGGCAGTCAGGTATCAAATGGTTGAAGTTTGTGAAGCACTACAGGCAATCCAAGAAGAACTCATTGATCCAAAAGTGACATCTGAAGCCAAATCATTGGAAAACAATTTAACATCTTTTGACTTCATTATATCCCTTGTTGGTTGGCATGATATGTTGTTTCAAGTAAACTTGGTTACCAATACCATGCTAAATGCCAACAGTGACTTATCAACAGTTACACATTTGCAAACTGCCAAAGATTTTTAAAAGAATATCGTGAAACTGGATACGCAGGTGCTGTAGCAACAGCTAAAGACATAGCCGAAGACTTGAAAATTGAAGCTGTTTACAAGAAGCAGCCTGAGAGAAAGAAAAAACGGCAATTTGATTATGAGTCCCCCAACAAATCCAGAGCAGTTGTTTAAAACAGTTGTCTTTCA
Source organism: Magicicada septendecula (assembly GCA_034769895.1). Classification (NCBI taxonomy): domain Eukaryota; kingdom Metazoa; phylum Arthropoda; class Insecta; order Hemiptera; family Cicadidae; genus Magicicada; species Magicicada septendecula. The sequence continues at coordinate 447,301,545 of CM068370.1, read as the reverse complement.
CCCGCTTATAGATTAGGCTCTGACATACATCGAATAGCGCTTTACACAACTTGATACTCATAATCAGCATTGGGGTTTTTCGTACAACGTGCAAACTTTTCCAGAATCAGAAATCTTGAAACAAAAATGTTTGAATCTTCAAAACGTTTTTCAATATGAAGATAAATTAGGAGAAAGTGATATCGATGGATGGGTGGCACCGACGACTAACGAGATAACATCGAAGGGGAGCAACGGTGAATTCAACTTTTGCGTACCGCTGAGGATGCTAATGGGATTCGCCGAAGAATTTACGCGGATCATTTTAAACATGGAACAAGAACTGATACTGTTACACACGTCCACCGATTTGAACGCTATGGTGACGACGAGCAGCGCGACTACGGCTACAGACGGTAACGCCGATCTCGAACTGACTAAAATCTCGTGGATGGTTCCGTACGTGCACGTGAACAACGATACGCGGTTGGAGCTGTTAGACCTCATGAGGAAGGACCCACCGCTGTCCATACAGTTTCGCAGTTGGGAATTCCACGAATACCCGCCTTTACCGACGACCAGCAGGCAGACGTGGACGATCAAGACATCGTCGCAACTGGAGAAGCCGCGCTTTGTGATATTGATCTTCCAGACCGAAAGAAAGAACAATGTGAAAAAACACGCTGACGAATGACGAATTCTATCACTGCAAGGTGACCAACGCGAGACTTTTTCTGAACGACAAGTACTACCCGTACGATAACGTGAACTTGGATATCGCTAATGGACGCTACGCACTGCTGTACGACATGCATTATCGTTTTCAAAAATCGTACTACCATAGGACTCAATCCAACATACTTCAATCGCCGGACGAGTTTAGAGATAAAACACCGCTATTCGTCTTCGATTGTAGCAGACAGGACGAGTCGCTCAAGTCTTCACCGGTCGACGTTCGATTAGAATTCGAGTCCTTCGAAAATTTCCTTGCAGAAACCACGGCCTTCTGCATGATACTTTACGATTCGCTCAACGTATACACTCCGCTGTCCAACACTGTACACAGACGCACTTAACTCCCCCCCACTACCACAGGGATTGTTGCCTCCTCCCCCATCAACAGGAAATTGTGGTTTACTAACGAAAGTCGTCGATATGTATATACATATTACCGAGTTTTCCATCATCATCAGTCAGTTGGAAGACTGCAGTTGACTAGGAAGGTTGTTACTGTGAACGTTGTGACTGTTTTTTATTATTATTACCAAACAACATGGCTTCGGCAATCGTTGAATTCGACCAGCAGCAGCAATCGCAACCGATACACCGCGACGTGTACTTAGGTCTAACGTACCCGTTGTCGCACAGACGATACGTAACAGCCGGTGTGTTCGAAGAACGCGAACACGATGTGTGCGTTTCGTTTACGAACGGTGCTCGTCCGCAAAGCGTGCTATTCGATTTCACCGATTGGAACTTGTTAATTTTCTTAGAGGAACGAAATACCGACGGCCTTCGATACCGTTCGTCCGACGTTAAGTTAGTTTTGTTTCAGGCCAAGGACAAAGGAGACGAAGACGGCAGAATTAAAAGTGTTTACGTGAAACGCGGATGTGTACATTTGAAAAAAAAAAAACAGTTCGATCGTAATGAATGAAAGCGTGTGGTCGTGTTTTGTTCGGTTAATACCTATAGTTAAAAAGTACACAGGTCTTTTGTTTTACGAATAATAGAATATTAAACTGTACATCGATAGCGTCGTATCGAGTGCGGGAGGACAATACGTGTGCCCACCGAACGTGTTTTGCGATATCGTGATGTACGACCGTTTGTGCGACGAACTCGTTATGTACGGGAAAGCGGAACCGGTGATACTGGATAATACCATAGCTGAGCTGATGCGAAACCTTGAAAAGGATGAAGCCCAAACAAAAATGGCGGAGTGAATATAAATCATCTCGTACGCGTTAACGTAGTAACACTTCTCGTCACGTCGCCACGAGGAGAAAAGGAGGAGGACGCTCGAACCGCTGTGGTCGAGTTTCAAGCGTTCCGCGGTGTGCAGAACGATTACGTTGTCAAGGAGTTCGCCTCGGTAGACCTGTCTACACGATGCTTTACGGTGGCGTTTTACACGCCTCCTTACGAACTATCGCGTCTCACCGAGAGGACGATAAGAACCAACGAATGGTTGGAACGGCGTTATCACCGGTTGAGATGGGACGACGGTTATATTCCGTACACCTACGGGTCGCGTATGATAGCACAAATCTGTGCGAATTTCACCGCGATCTACACTAAAGGGTCGGAGACAGCCGCTTTTCTACGCGCGTAACACCTCAACGTTATTGACCTCAACGAAATGAACGCGCCGACGGCGAGCGACCGGTTAACGAGCTCGTTACAGTGCCCTATCGTGCAACATCGGGACGGCGACTGCGGAACGTTTACCAGGTGCGTTTTTCTACAGCGAGTGGATGGTAAACGCGAGAAAACAACGAAACAACGTGCTTTACGGTGTGCTGTGTGCACGAACGTTATATATAACAATATATTTTAATCTGTGTTTGTGTGTGACGTTTCACTACACAATGCAATGTTGCCTATTATAAGTATGTGTATAGTAGTTAAGTATATATGTTTGTGTATCGTACAGGATATCGAGGTGCGTTGTCTGAGTTTGTTCACGTTATGAGAGAGAGAGAGATGATTGATTGTAACCGGCTACGTCACTGTCGTGGTAGAGATACTCATAAACGTGGTCGAGTTATCTGAGACGAGTCACTGGCACGGTGGAAATACCTGTAAACTCGCCTCGGTTTAACAGAATCTTTGTGTGTGTGTTTGTGTGTGTGTGTGTGTGTGTGTGTGTGTGTGTGTGTGTGTGGTAGTTAAAAAGTCGCTTCTCGATATTCCAACCGTATACCGAACTATTAGTTTAAGTGAAAAAAAAATTAAAAAACATTTTTAAACAAAAAATTATAATAATAATAGCTTTAGTCGACATTGTGTAGTGTACGTTTGATTTAATACCTAACACTGTACACGTTAACAGTTCTGAGTTCTTAGCGTGTTAGGTGTTACGTAGCGCTGGAGTAGCCCTGTTTCATTTGATCGTGAAACGGAGAAACCACGTAAATAAAACGAAGCGCATCTCGTCTCACCTCCTGGGTAGCTTGGAAAAGACGACGACATATTATTGTTTTAATTATACGTAATTGACACAACGATATGTATGCATCTATTTATAAAATTCACTACAATAATTTATGTCAGTGTATTTCACAATACTCGACCGGCTACAGGAAATTCTTGTTACAACTGTTGCATCATATCACCGTGAAACAGTATGGTGCAATTCAATTGTTAGAACTGTTGCATCATATCGCTGTGAAACATTATGGTGCAATTCGTGTTGACAGGATGTTGTGTAGTTACACGCAATAGTAGAACAGGGGATTGTCCGCCTATATAAACGGGGCTCGTTCGCTATACCGTTCAGTCTTGTGTCAACAGTCGCAAGCAACGCTTCGCAATCAGCAGACTTACTACGCAAGCTATGGATTCGTTTATACAAAGTTTGGAAGCGTCACCGTATACGAATACGTAAGATGTCACGACTTACAAACGGGTATGAAGTATCCGATTCGCTCGTTGCAGAACGAGACAACCCGAAACGGACCTTCTCTGGCGACCGTTATATCGAAGGGAAAGGGCATCATGGGATTACTAAAAGTCTACCTGCCGAAGAGATACTCGAAAATGTTTACAGATGAGGAACTGCAAGGCATACAACCGCCCCGGTTTACCTACAGTACAAAGGACAAAAAGATCGTGTACCAGACATTACTATTTCAAAATTGTAAATATTGTATGTCTGTATTTTTGTAACACTTTTTTTATGTGTCTTCGATAATATACGTATTAAAAAACATTATGAGCGTTATTTTTTCCACCCCACTTGTTCCTTTACCCCTTCCAACACTACCACCATTTCTACCAGTGACACAGTGTAGTCAGTGCCCAGTCTTTCGACAGCAGTCGACATGTGTGTGTGTGTGTGTGTGTGTGTGTGTGTGTGTGTGTGTGTTATTTTGATACATGTGTGCCAGTGCAACGTCTCACGATGACATTCGTAGACAGGTTTTGAAACGATTGTGTTGACGATTACAGATAGTGCGGTGAACGGATGGTGCAATTCACTTCTTAGAACTGGTGCATCATAGACCCCCCCGTGAAACATTACGGTGCAATTCTATTAGTGCTTAAGAGTATTTAGGTACTATGTTATGACACAATACACGTTTTATAATCTCAAATTACAGTTTATTGATTAATAATTTTTCTTATTTCTTTGATAATAAATAAATGGTGCTAACAGGTTGTCCCCCTCCTTGTTCCTTTCCCCTTCCACCACTACCACCATTTATACGAGTGACACAGTGTTGACGGGGGTCAGTATTTCGTTCACAGTTGCCGGTACAAAACCTCTCGATGACTTTCGTGGACCTTGTTACATAAAATATTGTTTGTATTAAATTATGAAGATATATTTTGGTATAAACTAACTTTTAACGGAGAACATTTTGTGTCCGAATGCCCGCGTGTACAGACACAGAAAGTCACACGTTCAAGTAGTGAGGGGTATCGAGCCAGGAAGTGCGACGTCACGATCTACTCTGACCAGAACTTGACATCACGCTCAGCTGACATTACTGACGTCATCATCAACCGATCAGCTGATCGTGACGTCAGACTTACCTGTGACGTCACTACTTCCGGTCATCAGCTAATCGTGTCGTCACACTTCCTGTTTCGATACCCCCTAACACACTAGTATAGTGGGTGCTGGAGGGCCGCATCAAACAAGTCAGGCGACTAATGTTAGGAGAGAGAGAGAGAGAGAGAGAGAGAGAGAGAGAGAGAGAGAGAGAGAGAGAGAAGAAAGTCTTTTTGCAAGAGAAGGCTTAGGACCAAAGTCCTATCTACAACCCTTGGCGCAATGACCATGGAGTCAAAATCACTATTTAACGCTGATTAGGTGCGCCCGAATGTTATGGTCGGTACCCCTTGAAATATGAAAAGTGCAAAAGTGCAGCTCTACTCCTCCGTGTATCAAAAGAGAGAGAGAGAGAGAGAGAGAGAGAGAGAGAGAGAGAGAGAGAGAGAGAGAAGAAAGTCTTTTTACAAGAGAAGGCTTAGGACCAAAGTCCTATCTACAACCCTTGGCGCAATGACCATGGAGTCAAAATCACTATTTAACGCCGATTAGGCGCGCCCGAATGTTATGGTCGGTACCCCTTGAAATATGAAAAGTGCAAAAGTGCAGCTCTAATTCTCCGTGTATCAAAAGAGAGAGAGAGAGAGAGAGAGAGAGAGAGAGAGAGAGAGAGAGAGAGAGAGAGAGAGAGAGAGAGAGAGATTAGGCGAGTATGAACCAGATATGGTCTAATGAAGTTGTAGCCTATTTTTACATTGGGCCTACGTATAACATTGATCAGTGTTAACGTTATAAGTAACAATGAGGTTTAGCTAATGTGACAAAACATCTTGCCCTTCTTTATGAACACTGTTGCACTGTTACATCAATCGCTTTTACTTTCAGACACTTTGTTGGGGGGAGGGGTAAACCAATATTCAGTTAATTGTGTGGGCAGAAGGAACGAAGATATTTCTTACTTTGCAATCATTAGGTTTAATTTTCAGAACTTCTAAGCGAACAATATATCGAAAAGCAAAAGCTTCCAGCTTAAAGTGTGTACCTCGGGTTATGAATTGACATCACTCCATCGACACGCGTTCTACGAATCTTTTACACCGGTCGAATTCCTGTCTCACCAAAGTGCTCCCTCAGGTATACAGATTGTAAAACTTATGACTGACTTATCTTGCTTCATGTATGAATGTTGTTTTTAATACAAATAAAAACGTAAATATTTAATTTATGTAGCATATTTATTTTTAGAAGAATGCTAGAGAAAGGAAAAATAACAATCAGGTCACTCGTATAAACAATAATTTAAATCTAAAAACCTGTTAGAAAGAACTACAACAACAAGCAAATTAAAAATACTGTCACCTTACATATATATTTAAAAAAACCACAAAAATTATATTATCCATCTGGAAACATGAGCCCATGATTAAGAGCTAAAAAAAATGTACATACTCAATCGATAAAGAATAGAGTGAAAGATGCAATTAAGATTATTTGCTGAGCGTTGCACAAAAATTGTTGAGGATAAAATGTATAAGATTAAACTTTTATTTAGTATTTACTACTATTTTACAAACAAGATGTATTATTTCCTCTCTTGGAACATTTTTCGGGAATTAGATATTTTTGTCATCTTCAGCAATCTTAGTTTTTGTTATTATACTGGTAATTGTTTTGTTTTAAAATAGAAAATATCTTATTTGTTTTACGTCCCATACTATTTTTGTATTCAATTGGAATGTATGGTTAATTATTAAATGATTTTTTTTTTTTAATATTTAAAGTTATTTTAGGAATTTTTGTTTTAGCGCTGGAGTCTATTCTTTTTAAGCACTGCTTTTTGCTCATTATTTTATCTTAGGTTCTAACATTTTTATTTTATCATACATTTGATTGTCATTACGAACAACGATTATTTTATATACAGAAATTATTCAGATTTAGAAATCATTTCCACTTAATATAGGAAATATTAATTTTTTTTATTTTGAATGGGTAATGCCGTATAACGTTTTCTTATATTAGCAAATGATCCACTGTAACCTATATTTTTACCGACATTGATTCTTATATACTACAGCCAGACTTCTTTATATGTCAAAATCAGGAGAGGTACTGCAATACAGTAGAATATTCCTTTCTTTCAGTATTGTCTTCGCCGTGTTTTTATCCAGTTTAAGTCACTGTACCTGTTCCCCCTCACCAAAGTTTCATGGACGTCTCACATTACGGCGTCCTTTAGGATTATAATGACGCAACATTTTAGATATGTGTTCAGATCCGTTTTGGTGAGATGTTATCCCCAGGGTTCGGCCTATTTCTGTGCAATTTCTCTCCTAGTGACTCCAAATTCAACTTTTACCGTACGGTTGTGGTCTTATTCTTTTCCTTTACGTCTAAAATTCAATTCATTTGAGGAAAGTCATCTCCGACTCACGATGTCTTTGTCCTTTCTATTTTTAGATGTCCGCTTTCACGTAAAACAGATGCTATAGAATGGCAGCCGGTGGCTTCGCAAGTGATTAAGATTTTCTAATGCTACAACTGCGATATGGAGGTACTACATCTTTCTTGTAGATGATTTGGTTTTGATTGCACCAACTGAAGACGACAACCAAAAACAGATGTTTTATTTACATAAAATATTAACAGAAGATGACAGGAGACTTTATAGTAATTAGTATTAGTAATTAAAAGAGTTTCTTAATAATTTTATTTGAACCAAAACACCAGGCCAAAATTTATTTATATTCTAAACTAACACAAGTATATGAAATTCAAAAATAAATCTTCTTCTTCTTCTTCTTCTTCTTCTTCTTCTTCTTCTTCTTCTTCTTCTTCTTCTTCTTCTTCTTCTTCTTCTTCTTCTTCTACTTCTTCATCTTCTTCTTCTTCTTCTTCTTCTTCTTCTTCTTCTTCTTCTACTTTTTAAGGATTAGGTTATACAAACCTGTTCCGGCACCCATGTCATCCTCCGGCAACCAACGTCTCTTCTACCAGTGGTTGTATAGTTTAATGCCGCTTTCGGCAATCGATCCTCTGTCATCCTTTGCAGATGATCCCATCCGTTGTCTTCTGTAAGTTGAAATAAATTCATTTATGTCGTTTCAGAATGTTTGCTCTGATACCCTCATTTCTTATAATATCAAAAATAAATACACAAATTAAAACTGTGTAGACGCAAAAGACCGTAATTTTCACTTTGAATTCCTGTTAATTTTGACAGACGCGTAAAGTAACGTAAACAAACAAACAAGGCTTAGGACTGTAAATGTACTACGCATATAATTTCCATGTGAATGTTGCAGTCTAAACGCTAAAACAAGAACTAAACGGCACGAAACCTCCTGCTGACTTTCAGTGGCGTATGATTAAGATACAAAGCGTTTAAAATATTTAAAAGTGTAGCCTAATACTACTCCAAATGTCAAAATATAAAGACCACCCAACACGTAATATTGCACTGTTGGTTTTCAGTGGTAGTCTACACTGTGTAATGTCCAGCATAGTTTTTCGAAATTATTGAAGCCACGTACCTCTGTTTGTTATCTGTTGTCCTATGACTATAAAATTTATAAGAATTCAACATGATATGCTGACTTTGGTTAAATCGTCATCATCATTATCTCAAGGAGTAAAACAAGAATGGTGTGTTCCGGTCTCAAACAGTCAAAGAGTCTAGAGCTGGCCACTCCAGCGCTTCCTCGGATGTCCAACACCTCTCCGTTCCTTCGGCTTATAGTTCCATAGTTGTTTGGGGATCCATTCGGCAAAAATGTTTCCACCAATTCAGACGATACTGGGCAATCCTGTCGAGTGTATTCATAATATTCAGTTCCTGCCGTATATTTGTGTTTCTTTTATGATCATGGAGAGTATACCCTGCCACGTGCCTGAGAAATCTTATTTGAGCAGCTTGGATACGCCTTTCGTTAAAATCCAATTCTCAGACCCATAAACAAGTGTAGGAAGAGCCATCATCATCTTGTAGAATTTTACAAGTTGATATATTACAATTACTAAATTGTCTCAAATAAGTACCCTACTAGCCGGACGGATTTTTGTTAAAATTCTCTTCAATTTGATATCAAACATGAATTTCTGCGATTACATAAAAAGTACTTGCTCCTTTGGGGGAGAGGGTTAATTTTAAAAACCATAGGAACCAGTAAAGAAAGAGTATCGATGATGTGAACTACGTTTTATTAAAATCAGTTGATGCATTCAAAAGTTTCCGTTCTTCAAAACGGTCGACTAAAACTAGACACACGATTCGCTTGTTCAACTTTTAAAGTTATTATTGCCGATAAACTTGTAGGCTACTATTAGTATTACTATTGTCACTTACGGGCGAAATTAGTCTACACTACTTTATTTTGTAATATAATATAATGTTATGTTTTGAAATTATATTACAAATACTCTTACTGTTATTTAATATATTAGAAATAGGTATATTAGAATATTACAGTAATTATAATTTAAATAACAAAATCTCCTCTCCTGCTCCTACAAGCTTTTTTGCCCAAAACATTCTTGTTTACTAGATTCCCGCCATGCCTAGCATGTATCTTGTTCTTGTTCTACGATATGTAAACTCTATATTTCTTTTTCTCCTGATCTAAATGATAAACCAGTGCTTTTATTTGGTCGCCGTTCTTGTAAAATCGTCCTTAATTAGTATACAGTCTCTTTCCGCGATATTTCTATAATTTACCTGTTTCTAGCATTAGCTCAATATGTTACTGTCTCGTTAGATTTTTGCCTGAACAAAATCCATTTATAAAGCCATATGCCTTTTTTCTATGTGTGAAGTCAGAGACAAAGCAAAAACCAGACTTGGCCACTTATCTGTTAAAATATTTTTCTCTTATCTGCTACGTTTAATTTCATTTTCAGTGCAATTCAGTTTACTGTTAACGGTTTTTAAATTTTGCTATTTAAAATTTTCTAGAAATAGCAGGTCGCAGACCTGGTGATTCGTTATTTTGCCTTTCTTGAGAAAGCTAAGAAATATTTTTAAAAAATCAAACCTTTACTTCACACGTGGTGAATTGTTTTGATACACTTAGTACATAATTTACTGGCCATAATTTTAAGACAAATTTTGCCCAGAAGGCTACATAATTAGTTTTGAAAGTTCGAAATATTAAGATAAACTTTGTTTTCTCTCCAGGCTATAAAATACGGCGGGTTTAATAGAGACGTACAGTTGATAAGAGAGAACTGCGTTTTTTTTAGGGAGAGAAATAAAAATGTGACAAAAAACGACACTAATTATACCAACGGTCGATGTCATTTTTTTGATCCTAAAACACTCATTATTAAAAGATATTGTTTTCTCATTTTTTTGTTAAGAATCAATCTAAATAATGCTTGTGCTTCTTGTGCTTCATGTACACACGTAAAGATAAAATCTCCTTTGTTTTTCGCAGCTATACACTGTAGAAAATTGCGGACATTTTTAAGTATTTTAGAGTCGCTACCGTAATTATGTAGAAAACAAATCCGTTGTCAGCTGACAATAACGTTACCATATACAAAATATATTACCTGGTATTAATCGATCGTTAATGAGTATGCTGATAGTGGTAATGGCAACAGATAAACAGCAACAATTTTTACAGCAGGCAATGTGTCATCACGTAAATGGTCAAGAGAGTAAGTCAAGTGCTAATAGTGTCATCGTTCAGTAAATAAAACACAGACGATGGAAAGAAATCAGAATCTGTATGCAAACCATAATACCATAAGGTTATGGAGACCAACGCACTATATAAAGCAATACTAAGAGCCTTTAGTTAGTTATGTACGTGAAACGTGTATACTGTCAGGAAGTGCTTGAGTGATTGGCGAGGTGAGTAACATGAGGGAAACGATATGCAGTGTAGTACGATTTGATTAAGAATAGAGGCTTCATTTTTAGGCTTCTTGGGCCTTCTGTTTTTCTTTCGGGATTGTTTTCCTTAGCCACAGTGTAAAATATAAAACAAGAAGAGAAACAATTCTGAAATTGTATATACCGCTAGCAGTACCTCGCTTGTGTACGGTAGTGAAATCTGGGTTTAAACAAAAGCACAAAAGAGAAGAATACAGTTTCAAGAAATGAGGCGTCTATCATAACTAGAAGGGTGTAGGCCTAACCGGAGAGATATAATAAGGAACTAGATAACAGAGAAAACTCCAAGTACCTAATTTAAATAAGAGAGTAAAAGAAAACGGAATTATATAGAGCGAACATTTTGAAAGAATGGAAGAAAATAGATTATCTTTAACATCACGAATATACATAGCAAAAGGAAACAGAAATTTTTAATGCTTGTAGTTTATCTATCTCGATCTATTCCATCTCCACTTTACGTTTTAGTTATTGTTGCTCGTTACGGTTTCATCATCCATCCATCGATCAAGAAAGTAACTTGCTATAGAAATTAACTTAAAAACAAGAGAAGTATTTATAAGCGACTTCTGTATAAAGCGCACAATAGGAGAGGAAGTGGAGCCATTTGAAACGTAGCGTTATACACAGTTTTCGAAACAGATAAGTGACAAATTGTGAGCAATTCAGAAGTCCAGTTAAAGGTATAAAATTATGAAAAACATTGTGAAATGAAGAGATAAACTTATTGGCTACAATGTACACCATAAAAGAAATATCAAAGTAACAATTGGATGTTACACTAAGGTGAAATCATCGCAGATGCTTATTGTGGCGAAGCATTAACATACTTAGGAAGACCAATCGTCCAATATTTCAGTTTAATAATGAGTGGTATAAATTGTAATCCATATTAAAGTACAAATTTGAAAGACACAATAATTTTTCGAAATATTTTCAACATCTATAACAGAGTGCAGTGTGTTGTAAAGGTTACAAATGAAGTGTCTGAAAAAATTAGGGTTACAAATAACTTAAAACAAGGATGTTGCTTTTTCTACTGTGCCTAAAATTTAAATCCAGAAAGATCTTAATTAATGGCGCAGGAAATGTTCAACAATGGGTATGAAAATTGGACCAGAGTGTTTTGCCGTGAGCATTAAAATAGAATCCTCACGGCGTTTGTTAATAATTTTAATTGCGTCTGTATTTCGTGCGGACGGTCTTTGTCGTCTGCGTGGGTCTCCGAGTTCGAATATGCGTCGCCGGGCGTTCTGTTGCGTTGAAACTCCGGATCAGCTGTTTGTTGTTCGGCGAGAGCCGTCGCTAGCCCAAGATTTGGTCAGTCACATTCCTGATTCCGGCATACACGTTTGGAAGCTCCGACGGCGAAAAAACCCTCTGTTATTTCTCATCTTTATTTCCCACTATGGGCGAGTAGACTTTAAAGAGCCTCTGGCAAGTTTCTTTAATTAAACATTGTTATTTTATAAAGGGGAAATGTGTTTAAAAAGGTTTATTGGTTGGACGAATTCGGATTACAAACGCGTGTGTGGTTCTGTACTTGCACTAGATTGAATGCACGCCACGTGGCAAAATTTTCCAGTAATAGCTTAATATTAATTTATAAATAGAATTCATCAATTGTTCGTTCTTATTAATTGAGATGTCATAAAGTAAAAGGTGCCAATGAAATATTAACAAAACAGCTACAGATTGATAAGAAACTAATGTTGTTCATGCCACGTGGTGGGGTGTTAGATGAAAGCAACTGCTATTGTGATATACTGACAATAATTGTGTGAATGGGAATTGATTATGGTTTTGCAGTGACGCAATTTAAGTGTTATTTGCTATTTAAATTTAATTATTGAACTCCGGGTTAGTAACGTCTTTGTAATCGAAAGTCTAGTACTCAATATGGTATGGTGTATGTGCGGTTCTAAGGTCGAGTGAAGGTGTGTTGAGGGTAATTTTTTACGACTGCTTCCTACAGAAAACCTGTGTTCTAGGGTTCCCGATCCAGTCAAGGGTTTGAGGGCTATACGATGGTGATATCTCCAGCTTTCACCATCGGTTGAGCGATGCTGTCTGGCTCCCGTTTTCGCCATCGGAAACTCACAATGGGAACCGAATATATTCCCTGGAAAAGTCTCAACTCCGGGACGAGCAGCCAGTTGAACGTCTGTAGCATTAACAATCGTCTACCCTCCTCATCATGTGGTAACAACTGAACATCAGGTGAAAATTTTCCTTTTTATTCAAGCTCGACCTTCGCGACATACTTTTACTGTGAACATAGATAATATCATAAAACTAAAATTAAATTTTCGTTGGTACTTAACTTGCAGTTAGTGCAGTGAACGAACAGAACCGAACATGCCCGTTTATGATGTGTACGGTTATAGCTGAGTGCTATAAAAATGTATTTATTAATAAGTTCAATAATTGTATAAGTTCAATTATGTAAAAACGGAAAAGTAACTAGTATAGCGCTAGACTGTAGCATTATAATATACTGCCACACAAATATAAATATCTGGAGAGAACATAAATAGTCTAGATAAAACTTGTAATAAAGATCAGATGGCTATCCGATAACTAAACTCTTTGATCAGGTCGTAAAAAATTGAAATGAATGTTAAAATTAATTTATATAGAACAATTATGCAGCAATTACAACACATGCATCACAGAGTTGGAAGATGACGAAAACGAATAAAGACAAATTGGGAACTGTTGAAATGGATTGTTTGAGAAGATCTTGTCATGTCATGATTGGGGAGATGAAGTCCCAACTACGCCGTGTAAGAAATGAAGTAACAATGGAGTGAGGAAATGTCAAAGAAAGAATCAAAGGAGCAGCTGAACAGCATAGGCTAATATGGTATGTACACGTACAGCGACTGAGCAACGAGAAACGGCCTGACCAAGAAGGATACCAGGGAAAATTTGCTCAATTGCACGAAAAGGGGTAGGCCTTGAAGAACTTGGAGACATGATGTGGAGGATGTGTGCGTGTGTGTGTGCGAAACGCAAATTTTTCCATATGGAGGCGACCTGTCAACTAACAACCAATCTACTGATGAAGGACCAAAAAAGAAGACTGAACAGAACAAAACATTCCTTCAATTAATAAACTTATTTCTCAGACATTAATTATTTCTTCTTTTATTTTCTTTGATTACCTTGCGTTGTGAACTAAATTCAGACTGGTCTAAACAAATGTAAAGTGCTCTTCAAACAACAGAACTGGATGTCTAAGAGATAAGAAGAAGAAGAAGAAGAAGAAGAAGAAGAAGAAGAAGAAGAAGAAGAAGAAGAAGAAGAAGAAGAAGAAGAAGAAGAAGAAGAAGAAGAAGAAGAAGAAGAAGAAGAAGAAGAAGAAGAAGAAGAAGAAGAAGAAGAAGAAGAAGCGATTGGATAAGTGATTTAAAGTTGTTTATTGGATAAATCAATTATATTTTTCTCAGTACTATATAACGAAACAAAAAAGTTAATGTTATATTTTGTAAGGCACATTAAGCCAAAGAACAAACAGTAAAAACTGTAAAAAGAACACTGTTTTACAACTTTAAACTTCTATTTGCAAACAAGTCGTTCACATCAGAGATAAAATACATTGACACGTGTTTACGTGAGTACCGGCTCTATAAAGTATTAACCATCGGCCAGGTCGTAGGATTTTTGTGTTCATTGCATTAAGTATACATGATTGCACAATAAACGTATTTTTATAAGAGGAGTGAGACGTTGGTGACATGAAATAATTAATTAAAACATATTATAAGAACCAATCAACGATTTATTAAATAGTGTAAAGAAATGACTTGATTATTAAAAATTGAAAAAAATCAAAATACGCGTATTATCTTTTATTCGTTTACACTCTGCAGAACATAAGATACCTTTGCTATTCAGAACACATTAGTAACATATATGTGCTGTCTAAATGTCTAATGTCTAAACATATATGATGAACAAATTATACAATTACTTTATATTGCATGGTTGTCTGACTTTCATTCATTTTACTTCCATGTTCCAGAAGGAAATGGAAGTATGGTGATGGCAAAAAAAAATCGTCTTCGAGATAACGGCAGATTCTGATTGTACTACCATCAAAACATGAAAAAAAATCATTTTTCGAAAAGTGTCTGTGTCTGTGTCTGTGTCTGTGTCTGTGTGTCTATCTGTCTTGTGTAGATTTTTTTTATGGCAAACCATAACAGCCGCAAAATCAAACAGAATCAAATAATTTTTTGCAAGCAACCCTGAATTGTAGAGTTCTCAAGACCTATTGTTTTTGGTGAAGATCGGTTAAGGGAAAGGTGTAGTTTACCGGCAACGTTTTATGTTTTAACAAGGGTAATTTTTTCTATGACGAACGATAACTGCCGTTCATTCAAACAGAATCAAATAATTATATTTATACGTCCCTGAATGATAGAGAACTCAAGTTCTTTTGATTTTAGTAAAGATCGGTTAAGAGATTGGGGTAGTTTAACAGCAACGTTTTATGGTCCCTGAATGATAGAGAACTCAAGTTCTTTTGATTTTAGTAAAGATCGGTTAAGAGATTGGGGTAGTTTAACAGCAGCGTTTTATGTTTTAACAAGGGTCATTTTTCTTATGACGAATGATAACTGCCGCACATTCAAACAGACACAAACATTTTTTTGCATACGTTCCTGAATTGTTAAGTACTCAAGTTCTGTTCATTTTGGCAAAGATCGGTTAAGGAAAAAGGGGTTGTTTACCGGCAACATTTTATGTTTTAACAACAGTAATTTTACTTCCATGTTCCATAAGGAAATAGAAGTAAGGTGATGGCAAAAAAAATCGTGTTCGAGATTATTGCAGATTCTGATTGTACTACCCTCAAAACATGAAAAAAAGTCATTTTTCGAAAACTGTCTGTGTGTGTGTGTTTGTGTCTGTAGATTTTTTCTTTTGGCAAACGATAACAGCCGCAAATTCAAACAGAATCAAATAATGTTTTGCATACAGTCCTGAATTGTAGAGTTCTCAAAACCTACTGTTTTTGTTGAAGATCGGTTAAGGGAAAGGGGTAGTTTACCAGCAACGTTTTATGTTTTAACATGGGTAATTTTTTCTATGACGAATGATAACTGCTGTAAATTCAAACAGAATCAAATAATTTTGTGCATACATTCCTCAATTATAGATAACTCAAGGTCTGTTGATTTTGTTGAAGATTGGTTAAGGGGAAGCGGTAGTTTACCAGCAACATTTTATGTTGTAACAAGAGAACGTTTCTCATGAAGAACGATAACTGCCGTAAATTCAAACAGAATCAAATATATTTTTGCATAGGTTCCTCGATTATAAAACACTGAAGGCCTGTTGATTTTGGTGAAGATCGGCAAAGTGAAAGGGGTAGTTTACCGGCCAAATTTTATGTTTTAACAAGAGTAATTGTTTCTATGACGAATGATAACTGCCGCACATTTAAACAGAATCAAATAATTTTGTGTAGACCTTCTTCAATTGTATATAACTCAAGGTCTGTTGATTTTGTTGAGGATCGGTTAAGGGAAAGGGATAGTTTACCTGCAACATTTTATGTTGTAACAAGGGAACGTTTTCCATGAAGAACGATAACTCCCGTAAATTCAAACAGAATCAAATAATTTTTTACATATGTACCTGAATTGCAGAGTGCTAAAGGCATGTTGATTTTGGTGAAGATCGGTTAAGGGAAAGGGTTAGTTTACCTCCAACATTTCATGTTGTAACAAGAGAAATTATTTCATGACGAACGGTAAATGCCGTAAATTCAAACAGAATCAAATAATCTTTTACATATATGCCTGAGTTGTAGAATACTAAAGGCCTATTAATTTTGGTGAAGATCGGTGACGGGGAAAGGGCAGTTTACCAGAAACATTTTTTGTTGTAAGCTTAACAAGAGTAAAGTACTTAATTTTGATAAATAAAGTATCCCGATAAGAAGACCTTAATAATCCACTGTAGAAACGTAGATTAAATATCTATAAATGAAGAGGGTAGTTGAACGGGGTGGGGGTAATTTTCTATAAATGATAATTGTAGTTGAACGAGGAGGGGATAATTTTTATATGTGTACTACGTTATCGGCAACAAAGTAGTAGTTTGTTGTTAAAATTCCTTTCCGGGCTGTTTGGCCGTAAACCAATGTTTTCTGCAAAACCAGACGTTTCGGCAGTGCAGTCGACTGCCATCATCAGTGAAAATCGAGTGCGATAACGTGTGGTGGTATACGTTAGTGACCACAGTACTGTGGTTAAGGCTGAAGCGATAAGTGGAAAGAAGTAGTTTCTATGGAAATGTTTCATTTCGTAAATGATTTTAAATATAAGTCTTAGAACATGGAAGTCATGTATGATTCACCATACCGATATTTTTCTATGACAAACGATAACAGCCGCAAATTCAAACAGAATCAAATAATGTTTTGCATACAGCCCTAAATTGTAGAGTTCTCAAGACCTGTTGTTTTTGGTGAAGATCGGTTAAGGGAAAGGGGTAGTTTATACCGGCAACGTTTATGTTTTAACAAGGGTAATTTTCCTATGACGAATGATAACTGCTATAAATTCGAACATAATCAAATAATTTTTTGCATACAGTCCTGAATTATAGAGAACTCAAGGTCTGTTGATTTTGGTGAAGATCGATTACGGGAAAGAGGTAGTTTACCAGCAACATTTTATGTTGTAACAAGAGAAATTTTTCCATGACGAACGATAACTGCCGTAAATTCAAACAGAATAAAATAATTTTTTACATATGTGCCTGTGTTGTAGAAGACTCAAGGCCTATTAATTTTGGTGAAGATCGGTTGCGGGGAAAGGGTAGTTTACCAGAAACATTTT
The DNA here is from genome assembly GCA_034769895.1 of Magicicada septendecula. Lineage (NCBI taxonomy): Eukaryota > Metazoa > Arthropoda > Insecta > Hemiptera > Cicadidae > Magicicada > Magicicada septendecula. The sequence continues at coordinate 447,284,093 of CM068370.1, read as the reverse complement.
TTGTTGTAACAAGAGTAAAGTACTTAATTTTGATAAATAAAGTATCCTGATACGAAGATCTTAATAATCCACTGTAGAAACGTAGATGAAATATCTATAAATGAAGAGGTTTGTTGAACGGGGTGGGGGTAATTTTCTATAAATGAAAATTATAGTTGAAGGGGGAGGGGATAATTTTTACTTCCATGTTCCATAAGGAAATGGAAGTATGGTGATGGAAAAAAAATGGTGTTCGAGATAAGGGCTGATTCTGATTGTACTACCTTCAAAACATGTAGAAAAGACGTTTTTCGAAAAGTGTGTGTGTGTGTCTTTATGTATAATTTTTTCTATGTCGAACGATAACTGCCGCAAATTCAAACAGAATCAAATAATTTTTTGAATACTTGCTTGAATTGTAGAGGATGCCTGTTGATTTTGGTGAAGATTGGTTAAGGGGAAGGGGTAGTTTACCTGCAACGTTTTATGTTTTAACAAGAGTAAAGTACTTGATTTTACTGTAAGAGTAAAGGTCATAATAACCCACTGTAGAAAGGTAGATGAAATATTTATAAATAAAAAGGGTAGTTGGAGGGTGAGGGGGTAATTTTCAATAAATTAAAATGATAGTTGAAGTGGGAGAGGATAATTTTGTATATGTGTACTACGTTATCGGTAACAAAGTAGTAGTTTGTTGTTAAAATTCCTTCCCGGGCTGTTTGGCCGTAGTCTAATGTTTTCTGCAAAACCAGACGTTTCGGCAGTGCCATCGACTGCCATCATCAGTGAAAATCGAGTGCGATAACGTGAGGTGGTATGCGGTAGTGACCACAGTAGCCTACTGTGGTTAAGGCTGAAGCAAGCAGTAGAAAGAAGTAGCTCCTATGTAAATGTTTCATTTCGAAACTGACTTCAAATATAAATATTAGAACATGGAAGTCATGTATGGTTCTCCATACCGACATTTGTCTTCCGCTCAACGGCAAAGGAATCATTTACTGAAATAGGTGTGAATGGATCAGATACCAAAATAGGTGTTAGTGATTGTCTTAAAATAACGATTTATTGTTGTTTATTGCATATTCATGAAATTATTTTTCCTAAAATAGTTTTTTCTTAAACTTTCTTTAATTTTCACTTCATGTAATACGTTTTCATCTCCCACCGTCATCAGGGTGTTCCAAACCTCTAGCTTGATATCTCGCATTGTCATGTCAACTTCTATTTTAATATCTTCCTAAAAACTACAAATCGCAACCACTTATTCACTTTTGGATGTCAGCAGCACGTCATGTGCAATTTAAGTCCCTTCTGAGATAATTTCCTTTATCATATTTCAGTGACTTAATTTTAGTTTTTTAAATTCTTTGTGAAAATATCCTAACAATCTCATACATAAATGTTATGAATAAATGTTCGGTATTTTGGGGCATGTTAATTGTTACATAGTCTATCTCGATTATCATGTAGGCCTACATAGACCAACTATCGCGCCCTGTCGAATTCTTCTGTGAATGTCTCCGTCAGTCACGATTAAAACTTCAAAAGGACAGCATACAAGTAGCTCTCTAAGTAACACGTGTCTAACATATAAGCAACCTAAGATATTAGCCCTTCCCCCGGACCGACAACAACTATTTCTGTATTCTAGTATGCACGTAACCCTTATAATTCTATCGGTCCTTTTTTCCTAAAGGACCCTCCTTGGTCCTTCGAATTGTCTTTAATTACGGTGCTATATGAACTAAGGCAAGTTGCACCTTTTATTCTCTATTTTAAGACAGTTTTACATTCACTCAAGACTAACCAGAGAAAATAATAGTTTTAAATAAAAAATGTAACATTTTATGGAGATTAATACGAAGTATGTAAAAATTCACATTATTATTTCATAACCTAAAAACTCACAAAAACAGTTACCAGTCCAATTAAAATTCTCATAAAGAACCCTATTATCATAATGGTTGCATAATAAAATATTGTGTATCTCATTTCAAAGCACACAATGCTTTATAGTGTAATGATAATAAAGGTATCATAAAAAGGTTTGTGACACGTCATTAATCAGCTTTAGTAAACAGCACATCAACGTTTTGGGTTAAACAAACATAAAAAACCTATTTTCATATATAAATTATTTAAAATGCACGACAATGAAAGAACAGATTTGCTGCTTGGCAGACATGTCATATTTTATATTTGTAATTTTTTGCAGATAGCAAAAATTAAATTGTTATAAAAGACTGATAGAGTATGCACAGATGCAGAAGAAACTTGAGACAATAGGTAACTATTACACAGAAATGTTGGTTTTGAGTTTGTTTGTGTTAATTGTAGGGTCTTGTAAACCCACTGAATGTTTATTTGAAGAATCATTTCCAATATTGTCTACAGTCAGAAATCTCACACAACTAAATGGAAGAATCACTGTGGTAATTGTAATATTACTTATTTCTTAGATATTATGTAACCACTGTATTGGTTGTTATGTTCTTGTAAAAATTTGTATAAATTATTGGTATAGCGATAGAGTCTAGACTACAATTGTTCGATGGTGGTAGGCGATTAATGATAAACAAGTGGACACTTCTTGCTAGTAGTGAACAGGGGACATGTTTTGATAGTGATAGGAAATTGATGTTGAACAGAGGACAGGTATTGATAGTGACAAGAGCTTGATGTTAAACAGTGGACAGGTGTTGATAGTGGTAGGAGATTTATGATAAACAGGGGGGAGGTGTTGATAGTTATAGGGACTCTATGGCAAACAGGAGACAGGTGTTAATAATGGTAGAAATTTAGTGATTTTTTTTTTTTATTTTTACGATTCAAAACATTTCAGTAAAACAGGCCTACTAACATAATATAACCATTAAAAATATGTTTTGTGTAACAGCAATTTTTAAATATAATACTTAATAAATTCTGTTAATGAACTGAATAAATTATAGGTAGGGTGGATAAACTGAATAAATTATAGTGTGGATTCCTCGAGTTTACTTAGTAAAATCAGTTGTTAATAGGATGAGCGATTTGTAACAGTCCTGTTATAGATTGTTTCCAAAACACTAAAAGCTTTGCCCAGGACGGGGGTTTTCACTGTCTCTATCCTTATCAAATCCTAAGTAAACACCACTATCAAGGTGAAGTCATTTTCGTTGTCACCGTCGTTGTCAACATCATCATCATCTTCTTCTTCTTCTTCTTCTTCTTCTTCTTCTTCTTCTTCTTCTTCTTCTTCTTCTTCTTCTTCTTCTTCTTCTTCTTCTTTCGCCCGCTTCTGCCATCAAGAGTCATCTTGAGTCAGGATACTTCAACCACTTTCTAAATTAGATTTTGTTATGAGCAATGAATTTAACTCTTAATAGTCTTCGACAAACCAGCTTCTGAAAATAATCGACTGTTTCAATCTTGGCCTTCGTCTTCATCTACCTGGCCTTCCCCCTCGTGATCAGTTGCGGCATGCCTTCATGCTTCCTCATCACATGACTGTAGTGCTCGTCTCTCTATTTTTCCACAACTGCTCCTGTTCAAACACGCAGTATTCAATTTATCACACGTTTTACTTTTTTTTACACATTAAAGATAAATTGAAAAATCATCATCATCTAAGAGTCCAGTCATTTTGCAAAAATTCAGCAATATAAATATACATGAGCAGCACATGTAGTCAACACGAATACATGAGCACCTCTATATTTTTGTATTTTGTCTATTGTATTTAGTCCACTTCATCTTCTTACATTTGTAGCATTGTAGCATTACTTGTTTACATTACTATATATACTCATATATACTCACAATTATTGTTTCATTCTCATCTCTGTCATGATAGATAAAATACTGTTGAAACTATTAATTATATACAAAAATATATTCTTGTGTAAAACAATAATTAATAGATATTATTAACATGTACACACACACACACACACACACACACACACATATATATTAGTTTTACCATAGTATACTAGTCTGAAATCAATACTTTTCCTTACTTGGCAAATTTTTTCCAACCTCATTAAAATATTCAACATATAAAACTGTGCAAAAACTTATTAAAATATATTCTTGTGTAAAATAATAAATAATAGATATTATTAACATGTACACACACACACACAGACACACACACACATACACATGTATATTGTAATAAAATAAATATTAGTGTAAGTGTGTTGATGATATAAGAGATTGTGATTGTGAAGTTCGACTCCGATGTAATCAAGCCCCTCTGTTTGGACTATTCAATTTGTAATAAAATAAATAAGATTGATGTGTGAATCTGTAAGTTGTAAGGTGTTTACTTGGTGTGGCTCTCGACGTCTTACTGGCCTGAAACACTTCCTTAAGTTTCCCAGCTGGTCGAGTCCCAATGGTAGCAAGACCGGTCGAGTAGCGTAAAGTTGATGAAGAAATAGATATGCTCAGCTTCACCGAAAGTTTCAAAACAAAAATTATTGTTTTGAAGAAAATTAAAAAAAAATTATGTTTATAAAAAAAAAATAATAAAAAAAAAATTTTAATTTTATTAATTAATTAATTAGGATCAATTAATTAATATAGGGCTGTGAAGTTTTAAACAGTGTAATGCTCTTCTGAAAATTTTTATTAAAGTTTTAGTATAATTTAAATAATCTATCACCACTCATAAGACTGTCTGTAAACCAATCGATATTTGTTTACCTTTCTATTTTTTTAGGTTATCTTCACTTACGGGTGGTAAAGTCCTTGTAGATTATCAATTAGAATTATATTATTGGTAATTAGTATTATTGAAGAAATAAAGAACTATTAAGTATTGAAAAGTATTAATGTTTTATTAAGTAACAGCAATATTGACTCTTATCGATTAGTATCGATTCTCAGGATATCGAAAAAAGTTACAAGTATATGTTATAAAAATTATATAGGGTTCTTTAAACAGCCAGTTATTACCAAAGTCAGAGAAATCGGGCTTATATTTAAAAAGTATAACGTTACAATCAAATTAATAGTTATTAATAAACACAGACATTGAATAATAAATTGTAAATATAATAATTGTTTTCACCAAACAGCTGTGATGAACCAAGAAGAGGCACTGGGTTTGTCAAAGCAAATGGCCGCCGTCAAGTTGATCAAAATGTGACTCGTCCCTGCTGCGTTCCAAATAATGTATTTTGACGCAATATTTCTGTTCTCGTGTCCGCAAATCTCTTGTTATATGTTGTGTAGTGACTGGTGTAGTGATTCTGGGTTGTATTTAGTGTATCTGTATAATTATTAGTTCAAACACTTTCTCCGATTCCGTCACTAATTTGGTTTAATGTATTATACAGTTTTCTAGTGTTTTATGGTGTTTTTCGGAGTAGATTTATATTGTTCTGTGTTATGGAGTGTTACTTGATCGTTTCTGTTATAATATGATAGTTTCAGAAGTATTTTACAAGTCACTCGCGATTTCACAATAACTCACTATACACTCGCTTTGTATGACGATTATAGGTTAGGTTATTCACGTTATCAAAGGTATGTCATGTTAACCGTTCAACAACCAATAATTAACTAACTGTTTCCTTCAGTTTCAATTAAACTCTTAGCCCATATAATATTATCCTTAACATTGTTCAAATATTTTTCACATCCTGTATGCACTTTTACATTTTCACTATATGAATGCCTATACTTTGGTTATTTGTCAATTTTATTCACTAGATTTGATTTAAATTAATCTTTCAGTTCATTCTGGTTATTTTCAGATTAAATAATGCCATTTTATAGTGTTTTCTGTCCAAAAAAATAGTAATTTCACTTTCAGTTTGGTATACTGTGAAGAGTCAAAACATCAAAATTTACTTCCTGTCATTATATAAATTCAGCCATTTTATCAGTTATATTTAATATTAATAATCCTATATTGTATTAAAAGGTTCCTATTCCCTTATTTTCTGGTAATTAATTGAATTAGTTGTATTCTGAAACATTATTCTGAAATATATGACTCCCATGTCTAAATTTCTGAGTTTAGTCATTTTATTTTTATTTATAATTCTGAATATAATTTATTAAAATCTCTCTAAATGGTATGTGCAATTATATGGCATGATCTCAAGTTTATTTTGTCTAAACCCCTTTTGTTTATTTGCATTTAAATGAGCAATTTCTCTGTTTTGATGAAGTTTGGTTTCCATTCTTTTGGCCTATGATTTTTTAACAATTTTTCTTACAAAATAATTTACAAACAATATATGATGTGTGATACCCTCTCTGACTTTTACAAATAGTATTATAAATTAAACATGCTTTCAAATTACACAAAAACAACTAGTATTGGCCACAATACAAACAATAGTCAAACAGAATAAAGAATATTTTTTTTAAATAAATGGTTGTCTTCAAATCAGACATTTTGCAACAAAATTCCCATTTCCAACATGGAAATATGGTTTACAACAAAGGTTTTTTACTAACTAACATCTTAATTACTCTCTACTATTTACAAGTGGTAACTATTTTTATAGTTCTGATGTTAGTTGTTTCAGACCCAAACAAATGGCCTTATATCTAAAACATTTTTAAACATTCTTGTACTATATACATTAAAACCTTATATCTATATTCTTATTTCTAACTATTATTATAAGTAGGATTCTACAGTTTTTATACAGTCTTTTATACCTTGTCTTTGGGGAATTGTACCCTGTCATTAACAAATAAATAGTATGAACCGTTCAAAAAGCACTATGAAATCTGTTTTTCTTTTTTCATGTAAAACAAAAATGTTATTTTAAACAGATTCATGTCTTATGAACAACATATTGTCACCGTACACATTTTAAGTCATTGAAAAATGCATATTTCATTGCATCCAATGTTTGTGATTGCCAAGAATGAAACACAAGGTTCATTTTTTATAATACCCAAAACTATCACTGGTTCACTTTCACTTATATATTATGTTAATGCTAAATGGTCGTATAGTCTTATTAACATAATAAATTGGTTAGCGTTTTTTCAATGGAGATTTGTTCCATGGGTACTATATTATTGTTTCATCTTAGTTCACAGGAAACTTTTACTTTATACACTCCTCTCTCTTAAATTTGTATACATGTGGTTTTTATTTCGTTATACTTTTATTTTTAGATATTTATTTTGGGGATATAGGGATTTGGGTGTCTTTTATAAGAGCATGACATCTTCTTCAGGATGCTGCCCTCTTCTTCTTTCTTCAGTCTTCTTTTCTCCTGCCTTCTGGGCCTGGTATCTTCTCCATCTTCTTCTTGATGCCATCAGGTTTCTTGGGATCTTCTCCATCTTCTTCTTTAATTCAGAAATACACAACCTGTATTGGTTGATCTTGGCTTATTTTAGGGTTTCTATTCTATTTATTCTCCCTCGTTGTGGGTTTGGTCATATTGTGTACTGCTTTGTTATTTACTATTTTACCTTCCTGGGTTATACCTTGAAAACCTTTGGTTATGAGACTGGTTTTGGATGACTCATCACTAGTAACTCCTTTTATTTTAACTTGTATTTTCTTTATAATAATGATTTCTTTCCACAGTTGCTATGAATTAATCTTTTTATATTCAACTTAGTGCTTTCTTCCAAATTTAAATATTATAACTTCATTATTCTAATGATCAATTGCCATTCAATATTATGCATACATCTGTCACGCTACAGATTGCTCTCCTCCAGAAGTAATTATTTCAGACATGTTTATGGATGAAATAATTTCTTATTATAATTTCATCATTTCTTATAATTCATTTTCTTCTCCATTTTTATATCGACTTTTTTATATTAGAGTTTTATTAATTTTATATATATGGTTACTTGTCTTACTACTGATCCTTTTTGGATAGTTAGTGTCTTCTGAGATATATTATAATTGTAATACATTTTCTTTCTATATCAACTTCGTGTTGTATCCTTGGGATATTAATTCCCTAACATTCCCTATCACGTGGGCTGGGGCAGATCAGAGGGGCACTGTACGCTACTTCTCTGCTGGCCATACACCACTTCTATAAATTGAGTACAGGGGCATATCCATCCCTGCTCAAAAAACATAATGCTGCTGGAATTATCTTCAGTCAGTCATCGAATAAATAAATAAAAAGTAGTCTCATTTTCGACTAATAAAAATATCTTTGGATTCTCCACTTTGTAGTCTCTCAGATTATCTCACATTTTCTATCTTAATAAATCTTCATAATCATTATTATACTCATTACATATATATTTTTTCAAAACTCTTAACTTGTCTGATATATTTAATTTAATTATGGTTGAAAATCTTTCTTTTAATAATTTTGGTTACTGTTTACAGTGTAACTCTCTTTCTTCTCCATCTGAATTCTCTTTATACTTTCTTCTGGTTATTCATAGTATTAGCATGGTCTTTATAAATAGTCTTTCGTATTCATTATTTGAATGGTCTTAATATATTATATTTAATTTTTTTTTTTTTTTTTTTTTTTACATTGTATCTTTACATTAGATATACAGGTTGTTATTGATCATTTTATTTAAACATTTTGGTTCTTTCCTTTCTCTTAGAAAGTTATTAATCCGCCTTCGCATTCATTAGCATTAATTCATTTATATTATATTTCATGTGGTATTTCTTCTCTTTGCATTTCATATAGGTCTTATTATTATCATTTGTTCAAAATCATCTTCTCCATCTGTTTGGTATGAGTTGTTCTTCTTCGCTCTTAATTAACTGTTTTCATTATCGTTTCATAGGTAATTAGTCTCTTTGCTTCCAAATTTTTTTTTCTTCTCTGGCATATTACACTCTTTTTTGTTATTCTTCTCTACTCCTTCAAATGCTATTGTGAATGTCTAGCATTTATTCTGGATTAACGTTAATTCTCTTTTCTGAATTAACCACTTTATTTTCTTCTCAATTCCATCATAATTGACACATAATTATTTTTTGGAACTTGGTTAGTTTTAATGTAAAATTCAAACTATTCTTTTTATTTAATTGAAAAATATTTCTCATAAATCCTTGTAATATGTTGATCTTATCTTGTTTCAAAGTACTGACGTTCTATCAACATTCAAATTCTGTTTAATTCATTTATTCCCAGAATTGTTTCATTCAGAATTGTTTATAGTAGTGTGATTTTACTATTATTTCTGAAAGTTTTGGTATTTCTCCAAATTCAAATTCTTCTTAATTATTTACCATAAAGTTTTTCTCATAAACTTAGTTATAGTAAGTTGGTCTTACTTTATTTTTAAATTTTTTGTATAATTAAGTTCAAAATTCTCTCTCTTTCTCTTTCTTCCATAAAGTTTTGTTCTAAATTATCAGGTTGTAGTAAGAAGTACTTACATATTTTAGAATAAGTTATATTCAAAATTCTTTCTTTTTCTTTCTTCCATAAAGTTTGTTCCAAAATTATTAGGTTGTAGTAAGATGTACTTACATTATTTTAGGATTTTTTTAAAATTAAATTAAAAAATCCTTCTTCTTATAATTCTCCAAAATGTTCTTCTCAAAATATTAGGTTGTAAGATGTACTTACATTATTTTCGGATTTTTTAAAATATTAAATTGAAAAAATTCTTCTTCTTCTAATTCTCCAAAATGTTCTTCTCAAAATATTAGGTTGTAAGATGTACTTACATTATTTCTGAATTTTTAAAATAAAAATTCTAAATTCCTTCTTCTTATAATTCTCCAAAATGTTCTTCTCAAAATATTAGGTTGTAAGATGTACCTACATTATTTTTGAATTTCTAAAATTAAAAATTCTAAATTCCTTCTTCTTATAATTCTCCAGAATGTTCTTTTCAAAATATTAGGTTGTAAGATGTACTTACATTATTTTAAAATTTTTATAAAATATAAATTCTAAATTCCTTCTTCTTATAATTCTCCAAAATGTTCTTCTCAAAATATTAGGTTGTAAGATGTACTTACAAAATTTTTTGAATTTTTTTTTTAAATTAAAAATTCAAAATTCTATAACTCACAACTCATTCTTCATAATATTTCTTCATAGAAGCTTGATTGTACACTCCTTTGATCTTTCCTGAAACGATTTCCTTCAACTCATATGTATTGTTATGCTTATCATTTACCACAACATATGGGCATATATTGTACTCTACACTGGCCCATATTATTTATACTTTTGTAAGTTGATCTTCTCTTTTTCTTTCCTTATAAATTTTCTTTTCTTTTATATACCCAGGAAGATGGACGATTTTCTGTATGTCACTGCATTGCTCATATTTTTATTGGTCATGTTCATTTTCTTCACTCACAAAACCCAGTTTTGTTTCTATGTTTATTCTTCGTATCATTTCCTTTCAATGATATTTATTTCGTCTCCTTCAACATTGTTTTTCGCCGTAGTCGGTTATCATGATCCGTCCCTTTTCTTGATGTCGTGTGGTATTTGTGTCAACCAGGGTCCATCATCTCAGTTGCTCTTATAAAATTTACCCTAGGGCGCGACACTCGGTTATTATTACTGTTATTATTTTTATTACTAAATTTATCATGATAGTAATTTCGGTTAGGTTGGTAAGGTCTGTCATCATTATTGTTGGGATATGGATTTCTCTGACTGTATGGGACATTATTATGTTGGTATAAATTGTTTCTATTGTATGGATAGGGGTTGTTATCCCTAACGCCGTTAAAATTACCGATAAATTGGTTATTATGCGGCGGGTTGTTAGGGCCGTCGTAATTACTGGGCTGGTTCCCTCTATCATCATTTTGTATACACCAATACTTCTCTGGTCCATGTTTTGTGTTACCTGACAAATATATGTGAGGATCTTCATCTGGGTTATCACTTATTATTTGTTTATCTGAAACACCATAAGCTGGTTTACCATCACATATCCACTCTGAAGGAATATATTTTAGTCTAACCGTACCCTGGAACTGTCCTAGATGGCACGCTAATGGAATACATTCTGGTGATTCACCTGTGCCGTCATTACAGTCTGGTACGATATCACATTTCCATCTTTCTGAAATCCACTGTCCAGTTCTGCGCTGATATTGATCTTGTCCACATGTCGTATTCTGTTTACCTCCGGTCCTTTCCCATTGGTACACTACTGCCTTGTGGTAAATTATCTCTGAAATTACTTCGATTCTCCTTCTATAATTCATAGAATTCATGATGTCTTTGTCATAGGTAATTGGGATATTATTGCCATCAATTAACCCATGTTTCATCATCTCCAACTCTTCCTTCGTTTTTACCAAGTTTCTTGGATACATTCTCCTTTTCCTTTGCTTAATATTTTCCTTATTTCCACTAGTTTTAATTCCAGGTACTACCATTACTAGTTCCTGCGTTTTATCATTTGGTACTTCTTCTGGTTCTGGTTTGCTATCATATTTTATTTCTTCGGTCTTCTCCTTTCTTAACTCTTCTCTTTTCAATATGTCCTCTCTTATTTCTTCACCCCAATCATCCAGTTTCTTACCTAATTCTTCTTTCAATTCCTTACTTGTGGATTCCATTTTATTCATCATCGATTCGAAGCACTCATTCGTTTTCTTTATTATTCCTTCTTTAAAATGCAGGAGCATTTCTGTTATCTGGTCCCACTCTTCTTGTGTAGGATCTGCCATTTTTGTTTGTCGTTATTCCCTTGTTATTATCTTTCTCTGACTTTTTAGCTGTTGCCTAGCTCCAACTAGTGATTGGGCAGAATGTATTGGCCTTCCAATCGCTAATTAAAGCCCCTAAAGTTGTGCGCCAATTTGTAATAAAATAAATATAATATTGATGTGTGAATCTGTAAGTTGTAAGGTGTTTACTTGGTGTGGCTCTCGACGTCTTACTGGCCTGAAACACTTCCTTAAGTTTCCCAGCTGGTCGAGTCCCAATGGTAGCAAGACCGGTCGAGTAGCGTAAAGTTGATGAAGAAATAGATATGCTCAGCTTCACCGAAAGTTTCAAAACAAAAATTATTGTTTTGAAGAAAATTAAAAAAAAATTATGTTTATAAAAAAAAATAATAAAAAAAAATTTTAATTTTATTAATTAATTAATTAGGATCAATTAATTAATATAGGGCTGTGAAGTTTTAAACAGTGTAATGCTCTTCTGAAAATTTTTATTAAAGTTTTAGTATAATTTAAATAATCTATCACCACTCATAAGACTGTCTGTAAACCAATCGATATTTGTTTACCTTTCTATTTTTTTAGGTTATCTTCACTTACGGGTGGTAAAGTCCTTGTAGATTATCAATTAGAATTATATTATTGGTAATTAGTATTATTGAAGAAATAAAGAACTATTAAGTATTGAAAAGTATTAATGTTTTATTAAGTAACAGCAATATTGACTCTTATCGATTAGTATCGATTCTCAGGATATCGAAAAAAGTTACAAGTATATGTTATAAAAATTATATAGGGTTCTTTAAACAGCCAGTTATTACCAAAGTCAGAGAAATCGGGCTTATATTTAAAAAGTATAACGTTACAATCAAATTAACAGTTATTAATAAACACAGACATTGAATAATAAATTGTAAATATAATAATTGTTTTCACCAAACAGCTGTGATGAACCAAGAAGAGGCACTGGGTTTGTCAAAGCAAATGGCCGCCGTCAAGTTGATCAAAATGTGACTCGTCCCTGCTGCGTTCCAAATAATGTATTTTGACGCAATATTTCTGTTCTCGTGTCCGCAAATCTCTTGTTATATGTTGTGTAGTGACTGGTGTAGTGATTCTGGGTTGTATTTAGTGTATCTGTATAATTATTAGTTCAAACACTTTCTCCGATTCCGTCACTAATTTGGTTTAATGTATTATACAGTTTTCTAGTGTTTTATGGTGTTTTTCGGAGTAGATTTATATTGTTCTGTGTTATGGAGTGTTACTTGATCGTTTCTGTTATAATATGATAGTTTCAGAAGTATTTTACAAGTCACTCGCGATTTCACAATAACTCACTATACACTCGCTTTGTATGACGATTATAGGTTAGGTTATTCACGTTATCAAAGGTATGTCATGTTAACCGTTCAACAACCAATAATTAACTAACTGTTTCCTTCAGTTTCAATTAAACTCTTAGCCCATATAATATTATCCTTAACATTGTTCAAATATTTTTCACATCCTGTATGCACTTTTACATTTTCACTATATGAATGCCTATACTTTGGTTATTTGTCAATTTTATTCACTAGATTTGATTTAAATTAATCTTTCAGTTCATTCTGGTTATTTTCAGATTAAATAATGCCATTTTATAGTGTTTTCTGTCCAAAAAAATAGTAATTTCACTTTCAGTTTGGTATACTGTGAAGAGTCAAAACATCAAAATTTACTTCCTGTCATTATATAAATTCAGCCATTTTATCAGTTATATTTAATATTAATAATCCTATATTGTATTAAAAGGTTCCTATTCCCTTATTTTCTGGTAATTAATTGAATTAGTTGTATTCTGAAACATTATTCTGAAATATATGACTCCCATGTCTAAATTTCTGAGTTTAGTCATTTTATTTTTATTTATAATTCTGAATATAATTTATTAAAATCTCTCTAAATGGTATGTGCAATTATATGGCATGATCTCAAGTTTATTTTGTCTAAACCCCTTTTGTTTATTTGCATTTAAATGAGCAATTTCTCTGTTTTGATGAAGTTTGGTTTCCATTCTTTTGGCCTATGATTTTTTAACAATTTTTCTTACAAAATAATTTACAAACAATATATGATGTGTGATACCCTCTCTGACTTTTACAAATAGTATTATAAATTAAACATGCTTTCAAATTACACAAAAACAACTAGTATTGGCCACAATACAAACAATAGTCAAACAGAATAAAGAATATTTTTTTTAAATAAATGGTTGTCTTCAAATCAGACATTTTGCAACAAAATTCCCATTTCCAACATGGAAATATGGTTTACAACAAAGGTTTTTTACTAACTAACATCTTAATTACTCTCTACTATTTACAAGTGGTAACTATTTTTATAGTTCTGATGTTAGTTGTTTCAGACCCAAACAAATGGCCTTATATCTAAAACATTTTTAAACATTCTTGTACTATATACATTAAAACCTTATATCTATATTCTTATTTCTAACTATTATTATAAGTAGGATTCTACAGTTTTTATACAGTCTTTTATACCTTGTCTTTGGGGAATTGTACCCTGTCATTAACAAATAAATAGTATGAACCGTTCAAAAAGCACTATGAAATCTGTTTTTCTTTTTTCATGTAAAACAAAAATGTTATTTTAAACAGATTCATGTCTTATGAACAACATATTGTCACCGTACACATTTTAAGTCATTGAAAAATGCATATTTCATTGCATCCAATGTTTGTGATTGCCAAGAATGAAACACAAGGTTCATTTTTTATAATACCCAAAACTATCACTGGTTCACTTTCACTTATATATTATGTTAATGCTAAATGGTCGTATAGTCTTATTAACATAATAAATTGGTTAGCGTTTTTTCAATGGAGATTTGTTCCATGGGTACTATATTATTGTTTCATCTTAGTTCACAGGAAACTTTTACTTTATACACTCCTCTCTCTTAAATTTGTATACATGTGGTTTTTATTTCGTTATACTTTTATTTTTAGATATTTATTTTGGGGATATAGGGATTTGGGTGTCTTTTATAAGAGCATGACATCTTCTTCAGGATGCTGCCCTCTTCTTCTTTCTTCAGTCTTCTTTTCTCCTGCCTTCTGGGCCTGGTATCTTCTCCATCTTCTTCTTGATGCCATCAGGTTTCTTGGGATCTTCTCCATCTTCTTCTTTAATTCAGAAATACACAACCTGTATTGGTTGATCTTGGCTTATTTTAGGGTTTCTATTCTATTTATTCTCCCTCGTTGTGGGTTTGGTCATATTGTGTACTGCTTTGTTATTTACTATTTTACCTTCCTGGGTTATACCTTGAAAACCTTTGGTTATGAGACTGGTTTTGGATGACTCATCACTAGTAACTCCTTTTATTTTAACTTGTATTTTCTTTATAATAATGATTTCTTTCCACAGTTGCTATGAATTAATCTTTTTATATTCAACTTAGTGCTTTCTTCCAAATTTAAATATTATAACTTCATTATTCTAATGATCAATTGCCATTCAATATTATGCATACATCTGTCACGCTACAATATATATATATATATTAGTTTTACCATAGTATACTAGTTTGAAATCAATACTATTCCTTACTTGGCAAATTTTTTCCAACCTCATTAAAATATTCAACATATAAAACTGTACAAAAACACATTAAAATGTACTGAATTGTTTACATGATATTAGAAAGCTATAGCATCGAATGGATTTATAATCCGTCAAATTTTCGTTTCTATACGTCAATAAATATTCTAGCTGTTCCTCTCAATTCAATTTATTCCCGCTCACTGAGTATTTACATATATGGATACAGGGATAAATTATAAACAAATTGATGTGTCTTGCTCCACAATCTTAAATCTCATGCAATATCTATGGCTAGTTAACAAAGCTGAGCAAACTTATTCTCTGTAAATACATATACTCGTGGAAAAGGAATTCTACAAAATTTCTTTCACACCTTTGTACAATGTTTGGGTACTACACACACACACACACACACACACACACACACACACACACACACACACACACACACACACACACATTTATTTACATATATTTATATTTCTTACAATTATTCTTGTTTTATAATTATTATTTACAAGAATATAACTTTTATATAATTTGTTACACACAACTTTGCCAGTAATTTTTACTGCCGTCTTCAAGATTTCAAAATTTTCTTTTCAAATTTGCAAACTCTTTTTGTGCACTGGAGTCATTGTTTTCGTCTAATTTTGTATGTTTTTCGTTTTCCACTAGCACATAACATTCCATTTATTAACATTCTTCGTCTGTTTCTGAAGAAGGCAGTATTAAATTACTCTCCTCTTCTGTTTCTTCTAGTGCACTTATGTTTGTAGCGTCCTGTTGATCTCACTGGCACAGATTTCAAACCTTTTGTTCATCAATACTCGTGGTCATTGGCATATCGCAAAAGACAAAACACTGATCTTCATTCCCAATTTGAGACGAAACAAAATTGTTTGTATTCCTCATTTGTACAATAAATCGATAAAACTCGACTATTTTATTTTTGTACTTTCGAGGTAAACATTGAGCCAAAGTAGTTCGAATCGAAAGACCGTGTCTGCGAAGAAACCGTACACACAAACCAAAACTGTCCCAAAATTATGTGTTGTGTATTTCAAGACGCTGAGCGATATCCTAGACTGAATCTGTACCACTTCAGTAGTAACGGCAAAACCCCACTTTTATAAACTCAACTAGGTGCTTTTCTACTTCTGGAAACTTAAGTTTTTTGTTTTTTTTTCACTCCCGAACATTAGATTCCGCTTCATCAAATTTAGCGATGCGGCACGATTACCATTTTCTTTTGTGAATTTCGTTACGGATAATTTAAACTGAGCCGCATAGGACAATAGAGATGTTATGAATACTCTTTATGAATGTACAATCTGTTTCTTCACAACACACGCTATACCGGTAATGGACTACAGTAAAAAACAACAGACTAAAGACAATTAAGTACAGTAACAGAATGCTACAACAGAGTACCGTTACAAGTCTACGACGTGAACAAATACGTGATAGAGAATGGATAAAACTGCAAACCAAATTATCGGTAAATGTCGTCTTACTATTACTATTACTATTACTATACAGTCAAGTCTACCAGTTGTAAGCGACGTTGACAACTCTGCCATGCACATATGACCATACAGGTGTAGATCTAATATTTAGCGTAATGCGCACGTGTATCACTTGGAACCACATTTTTGGGAAGAAAATCTCAGGGAAAAAGTGCGCATTATACAAAAAATACGATACGATACAGAAAATACAATATAAGGTAGTTAAAATGGTCTTTAATGTATGAATGTTTGAAATTTTATAAAAACTTTTACCCACTTTTCAGGTACTAATATCCTTAAATTTAAAAATTTTCAAAAATAAACTCTATGTTTAGATTTTAGTTTCATTTCTTTTTAATTTGACACCCCTCCTCACGGGTTTTTCCAATTTTTTAACTTTTTTGAGCCCCTCACTTTTTTGAATCCTGCATGCACATTTTTGGTGGGATCACTCTTCACAACAATAGAGTTCATTAAGGTAATATTGTGGATAGCATGGAGTCAAGTTTTACACAAGTCGGCTGATGTGTTCAGATGTTATCGTAAGACATACCTCAAATAGGCAGTCAGACAGACGAATGCCGAACAGTCGAGTTAAAACTCAGAACTCACTTTCCTCGTTCAATTAAAATAAAAAAATAAATGTGAAAATTATTTACGAAATTAAAATTACTTTACTTACTATTAATGATTATTCTATACCTTAGTGTTTTTTTTCCCAGAGACAACTGATTGTAAGGTACGGCTACCCGTACGAAGAACATAATGTTACAACTGTGGATGGTTACATCCTAACGATGCACCGGATACCATATGGTCAGTACGGTCCTTCTGCTAACAGACCTCCAATACTCATACAGCACGGCCTAGAAAGTAGCTCCGCGGACTTCGTTGTCACTGGACCTAAAAGTGCAATAGGTAAAACAGTCTTATAAATAAAATGTAGTTAAAGTGAAAATTTTTCCGATACACTGTATAGAAATGTTTTTGTACACGGAATGTTTTTGAAATTAGGGTGAGTGACCGCTCCCATAGGCGTTGATAGAACGGGAAGAAAAGGGTGTTTACTTACATTGTTGTTTGTGTTGAATTATGGAAGGTTTTGACAATATATCTCATTCTAAAACTATGCCGAAAAGGAACTTACAGCTAAAAGTATGAATGAGAGATGCTTTAAAACGTTAGGTATTGAAAAGAATGTACACACAAAACAAGCACACACACAAATGCACGCACGCACGCTGACGGACATCCAACAAATACACACACCATGTACTAGAAAGAAATGTAAAAGTGCCGACACGGGTCACTGAACTCGCTAGTTACTAATAGCCAGAAAAGGCGTTTAACTTAAAGCTTGTTTACGAAAGTGTGTTGTTCCTTTATATTGTTATTGCTAGTTCCTTTATATTGTTATTTCCGAACTGATGATGAGCTGTGAAACTTGAAACCGCTAATCGGAATAATTTTTCTGTAGTGGTGTGCAACAGTGTTAATTCTGTTAAAACATTCTTCATGATTGTTGAAAATGTACAGTGTACAAGACTGAGTCTACTTCCATCCCTCAGCTAGAAAAAACGGTAACACTTGTCTAATGGTTCGTCTTTGCATCAGACAAGACGAATCGGTTACATCTCCTATTCAACGTTACGTTTAGCTGTTTTCAGCTCGACGTAGACATTCCTGCTTTAGTTGCTACAACAGATTTTACGTTGAATAGGTAAATTACTTCTTTTTACGTAATTACAATCAGTAATCTCACTGAGTTTCAGAACTAACTATTTAGAAAGTAGGCCTATATTTATTAATACATAAATTTCGATATTAGGTAATTTGTACATTATGTGGAAAATTACAAAAATGTCTAGGCCTACTACCCTATTACTTGTTTCGTAGCATAGCAACTGTAGATCACACAAACATACAGTAAAAACTAAAAATTTGGATTAACCACGTTTGGTTAGGCTTCCTTCTAATCTAATACCCTGCTGTATTAAGTGGCGACCAGTTTAATTTTATGATCACTTAATAGCTCTGTAAATTTTAACTTTATCAAACTGTAATTTATCTAGTAAAATTTTAAGTGATTTATTGTAAAAACAGTGAGATATTGTTTGTTCAAATGTGGTAAAAAATAATCGAGTTATTGCGGAAAAGAGCCTAGGCATAAGTTCTGAATACTTGACTTTTTTGTGTAGTACTTCGATTCCTTCAGTATAAAAGAAAAATTTATTTAAAGTTATTACTATTTCTGAAATTATCTTGCTAATAATACTTTAAAATAAAATAAATTAAATTAGTAAAGTTAATACTTTTTAATAAATTTCAAGGCATATGTTTGAAGATATTTTTATTCTGCCCACTAATGATTATTTTAGACAATAGTAACTCCATTTCTTTTTAAACTTGCTTCGTCAGTGAACATATCAGATACTAAATAAATGCGGTTCAATTGCTATTTTGTGTAGACAAGTAAACAAAGTGCCCGTCTCTGTTCATAGTGAACATTTTCAAGGGCTTGCATTTTTTGTAGGTGGATCAGTTTTAATCGTTGGCTTCATAAGGTTGCGAATACATGTGCGATCCACACCTTCAAACACAACAAATCTTTTTATACCCACTTCAGGAAGGTATTGTTTCCTTTGCAATTGACCTTGTTTAGAAGTATGTTCCACCATACAGAAACTTGGAGAATTGTGAAAAATGTTTAGTCAGTGTTTTGAGTAAGAGGAATAGCTGTATTCCGGGGATACAAAATTTGCATATAAAAGCTGCATATTAATATAAATATTTATATGCATATTTATATAAATGTTTTCATTATTAACGTAAAAAGTCCATAAGCAAAATGATAACATGTGAAATAAGGTGGCGCCGTGGCTTGGCGCCAATAGCTCGGTAGTCTCCAGAAGCGTACGGTATAAACATTACAAATACACACACACACACACACATATATATATATATATCCTTATTACAAAGGAAATAGAAATATGTTGATCGTGAAAAAAATCGTGTTCGAGATAAGGGCTGATTCTAATTGTACTACTCTCAAAACATGAAGAAAAGTCATTTTAAGAAAAATGTCTCTGTGTGTATCTGTGTGTCTGTATGTAGAATTTTTTATATGGCGAACAATGACTCCCGCAAAATTCAAACAGAATCAAATTTTTTTTTTTGCATATGTGCCCGAGTTGTAGAGGCCTATTGATTTTGTTGAAGAACGGAAAAGAGGGGGTAGTTTACCTGCAACATTTTACGTTTTAACAAGAGTAAAGTACTTAATTTTAATAAATAAAGTATGCTAAAATGAAGGTCATAATAATCCACTGTAGAAGGGTAGATGAAATATCTATAAATGAAATGGATATTTGAAGTGGGAGGGGTAATTTTTCAAAAACTTGCCTTTTAGATGTCGAATAAAGTACTTCATTTTGAAGGATAAGGTACCTTAATAATATTACATATAATGAAACTGTTACTCAATACAACTGTAAATATCAAAATGGGGTTGTTCGGTTGAGAGGGAGGGGTAGTTTACCGGCATTGTTTTGTGTTTTAATAAGAGTAAAGTACTTAAATTTGATAAATAAGAGCCCCGAAAGTAAAGTCATATTAATCCACTGTAAAATGGTAAATGAAATATCTATAAATAAAAAGGTAGTTGAAAGGAGAGGGGTGGTTTTTTGAAAAATACTTTGCTAATGTCAAGTAAAGTACGAGTATTTAATTTTATTTAAGGATAAGATACCTTAGCTAATTGCTATATATGATATAAGCTTAGCCTACATATGATATAAGTCTGTTACTCTATGAATGTGTAAACATCATTAATGTTGGTGATTGGTTAAGGAGAAGGGATGATGATCTGCGTAGTTCAGATTCTTTATAAGAATAAAGTACCCAATTTTTATAGATAAAGTGACCCGAAAATAACATTATATTAAACAACTACCCCATAATAACAAAAATATATATACAGTGAAAATAGTTTTTAGGGTGTTGCACACTTTGTCGAACCGAATTCAAGTAAATGATTTTAAATATAAATCTTAGAACCTGGAAGTCATGTATGGTTCTACATACCGATATTTTTGTAACTTACACAAAAAGCTATTGTTATTTTAAAGCTGTATTGACTTTTTAGAGTCCTTTCATTTTGCCTGATAACTTAACAACACTGACTTGTGCTGCCAGAGGCAGAGATATAACTTGTGATATTGTTGGAAAAGCTTCGCGTAAAAATGATATGACAGAAACGATTACAACTCAAAACAATTAATTTTTTAACGTAGAACAGTAAATTAACACGCTTTCTATTATTTTACATAAAATTATATGCAATATTCAGTACACATGGACACCGACTATTGCATAATCGACATATCGACAATTAGTGTAGTCACGATTATTGGAAAAGTACCATCAAACTGTTTTTTTTTTAAATAGATCAGCAATGGCTAACGTCTGTTGCCAAATTTTTTGCTTCTTCTTCTTGCGACTCTATTTTTTTTTATACCATTGTTTCATAGATCAACTAATATTTGTTTTTCAAATTTAAACGCAAATATTCTACTACTGTTACCATATTAAAATATGATACTGACACTTAGTTACTTATGATTATATAGGTTTCTTATTAGCCGATGCTGGTTACGATGTATGGCTTTGCAATAGTCGTGGAAATGCCTTTTGTCGTAAACACGTGACATTGGATCCAGACAATCCAGCTCAGAAAGCGCAGTTCTTTGACTTTACGTAAGTAAACTTAAGTGATACGTTCAGAACATGAAGAAGTTACGGAGGTTGTTTCCAAAAATTTATGAAGTTGGTAATGGAATCGCCTCCCTCTCCCACCACACGCTCGTTCATCTGTTTCAGCCGCTTTGAAGTTACTTGCTTATGTCATGAATACCACAGTATATCATACTCACTTGTTCTACAAGAGTCGTCAGAGGAAGTAATACCCGTTTTTTAATAAAATAAATAACCGACAAAAATGTTTCGAAAAAAAATATTATTTAACATAAAATAATCTTAATCTGCTTCCCTACATAGTCGCCTGCTTTATTTAATCATTTATCGTACCGATCGACGAATTTGTTTATTCCCGCGGATATTCCTCTACCTCCAGTTCTGTGACAAAAATTTCACTACTTTCTGTAATTCTTCATCACTCGCAAAACGCTTTCATCCCAAAAATTCTGTAAGTTTGCAAAACAGATTATGCTCACTGGGGGGGGGGGGCAAGGTCTGGGCTGTAGGGTGAGTGTTCAAACATTTTCTATTTAAATTTTGCCAGCAACTCTTCTGTTGCGGGTGCAAAATGAGGCCGTGCATTGTCATGAAGAAACAAAATGCCGCTAGACAATACACCCCTTCTGGAATTTTGAATCGCCCTCAGCAAATTTTTTCGCAATATTTTTCAGCATTTAATGTGGCTCCACAGAGCAGAAAGTCAACAAGAAGTGGGCCTTTTCAGTCCCAGAAAACAGTAGCCATAACCTTTCGAGTTGAGGATACCTGCCTGTATTTGTTTGGTTGGGATGGTGATGCCATTCCATAGACTAACGTTTACTCTCCGGCGTTGCACACGAAACCCAGATTTCGTCTCCTGCTACGATGTGTGTCACGAATTCGTCTCTCTTCTTCGAGTAACGATCCAAAAAGACAATGCAGCTACCACAATTTTTTTTGTGTTCATCACTACATGGAACCCACCTCGCACAAATTTTCTGTACTTCAGGTTAATGGTGACAATTTTATGGATAACAGTGCGAGAAACAAGTGAAACATTTTCACTAATTTTATTGAGTGTGACACGCCAATCCTGTTTCATTAATTCGTCAACTTGACGCAACAAATCATGTGGAATGACGAAAGGACGACCTGTTCCTTCTTCGAGACGGACGATATTTCTCCCTTCATTAAAACTGCGACACCATCGCCGTACTGACGACTCATCCGTCACATCACCGTACACTTCATTAATCTGACGGTAAATCTCGCACGATCGCATATTTCTTGCATGAAGTAATCAAATCACAAATCTCAATTCCCGCGCAGCGGGAATCTCAGTTTTTGTAAAGATTTCAAACATGCACAGAATCGACGAAACGGTTAGGAACCCAATGA
This sequence comes from Magicicada septendecula, assembly GCA_034769895.1. Taxonomy (NCBI): domain Eukaryota; kingdom Metazoa; phylum Arthropoda; class Insecta; order Hemiptera; family Cicadidae; genus Magicicada; species Magicicada septendecula. The sequence continues at coordinate 447,261,248 of CM068370.1, read as the reverse complement.
AACATCACACAGACTATTTAGACACACAATGAGAATGACTGAACAGGAATACACGTGCGCAGAACCACTGCGTGCTCTGCATGCGGAAACGGGTATTACTTTTCGGACGACCCTCGTATACAATGTTCTATATACTACATAGTATATACTATACGTACTCTACCATACTACATACCGCACCCTATCACATTATTTCTGCTACTAACATCACCACCACCACCACCATTACCAGTACTACTACATACATACTACATACAAGGAACTATTCTTAAATTAACGTACAATAGGCAGATAAAGAAATTTTTCTTGTATCGGCCATCTAAACACCACATGTCAATTTCAATTCTTTACTCTTTGTTCTTTTCTTTTTCTCCAATATTCGTTCATCTTTTCACTGTGTCTCTTCTTCCTGTCTTCACTCCACATTGAACCTGCGTTTTTCTCTCTCCTGCCCTGGATTTCTTCCATTTTTAACACTTTTGCCTGAAAAACGTCTCTTACATTTGCTTCTTCTGCATGTATATTATTTTTTTCTAAATCCTGTTGGACTTCTTTAATCCAACTTGATGATGACTTCTTCCCCCACAGATATTTGAAGATTTGCTTTGTCAACCTATTGTCGTCCATTCTACACAAATGTATAAAAAATAATAGTCTTCTTTTTCTCATTGTTTCTGTTATATTTTCTATGCTTTGATATATTTCATCATTACTTCTTAATTTCCAACCTTCTGAAGTTTTTCGTGGGCCTAATATTTTCCTAATAATTCGTCTTCCAATATTTCTAGAGTGTCTAAATTATAATTCAACGCTAAACATTCACTTGAATATAGGCATTCTGGCTTCACTACTGTACTGTAATGCCTTATTTCGCATTTTTAGATATGCACTTTTTATTGATATATCTTCAGTTATACCATATGCCCTTTTCATCTTATGAATCCTTTCTTCTACATGAGATTTTTCTAAGCCATTAAAACAAAATTTTTAATATAGAAAATGTTTTATTTTATACAAAAGTTACGACACACGAATACTCCATTTGCACATAACGATCGCCTATACGTAGGCATTTAGTACGTTGTTGCCCCACCTTCTACAGTCCCTCGCTGAAAAATATTGCCGCCATGAAATCTTGTTAACAGTTGACGCCATTAATGAAATCCCGATTGTTATCAAAGCGCTGAGTAGCTAATCAGGCGCGCTGACATCCCTGCTCAGATTTAGTCCAGCGGTTTACCGATACCGATCTCCAGCTGCCTACAGCATATATACACCATGGTTTGCTAATCCCACGTCGAACATTTAGAGTACGCGATGTCTCTCCTCTGACCCATACCGACGGATTCCCAGCAAATGGAATTGATTACCTGATAGCCAAATCAGCGCCTTGACGCCACTTTACTACTACCTTTGATCCGGCAAATGCCCCTGCCGGTTTCGTCCCTACTTTTCATCAACCGAGAGCCTCGTCACCCATGACTGTCCAACAGTTCAGTGCAAAGTCCTACAGACGATTGGATGCTTCAACAATACCACGATACACGTTAAAGCTGGCGGGAGAGGCATCGACAGGATCTGTTTTGTCGGCCACTATTCAAACACATAATTACACGTAACTACGAATAGTATACTGGTCGCTGTTGCGCATGCGCAGTGCGTTTCTGTGGCAACCAGATTATTTACACCAGCCAAGAGTTGGTTGATTTAGGAATAGGCCTCGTACAGTAAATCGCACCTGAAAATTTTACAACAAAAACGTCAAACATCATGATTTGCACAGATATTTACAATTAAGGAGTTATATGGCAATGTTATGTCTCAAAATAATTAGTTACCTATTCTGAATTGATATATTTTTTCTTGAACCTATTGTATCCGCCACAGGTAAGCTATAAGAGGAAAACAGAAAATTTGTAATTTAAATACATTTAACTTGATTTAATCACTTCAGTATTTTTCTCCTTGTTATAGTAAAGGTTATTTCAAAGTTCCTTTTTTAATATGATGTTTTTAAAATCATATTTCCTTTTTGAATGATGCTTATATATTAGTTAATCTAAAAAAAAAATAGTCAACAGAAACAATGTTCAAATAAACTAAATAAAGTAAAATAAAACAAAACGAATACATAAAATTCAATAGACAAATAAAATGTCTAGGGGGCATTAGAAATAATTATGTTATGTTTCGAAGCAGGTTTTTATATGTTAATAATCCACAAAGCAAAAACTTAATGCAATTAAAAAAATTTTTACAGTAAAATCAATATACATAGGCCTATGCTCAAAGATAAATATTTGAATATAAATTAATATGTAATATGTAATTTTAAGCACGATTTTGAAAATATGTAATTTTTAAGCACGATTTTGGAAATTGGGGTTTGCATAACAGTTGTCTATTTCTGATCCACTGTTATTTTCAAATGAATTTATGTTACCAATTACTTCTGAAGCCTCGTCTTTACCCAATGAAAATCGTGATTTTATCCACATATAATATATTTTCAATGATAGCAACATAAAAAATGCATAAGATGAGCAACTCTCAATCTAACTTACAAGAAATTGTTAATAAACCCTCTTAACTCACATTCAGAAGTAATAATAAGAGAAGTGTCATCTGCTTATTTTTTAGATTAACGGTTTATATTATTTTATTCATTTCTAGAAATCAAAATTAAAATTATTGTATTTTAATTTCGTTTACTTTTGTAAAAAAAGAACCGTCATACTAAGAATGGCACACATATTTATTATTTCATACTCTCAGCTCTTTGTAAATACTGCATACAAATTTTAAAACAGACACCACTGTCCTCAACTGCAGCTGTCCAGGGATAAAGCCAGTGTGGAAGAGAGTTGCTTATGATTTATGTTGTCGTAGCTTCTTGGATTAGTTTTAATTCACTGATAAAATATTTCCTTCACCTTTCAGAACAGTGTGCTTAGATAGACGTTTGCAGAATGTTTAGTTTCTTAATTCATTTGCAGAGTGTCGTGAACATGTAAATTTTTTTATTTGTATACTTGAGTGGTGAAAACTTTCGTAACAACACTTTTCACTATCGCCTATTGAGAAAGCCAAATCAGAGAATAGGCCAATGTCAAGTATTAATAATGATATCAATAAAAGATGGTTTTTAACCTGAAAAAGTGTTGTTTACCAAAATGTTTGGTTGGTACATTTCAGATTACACTATCCTTTTGTAAATTTAATCTTATAAAAGTTTATACTGAAAATTTAACATTTCCAAACACTTTCTGAAAATGTAACAATTAAAACTTATCATGTGAATTACCTAGAGACATCAAATTAACCAAGCAATATTTTTAAAACAGTCTACGAAGAAAATTTTGTTAACAAGTTCTGTGCACAAGTCATGTCAACAGTTCAACTGGCCGCAAGACAAATAGTATAATATTGTTACGGCTGTTTCACTGATCGTCGTATGGTACAGTGGAAACAAATACAGACAACAATGAAGTCACTAATCACAATTACAGTTTGAATTCAGCAAGTACAATAATTCCAGTTAAATTTGTACAAACTCATTAATTATGTCTTCCACAGTAATTATAGAGTTCCACACTAATTATAACACAATAACACTTCTCACAATACTTCGAGAAACACTCGATCCGCGCTACGGAAATCACGCACTGTCAACTTATTCACAAAGCCAGCCTCTGTCTCTTATATACGTAGCACACGTGTTCTAAACTCTTTCCATCCTTACTTAGGTGTACCAGCTAGTCCGTATTTCAAGTGCTCTCCAGAGCACTCTGGAACGCGCGGCCTTGAGTGAGGCTACACCTGCTCCACTATGGAGCTCTTGGCTGTTCGATAGGGTTCCCGTTACACTGTGTTACTCTATTATACTTTTTTAATTTGCAGGATCCATGAAATGGGGAAATATGACTTGACGGCGGAAATCGATTACGTTATTCAGACGACTCAGTTCAGTCAGGTGTTTTGTTTTGCTCATTCCATGGGCTGTGCGATATTCTATGTAATGGCTTCCGTTACACCAGAATACAATGCGAAAGTGAAAGCTTTCTTCAGCGCTGGAACAGACATATATCTGGAACATATGTATAGTGGAATCAGGATTCCACTGACAACCGCCTACTTACTAAGGGTAATAAATTAGTTTAAATTACTTGTGTGTGTGTGTGAGCGCGCGCGCGCGCGTGTATGCGCTCGCGTGCACATAGATACTTACACATTTATTTATTATAACTATTATCGTCAAAATTATTTACTGTTCTGTCATGTGGCAGGTCCCAGGCATCACCACTATGTCCTTTTGAAACTGTCCATGGCCGGCTCTAGTAGAAGGCCGGAATATTAAACTTGCCAACACTGGGACCAGCTGATATTTAGGACCGACTAGACAATCTCGTAATTTATGTATTTTAATAATCAAATCACGTCATTTTTAATTGCCGGTTAACAGCAGTTTTATAATTCTTCACTTCTTGCAAATTAAAAGTTTATTACATAAAGTACTGTTATATTATTTAAGAAATATAATAATTAACTCATTCATATGATATGAATTCAATAATTCTAAAAAAAATTAATTTTATTAGCCATAACACTAATTTACTAATTTCTTCAATTTAAAGGTATAACACCAAGTGGCCACACACCTATAATTAGAATTAGATATAAATAGGCCTACTCATGATTTTAGTAATGCTATGAAATTATATCAATATATAACATGTCCACTTTAGCTGTTTTATTACACTATGCTTATATACCTCACGCTCAACGTTACCACGTTTAATACTCAGGCCTTCTACTAGAGCCGGCCTGATCTGTCCCATTTAGAATATTGAAATAATTAAAAGTTATAAAAATAACAACGTCCACAGAACTGTTTCCAATAGGCCTATGCAATGTTAGTAGTCCTACCCCCCTTTTGTATTAATGTCTTGAAATAATAATTTTAAATTCTGAAAATAGCTCGTTGCTACAATTTGATAAGGAACAACACGTACAGTTACATTTAATACTATTTTTATTAAAATTAAACACTTTTATTGGAGTTTCAGTTTCAGCACCCACATCTGACGTAGCGTTGTATGAATTTGACTCAAAAAAACCTTTTTAGTCACGAATGTCTGATATTTTCGTAGAGCCCTACAGGAACCTTGAATTCATTCCATATGTACGTTTTCTCTGTTTATTCCAACTGATAAATGTTGTCTTTAGTTTTCACAAAAATTACTCGCATTGACTAGGACATTAAAAGATTTTTATCAGAGAAACGCTTCCTTGAAAGTTTGCCTTCTTCACAAAAACTTGAAAAAATCACATTTAAAACATAAACGAAGGTTTCAGTTCTTTTTCTTGAAAAAAAAACTGACTTACAGTAGACTTAATTATTGTATTAGAAAGAAGTAAAATTTGAAACGGCTATACAGTACTTCCAAGAAGGTACAATGCGGGTGCGTTCCTTCGTTCAAAAGAAAAGAAAATTAGACATTAGTTCGCGGGCGCGTCAAACGTTATCGACGGGCGCAGAGTTTCCGACTGCTGGCCTAGAGCAATCAAGTGGTAAGATTGCCAGCAGAACTGCCCAAAAATCTTTACTGTGCTAGTCACATAGTTTGAGTCTTAAAAACACTGTAGACAGGAAAAAAAGAAGAAAATTACAGATTTTTTCACAATCATTAAAACAATTGCCCTGATTTTCGCAATTTCAGGGTTTATTTATTTGAGTTTGAATATTTCTAACAATTCATGTGTTCTAACATAATATTAGCATATTTTGTTGTAACAAATACTTTAAATTGTGTATAATTGGGCTTTTACTTACTCCCTCGATGATTCGTCTTGCCTTCTGTCTCGCGGGTAACGAATTAATGACGTTATACTGGACTTATGTTGATGTTCTTATGAATTTTTTCAGGACATATTGGACGCATTGCAAGTATATGAGCTTTTCTCACATGACCAACTGATAAACGGATTTGATGTTTGGTGTGGACAAAACAGTGCTTTCTTTTACTTGTGTGGTGCAGTAGTCAACGGATTGGGTGGAGAAAACTTTGGTGGATGGAATTACGTACGTATTACTGTCCAAAAATTGTATGACACTTTTTTAACAATGATAGTTCTTTATGAAAACATATTTGTTCGATCATGACATGCAACAAACTGGATAATAATAAAGCAGTTAATTATGGAAACAACCAGTGGAACACGCAGAAGTGGAACTGCAGGGCATTTAGCCCTCTCAAAAGCCTATCATGTAAACAGTCTTCACTGTAAGTATGTTATCTTCATCACAGTTATACGGAACGTGCTGTGTATCCTTTCAGGATTTCCTATACTATATAATAACTTTGGTTTTTCAATGAGCGTGAAATGTTCAAACCACAGTTAGATCAAACTCGAGACAAAATTCTATAACTTTCAAGTCAGTCTAGGTCAGTCTAGAGCAGTGGCTCCTAACCGGTGGTACGCGGAGGGATCCAAGGTGGTATGCAAGAAGATATAGCTAATAAAAAAGGATTTACTTCAAAAAATAAATAAATAAAAATTTATGCTCAAAGCAACAATAAATTTTCATAAGACATGATTTGAAACCGTTACCCTTATTAAAACATAACCTAAACACTTAGTTAATACCAACTTTGTCATTACTTATTGCCACACTGCTAAATACTTCGGTCTTGATGAGGCCTTTCGGTGTCTCCATCATCTACAGGTCTTAAATGGCCTTATGTGCCGACAATCTTACATGAAGTCGTTTAAGATCTGAAGATGGTGGAGACACCGAAAGGCCTCGTCAAGCACGAAGTATTTAGCAGTGTGGCAATAAGTAGTGACAAAGTTGATATTAAGATGGCTGCTAATAAAACTAACAAAAGTGGGACTTAGGTAATATTTCATTAGAATAAAACAGGATTTCTACTGAGTGCTGTTTAAGGTTAAATTTTATTTTAGCGTAGAACCAAAGGGAAATTAATTTTAAAAATCAGTTCCCGTTTTGTAAATTTTATGTATTAGATTTAAATAATTATACTTAAGTAGGAATAATAAGATAAGATATACTATTCATGTTGTATCAAGGTTTTTATTGAGAAAACCCCAGTAAACTTTTTTTTTAAGCTCGGGTGGTACTCGAAATGAACGCCGAAAACCAAAGTGGTACGCGGGTCCGGAAGGGTTGGGAAACAGTGGTCTAGAGTGTGGAAGCTCTAAGCAGTTTTTTGGTGGCGTGGGACATTCACACAGTTTTATTACCCTGATAGTGCATGATTGAACGGAACCAATCACATGTCAGCTTTCTATCAGCGGCCGACTTACAGTGCTCTAATAACCTGCGATGCTATTTGCTTTATCCACTTTATATACATCATACCTTCCTATCAAACAGTTAGAAAACAAATAATTGATGATATCTAAATAATTTAGTTTATTTATATTATTATCTTAAAATAACTGTAGACGTTCAATGTTTGCTGGTTTTCCTTGAAACATTACAACAGATTTATCTCTGCTATCTTGAGATGACATCACCTTAACACACACACATACACATTTCTGAGAGTGTATTCAAATTTGCTCATTTTTCTTATATATATATTTTTAACATATGTAGACCAATTTAATACTATTCAATTTAAGTTTGATTTATTACGTAATACTTAATATTAAAAAAAAGTTTAAAAGAAAGATACACATAAAACCAGACATATACAAATCAAATTTAGCTACACACTCAATCAAAAACAAACACACATTTCCTAATCTAAATAATATCATTTTAGTAAAACAGATTTTCAAAGGTTCAAAAATGACCTTATGAGAAAATTTATAAATAAAACAATTAAATAAAACAAGTAATAAAATTAATACCAGAAAAAAAATTCAGATTAATTCGAAAAATGATAATATTTTCAAAATTACTAATTTAATAAAATAATAAATATTTATATTATGTTTTACAATTAATTATATAACATATTTTTACTCACAAATATAAAACATTAAATTTAATCTACATATAAAACAGCTGTTTTGTACAATGAAATTTTTAAAATATTTAAATCTATTAATTTAGGCCTATATATTTCGTGGTAATAGTTAGTTAAATACTACTGAAACATTGTAGTATTCACAAAATAATAAAAAATATATTCTTGAACATAAATATTTTTATTATTATTAATAATAAAATTACAAAATTAAAAATATGTGTGTGTGTGTGTGTGTGTGTGTGTGTGTGTGTGTGTGTGTGTGTGTGTGTGTGTGTGTGTGTGGGGGGGGGGGGCATTATTATAACTGCATGTGGAATGTAGCAGAGAGTAAAGCATATTGTACGATATGATGACACTGTATGACTACACAGAGATTGCAAGTCTGAACATTACACTCGTATATAAATTGATAAGGACCATAGTGAAAAATGTTAGTTTTAAGTATTTGTAAGCTTGTAGAACGACTTTAAGTCCAATAAAATTGTGCGTAAGGATACTTAGCCGGGTGTGTAGAGAGCGTGTGCGAAAGTACGAAATTATTTTACGGGATATTCATAAAAAAACGTAATAACTTAAATAACATTCGAGATATGGGAATTTTTAAGATTGTACTTAAAAGATTATCAGATTTGTAACATTATCAGAATGTCCAGAATAAAAAGAATTAACTGATAACAATAGTTATTTTATAAATCAGTAACTAGATGTATGCATTTTTTAAACAAAAAGATTGTATGACAATAAATTTGATTGTAAAATGTTCAGTTTTTTTTAACGTAAATATTTTGTTTGAAAGCCTTCTTTGACAAGAATATTTATTGTCTATAAGAAAATCATACAAGGGTTACCGACGAACCAATCAGATTACAAGAAGTCAGTGGATGAAAACGACTTTGAACGGATAAGTCAGTCTACTTTCGGAATCGATAAAGTGTGAACCCTGTGCTATCTGAATAATTCCACTGATATCCAGCTGAATAATTTTGAAATATTTTTCTTGTAATTATTTCATTATTAGTGTAATATATTTATGCAACTTTTCAATCGCTTAATTCACAAAAATAATTTAAAATCAATGACACTTATTTTGTATTATAAAGTTTAGAGTATCATCAATGATAATGTTTGGGCACATGTTTGAAACGACGAAATAGTAAAATTTTGTAACTTTGTTTAATTTGCAAGTTTCTTACTTCCATGATCCGTAAGGAAATGGAAGTATGGTGATCGCGAAAAAATCATGTTGGTGTGTGTGTGTGTGTGTGTGTGTGTGTGTGTGTGTGTGTGTGTGTGTGTGTGTGTGTGTGTGTGTGTGTGTGTGTGTGTGTGTGTGTGTGTGGAATTTGTTTTATGGCGAACGATAACCGCCGCAATTTCAAACAGAATCAATATTTTTTTGCATATGTTCCCGAGTTGTAGAGGACGCAAGGTCTATTGATTTTGGTGAAGATTGGTTAATGGGGAGGGGTAGTTTACCTGCAACGTTTTACTTTTTAACAAGAGTAAAGTACTTAAAAAATTTTTTAACTTTTTAAAACAATGGTAATTGTTAAAAATAAAATAATTTTGTTGCCAGGAAACCAGGTTGTTTGGTTTGGAGGGAGGGGTAGTTTACCTGTATTGTTTTGTGTTTTAACAAGGTTAAAGTACTTAATTTTGATAAATAAGTGCTCCGAAAATAAAGTCATACTAATCCAGTGTAAAATGGTAAATATCTATTCATCTGTCGATATCTATAAATAAGAGGGTAGTAGAGGGGGTGGGGGTGATTTTTTGAAAATTTTGTTGATATCAAGTAAAGAACGAGTATTTAATTTTGAAGGATAAGATATATTAGCAATTACATATGATAAAAATATTACTCCATAAAAGTGTAAATATCATTAATGGGGGGATCGATTGAGGAGGAGGGATGATCATCTGCGCTGTTCAGTTTCTTTATAAGAATAAAGTACCTAATTTTTATAGATAAAGTGACTTGAAAATAACATTTTATTAAACGACTACCTCATAATGACAAAAATTTCTATAAATAGTGAAAATAGTTTGACGGTGGGCGATATTTTGTTAGACATTATCGAACCGAACTCAAGTAAATGATTTTAAATATAAATCTTAGAACATGGAAGTCGTGTATAGTTCTCCGTACAGATATTTTAGTTAATCCGCAAGATTGATTCTGGATTTTATATTGTATTTGGATGGAAGTATTTGTATGTCTAAAAATTTGATTTAGTAATTTAGGTATTTTGTAATTTGTAAAACAGAATTAATTTATACTGGACATATCACATTCTCCTTTTAAAGTAAATATTATGTATGCTATATTGTAACAATGAAAAAATTGTTTTCGTCATATATCGTTTGTATAGTAGGTTTACGTCTACGGGTACTGAAAATATTACGAACATATTATTCTATTTATGTTCATTATAAATATTGATTACTTATAATAAAATACATACAAAAACTACTGTCACCTCTTCTTCTACTGCTACACCCCACGGAGTAAGCACTTTGCCTGTTCCGTATTCACAGAGTATCTCTCCATCTAACTCTCGGTCTTTCTACATCACTTGTACCAAAGGATCTATATTGAAACGCAACCATAGGTAGTCGTCCATACTCCATTATGTCCAGATAGTGTAAACATTCTTTGCGATATATCTGGACCTTATCATTTATGAAGAATGCGTGTAGCTCTTCTCTAATATCGTCATTGCGCAAATAATCCTATCTCGTGCGATCCTTTGTCCTTCTCAGAAACTTCATTTTCCAAGTCTGAATCTGGTTTTTATTCCTCTTTGTAGGAACTCTTGTTTCAGATCCATATAGTAAAACAGGAACCAAATTTAAGCCTTGTCTTTTTCCTCGACGTTCCATTATGACACAACACGTCATCTGAAACCTCGACATTTTTGTAGTGATATCTCGGATTGTGTAATTCCCAATTCTAATAGTAGATTATATAAATAAATCACCTTGTATCCGTCGTGTGACTTTGTTGTACGTCGATTAAAATGACGCGTTTCGGAACATATGCTCCATCATCAGAATAAATCACTCTATTGAGGTCGTTAACAGTTAAAATCACATGTTACACATAATATAACTCACTCGCTTTCTAAATGGTGCGCACCACAGCGAAGCCGATCGGACACTGAATTATTATCTGAGTGATTACGCCTAAGCAGGTTCAATGCTGTATCGTATAGCGGGTTGGATTTAAAATTTAAATGGTCATTCAATATGAAGTATCGGCTGTTATATGCTTTGTATATTTCGAACTCTTCTATTGCGTCCATATAACGGCTTTTGTTGCACACATGTTGGGGTATCAAATTAGATTTGAAATCGGTATAATTATGATTGTGTAAGATTAAGTGGCGGGCAAAGTTGGACTTGATATAATTTAACAGAGTGAGATTATTTAGGTAACGTTTTGGTGTGTGCTCTTTAAATCGTAAATTTACCATTGGGTAATCCATTACCCTGGGTCTTCTCGAGTTTAGCCACCAAATGCTCGTTGCAGACATTGCGATGTAGTGATTCTTGGCACGGACATTATGAATGCCTACGGATTCATTGTGGACATAAGAGAGAATGTCCTGAAGGTTGGCCAAGAAAAGATAAAGCTTTGCATGGCTAAAATGACAGGGCCTACCAACCATTCGATTAAGCGAATGGCATTAGTCGAAGAAAAAGTCAACAGGTCTGGTCAAGAGGAACCCTCCCTATTGCAAGCGAAAATGGAGGAAGAACTAGCAGAGGAAATACAGATAAGTGTAACGACAAAAGAAGTGATTGGAAAGCCAACTATGGGTGTCGAGAGAAAACTCTTTCTTGTTCCTGAGCTGATAGAAGCGCCCGAGGGAAAGTGACTGAAGATGAGGTTACGCAAGAGGTTGTGACGAGAATCAAACAAAATTGGATCAGCCAGTGGTGTTTAGGTCATCAGTACATGACGCAACGGGAGTGATTCCAGAAAAACTAGTGGTTGAGCGGAAGAGTCGCATTCCTGGGAACGTGATGTTCGGATCACACGAGACTGAATTCGAAGAACGGGAGAATCATCTTTCGCAAGGACGTCCACCTAGATCGCCTGGTCGAGTATTACTTCAGAGACGGTTTACCAGTTCGGTACGAACAGGCTGAAGGAGGGGGTAGTAGTGTTACGACATCACAGAACAATCTACGTGTTTGTCGAATGTGCCAGAAGAATCTCGATGTAACGCTGTGGCGTACGTGCTTGCCGACGCATTTTCGAGAGGTTTCTCGAAGGCGCCAGCCGCGCGGACGGTGTCAAGGCCGCAGTTAATTACATAGTTCACACGAGTGCTGAGACGCAATTATGAACATTCTGGTCTGTGAGCGCAGGTATAAATACATGGCGGCAGCGGCCTTAAGTTTCGGTGTAGTGGCGATATATTTACAGAGCGGTTCGAGTTATTACTGTGTACGTTCAAGTAGTTATTAGTGAAGTGTTGGGTTCTATAATCGGGCGGTATAATTGAAATACAATAAAATTGTGTTTAATATTAGTGACATTTTATTTGGTGTGAACAATTTTATTTTATTTGTTGTAGTAGACTGTGTTGTTGATTACGAACTGTTTAATTGTAAAAATTAAACCTGGTGATTAGTGACTTAATTGGTATCTTGTACTGTATTTTGTTTCCACTGTACTACGACGATCAAGTAGACCGTCGTAACAATATCTACTAAAAGCCGTAGGCGAAATACGCCTGCCTTACTTCTTTTTCTTACTAAAATTTCTTCAGTCTTTGTTTTTCCAATATTACTATTATTTTAGAGTAAACTGTCCCCTCGTCTCATTAAATTATCCGCCAGTTCTTATTTGAATCTTAAATCTTTGTAGCAAAATCTCTCCTCCTCCGTATATATACGCACAACCGGTTACACGTTGAATGAGTTCACTCGCCACTCGAAACTGAAGTTATCCTTTTGGCGTGTGTACCAAGACAATCTCACCTTTTCTGTTATCATTTAGAATTCTTTGTATAATTGTTATGTATTGTTGAAATTGATAAGTATGAGTTTTCGAATGTTTGTATTTTCAATTACAGTAAAAACTCGTTTATCCGAAAATCCGGTTTATACGCAATAATTTTTAGTAAATTTTAAAAATACACAAAAGCATTTTCCTGTCGTTATAATCTACATTTAATAGCGTAGGCAAACTATTCCATGTGATATAAAGTAGAAAGTCAATAAATAGAAATAATATTGTGATAAGGGGTACTCCGAATTATCGATTTGTTCGGATTTTCGAACATAAAGTATTATGTTCATACATTGTAAACATTAAGTACTCTATACTGTTGTGTATTATAACAGTACATTTCTGCTTCCTTTTGTAGAAGCCGAAGGTGACACAATAACAACAGTTCACATAAAACAAGCCTATGTTAATAAATAATTGTAATGCGACTACTGTTGGGTTTATCCGAAATGGGCCCTGTCCCATCAAATTCGGATTAACGAGTTTTTAGTGTAGTTACTTAGTCACAGACAAACCAGGCAAGCCTACTTACACACAATTATAGTGAAAGTATCTGCTGTAAATGTTTCAGACCGCACAGGCAGAAATCTTCCAGAATTTTCCAGCGGGCACGTCAACCTACACTTGTCACCATTGCGCTCAGCTGACAATACCAGGTAAACAAAAAACTGTATTAATTATTTATGATAAAAATAACAAAATCATTAGACAAGCAGTTTAACACATTCAACACTACCACCCATTCCCTGGTGAACCGCCAATTTTGTGTCATTTCATAAAATCGTAGCAAACTTAACTTTTAACCAAAGAATACTTAAATTGTATGGTTTTAAGATCTTTTTATAGAGACTTGAAATTTAGTATTAGTATTTTGATCACATTCGTATAACTTTCACGTTGCATTAGCAAAGACACCCTTGCAACATAAACATTTTTTTTTTTAATCTTCGTTATTTAAATTTATGGCGATTATAACTAATTTAATCAGACGCTATCAGAAAACAACGGAAAACAGTAAAATTTTGAGTACCTACTCTTTTTTCAATTGTCACTATTACTAATAGAATAAAGTCTCCTACTTTTACGTCATTTAGATGTCTCTTCTACAGAAACCATAAAGTGTACACGCTTCTTCATAAAGTAATAGACACTGACATAAAGAATAATGTACTTGTAGCACGATAATTTCTTACAGGAATTTGCATCTTTTTAGGGGCAAGAGAAGGGATAAATTTACTGCTTAGTTTCCACATAAAATGTGTAATATCTAAAATAGCAAAATATGAAACAGAAATAACATGACAATACTTATATTGGCATGTTATACGAGGGCGATTTGAAAAGTTCACGGCCTTCCATAGAAACGAATGTGTGCCGTTTCTGTTTTTTACCGCATCGTGGCGCCACGTTCGCCCCACAAATAGCAGTGAAGCGTCAAGCCTTTACCCCGTCACTTACCCCGTTGAGGAAGTCCGATTCTTCTAGGTCCTCAAAATAACCGTTTACTCCTGCTTTCAGCTCGTTATCTGAGAAAAATCGCTTCCCCCCGAAAAATACTTTGAGGTTTGGGAATAGATGAAAGACAGATGCCACTAAATCAGGCGAATAAGGCGGATGGTGTAACAGATCGTACTTCAACTTGGCGATTTTTACCATATACACAACGCATACATGAGGGCGTGCATTCCTGATGGAAAATGATCTTCTTCTTTGCTAAACCTGGTTTTTTTCTCGAATTTTTACATTTGATTGGCCCAAAAGGTTAGCGTAATACTCTCCATTTATCCATTTATCGTTTGACCCTTTCTTTTCAAGGCAATCTAGTAACAGTATCTCCTTAGCATCCCAGAAAAATAGTTACATACACTTTCCAGCCGACAAAATAGATTTTAGCTATTTTAGAGGGGGTGAATCACTATGCGTCCATTGTTTCGATTGTTGTTTTGTTTCTACAGTAAAGTAACAGACCCAAGTTTCATCAGTTGTTACAAATCTATGAATAAAACGTTTTGGATTTTTCATAAAACTGTCCAAACATTCCTGAGAAGCTTGCATTCGTATGCGTTTTTGGTCACTTGTCAACAAACGCGGCACCCACCTTGCATACAGCTTTTACACACCTAATTCCTCAGTAAGAATGTGAAGAATGTGATTTACCCTTTCATCTGAGGTGCCCACAGTCTTAACAATTTCAGCACCTTCAAACGGCGATCTTCCAAATCAATATCATGCACTTCATCTGGTATAGTAGCATTTTCTGGACACCCAGTACGCGAGTCATCTTCCAAACTTGCACGACCATGTTTAAATTCAGTAGCGCATTTTTTCACTGTAGTAAATGAAGGTCCCCTAACACATTATTCATCTCATTAAAAATTTCTGTTGGGGTTAAACCTTTCGTAACAAAAAAGTTGATGTTCAGTTTTTTCCATTTTCAGCGTTGCTATGAGATAACCTTATTTATACAACTGTTTCTCCGCAACAGTGACTTGACTTGACTTGACACTTCACAGCTGTTCGTGGGGCGAACGTGGCGCCACAATGCGGTAAAAAAACAGAAACGCTACACATTCGTTTATATGGTAGGTCGCGAACTTTCCAAATCGCCCTCGTATATGATTCCAAAGCATGGACCATCTAAAGGCGAAGAAACTCTATAAGTTTGCTTGTATGCCAACCTGTATATAAAGCAATCATTATTTTTCAACACAGGTGCAATTCATAAGCACTGATATATTTGTTTCAGGTACTGTACTAAGTTTACACTAATTTGTACGTAACTGTTATTACAGGTAGTAAATTTAGACCATACAGCTATGGTTTACTCAGAAACCTGCAGAAATATGGCCAATTATATCCTGACGTGTACCCAGTGTGGAAAGTGAGCACTCCTGTCTATATTCTCATTTGTTCCAACGACGCCGTCAACACTCCAATTGTAAGTACAGTCGGTATATAAACTATTCGTAGGTGTAATTAATGTGCAATTTAGATCCAGTTCGCATAAAGTTTCGTCACATTTTCATGGAATTTTAAATTTACTGCACAGAAAATGTAAAATTCAATAACATTTTCTTAATAATGTTAGTATACCTGTCTGTAATATTAGTAAAATTTTGAGCCACTAGTTACATAAGTTAAATTTTACAGTTAATTGGTTAAGCTGTGTCTTAGTATATAATGTGATTTTTTAACATTCCATAAGCCAAAATAGAAGAAAGTCGATTACATTTTGTGTAAAGAATGACATAAGCAACTGAGATATATGGAAAATGATTTTGGTAAGTTTAATGTGCACGACTGATAGGTTTTTAATTAACACAAGTGCTTCAAAACAGTTGTAAATCAGTTAAACATAGCGGTAGTAAGACAAAGTTTAAGTATTGTGTTCCATGAATTTTGTCACTGGCTACTGCGGTCAGGAAAAAGAACTATTTGGCCATTTTGTGCAGTGGTATAGGCCAGGTTTTTCACATGGTGGTACGTTATTGGTGATATGTATGTTATGCTATGGGCACTATCCATGATACGGAACCTGCTTGAATGTTTTAACTATAAGAACTCATTGGTGACCTACACATTTGAGGGGGGAGGAGTTGTAACCCATCCTTGGCTATGCTACTGATTGTATATCAGTTACATGAGTTTGTGACTTCTGAAAAGGATAAATGTTCTCTAAATACATTACCAGCATACTTTATAGTGTTAAACGGTCAAACTGATCGTCGTATGGTACAGCGGAAAACAAAACACAAGACACCAATTAAGTCACTAATCGCCAGCTTTAATTATCACAATTAAACAGGTTGTAATCAACAAGATAGTCTCTTACAAAAAATCAAATAAAAATTGTTCAGACGCAATAAAAATGTCAATTAAATTAAAACACAATTCTATTAACACAATAATTTTTCACTTCGACAAAAACTCGATCCGCGTTCCAATAAATGGCAACTCAAACTGACCGCTAAGCGCAGCTGTCGTCGTTTAAATAGATAGCAGAATTGTTCCAAAATATTCGATACTACTCACCAGCAATAAAGGAAAACATTAGAGCGTAATTCATTGCAGCCGTGACACAGTGCGTGCGGCCTCGCGACTTCTGTTACAGTCTAGCTAACGCGTTGAGAATCACGTACGCACACACATTACAGCCGGATTCCACTGGAACATCCGACGAACACGTAGATTGTTGTGTAATGCCGTAACAATAGTAAGATCAGTGGTAGGAGTGTTAGCTTTGAGTGGTCCTGCTCTAGGTTTACTTCAGACCATACCTTCTAAGTTTTTTCGCCCCCTAGTGCCGTTGGGAAACCGTCCTCTTCCGTCACTAGGACTGTTGAAACCAGTTTCCACCTTTAAACCTAGCCGGGCTAAAGAAATAGACTTAACTCGTCCCAGAAAGAAATGGACTTCTTTATTCAGATGAAATGGACTTCTCATCTGAATAGGATGCCAGGTGGCAGATCACAAAAGAAGTTTGGGAATACAAGCCTATTAGACAAAGAATTTTGGAAGACCTAGGAAGCGTTGGTGAAGTGGATATAATCCCTTTTGAATCAGAATAGACGGTTCTCCTATTCGCTAATAGAAGGAGAAGAAAAAAAGCATGAAGTTGTTTGTAGAAAATGCCAGATTTTCAAAAGAAAAATTTATTAAAACTGCACAATGATATTACATCTTGCATGTCATTGCTTGTTCATGTATGTTTTGATAAAGTAATGTCATAATAGCAGTAGAATCACCATAATTATTAGACATGGTCACGTTTGACTTTTCCTTTTCTCCAAGAATGAAGAGAACTATAAAGGCAACGTATCAAAGCTTCTGAATACTTGAAACAAAAATCACTGAGTTCAAGGGTATAACAATAAGTGCATACTAGAAACGTTTTTCAGACAACCAACACTAGCATTTGTGTGTTATTATGCAGGTGATAGTTCATATAAATAAAGACATTAACTATTGAAATAACAGAATCACATGAACTTATTGATCGAACGTCGTTGAGTAGCCTACTCTCAGTAAAAAAAGTCAACTACTCATTAAGATAAGTGATAACTGTTATAACTGTCAATTTATGCAAAATAAATGTAAACGAAGAATTACCTTTGTGATAATTAATTATGTAATTGTGTTTGCTATTTAATATATAAATTTATCGATCTCTCACATGTATGTGTGTAATTAAATTTTATTTATTATTCTAATTATCTATACCAACGTGTTAGAACACAGTTTATATAGTGAATTCTATATAATTCAGGTGCAATAGACAATATGTATTCACTTGCTTTAATTGATTAATTTCATGCCGTGTGTGAAACAGCCATTTAAAAATTATGTATAACTATTCTGATTCTCATCAGCACATACGTGATATCACTTAATAGATTAACATTATCAATTCATTTACTTTATTTGAACACATGAAACTCTTAAAATCTATTTGTATTCCTTCAAACTTTAGGTTAATATTTGGGTTGCATTTGGTAATAATGAACGCATATTTATGATCAACTTAAAGTACTAGTTTAATTATCATTCATAATACATTATAATTGTACATATGATACGTCGCTGTACCTGAAATACATACATATTTTATAATAACAAATACGTGTTTCAATATATGCTGAAAACAAAGAAAACATACATACATATATAAATCAAATAATATAACAATTCATATTACTTATTTGATGCGTTCATTAAATCCCAAATAAGCTTTTGTTAATACATTCATTAATTACTTTATTCAGATTTATTCATTACTTTTCTTAATAATTTTCTCAGTTGTGAATTCTTTGAAAGAAACCAGGTCAGTAGAAGTTACTAATTAGAAATAATTATAATAATGGTTACTTGGTTATCGAATATCCATTAATTGTTGTTGAAGTCGAGTTCCAGAGATGAAGATGGCTCGTAGACCCATTCCGTCGTATGCTGCTTTCTCACAATCACTTAACACTTACTCTTCCGGTCACTCGCGTAGGCGTTCGTATATGTGAATAATTCAAGTTCAGTGTTCAATAGAATGTTTCATCTTACTGTGTGTGCTGTGATTTCGTTTTAATGTTAATATACATGTCTAGTTCCACTTGTCGCTGCTTCATTAAACATTCGTATTGTTCATTAATTTGTTTAATGTTCCGTGTTCATTATGTTGTTAATAATGTGTAGTACACTATATTAAGTTCAACTGTTTTGTATATCGTTAAGTGATGATGTCTGTTGGTGTAACGGTCTGATTGTTCACTTTGTATAATTTTAACTCCGGACTCGAGTTATATTCCGCACGATTAATGTACTCTTCTGAAATTTAAATAATACTAACTCCGAATGATTAGAATAAACTGTTGAAAGTTTATGATATACCGTCTCTCGCACTTGAAGTTAAAACTATTTGAAAATTTGAGTGTAAAAACTGTCTGAAAACTTTAGTATCACTTGTTCAAAATTTGAGTGTAAACTGTCTAAAAATTGAGTATCACTGACTGTCCCTGTCTTGGGCAGATAGTTTTTATTAATTCGTCCCTACTCAAAATTTTGTCTCTGGCGCGCTTCACGCCTACTTCATTTCGAGATTGGTCAGTTTTTAGCTTTCTTGGAAAATACTGTCCCACCATGTCAAGATTCTACGTCATAGTTCTCCCGATAGGTCCTTCGTTTCAGTTGCTATGGAAACACTCCTTACCACCAAATTTCTCGCTGGCTGAGGGCACTTACGCACTTCTCTGATAGGCTCTTACGTCTCCCCGATTTTTGCTCTGACGAACGTTGACCCGTTTCGACGAAACTATGGCTATTAGACACTTGTCGATCAATCTATTGTCTGAGTAAACTCTGTGTTTCTATAGATTCCCATTATCTGTACTTTCAGTCTTCCTGGCGCATTGTTCCAAGTTCTAACCCCTTTTTTCTGGCTATTAACAATTTTTAACATCTGCCGGCTGGTGAAGTCACCCCAACTTTCCCTTCGTAAATTCTTGTCTGTCAATTAGACGATAACTCCAGCTGCGTAACATGACTTTAGTCTTTGTCAGGCCTATCTTACTGTATTGTTTCTTAAGGTGCAGTGCATCCGTCCCATTGAAATATGTAGTTTCACTCGTTTTTGTCGTTTATCGTATACTGACGTAACATGGTCAACATCTGCTACAATTCTCGGTACGGGTGTGAATGTCCTCGCCTACTTTGTTACAGCTGCAGAGAGCAATAATTCTGGACGAAACTTTCCCTGTCATCTTACGCCACCAATTTCTATAGTTGGATCGTACTTAATGTGTTTCTATTGTCAAGTCAGCAACGCCTCATTGACATCTTCTTATTACTCCTTATTTATTGCGCCAACTATAAGTCGTTGACACTGCCTCGTGTGGACGTACTCTGCCGAGGTGAAAATTTAAAATTTTTAAAATTTTCTGCTCGTTACAGTGTCCTCAATTTCGATTTGACGATGTGGCCTCAGGGAACAACTCAAATCTAAATTCTGCGCCCTGTACGTCGCCTCGCCGTGTTCATCTTTTTCAAAAGGGAAGGGCAATACATGATAACCTATTCTTAAAGGCTTAAATTACAAGTGGTACACCCCCTTTTGGTTTTACTCGGTTCTCTGAATTTATTGCTAGCTATTTGGGATAGCTGAACGCATTTCACATTTTCGTATTTACATATAGATACCTAATCCTTATAATTATAAGACAAATCATAAATTTAATGAGCAATTAAATAATTTAATCAATTGAATAAAATTTTACTTTCTAAAATATCATATTCACAAGATATTATCAAACAATCAATCGGTTCCATGTAACATTTTACATGACATCAAAAAAATCTCCTATACATATACATTCTGTACATTACTAATGATCTCACCAATAAAATCTTTTAAAAGGTTATTTAAAATTAGATTGTTAACTAACATATTCGCTACGTTATTCGTAATTATTTGGATAATTTACATACACGTAATACATTTTGTTTTAATGATTTACCTACTTCATTCTAGCATCATTTACAATCTTAGCCTATTAATTATATACGCTCACATTAATAAAGTTCATTCACGATCGAGTTCTTTAAGTAATATCACTTATTTGATTTTAAGTGTCCCTTTTTTCACTTTGTCCTAGTAACTTATTACTATGTGATTCAAGTGATGGCAATTAAATGTCCTTTGCATTCACTGCAATATTTTACAAATGTCACAAAATGTTAATTTATCTTATTGTCTAACATTTAATTAGTGCTTAATTAACTAAATACACTTTTATGTTATGTTCGACAAATAAAGTACATAATTTTCTTGGTTAAGCCAGCTTGAATGATATCAACGCGTCAATTACCCTAACGCAGATGATTCATCAGCATCAGCTAGCTTCTTATGACATCTTCTTCAATTTCTTCCTCTTCCTTCATCTTCAATTTTCTGGTTCATGGTATTTTTTTAATTGTCTGGCATTGAATTTTCCGCGGAGCTTCTTGTCATCATCGCAATCGACGAGTAGATAAGTAGCTTCTCCGAGAATTTGATGCACTTTATATGGTCCGCAGTACAGTTCGCAAAATTTTTCAATTCTTTTCTGGACCGCGTCCGATTGATGATATGTTCTGATTAACACCTTTTCACCAATTTTGAATTTTGTAATGGTCTTGGTCTCATTACATAACTTCGCTTGTTTTTCCCTCTTCTCCTTCATTTTGATGAATATTTGGTTATGGTCCACTCCTTTAACTAGAAGTATGTCCTTGTTTATGTATTTCTCCCACGCTCTGGTAGGTTTCTTCCCGTGCTGTGCCTCGTACGGTGTTACTTCTATCGTCTCGTGGTACGTTTCGTTAATACAACTCCCCACGATTGGTACGTAACGCGACCACTTTGTATGTTGATCACCAACGAAGATCCTAAATAAGTTCCCAAGCTGTCTGTTGATTCTTTCAGCCAGATTCGCACAAGGGTTCCTTATTGCGGTAAATCTTGGTTGAATATTTAGTTCAGTTAACCCATTTAACCATTTTTTAGATGTAAATTGCGTTCCGTTGTCTGTGATAATTACTCTAGGAGACCCCAGTTCTTTACAATACTGGAGTATTCTTCTCAGTGTCGCTGCGGTCGTTGCCCTCCGAAGTGTGAAAAGTCGTACGTATTTGGTAAAGTTGTCAACCATAACAAACAAATATCTTACACCGGCGGACGAAGCAGGTAGCGGGCCAAAGTAATCGGCGCTCACTATGTCACCCTTGCGTAACGGTATAATGGCTCTCGTTCCCCCGAACAAGTTTTTGTTTCCGGAATCCTTTTTCCGTTGACAAGTGTCACAAGCCCGTACGTAATTTTTCACCCTTTTCAACATACCATCTATGGTAAAATACTCCTGCAATAATTTAATACATCTCTTAGCACCGGGATGACCATACATACGGTGTATTTCAGCAATTATTTCGCCGGACACACTGTTCGGTATGTACAGTTTCCATTCCCTCCTACGTAATCTGTACAATTTCCCATCGACGAATCTATAAAATTTATTTAATTCCTTATCTATACACTCTTCCCTAATCTAATGAATAACATTCTTAAGCTTATTATCTTGAATTTGGTACTTTCCAATATCCATTAGGATTTTGCTTACCTTCTTATCCATTTTGATTGTCATGTGGTTAATTAAGTATTCGGAAATATTGTCACTAATTTCTTCTAGCGTGACATCTTCTGGATTTCTGCTTAGCAGATCAGCAATAATATTGTCCTTACCTTTACAATGGACAATGTCGAATTTGTACTCCTGGATACTTAAGATCCAGCGTGTAATTCGCGAGTTGTTTAAGTGACATTTATTCATAAAAGTCAGTGCCTTATTATCAGTAATGATAGTTAACGGTTGTCCTAGTATGTATATACGGAACCTCTCAAGACATCGTACAATACACAAAAGCTCCTTCTCCGTAGTGTAATAATTTACTTCTGCACCCTTGAATGTCTTGCTGGTAAAAGCTATTACTCCAATTTTTCCTTCCTCGTCCAGTTGATATAATTGTCCGCCATATGCAAAGTTGCTGGCGTCACACTGCATATAATATCTTTGATTTATTCGGGGAAATTTTAAGACGACTGTTTCCACGAATAACCTTTTAACCCGCTGAAAACATTCATTTAACTCCTGTGTCCAGGTAAATTTCTGTCCCTTCCGTAACAATTCAAGTAATGGTTTAGTGGTTTCAGCGTATTTGTCTGTAAAACGATCGTAGAAATTTGTCAAACCCAGGAAACCTTTTAATTGTTTTTGGTTCCGAGGTTTAGGGAACTTCATAATGGCATCGATCTTCTCGTCCGTTGCTCGTATTCCTTGTGTCGTTAATCGATACCCAAGGTACGCGATTTCTTGTCTGAAGAATTGCGACTTCTCCAAATTGACGGTTAAATTTGCCCTTCTTAAATTGGATAATAATAAATCTAAATGTAACAAATGCGTTTTTAAATCTTCTGAATAACACAGGCAATTGTCGACATAAATAATGGTATTTTCTTTAACTTCATCTTCTAATACTGCGTCCAATCCCCTGGTTAATGCAGCAGAACTGGTACTCAGTCCGAATGGTGTCACTGTAAAACGATAACACTTGCCGTCGTACATAAAAGCGGTGAAGTTCCGGCACTCCAACTTCAGTGGTACTTGCCAGAAACTGCTAGTTAAGTCCACGGTGGATAAATATTTCATCTCGCCACATCTCGCCAAAATGTCGTTTATCGGAGGAGCACCCTCGTAGTCTGGGATAGTCACGCTGTTCACCTTCCTCGCATCCAAACACAACCGTACACTACCGTCCTTCTTAATTACAGTCACAAGTGGGTTGATATATGCGCTGTTGCATCTCTCAATGACCCCATACCGCAACATTTTCCTAATCTCATCATCTACCTTCCCTTTATACGCTAATGGGACAGGCCATCCTCTCTGGAAGTACGGTGTCTGGTCGGTGACTTGGAACTCGTGAACATACCCTTCGATTCTTCCGGGGCATTCTCTGAATAAACTCCTATTCCTTACCAGTATTTCCCTTAATCTTTCCAACGTTCCTTTATCTCCGCATTCAATATTTTCTATCTTCTTGTCAATGTTTCTGATGATCTCCTCTTCTTCTTTTACGTCCACCACTTTTATATGCATCATTGGCACTGTGTACGTCGCTTCGTCATCCTCTCTTCTTAACTCGACGATCCTTCTTCCCATGTCAATGAGACACCCTGTTTCTTGAAGAAAATTGGTTCCTAATATGCAAGGTTTTATCAAATCTGGTATTATGAGAAAAACACATTCATATTTAATTTCTTCAATATAGATATCACATAATATTTGTTTTCTTATTAGCTTTGACTTATTACCAACCGTGCTAACTATTAATGTGTTAGACATCCGTAATATTTCATAAGGCGTAATGTTATGTTTGTTTTGGTGAAACCACGACTCGGATAATCCTGCAATAACGGATCCAGTATCGAGCAACGCTTGTACACTAATCTTATTGTTGAACTTGATATTTATCTCTGGACACTTAATTATTCGTTGGGAAATCTCTTCATCATCATTACATAATAAATCGCTTCGTAAGTCCGGTAGGATTATATTCGTCTGGTAGTCATTTGTTTTGTCGGCTATCTCCGTTAATGAGTGGAGGGATTTTTTTTTCTTCTTCTTGTTGTTGACGGTTCCTTTTGGGTTGAGTGCCCGATGCGCCAGCTGTCGTGTTTGTAAACTCTATTGTGTTGACGCTGCGTCGGTCCGCATTACGATGTTGTTGGGTATTTATGGCCGGTCTGTCACCCCAAGGTTTCTTCTGCACTCCACCTCCTTTGTTCAAACCGTTTTCACTTTCCTTATAGACATTTCTTCCCTCGTTTGTCGCCACATAGTTCGACTCTCTATTATTTCTCGGTTGAATCTGTGTATACTCTATGATCAATGATTCGAAGTTTGGTATCGTCACAATTCCTCTTGTGACCACCGCGAGCTGAATCTCACGCCCAAAGTGACGAGATATCTTACGTATAAGCTGATTATCAGTCAGAGTGGGTGTTAACTGCCGACTCTCCAATAAGATACGTTCAATATACTGAATAGCAGTAATTGGTCCACGCCAATCAAACCTGCCATACTCCAAATGATCCCGGATACTGTCTTGTCGTTCTTGGCCCCAATATTTCAGAGAGAACGCTTCCTTGAATTCTTCAAAGTTTGATATTTGGTTAAGTATCACTCGCCACCAAATTCCTGCGTCTAACTCCAGATGTCTACCAATCCACTTGATATTGTCAGCGGGGTAGTATAACTCTTGTATTTCGGACAATTCCTTGAGGAATTCCATAGGGAATCTGTCCGTGCCATTGTATTTAAGGTCATTGTGGTTAGGCCCGTTAATTCGATTTAATATACCACACTCACCCTCCATTAAATGTCGCTGCATTCTTTCCTGGTTTTCTTTCACTTTAGTTAAATGTCCTTTTAACTCTTCGATCCTCGTTGTCTTCTCTTTCGTAGTCTCGTCCAACTTCTGTTCTGTTGAACGTTGTCTACCGTCAACTTCTTCCAGCTTCTGTATAATATGATTATTTGTTCCTTCTTGCTCCTGTTGTTTCTGCAGTATGGTATCGTGTATCTTGGCCTTGAGTTCTTCGTGTTTCTTATTGTAATCCTTGACGTGAACATCGAACTTGTGATTAATCTTTTTAACGGTCGTCTGGGTAGTGTGTATTGCTGCCATCCATTCTTGACGACCATTTTCTTGTTTTTCTTGTACTTCTACGTACTTCTTATTGGCTTCTTCTCTCAAGTCTTTCACGAGATCATCTTGCTTCTTCTGTAGTTCGTTAACCTTACCTTCCCAGGTCTGCTGGCACTCACGTATCTCGGATCTTATTTGCATAATTTGTTCCGCTGTCTGACGTTTAATCTCTTCCTTATGCTGGTCGAGCTTTTCATTTTGTTTTTCTAATTTTTCATTAATTAATCTACTGTTTTCTTCTTGTTTCTCTAGTTTTTCACTAATTAATTTAATATTTTCTTCTAGTTTCTTGCTTCGTTCTTCTTGTTTCTCGTCTCGTTCTTCTTGTTTTCTGTTAAGATTCTCTTCTTGTTTTATGTTCTGTTGACGGATGAACTCCATCAACATTTGTAGAGTTCCATCTTCAGTTTCGATGTCTGTCCTCGCGCCCTACCTTCTGGACTCTCCACAACGCTACTTGGTTCGCTAGGTGTAGTATTGTCTTCTGTATTTACTGTACCTAATTGGTTATTAATGTCGAATTCTACGCTGTCGGAATTGCTCGCCATTTTTGCCCTCCTACGCGTAATCATTCAAACTGACTTGCTCTAATAACACTTATCTTACTTCTATTTCTATGACACTACTTTCTCTACTACTTCTACTGCCTGTTCTTTACCAAAGCTGTACGCGTTAACAATCTTTGTTAATACGTATCATGCCGTGCGAATGGGCGCCATTTATAACTATCATTTATAAATGTGTATTAATTGCATAAATATTTTATTGATTTTTCACATGTATCTGGCCCCGAAGTTGGACGCCATTTATAAATTAAATAAATGATTGGGGATTATTTATTATGCTAACTGTGATTTAATTAATTAATCTGTGATTGTCGTGCCCCACGTTGGGCGCCATTTATAACTGTCAATTTATGCAAAAAAAATATAAATGAAGAATTACCTTTGTGATAATTAATTATGTAATTGTGTTTGCTATTAAATATATAAATTTATCGATCTCTCACATGTATGTGTGTAATTAAATTTTATTTATTATTCTAATTATCTATACCAACGTGTTAGAACACAGTTTATATAGTGAATTCTATATAATTCAGGTGCAATAGATAATATGTATTCACTTGCTTTAATTGATTAATTTCATGCCGTGTGTGAAACAGCCATTTAAAAATTATGTATAACTATTCTGATTCTCATCAGCACATACGTGATATCACTTAATAGATTAACATTATCAATTCATTTACTTTATTTGAACACATGAAACTCTTAAAATCTATTTGTATTCCTTCAAACTTTAGGTTAATATTTGGGTTGCATTTGGTAATAATGAACGCATATTTATGATCAACTTAAAGTACTAGTTTAATTATCATTCATAATACATTATAATTGTACATATAATACGTCGCTGTACCTGAAATACATACATATTTTATAATAACAAATACGTGTTTCAATATATGCTGAAAACAAAGAAAACATACATACATATATAAATCAAACAATATAACAATTCATATTACTTATTTGATGCGTTCATTAAATCCCAAATAAGCTTTTGTTAATACATTCATTAATTACTTTATTCAGATTTATTCATTACTTTTCTTAATAATTTTCTCAGTTGTGAATTCTTTGAAAGAAACCAGGTCAGTAGAAGTTACTAATTAGAAATAATTATAATAATGGTTACTTGGTTATCGAATATCCATTAATTGTTGTTGAAGTCGAGTTCCAGAGATGAAGATGGCTCGTAGACCCATTCCGTCGTATGCTGCTTTCTCACAATCACTTAACACTTACTCTTCCGGTCACTCGCGTAGGCGTTCGTATATGTGAATAATTCAAGTTCAGTGTTCAATAGAATGTTTCATCTTACTGTGTGTGCTGTGATTTCGTTTTAATGTTAATATACATGTCTAGTTCCACTTGTCGCTGCTTCATTAAACATTCGTATTGTTCATTAATTTGTTTAATGTTCCGTGTTCATTATGTTGTTAATAATGTGTAGTACACTATATTAAGTTCAACTGTTTTGTATATCGTTAAGTGATGATGTCTGTTGGTGTAACGGTCTGATTGTTCACTTTGTATAATTTTAACTCCGGACTCGAGTTATATTCCGCACGATTAATGTACTCTTCTGAAATTTAAATAATACTAACTCCGAATGATTAGAATAAACTGTTGAAAGTTTATGATATACCGTCTCTCGCACTTGAAGTTAAAACTATTTGAAAATTTGAGTGTAAAAACTGTCTGAAAACTTTAGTATCACTTGTTCAAAATTTGAGTGTAAACTGTCTAAAAATTGAGTATCACTGACTGTCCCGGTCTTGGGCAGATAGTTTTTATTAATTCGTCCTTACTCAAAATTTTGTCTCTGGCGCGCTTCACGCCTACTTCATTTCGAGATTGGTCAGTTTTTAGCTTTCTTGGAAAATACTGTCCCACCATGTCAAGATTCTACGTCATAGTTCTCCCGATAGGTCCTTCGTTTCAGTTGCTATGGAAACACTCCTTACCACCAAATTTCTCGCTGGCTGAGGGCATCTGATAGGCTCTTACGTCTCCCCGATTTTTGCTCTGACGAACGTTGACCCGTTTCGACGAAACTATGGCTATTAGACACTTGTCGATCAATCTATTGTCTGAGTAAACTCTGTGTTTCTATAGATTCCCATTATCTGTACTTTCAGTCTTCCTGGCGCATTGTTCCAAGTTCTAACCCCTTTTTTCTGGCTATTAACAATTTTGAACATCTGCCGGCTGGTGAAGTCACCCCAACTTTCCCTTCGTAAATTCTTGTCTGTCAATTAGACGATAACTCCAGCTGCGTAACATGACTTTAGTCTTTGTCAGGCCTATCTTACTGTATTGTTTCTTAAGGTGCAGTGCATCCGTCCCATTGAAATATGTAGTTTCACTCGTTTTTGTCGTTTATCGTATACTGACGTAACATGGTCAACATCTGCTACAATTCTCGGTACGGGTGTGAATGTCCTCGCCTACTTTGTTACAGCTGCAGAGAGCAATAATTTTGGACGAAACTTTCCCTGTCATCTTACGCCACCAATTTCTATAGTTGGATCGTACTTAATGTGATTCTATTGTCAAGTCAGCAACGCCTCATTGACATCTTCTCATTACTCCTTATTTATTGCGCCAACTATAAGTCGTTGACACTGCCTCGTGTGAACGTACTCTGCCGAGGTGAAAATTTAAAATTTTTAAAATTTTCTGCTCGTTACACTGTTAACAGGGAAACAAAATAGGAAACGACAAAAGAAAACGAAAATTGTGATGCCGTTCCTAAGGAAGCAGTGAATTTATTTATACTATTAGATTATTTCTTTGTAAGTAACTCGTTGAGTTTCCTGCAGGTCTCCAATATAATATCTTCAAATAAATAGAACTGCAAGTAGGTTTATTTTTACCTGAGGCATGTTTCACAGAACTTATTCTGTGTCTTCAGAGGTTTGTTTGAATTGTAATTGAGTGTTTCGCTTACAATATAGCTAACGGACAATCGATTTTATTCTATTCTATTTTCAATTGTTGTAATGTTTATGTAATCAGCTATTTATTATATATTTAATTAAATCCTTAAATTTTTAGTGACGATAAATAACATTATATTTAGTAATTTAAATTGTAATACTGTATAAATTAAGTTCTCTCATACTATAATTTGCTCGCTTTCTTAAAGATAATTTGAAGATATAAACAAACTATCATAAGTCTTCACATAAAAATGATACATACATACACCGCACACACTCACATCACCAACACGTTCACCCAAATATTTAATTGTTTCGTTATGTTTGATATTTCTATTGTATTTCATACACAGGTCCTGAAGATGACAATAAATATTGTCGAAACGTCGACGCAAAATAACTAAAAGTTGTATTATTGACCGATCCTCACTAACTATCCACTAAAACATATATATTTAATGTTTTATTTTATAATTCTAATAAATGTCTGATTTTAAATAAATCATCTTGATTTGTTTTTACTTGAATTTGTTCTGTAATTAGTAGATTATTATTACTGTGTTTGTAAATATTAAGATTTTTTCATATATTCATTTTGTTACCTTTTTGTACGTTTTTAATCAATTAGACAATAATGAAATAAATAAACAATTTTAACAATATTGTTTGTAAAATAAATAAAACAAATAAATAAATAATAGAAGTAAACAATTTTTAATCAATAATAAAATAAATTCAAACAAATAAATAAATAACAATTCAAACAACCCTCTGAAGATACAGAATAATTTTTGTAAAACGTGCGTCAGGTGAAAATGCTCAGGTGGTGCGTCAGGTCTGTACAGAACGCTTCAATTTTATCACATTTTTTACACTGTCCCCAGCAATGGTTTTGTTATAAAATAGAAATTTTAAACGGTATTTCTGTTTCAGGATTCCCTGAATGGTGCAACTGAACTCCCTAATGTCAAAAATATTTCCATCACAGAAGGCTGCAATCACATTGAATATATGTGGGGTATGAAAACAAAAGAAAATTTCCTCAATTATGTAATTTCTGTTATGAACAGTCTGTCTTAGCACATTTTACTCTTATTGTATTCATTGTAACTGAAATAAATATACTGTAATTGTAATTCAATCATATATTAAAGTAAAAGATTTCAATTGTTCGCAATAATCTTTTTCCCATCTATAAAACCTCTTCTCCCATACTTGTTACTCTCATCCCTGAAACAAACCACATAGTTCCTCCTTACACACAGGCGCGCGCGCGCAAACACACACACACACACACAATACGCAAACACACACTCAGTCCGAAGCTGTTTTATATTCATGTAATTCTCTCTCTCTCTCTCTCTCTCTCTCTCTCTCTCTCTCTCTCTCTCTCTCTCTCTCTCTCTCTCTCTCTCTCTCTCTCTCTTCAATTGGCGCTACAGCTCTTGGAGAACCTTGGCCTCCTGGACAATCTGCCTTCAGTCGTCTCGATCCTCTGCTCTCCATCTCCATCCTCTACACCGAGACTGCGCAGGTCGTCCTCAAGATCATCCAAGCATCGTTTTCTGGACCGACCACTCCTTCTTTTCTCACCACGTCTCCCCGAAAAATTTTTCTGTAATATGGATGTTTCTGACATTCTCTGGACGTGCCCTGCATACCGAATTCTACTTTTCTTTATGCCAGTGATGAAATCTGGTTCTTCGTAGATTTATTGGATTTCCGCATTCGTCCTTATTCTCCAGGCTCCTTGAACGTTTACTGCACAAATATCCTCCTGAGACTTTTCTTTCCTACTTGCGCAACCACTCTTCCTCTGTAACTGTCATTGTCCAAGTTTCGGACCCGTACATGACCACTGGCTTAGGAACATTAGTTATGTAGAGACGAATCTTGGTTGCTCTGTTTATGTTTTTGCACTTAAATATTCCTTGTAGGAAGAACTTACATCTGTTACTACTGTGAGGCATCCTCAATGAGTCTTGATTTACCCCTCCCACCCATTTATACAGTAAACCCGGCCGACAATGTTACAAACTCTTCTTTTTCTCCTGCACCTGACGGAGTAGGTACTTTCCCTGTTCCGTTTTCACAGAGTACCTCTCCAACTCACATTCCATCTTACAGCGATTAAGGGCAATTCTTTATCATTTACAATAGATGTATATAATTAAAATTTGTTTATTACTTTAATAATCTATGCCCCGCGTTAGTAGCGTCATTAATATACGAGGTTATTATGCTAAACACTATGTGACTTAATTAGTTAAATCGCTTAGTAAATTGATTTACCAATTAGCATAATGGACAAGAGACTCTTAAGTAAATTAATCATGTTTTTAAAACTTTAACATGTAGGTTTTTGTAATAATGAACGCATTTGTTTAAATGTACTTAAATGACTAATTTATTTATTCATAACGTCAGTTTATATTCATACACATAAAAAAATCTGCTGTACCTGTAAATACATCACATAACACATATATCTTAAAAAACAAGTTCTAGCTTATATGATGGCTGAAAAAGACATACATATATAAATCTTGATATACAATAATTCAAATAAGAATTAATTAATGCGTTCATTAATTCCAGATAGTTTCGCTTACTCGTTCATTATTTATAATTTTAACTTTGTTCTTTTATCAATTTTATATAAAATTCCCAGGGTAGGGATTCTTTGAAAAAATCAGGACAGTAGTAGTTATTAAATTAATAGATTAATAAATTGTTACTTGGAATTTAGAATATCCGTTCATGGTCCAGGGGTGATTGATCTCTTTGTTGTTGTGAAGACTGAAGAACACATCTTGTTGAATAACGTTGAATGCACTATCACTTGTACACACCCACGTGAACTCGCGTCATTTATAGAGTAGTGTAGATATGCTATTGCTTTCAATGTCAGTTTGTGTATATCATTCTAAAATGAGTGTTGTATGTTCATTTTCGCAAAGTTAATGTTGCTGTCCGTTCATCACTGAAATTCACTCGACTTTGTGTTGATGTATATACGTTTATATTACTTGGTTGATTATTTCGTTCATGTATTAAATGTTCTGTTACATTTAATGTAATTTCAGTAACACTGGCTAAATGTAAGTTTGTCTAAATTGTACAGTACACTAGTAATGTTTCGTGTATGTGCTGAGACTGAATTGTTCACTCAGATATTCTTAATAATGTTAATGCTTACATAAGTTCGTTAAGTCGCACTTTGAATCTTACAGTTTAAAAAAAACTAAGTCCGAATATTATAACATGGCGTTTTCACTAAGACTGATAACTTATAAGAAACTGAACACACTAATACCGAGTCAAAATATATGTTCAAAAATGTAATTAGACTGCCTCGTCTAAGACCGCTAAAAACTGTTAAGACTGAGAGTAAGAATGGCTGCCTCCACCGTGTTAGACAGTTAGTTTTATCAACTTGTCCCTACTCAAATTTTGTCTTGGGGCCTGTCCACGCCTTTTCTTACTTGTGATAGGTCAGCTCAATATTTTCTCAGAATATTTTGTCCCACTTCTCCAGGGTTTTCGGTTTCTGTTCAATGATTCGCTTTAGCTTTTGGTTACCATAGAAACTCTCCTCTCCACCCGGTGTCGTTGCAAGACGTTGTACTGTGATAGGTTGTCAGACATCCCCGGACTTTTTCCGTTCGAACGTTGACCCTTTTCGCAGAATTTCTGACGATTACGCGCCTGTCGATCACTCTTTTGTGTGGGACATACGCAATGTTGTCCTAACTTTTCCCATCTGTTTCTCTGGTCATCTTTAAGTATTGTTCTATCTTCCACCCCTTTTTTGTAGCTATTAATAGTTTCTGACATACGTTGGCTGGTGAAGCCACCCCGACTTTCTAAACGTAAATTGTGTCTGTCACGTAGACGTTACCTCCAGCTGTGCAGCTTACTCGAGTCCTTTCAACTAGTTATTTCTTTCATTGTCTCTGTAAAGTGCAGCACGCTCAACTCCGATGTAACATCCCGTCGGTTTTTGCAGTACCATCGTATTCTGACGTAACTCGAGCGGACGTTCGCCTTGTTTCTCCGTACACGTGTGAGTGCCCTCGTCTGCTTTGTGTCGTTTGTTGTGGGGTAATAATTTTTAGCCAAGCTTCTCCTGTCATCTCGAACTTTCATATCTATTGTTGAGTAGAGCCTAACATCTTTCTATTGTCTGCTAGCGACGCTGGTTTGATATCTTCACATTAAGCCTTGTTTATTGCTTTGACTAGAAGTCGTTGACACAACTCCGTGTGAACAAAATCAGTCGAGAAAAAAATTTGAAATTTTTAAATTTTCGCTCGCTATAATCTTCCTACATCGCTTGCACCAAAGGGTCTATCTCGAAACACGTACTTACGTAGTCGTCCATCCTCCATTCTGTCCAGATGCTTTAACCAATCCCTGCGATATGTCTGGATTTTATCATTTATGGAGAATACCTGTAGCTATTCTCTAGTATCGTCATTTGCGCAAACAATCCTGTCTCGTGCAACCCTTTGTTCTTCTCAGAAACGTCATTTCGGAAGTTTGAAACGGGTTTCAATCTTCTTTGTAGGAAGAAACGTTTCACATCCGTATAGTAAAACAGGCACTGCTATTGTTTTACAAAATTTAAGCCTTGCCTCTCTCCTCAATGTTTTACGTATGACGCCACACATCATCTGAAACATCGATATTTTTGTAGTGGTATCTTGATCTGTGTCATTCCCAATACTGATAGTGCAGCCCAGGTAACTAAAGTCAGAGACTTGTTCCAAAACTGTTCCATCAAGAACAGTTATTGATCTAACTGGAAACTTCCCCCCAAAAAATACGATATTTTTTGTTTTCTGCATAGAAATTTGAAAATCATATTTTTTACAAATATTATTACAATGATGTAAAGAATACTGCAATTCAACCTCTGTTTTTTTTTTGTATTATGACTGCTATGTTAGCATACAATAAAATATCCACTCTTGCCTTCCTGTTAAGTCGAATTCCTGAGACAATATCTCGTCTCCACGATTAGATGATGTCGTCGTCTATATATATATATTAAAAAGCGTAGGCAAAATAATACATCGCTGCCTTACTCCTTTATTTACTAAAATTTCTTCAGTATTTGTCTTCCCAGTATTTACTATTAGTTTAGATTTTTAATATAGGCTTCTAATCACATTTATCAAGTGTTACAAACAAACCATTAATTTACAGCAAAGTATTTCTCGTCCAATAATCCCAAAATTAAATAATAATTATAGACGCTGGCACATAAGACACAAACAGTATTTAACACAGTATAAGTTGTTTTATTTTCCTAAAACGATGCTGTCCAAACAGGGAGAACATCAGTTGTAAGTTGGCGGGAGCCTGGAAGACGGTTCAACGAAATGTAGACAAGAAAAGACAAATCTATACATGCATGGTTACATACATATCTAACAATACACACACATATGAAGTGCGTGTGTTTGGAATCATTGTCTATCATAAGCTGAACGAAACCAAGTCTACTCAAATTAATTTCCGGAAAATAGATTATTTACTAATAGTAATCGATCACCAAAGAATTGCACACGCAAGCTCAGTGAAGTATTTAGCATGTTCTTTCAAACTTAGGTAGAAAGAACATGTTAAAAAGAAACGGAAAATTCTTGGATTAAAATTGAAGAAAATGTGGTGGCTGCTTGGAAGACACTCTAAGCTGTCGCTACATAACAAGCTGTTGTTATACAAACAAGTTTTGAAAAGGTGTATGGTGTACAGCTTTGGGGTGGTACTAAGAAATCTAATATTGAAATAATTCAGACTTTCAAAATAAAGTTTTTTGCAGTATTGTTGATGCACCATGGTACGTAAGAAATTATGACATCTATCAAGACCTGAAAATGCCTACGGTTGCTAAAGAGATTAAACGGGTTCCGGATAAATGTGAAAGAAGACTTCATGAATAAACATCTAAGTGCTACAGCTGCTTGATAATGCTGGACTCGTTCGGCGATTGCAGAGACAGAAACCATTTGAACTAGTGAACTAAATATGTATAGTAATTCTCAAACACATGAACAAAGTATAACTGTATTGAGGAATGTTCCAGTGGATGCTTATGCTACACACTGTTAAGTTATGTATTAGAATAAAATTTCTGTATAGATTGTAAACAGTTGCAATGAAGTTAAATAAAATATCGGTATGGAGAATCATACATGACTTCCATGTTCAAATATTTATATTTAAAATCATTTACGAAATGATATTTTTCCATAGAAACTACTTCTTTCCACTTATTGCTTCAGCCTTAACCACAGTACTGTGGTCACTAACGTGTACCACCAGACGTTATCGCACTCGATTTTCACTGATGATGGCAGTCGACGACACTGCCGAAACGTCTGGTTATGCAGAAAACATTGGACTACGGCCAAACAGCCCGGGAAGGAATTTTAACAGCAAACTACTACTTTGTTGCCGATAACGCAGTACACTTTGTAACATTACATTTGGAACAACATAATATCGTACCTGATTTAATGAAGACTTTGGCTAAGAAGCTGACAAGGAGAACAATATCTTCCAAGATGATAGTGAAGAGGAACGACTAACAATTTTAGACTGACTAGTAAGACAACGCCGTATAGGCTTCTAATCACATTTATCAAGTGTTACAAACAAACCATTAATTTACAGCAAAGTATTTCTCGTCCAATAATCCCAAAATTAAATAATAATTATAGACGCTGGCACATAAGACACAAACAGTATTTAACACAGTATAAGTTGTTTTATTTTCCTAAAACGATGCTGTCCAAACAGGGAGAACATCAGTTGTAAGTTGGCGGGAGCCTGGAAGACGGTTCAACGAAATGTAGACAAGAAAAGACAAATCTATACATGCATGGTTACATACATATCTAACAATACACACACATATGAAGTGCGTGTGTTTGGAATCATTGTCTATCATAAGCTGAACGAAACCAAGTCTACTCAAATTAATTTCCGGAAAATAGATTATTTACTAATAGTAATCGATCACCAAAGAATTGCACACGCAAGCTCAGTGAAGTATTTAGCATGTTCTTTCAAACTTAGGTAGAAAGAACATGTTAAAAAGAAACGGAAAATTCTTGGATTAAAATTGAAGAAAATGTGGTGGCTGCTTGGAAGACACTCTAAGCTGTCGCTACATAACAAGCTGTTGTTATACAAACAAGTTTTGAAAAGGTGTATGGTGTACAGCTTTGGGGTGGTACTAAGAAATCTAATATTGAAATAATTCAGACTTTCAAAATAAAGTTTTTTGCAGTATTGTTGATGCACCATGGTACGTAAGAAATTATGACATCTATCAAGACCTGAAAATGCCTACGGTTGCTAAAGAGATTAAACGGGTTCCGGATAAATGTGAAAGAAGACTTCATGAATAAACATCTAAGTGCTACAGCTGCTTGATAATGCTGGACTCGTTCGGCGATTGCAGAGACAGAAACCATTTGAACTAGTGAACTAAATATGTATAGTAATTCTCAAACACATGAACAAAGTATAACTGTATTGAGGAATGTTCCAGTGGATGCTTATGCTACACACTGTTAAGTTATGTATTAGAATAAAATTTCTGTATAGATTGTAAACAGTTGCAATGAAGTTAAATAAAATATCGGTATGGAGAATCATACATGACTTCCATGTTCAAATATTTATATTTAAAATCATTTACGAAATGATATTTTTCCATAGAAACTACTTCTTTCCACTTATTGCTTCAGCCTTAACCACAGTACTGTGGTCACTAACGTGTACCACCAGACGTTATCGCACTCGATTTTCACTGATGATGGCAGTCGACGACACTGCCGAAACGTCTGGTTATGCAGAAAACATTGGACTACGGCCAAACAGCCCGGGAAGGAATTTTAACAGCAAACTACTACTTTGTTGCCGATAACGCAGTACACTTTGTAACATTACATTTGGAACAACATAATATCGTACCTGATTTAATGAAGACTTTGGCTAAGAAGCTGACAAGGAGAACAATATCTTCCAAGATGATAGTGAAGAGGAACGACTAACAATTTTAGACTGACTAGTAAGACAACGCCGTATAGGCTTCTAATCACATTTATCAAGTGTTACAAACAAACCATTAATTTACAGCAAAGTATTTCTCGTCCAATAATCCCAAAATTAAATAATAATTATAGACGCTGGCACATAAGACACAAACAGTATTTAACACAGTATAAGTTGTTTTATTTTCCTAAAACGATGCTGTCCAAACAGGGAGAACATCAGTTGTAAGTTGGCGGGAGCCTGGAAGACGGTTCAACGAAATGTAGACAAGAAAAGACAAATCTATACATGCATGGTTACATACATATCTAACAATACACACACATATGAAGTGCGTGTGTTTGGAATCATTGTCTATCATAAGCTGAACGAAACCAAGTCTACTCAAATTAATTTCCGGAAAATAGATTATTTACTAATAGTAATCGATCACCAAAGAATTGCACACGCAAGCTCAGTGAAGTATTTAGCATGTTCTTTCAAACTTAGGTAGAAAGAACATGTTAAAAAGAAACGGAAAATTCTTGGATTAAAATTGAAGAAAATGTGGTGGCTGCTTGGAAGACACTCTAAGCTGTCGCTACATAACAAGCTGTTGTTATACAAACAAGTTTTGAAAAGGTGTATGGTGTACAGCTTTGGGGTGGTACTAAGAAATCTAATATTGAAATAATTCAGACTTTCAAAATAAAGTTTTTTGCAGTATTGTTGATGCACCATGGTACGTAAGAAATTATGACATCTATCAAGACCTGAAAATGCCTACGGTTGCTAAAGAGATTAAACGGGTTCCGGATAAATGTGAAAGAAGACTTCATGAATAAACATCTAAGTGCTACAGCTGCTTGATAATGCTGGACTCGTTCGGCGATTGCAGAGACAGAAACCATTTGAACTAGTGAACTAAATATGTATAGTAATTCTCAAACACATGAACAAAGTATAACTGTATTGAGGAATGTTCCAGTGGATGCTTATGCTACACACTGTTAAGTTATGTATTAGAATAAAATTTCTGTATAGATTGTAAACAGTTGCAATGAAGTTAAATAAAATATCGGTATGGAGAATCATACATGACTTCCATGTTCAAATATTTATATTTAAAATCATTTACGAAATGATATTTTTCCATAGAAACTACTTCTTTCCACTTATTGCTTCAGCCTTAACCACAGTACTGTGGTCACTAACGTGTACCACCAGACGTTATCGCACTCGATTTTCACTGATGATGGCAGTCGACGACACTGCCGAAACGTCTGGTTATGCAGAAAACATTGGACTACGGCCAAACAGCCCGGGAAGGAATTTTAACAGCAAACTACTACTTTGTTGCCGATAACGCAGTACACTTTGTAACATTACATTTGGAACAACATAATATCGTACCTGATTTAATGAAGACTTTGGCTAAGAAGCTGACAAGGAGAACAATATCTTCCAAGATGATAGTGAAGAGGAACGACTAACAATTTTAGACTGACTAGTAAGACAACTGACCGTACCCAAATTAATGATTTAGGCTAAGTGATGCAAAACACCTTTAACCCCAACTATGACATGAACTTTCAGTAATGACCAAACAAAGAATTATAAAGACAAACGGTTTATGAACCAGGACTATAAAGAAACAAATGGTTTCAGTTAATGTATCATTATATCCAGATAATCAAAATACAAAGTGAGGGATAATAGGCCCAAACATGTAAAACCATGTAAAAGAAATATTAGTAAATAATTAAGTTAATTGATGTAACAAAAATATAAATACACCTGATTATAGATACATGAACCATACAAATAATTGTCACATATAGAGTTCATAGAGTTGTCCAGTAAACAACAAATTATAACATGGTCACAATAACATTTATAACAAGAGTAAAACCCAGATAAACAGTAAATGTAACAAGATTATTAGAACTGTGTGGTGAGGTAGAGCAACAGTGTTCACTTTATTTTAATTTTTGTAAGTCAAACATCAGTAAGTATACGGATGTTGAAACCCATATAAATAGTAAATATGACATAGACAGTGTCAGAATAATGAGTAAATTAGCTGACATTGGACTAACTAATTAGTATAGAATTTGTTTTGTAAAATGTGCATGTTTTATGTTATAGCACAGTGTTATATCATAGTATTTGTGTTGTGTTTTTTTTTGTATGTAACAGGTGATACAGTTAGTTTAAAGGAATGTCAATTTAATGATATTAATTCCATTTTTTTTATGTTGTGTTAACAAATATAGCAATAGAGTTGATGTTAAACCATGGTAAATTAATTGACCAAGCAGAATGGACTATACAAAGATGTTTTGTTAAGTGTCAAACACCTATACAGTTTGAGTAGAAAACAGTTATTTGTGCAAGGATTTGGTATAATCATAGCCATGTGGGCATGAATTTAACTATTAGAATAATATATCTTTTGTGTTGTTAAAATAACGTTATATGTTAAACCAGTTTGATGAGTGTTAGAAGTTAATTTAATTGTTAAAGATGTTAAAACATGGTGATGAAAGTAATACTATTACATAGGCCAGGTGAAACCAACTTTAGTAAATTTTGAACAATTATATTAGAAATTTTGTAATGCAAATGTGAAAGGGTAGATGTATTTATAGGTAATAATGTATACAAGGAATATAGAAACAAAATAACACATATCAAGTTATTTAAGAAAATTCCAAATAACAAAATTGTAACATCCATAGTTCTTAAGCAAAAATAGGCACGTTTGGTGTCTAAATATAACAAATGTGAAGATCAAAATAATGCTGATAATGGTTTTAAACTCCCATTCAGTATAGAAAAGTTATGTTAGTTTAAAGATTTTGAAAAAATTTTAGATTTCGAAATAATGAAAGTATATGACAATGTATATCCGAATTGGCCAACCAGATTCCAAGTTTACCCTTAGCAGCCAGAAATTTCGGATAAATAAAAGGAGACTTCTTTGACAACGATCTTAGCAGATAGACGCGTTTTTAAATCGTCTTACATTATGTGTTATAAAGTGTGAAAAAACTATACAACCAGATAAATACAGTTAGAGGTACACTACACGAACTTTTTGCAATAACAGAAGAATACCCATTACATGAAATAAAGGACATAATAACCAGGAAGAAGATTTGAAGTGGACGAGGGACGAGAAGGAAGATCTGACGTGTACGTGGGCCCTATCTTCAACCAAGAAGAGTACAAGAAGAGGATTTGGTGATCTGACATCTCATTATATCGTACTTCAACACACACTCTTGTATACATGAATTTTTAGTAATAATCAACTAAACTACAGACACCATATAACACAAACACTAAAAAAAAATCACTAATAACACCATATAAGACTAACACATTTTTAAACACAACAAGAACTTTTAATTTACATAATAACTATCAAAGCCTGAACTGGACATAACCTTTTTAAAACTGGTAACCACTATACAATTTCTGTGTGCACGTATCACTCTAACGTTGTAATATCCTGTAATTGTAAACTTGTATTTTTATTAATAGTGTAATATTTTGTATAATTATAAACCCCGAACCATATACGCCCTGAGATAATTAATATTTTTATTTAAAAACATTAACAAAAAGCATTGTTTCGGTCTCGAAGAAATACTAAACGTTTGGCTACTGCTGCCAACTGGTAAAAGAAGAATTATAGTTTGCGCTACAATTGCGATTATCCTGTTTAAATTTATTAAAACAGTCAACCAGTGTTTTTTCCGAATAAAGGATTCCACAAGGATATATGTTTGATAGTATTTGTGTGTCGTTATTATTGCTGTTACATTTAGTAAATAGAATTCACAGATTGCAGCGGACCCGACAGTTGGCATCGTTGAGTGACGTCACGGAAAAGAAGCAGCATAGTGGGAGTAAGCGGCAATTTACGAAATCATTCGCCGTTCGACATAACACATTTATAATTACACATCGACGACTCCAGTGCGAGTTTGTCGCTACATTGTTTATACACATATTACAAGTTCACACTTCCTACGGGTGGTGTAATCCAAGTGCACATGACATATATACAAGTTACTGATTTATAATAACATTGTATGTAACGAAATATTCTTGTCGTCACAAGCTGACTAACCTGAAGTGAGGCTACGTTACGTTTCAATAAGATTCAATCAATCATCGTATATAAATACGTTTATCGTTACAACTTATAAAAATTATCCTCTCCCCTTTCAACTATAATTTTCATTTATAGAAAATTACCCCCACCCCGTTCAACTGGCATCTTTATTTATAGATATTTAATCAACGTTTCTACAGTGGATTATTAAGATCTTCTTATCAGGATACTTTATTTATCAAAATTAAGTACTTTACTCTTGTTACAACAAAAAATATTTCCGGTAAACTGCCCTTTCCCCGTAACCGATCTTCACCAAAATCATTAGGCCTTGAGTCTTCTACAACTCAGGCACATATGTAAAAAATTATTTGATTCTGTTTAAATTTACGGCAGTTATCGTTCGTCATGAAAACATTTCTCTTGTTAAAAAATGTTGCTGGTAAACTACCCCTTTCCCTTAACCGATCTTCACCACAATCAATAGGCCTTGAGTTCTCTACAGTTTACGGGTGTATGCAAAAACTTATTTGATTATGTTTGAATTTACGGCAGTTATCGTTCGTCATAGAAAACATTACCCTTGTTAAAACATAAAATGTTGTAGGCAAACTACCCCTTTCTCTAACTGATCTCCACCAAAATCAACACATCTTGAGTACTCTACAATTTAAGGACGCATGCAAAACATTATTTGATTCTGTTTGAATATGCGGCAGTTATCGTTCGTCATAGAAAACATTACCCTTGTTAAAACATTAAAGGTGGCTGGTAAACTACCCCTTTGCCTTAACCGATCTTCACCAAAGTCAATAGACCTTCAGATCCTTATAATTCAGGAAAGTATGCAAAACATTATTTGATTCTCTTTGAATATGCGGCAGTTATCATTCGTCATATAAATAAAATTACCTTTTTAGAACATAAAATGTTTCCGGTAAACTACCCTTTACTCTTAACCAAACTTCACTAAAATCAACAGACATTGAGTACTCTATAATTCAGGAAGGTGTGCAAAAAAGTATTTGATTCTCTTTGAATATACGGCAGTTATCATTCGTCATAAAAATAAAATTACCCTTGTTAAAACATAAAATGTGGCAGGTAAACTACCCCTTTCCCTTAACCGATCTTCACCAAAAACAAAATGACTTGATAACTCTAGAATTCAGGGCTGTATGCGAAACATGATTTGATTCTGTTTGAAGTTGAGGCTGTTATCGTTTGCCATAGAATAAAATTACCCTTGTTAAAACATAAAATTTTGCAGGTAAACTACCCCTTTCCCTTAACCGATCTTCACCAAACACAACAGGTCTTGTGAACTCTACAATTCAGAGCTGTATGCAAAACATTATTTGATTCTGTTTGAATTTGCGGCTCTTATCGTTTGCCATAAAAAAATCTACACATAGACAGACAGACACACAGACACACACACAGACACTTTTCGAGAAATGACTTTTTTCATGTTTTGAAGGTAGTACAATCAGAATCTGCAATAATCTCGACCACGATTTTTTTTGCCATCGCCATACTTCCATTTCCTTATAGAACATGGAAGTAGAAACAATTGACTATCATTTCCACCAGAGAGTGGTTTATATACAAGGTAATCTAAAAGATCAATGCACTGCAGATTTAATGTAGTTTGAAACATGGAGGGGTGACGGAAGCGTGTCGCTTTGGTTAGTCAGGTTTCTGTGGGCATAACAGATTTAGCTTCGGCACGCTGTCGGACCCGCTGTTGACATTTAGACGTGC
The DNA here is from genome assembly GCA_034769895.1 of Magicicada septendecula. NCBI lineage: Eukaryota > Metazoa > Arthropoda > Insecta > Hemiptera > Cicadidae > Magicicada > Magicicada septendecula. Next base: position 447,217,983 of record CM068370.1, on the reverse strand, counting down.
TGTTCACGCTAATGTACGCCGTATAATCAGTTCAGTACACACAGGCAGATGTGACTTAGGCCAGCCACACACCGCAGCGAACATCTGTCTTAAGCGAAAACGTCTTAAGACAAAACGTTTTGACTTGTCGGATGCAGTGTAGAGGCGCTCACGTCACGACGCGGCGAGACGGGACGTGGAAGAAGCAACTCCCTTATTTTGCCGCTCATGCCCAGTGTTCAGTTTAAACATACACGCGGTCAGTGATACCTAGTTTCAGTGTTAATTATATATTTCGAATTGAAGGTGAGGAGCTATGGATGGTAAGGAAGAAGAGACTGTTATCCTATTGTGGAATTTCCTACAGTTATTAGGCTACGGTCTTTTCCTACGGTAAAGACAGAAGACTTTGGGCTCACCCTATCGACCACAATGGGGATATTATTGGGTTTATTGCCGAATTGAGAGCTGACCCAGTTAAATTTTACAATTATTGTAGAATGAGTATAGCAACCTTTGATTACGTCCTGGAGTTAATACGGGATAGGATAGATAAGCAAAATACGAACCGCTGACAATTTGAGGGTCACGTCACTCCGCCGCGCATCGAGTTGTTTGATAGTGTTTTGACGGGAGACGAAACTTTGGTACCTTCGCCAGACAAGGAAAAATAGCCTCAAGGCGCCTGACGTCGTGTTCGATGCAGTGTGTGACAGGCCCATTTAAGCCCATGATAAACGGATCGCGTCAGACGCCGTCCGACAAAACATTTTGTCGTAAGGCGGTTTGTTCGATGCGGGGTGTGGCAGGCCCATTTAAACCCATGCTGAACGGATCTCGTCAAGCGCCGTCCGAGAAAACATTTTGTCATAAGGCGTTTTGTTCGATGTGGTGTGTGGCCGGACTTAATAAGAAACAAACACGCTGACAACGCAGCATGTATATAACCTTGGGTAAAGTAAAATTTAATACATGCTTAACACACGGTGCGTACGTGCTTTGAGCTTATGAAACAACGTGCGATAACGTTATGACAACGGATATCTTGTACAAACACAATGTTTGTTGAACTATTGCTGACTTATGACAGCCAAGAGGCTATATTATTGTAACTGCAATGGTTACAACTACAAATCAAGAAGCGAAACCTGGTATTAAGGTAGTTTTGGTGTTGCACAGTTAACCTATTGTATTGTTTGGTAGGCGGGAGGGAAACGTAAATTCAGTTAGACCCAAACCCTAAAAACCTGCAAAAATTTTGATTACAAATTCGTATGAATACGAGCGGAAACGACGACCGATCGAAACGACAAAGGTCCATTTTGGCCTCTCCATTGGTGGCCACGCGCTCCTCCGTTCCGCGCAGGTACTATACGCGGACCAGCTGCTGTGCTACCGAGACGCCTGAAGAGCGGGGGGTCTACTGAATGATAACGCGTGGTAGTGTTGGTGCGGTATTACTGGTCCTGTAAACATTGTTCAGAAGACGTGTTCAGTTGTGATTTTGTGTGCGTATTAGATTGAGCGTTCGTACATTATATGTCAGTGTAATTTGTTGAATATATTTTTGTGTTTTCTTATTCGGTACAAATTTACTAATAGCCTATCATTTAATTATTTTATCGTTCGTCGTCAATTACTAAGCAGTGAAACATGAATAATTATATTTTATGAGTAGTTCCGTTAAAAAATAATATTAAAATGACTTTCGATAAAAGTAACAAAACAATTCATTCGGAAGGTCGTGAAATTATATCGTCTGTTATTGATAACTGTGATGAAGAATCAAGGAAAGGGTCATATTCCTTCACGGTTAAAAACGCTACAGCAAGAGCAGCATATTACACTGGCGTTTCAGACTTTACAATTAAAAAAATCCGGAAAAAACATAATACGCGTCTAGAAAATTGCCCGGATCAGCGTTTAAGTACCCCAGGGAACCGGAGAAAAACCAGACCGAATCACACTGTGGTAAGCGTGGACGAGTTTGACAGGTGTGGAATCAGAAGAATTATTAATGATTTTTACACAGTGCAGAAAAAAGTGCCGACAGTGGCAAAACTTCTACCCGTGGTGAAAGAAAAAATATATTTTCCATGGGGTAACACTTCTTTACGAAAAATAATTAAGGAAATAGGGTTTAAGTGGAAAAGATTTAATAATAAAAGAAGTCTACTAATTGAAAGACTGCAAATCGTGATGTGGCGGCATCGTTATCTTACACAGCTTAAACGTTATCGAAAAGAGAATATAGATATAGTGTTATAGATGAAACATGGGTAGACAGTAACTTAACGCATCAGAAATGATGGCGAAATGACGAATGCAGTATTTACATTAATCAGAGTGGCTCGAAGAGACAAATAATAGAGAATGCAGTGAGCAGAAATGGATGTACCCGTATAACTAACGCAAAAGTTATATTCAAGCCCGGTTCGTCTAGTGGGGACTATCACGGACAAATGAATAGTGTTAATTTTGAAAAACGGATTAATGAAAACCTTATACCAAATTTACCAGCAAAATCAATAGTTATAATGAACAGTGATCCCTACCACTGTACCCAAACTGACAAGGCACCGTCAAAATACGCTCTAAAAGAAGAAATGAGAAAGTGGCTTTTTAGAGACGGCATCCAATATGATGAAAAAATGCGCAAACAAGAACTTTATTGTCTTATAGATGCACATAGACGAAAAGAAAAACATTTAAAATCGACGCTATTTTGAAAACTTTTGGTCACACACCTCTTCGATTACCACCGTATACGTGCGATCTGAACGCTATTGAATTAGATTGGGTGAAAATGAAGCGTATAATACGGGACAATAATACAAAAGGAGATTTATCGTTAGATACGCTTAAGAAAATTACTGAAATGGCAATTGAATTAGTTACACCTTGCGACTGGACAGGATATGAAAACCACGTTATACGAATGGAGGACTGGGATAAAGATGGCATTACGTCAGACAATATTGACACTTTTGTAATTGAAACAGGAGGTATCAGTGATGATAGTGAAAGTGCTAGTGACAACAGTGGTAGCGAGGACTCTGAAACATATTCTGAATTGGCCCAACAACTTACACTAGGTAAGTCACAACTTACTCAACCATCTTACCCGTTAATTATAATTTTTGTTATTAGTTGACTATGCTTTATATTGCCGTTAAATCCGTTTGGGTATCTGTATAATTACACTTCCTAAACTAATATTTTTATTTGTAGTTAATAGTGATCTGAAAAGTGTAAGCAATAAATGAAACAGGCATGGATAAAACATAATGGCTATATGCAATTAGAAATACCGTGTGAGAGACAGTGTTAAACGTATTTTACATGTGTAGTAGTACCGTGATACGTGCAGTGGAATGGCATACGTCACCACATTCCTTGTCCGGTTGCAAAGCTTAACTGCTTATAGTACTGTACTCACACCAGTTTTGCTGCCGAGACGCCTGAGAAGCGTGGGGTCTACTGAATGATAGTCCATGCTTCTGTTGGTAGCGTATTACTGGTTCTGAAAACATTGTTCAGACGTTCAGAAGACGTATTTAGTTGTAATTTTGCGTGCGTATTAGATTAAACGTTCATACATTATATGTAAGTGTAATTTATTGAATATTTTGTTAAAGTGTGTTTTCTTATTCGCTGCAAGAAATACCTTGTGAGAGACAGTCAAGTCACACGGAAACTGTGGTAAATGTATTTTAAATGTGTAGTATTACAGTGATGCGTGCAGTGAAATGGCATACGTCACCACATTCCTTGTTCGGTAGCAAAGGTGAACTGCTGATAGTAGTTGCAAACTGCGAACTCATCCAGAAGTTGCATTCAATTTGACTGGCTTTCCCTTGCAACTAAGTACATGGACAGTGAAAATGTTATCCGTTTTGCCCAGTATAGACTATGTTTATGGGACTAAAGAGAACTTAACGACATCAAGAGGAATGTTCAAAAGCAGTTGAGTGACAAAGTATTGAAAGATAATATATAGCAATATTAAAAAGGGTTTAAAGGGTTAAAGGGTTTTATAATACAAATTAAATCAATTATTTTAGGGATTTTTGTTGTGGAAAAATCCGTCTAACCTGTCCAGAAGGAGTTAACAGGAGGGACAAACGATGCTGTAAGGGAGAGAACTGATAGAGACGGTGACCCACAATTGATATGAATGAAGATTGGTAGCCGAAAGTTTTGTTGTAAATCGAAACATTTATCGAGTTAACGGAAACATTTATGTCTGCAGCAAAACAGTATTCGTCTAGTTAACTAACGTTTCGTCCCTTCAATAGTTATTTTTTTTTTTATGTATCGGTCATCTAAGGACCACATGTCAAATTCAATTCTTTATTCTTTGTTCTTTTCATTTTCTCCAATATTCTTTCATATTTTCATCTTTTTCCTGTCTTCAGTCTACTTTGAACCTGCGTTTTTCTCTCTCCTGCCCTGGACTACTTCCATTTTTAACACTTTTGCCCGAAAAACTTCTCTATCAATTGCTTCTTCTGCGTGTGTATTATTTTCTTCTAAAGCCTTTTGGATTTCTTTAATCTAACTTGATATTGACTTCTTCCCCCACAGATATTTGAAGATCTGCTTTGTTAACCTGTTGTCGTTCATTCTATATAAATATCCAAAAAATAATAGTCTTCTTTTTCTCATTGTTTCTGTTACATTTTCTATACTTTTATATATTTCATCATTGCTTCTTAATTTCCAACATTCTAAAGTTTTTAGTGGGTCTAATATTTTCCTAATAATTCGTCTTTCCAATATTTCTAGTTTGTCTAAATTATAACTCAATGCTAGACATTCACTTGCATATAGGCATTTTGGCTTCACTACTGTACTGTAATGCCTTACTTTCGCATTTTTAGATATGGACTTTTATTGTAAATATCTTTAGTTATACCATATGCCCTTTACATATCATGAATGCTTTCTTCAATAGCAGATTTTGTAAACCATTCTCTTGAATTATTTTTCCTACATACTTAAATTTTCGAACCCTCTCTAATCGATCAATATCTGTTTCCAGGAATTTTGGCCCATTTTTAATGTTATTGAGAAATTTGATTTTTCTGCAGAATTCTTAAGCCTGTTCTACTGGCTATGTCCTCTAAAAAATTAACTTGTGTTACTGCAGATGTAAGATGTTCAGAAAGTACAGCAAAGTCATCTGGGAATGCCAAACAATTTACTTCAATACGTTTGTTCCTTCTTCCCAACATGATAGGTGATATTTTGCATTCTTTTAATTCTTCAATAGTTTTATTATTTAATTTATTATTTTTATAAATGTTACCTAACCGTTACAGCCAGTTGCTACATCATCATACAGTCACAGTCAATCATGCATTGGAATGTTTTGAGTCTTATGAGTCTGCTGTTCTTCATTTTATAAATACAGTAAAATTCTGCTAAATCAAACTCGGCTTTCCGAAACCCAGGTTAATCGACACGATGTCAGAAGAAAAATTACAACAAATATAAAAAAATAAATGCTGGAAAATCGATGAAAAATATTACAAAAAAATTGTAGAAATGGCTAAAGGGATTCCAGGACGTAAAGAAATAGAAGAAAATGAAATTAACGAATGGCTAGGGGCAGATGATTGACGGAACTAGTATTGACTGACCAAGAAATTGAGGAAGCTGTGCTAAGACCAGAGCCTGAATCAGACGACACAGACCAGGATGTTCATGACACATACACAAAACGTATGACAGCAGACTACGGATTTAAAGCCTTAGTAAGATATTTTTATTAACCAAATCATTTTCACCATAGAAGCTTTAGTTTTATAGGTAGCTTTACGTTTCGTGGAGCAAGCAACACCATCAGACATCTTACTTTTAAAGAGATGGCATAAACGCAAAAACATAAGTAAAATAAATAGTAAAATTCTTGTTTGAGGCTTGTTAAACATTTTGTTTTTGGTTACGTAACTGCTGGCTTTGACGAGGATATTAAAGACAATCAACTGGAAGAAGAACAATGAGACAGTCTTACTTCACTGCTGTATTTGACATGAATGTTAAAATTGAGGGGGGCGTTTAAAATGGTTGTATTCAATTAACGGTTAGAATTTAAACTAAATACACTTGTTCCAAATTCGTTTATACTTTATATTATGACAACTGACAAGCTCATTATTAGGAGCTCAGTGACCATCGATATAGGCTAGTTCGTTAAAACGCAATATTATTCCTTCATACTCAGATCTGATATCGACTGCGTGGATTGTTTTTTCAAGTTTGCAAATACACTGAGGCAGTTATTGATAAAAATTGTCCAATCTTTCTAAGATAAAAATAAAACCAATCTTTATTTTCAGTTCCTCTGTACCTTTAATAAGGGCTTTTCTGTTCATTTTTATTCTTTAATTTTTCTTTCAGTTTTCATCTAGGCTTTATCATTCACGGCGACGTCTCCACCCAGTACACAATTACGATCTTCTATTATCTCCCTCGATTTATAATTACTTCGGTATATAATAACAGAGTTATTTATAATGATTTTTCCATCCTCGCTTATGTTGCCCTTGTTGTATCACGATGTTAATCTAAATAGCAATTTTTGTGTGTACAGACTAAATATTATTGTAAATTTTTGGCTTATTGTGTTTGTCGGTTTCGGTCAGTTGCCACAGAATGACGTTTTTACCTGTCCTTACCCGGTCAATTGCGCCCCGCACTAACCGAATCGGTAGCAACTAGACTCGGGAGCATGAACGAAGTCGACAGACGGAGATCTTACTGCGCAGAGAGAGACAGAGCGATTTACTGCGATATTGCCAGACCGTTTTCCTCAAATATCACTTTGTTCTACCGCTAGGCGCTTCTCGCCAGGCATTTAGCAACGCTGGAACAAGCTCCGTTTTCTGATTCCGCCCCACGATTGAAGAACTGATACACACTAAATACAATTTCCCGAGCTTGTTTGAACAACACTTGGCGTGTTTTCTCTTTGTCAGCTACATCTAGCAATGAACTAACTAATGAAACTCACAACATTAAAACACTAAAAAAAGTCGTCAACAGATAATATCGCTAACGCGACACAAAGTGCACTCACACAACAGAAACGAATGACTGACGCCTATTGGCTCACACGATCGCGTGATACTGTGTTGCTGGCGCGCAGCCGACCCTTATCGCCTTCCTTCGTGGTCTAGAGTCTAGTAGAAAAGATCCTGTTCCAAACTTGATGAAGTTTCTATTCTGTAACATTTTCATTTTAGCGAGTAACTTCTTTCTTCAAATTTTTTTGTTAGTTTAAAACCCGCATGTGATAGACTTATCCTCTTAGGTGAGAGCGAAGCGAGCAGAAACTGCTCGTTAAAGGGCCAAGCGATGCGATCTAATGCTTCGATGATGTCTGAGACACATGAGTGACGTTTTTAATTACCCACACACAAGGTGATGATATCTATGCAGCACGAGTGAGGCGAGCGCAGAGGTCACACGAGTCCCATATGAGTTGTGTACGTAAAGTGTAAGTTAGGCATAATATGCAGAGATAAAGCTGATTGGTCGCAACAGAGAGAGGTGTGAGACTTCATCTCTTCACACGCATTTGATAGATGCAGTCACGATGATGTTTTCGATTGCAGTTGAACGGATCACAATTGACCGGGCTCAAATTTCCTCCTCGGTCGCAACTCGCATGCTTTTGTACGACTTAATCGTAACTGAATTTCTTGTTGTTTTTTGCCTCTGTACGTTTTGGGTTTTGTGTAGGATTCTGTAAATGACTGTCTCAGCCTATACGTTGTTTTCAATGAAATATTTAATTGTAATTGTCTTGATAGTCTCTCTGTGCTATGTATGGTGCCTGAGTATCATCGATCTGCAAATAATATTTGGTGGTGTGTGGGGTAGTTGGGAGTGTTCTGTATCAGTGTGTCAGTTGTGTGGTGCGTTTTTCTATATACAGTGAATTGAGTCCGTGGTCTAGATTTGTAATGGTAAGATTTAAGAAATTTATGTAATTTCTGTCTTTGTTGGCGACAACACAACATGGTGTGACGATAATGCCTATGCAGCCAATGACATACCTGTCTCATAAGTGTCTGTACTTAGTAATACATTTTATCTTGTGGAAATTTAAAATGCTTTTTCAACATTCCATAAGTAGGTTTACAACAACTATCTAACACAAAAAATTTCATACCGCGACATTACGTTCATATACGTTAAGTGTGTGTTGAACGTATCTCTAATACATTTACGTACTAAAACAGTTTGTAGAGTTCTGTTCAAATCATACAATCATATACAAAAATTAATATTAAAGAGAGAAGACAGTATCGTAAAATTAAAAAGAAAATTATACATTGGATAAAATATCTTATAATTAAAAAACAAAACTTTACATATATGCCCTTTAATATATGCGTGCATGTAAATCATATATATTCTTGCAAGTAATCTTCGTTTTACAATAACCACATTTACAATTGCAAGTCTCATATTAACATGTAAAAAATAAAGATTCACTTTACCATTAGGTTACTGACAAAAATAATAAATCATATAATTTTGAGTCAATTTAATTTTATTAGCAGTCATCTTAACACCAACTTTGTCATCACTTATTGCAAAACTGCTATTTGCTTCACTCTTAACGAGGCCTTTCGATGTTTCCACCATCTTCAAGTCTTAAACGACAATTTACTAACCCCACCTATACGTTCACATTCGTTCGGAATCGACTACCTTCGTACTGCCTTTACCTTTTTTGCTCAGTTAGCAGGCCACGCCCCCACTAGCAACGTCATTCCTGGCTTCCTATTGGTCCGACCTTCACCGAGCTTTGTCACTACCCGTTCTCCCCACTTAGCCCCTCCCGGCTTCGAGAAACTTCTCTTGTCTCAACCGTCAAGTCCTAATATTTACCCGTCCCTACGATTCTCGCAAAACATGGTAGAACGTTTCTTCGTTATTAAAATCTATCTTTATATTAATCAGTGCATTTTTATTTTCCCTTTGCACTTTTAATATTTCTAATTTTTCAAAGAATTTCCGTCTGTTTATGTTATTCTTTATTTTTAATATTTCAACATTTTTTCTAAGATTCGTAAATGTATGTCCTGTTTCTATAATTCCTCTTTCATACATATATAAATCCTAGTGAAAATGTAGTGAAAAAAGTTGATGAAATAATTTATAAACAGAACATTTGCTATAGCCTATAAAAAATCACTAGCGATTTGTATACACTATTCCGACGCGGAACACCATTAAAATCTTTAAACACTTTTCACCCTCATTGCCTGAGCCAGCTGTCGCTTGTTGTGAGCTTCATCAGAGGCTACCGCCAGGAGCAATACCAGTTTCGTTTTTAGAAATGGCACCGCTCTTTGAAATGGTTAACAGATCATTGTTGTGTGTGCTTCGTGTAATCTCTTCAAATTATATATTGCAACGGAACACAGGATGATAAACTATGTTGTTTGTATCAGAGCACATGGATGACGAGCATTTTCATGTTTAAATTGGTTTTATGTAATACTTTGTCTTTTAGCCGTAAGTTTTGTATTTAGAAATGGATAAGCATGTAGGGCATACCAAATTCTTCATAGAAAGGTGTTCTTTATTGTCATGTATGTTTTGAGTGAATTTGTGCGCGTGTGCGGGTGTGGTAACGTGTGATCGCTATATCTTCCGCGATAATTAACTGATCGACGTGAAACTTTGACAATGAATTATTTATGGACATAGCTTCAATATGTGTATACTCTATGATTCATAACTCTTTTAGAAATATGGTTTTTTAAGTAGGAAAAACTCAATTTGAAACACTTATCATTAATAGGGTTATAAAAATTTGTAGATAATTCAATGCAAGTTAGTGCATATTTATACAGACTCTTTCTGAAAAACTTGATATCTGTTGAAAGCATCAAACATGTGATTTGGGTTTAACCAATCAGAATACACTAAATTCAGTAACATTCATTCTCTGTAGAGGTAAGATCGTCACAGTTCGTCTGCAGCATCTGCAAGGTGAAGTTGTGCTCGGCGTTAGAGAGTTTTTCTCGTGCGACCATAGCAAAATCTAACTTGAAATAAGCCTTGGTATTCTTTAAGAAGTTCAGCGTATTGAACCGAGTGGGTTAATTATTTAAATAAAATTATAGTATATTATAGTGCTTTTTTGTGTTAGTTTAAGATGTCCGCATAGGGAATTAAAGACACTTCAAGATTTCTTGGAAGGTGTAAGGCTAATACGCCGCATTCAAATAATACCCGTATTTACCCTGAGATTGATAGAAGTTACGTATCAATTAATAATAATAAAATATTCGAGTAAAACAATAATCATTGTTAGTTTAAAAATTTGTGAAGAGTCTAATATTGATGTTAGCAGTTAAACCTAAACACCAATGAGACTGTTCGAGATATCGCCGCTGGATCAACCCGCTGTAGAAGAGGACGACAAGACGAAGAGGACGCCAGGAAGGAGTGACGCTGAAGAAGAGGACACCAGGAAGGGAGCGCCGATAGCAAGAGGAGGATTGCACGTACGGAGGACGTAGAATCAACCAAGTAAAATCGATATATTATCGAGCAATATAAACTATCATTTCAAGTATAAATGCATGACAATTTGTAATACAATATACATCTTAAAACACTATACGTATTCTTGTGTATAATAAATAATTTTTCATCTCCACCATAATAGACGTGTTTGTAAATTTTACACTCACCATATCGTTATTAGTGATAATTAAATTTCAACAGTTGCAATATATAACTTAAATTGTGCCTGTTGGTTTACAATGTTGTTTTCATATAGGTTTGTGTGTATTTTATATTTCCAATTGTTCGAGTATATCTAGGTTTTAGCCCTTTGTATTTAAGTGTAAATTTCCACGTTGCTGAAGTTTGACCATGTGTGGTCTGCTTTAATAAGATGTACAAAGATTCTAATTGGGGATTAATTATGCCAACAATAATTAATTAATTAATCTGTGATTGTCGTGCCCCACGTTCTTTGGGAGCCAAATACAAAGATATTAGGAGTTATTTATTATGCTAACTGTGATTAATTAATTATGTGATTATACTAATTTGCAAAATGAGATCGTGTAATCACTCAATTAGGTTACTCATATCAACTGATTGAAGCTAAGTGATACGTTAGTTCTTCTATGTTAGCATAATTACTGCATGGAGACTCTAATTATTGTATAAATTAATAAAAAACTACTATAACTCATTCAAGTGCCATTACTTTCTTGTTCTGAGGTAACTTCGACAATAATGAACGCATATATTCTGGATAAAATAAACACTTATTTATTAACATCATTAAATAAAGAGACTTCAGTATATAAATATGGATGATTCCCTGTAAATACATTCATAAAAAGAATACATGTATATATACCAAATTACAATGCGAATCCAATACGTTGTTTGCTAGAAAACATACACATACATATATAATACAATCGATATATAGAAAAACACAAATAGTCAAACAATAAATCTTATACTAATGCGTTCATTGCTTGCCTCAGATGAATAGCGTTAATTATATTTATCATATTTAATTTAAATACTCAAGGGGTGTTTCTTGAAAAGAGACAGGACAGTAGAGTTCTTATGATAAGAATAGCATAAAGATTACTTGTAAAGCGATTTATCCGATATTTCCATCGGTGTAACTCCTTCTCGTTGGTGGTCCATATGTGTGAAGTTGCGTAGCTGTGACGTCACTAACACTCAACACACGCGGATCAGATTCACTCGCGCTGTGTGTATTTTCTGTTGATTCGGCTGTTACTGTTAGAGTCTATGAAATCATGTGTCGTGTGGGTAAGTTCATCATTAACTATGGTGTATATATCTGACTGTCTATTGTTGAACTTCTTGTGTGTACATTAATGTATACACTTTATCTTTGATAAAGTGTCTTTGATACCGTGGTGTAATTGTTCCAAATTATATTGTATCGCTTCGCCGCACTGTACAACGTTACGATTTCGTTGTCCGGTAAAACATTAACAATAGTTCTGCGCGTCGGTTATTGATGAAACTGCGATTGGTTAGTTCAGTTCTGAATTTGAGTATAATAAAGAACTCTAGAGTTATTAAGCACTGGCGTATGTCGCATGATTTAGTCGCTGTAGTTACACTATTACCGGATACTCGCCAATATCGAAATGTTAAGTCACTTAATTATATACCGCATAGCAGAGATTCAAAGTCCCACTGCTGTCCGTATGTTAATCGAACTGTATTAAGACTTAGAAGATTTAGTTCCGTGAAGACTGTTAAAGTATACGATTGAGAAATTTATAAGAAGACTCTCGAAAATTGTATTAAGACTGTTAAAATGTATGAAGACTGTTTAAAAGTACGTGATTGAAAATATATGATGGCTGTCGAAAATTATATGAAGACTGCTCTCCCGCGTGCTCTGCAAACAGTTTTTATCAAGCATCGTTTACCACAATGCAATCTTCTGGAAAGCACGCCTCAGGTCGAACATGATAGGACAGAAGAACTCCTACCCTTATGCAAGACTATCGTTCTTCACTTCTCATTCGACGTTCCCGTTGCCATGACGACGACGGTCCTCTCCACCTGTTCTCTGGGTAGATGCTGGGTTGTGATTGGGTACCCTGTCTCCCCACAAGTTCGCGTCGAAGGCCTCCGTATTCTTTTCCTGGAACAAGAGCAATTTCTCGGCTGTCGATCAGGTCTTTGTCTAAGCGTACTCCGGACCCTGCTGCTGTTCTCACGCGAACAATGTGTCGTATTTCGTTATTGTTTCACTATCCTTGACCCTTTTCCGTTAGCTATCCTGACGCAGCGTGTCGTCGTTTCCAAAACGGCACTCCTTCTCCCTGTCGTAAATATCAGTTGTCGCCAGTAAGACGTTCCCCCGCTGTGCACAAGTTCGATTCCATTCTTTAGATATCGATGTCAGTTCTCATACAGGGTAAATACCATTGTGTACTTACGCCCTTTTCTTACTACTGGTACACTTCAAATTAACCTTGCAGTGTGTCCGTCACAGTTTCTCCGTAAATTGGTACTTGACATAGTTCCTTTTATCTTGCATGTTGCAGGCTGTAAATCTCGGTTGAGTCGAGTCTGTCACGGCCAACCTTATTTCCCATTGTAAAGTTATGTGAAGCGTATTCGTATTGTCCGAAGCAAACGTTCAGTTGACACATCGTAAAACTGTTCTTTATTTATTGCTCGTGGCTCGTGTAGGGGTGACTTGCTGTATGTAACGTCTTTTCGGTCATAATATTAAAAAATTTTAATTCTTGGTTGTTACATAGTCCCCAAATCGGATTGGATGTTGGAACAGCAGAAGACATTCTAATTCGATTTCTGCGCTCTGTGTTTGTTGTGGGAGTCCCCTCTGATAAGGTCACGGTCATTGACCCACTTTCCTCTGCTTGGGGTATACGGGTATATATTCCCTATATTTTGTTGTAAACTAACTCTGGGAATTTATCGCCGTGCATCTGAGGAAGGATGAACGCACTTTCACACATTGTGCATATCTAATTAGATATGGGATTATTTTTACAATAATAATAATAACTGTGGATAGCTGTGTCATCCGCTTATAACCTAATACATGAAATGATGGTTTTCGACATGAAATGTAATTATTCATGTATCGTTTAAATATCGTTACGATAGTTAATGTCCTTAGTCTATCTTGAACATTTAAAACACCATTTACGAACCTGTCCATACATATTGATACTTTCATTATTTGTTATTGAGTATCACTCATAATACGTATTACTAACATTTATACTGATTATATAGATTATAAATTTATATACGTTATTTAGGAACAATTAACAATTCATTTGAAATCATTATGAATAAAGATAACTTTACTTTATACCACTCAGATTTGATTAATTAATCTTACATCATTGTGTGTCTATAAGAAGCTCGTTATAACGTCTTTAGCAATTTATTGCTGAACACTCGATCGAACTTTTCGCATCATAAGTGTCTTTTCTATTGAAATTTTCATTAACATTGGTTATACACATGTAATTAATGTCATTAGACTGTCATATCGTGACTTAAGAACTCCATGTACAAAAAAAATCTTTAAATTATACGCTAATAAGTTATACATCATATCGTTCAGCTAGTTGGACCGGTCTTCGCGGCACATTCACCCTATGCGTTGGCCCGTCCCCTGTAGTCCACTAGTCTAACTGCCGACGTAACTTTCGCTTTCCCGTGAAACTCGTACTTTCGTTTCATAATACTTCTTCAACTTGACGTACATTAAATTTCCTTCTCACCTTGTCACTGCTATCGCACTCAGTGAGTTCGTATGTTGCGTCATTTTAACTTCATACGTTAATCGTCATTCATTAATACTCATATCTAATTATCTTGGTTTATGTATTCTCACATAATCAATCATATTTAATGTATTTTATTCAATATTATCTAACCTAATTATTAAATTTTCAGACGTTCTTAAAATCGCCTTCTTACCACGTGTTCATTTAATTCGTTCTTAATTTTCTATTTGTGGAGACATAGTTGTATGTCTTGTAGACCTTGTGCCGTTATTCACGCACGCATTTTTGTTTGTAAATAGTGAGGGTGCTGACCTTGGGGTTTGCGCCGCACATTTACTCAACAGCCGGTTATTCGTCCCCGTTACTCTGGTACAATGTGCTGCCCTTCCGCTTCCAAGATTTATGACATGTCCCTTTCTCTCTCTCTGAGGGTGGGTAGAAGATATGTCACACCGTCCTTTGCGACCACTGTCTCTAAGCCGACACGCTTTAAATTGCTTTTGTCGCCTCTTCCAAACTTGTCCACGGTTCCTTTCTTCGACATTCCTTTTACTACTCGTGTGCTCACGTAATAATATCTTGTTTTCTATATTTTTAAGAATTCTTACCTCGAGCGCTTGGACTCGCCTTTCAGTACTGGTAGCACTTATAATATGCTTAAGTCGTCCAGTAAGATTTTTTCTCCTCCTTTTCCTCAAAACATTTCTTGTCCAGGACGAATATGTATACGGACCTGGTAGGTTTTTCCGCTTCACATCATCCATGGCTTGCTTAAATTTGCATTAATTTTCATAACATGCAGTATTCATCTTAATATCGAACTTACCTTTCATGTTTTTTATTGACGCACCTCGACTACTTAGTCGATGTACGCCTGTTCCACACGTTGGATACTTCATCGTTGGATTCACTGATGCAGCATCTATTCTCGTGCTATATAATTTGTGCTTTTTATGCATTCTACTTGATAGTATTAAACTTTTATTATTTCTATCCATGTCTGGATAATCATCTTCCGACGTCATTAAATACAAAGAAACAAAATCATTTCTTTTCTTAATCCACCTGTTTCTCGGCTTACTACTGACACTTACGTTAGATCCCACAGTTGCTAATTTCTTAGTAGCTGCCACGTCTGTGAAATCAACAGCGTTATCATTATCTCGTACTTTCCGTACCTCTTCATAACTTTTATTCACTTCTTCTTCCTGCTTCTTCTCGACTTCGTTTTTGTTGTTGTTCCGTGTATTCGTATGTTCACGTATATCTGTGCGTAACAGCGTGAGCTGCTCATGGTTACTATCTAGTTTTTCGTTCAGTCTTTCAAACCTCTCGTTAAAATTTTTATTCTGCTTGGCAAAATCCTCGTCTAGATTTTTATTAAATTCTCTTCTAATCTCTATAAAATTTTCATTCTGCTTTTCAAACTTTTCATTGATTTCTCGTCTAATATCTATAAAATTTTCATTCTGCTTCTCGAACTTTTCATTAATTTCTTCCTTTTGCTTCCTCATGAAGTCCATTAATGCGCGCAACGTCACCTCTTCCTGCGGTTGTTGTTGGGACTCCTGTCCCCGCGCTCTGACGTCTGACGTCTCCTCGGTCATTTGTGAATAGTTTGGTGAATCCTCTCGTTCGACATCAGGTACACCCTGTTGGTTATTAATATCGAAATTCATGGAATCGGAACTACTGGTCGTCATTTTTGCAGCCTTACTCCGTGTTAACATTCAGTCCAACTACCTTCACACTAATAATATTTGTTCTTACAACTAACATGAAATATATATACGCTTATCCTATCTACTGCCTGCTCTTTGCCGTGCGATGGGCGCCAAATACAAAGATACTAATTGGGGATTAATTATGCCAACAATAATTAATTAATTAATCTGTGATTGTCGTGCCCCACGTTCTTTGGGAGCCAAATACAAAGATATTAGGAGTTATTTATTATGCTAACTGTGATTAATTAATTATGTGATTATACTAATTTGCAAAATGAGATCGTGTAATCACTCAATTAGGTTACTCATATCAACTGATTGAAGCTAAGTGATACGTTAGTTCTTTTATGTTAGCATAATTACTGCATGGAGACTCTAATTATTGTATAAATTAATAAAAAACTACTATAACTCATTCAAGTGCCATTACTTTCTTGTTCTGAGGTAACTTCGACAATAATGAACGCATATATTCTGGATAAAATAAACACTTATTTATTAACAGCATTAAATAAAGAGACTTCAATATATAAATATGGATGATTCCCTGTAAATACATTCATAAAAAGAATACATGTATATATACCAAATTACAATGCGAATCCAATACGTTGTTTGCTAGAAAACATACACATACATATATAATACAATCGATATATAGAAAAACACAAATAGTCAAACAATAAATCTTATACTAATGCGTTCATTGCTTGCCTCAGATGAATAGCGTTAATTATATTTATCATATTTAATTTAAATACTCAAGGGGTGTTTCTTCAAAAGAGACAAGACAGTAGAGTCCTTATGATAAGAATAGCATAAAGATTACTTGTAAAGCGATTTATCCGATATTTCCATCGGTGTAACTCCTTCTCGTTGGTGGTCCATATGTGTGAAGTTGCGTAGCTGTGACGTCACTAACACTCAACACACGCGGATCAGATTCACTCGCGCTGTGTGTATTTTCTGTTGATTCGGCTGTTACTGTTAGAGTCTATGAAATCATGTGTCGTGTGGGTAAGTTCATCATTAACTATGGTGTGTATATCTGACTGTCTATTGTTGAACTTCTTGTGTGTACATTAATGTATATTGTCTTTGATACCGTGGTGTAATTGTTCCAAATTATATTGTATCGCTTCGCCGCACTGTACAACGTTACGATTTCGTTGTCCGGTAAAACATTAACAATAGTTCTGCGCGTCGGTTATTGATGAAACTGCGATTGGTTAGTTCAGTTCTGAATTTGAGTATAATAAAGAACTCTAGAGTTATTAAGCACTGGCGTATGTCGCATGATTTAGTCGCTGTAGTTACACTATTACCGGATACTCGCCAATATCGAAATGTTAAATCACTTAATTATATACCGCATAGCAGAGATTCAAAGTCCCACTGCTGTCCGTATGTTAATCGAACTGTATTAAGACTTAGAAGATTTAGTTCCGTGAAGACTGTTAAAGTATACGATTGAGAAATTTATAAGAAGACTCTCGAAAATTGTATTAAGACTGTTAAAATGTATGAAGACTGTTTAAAAGTACGTGATTGAAAATATATGATGGCTGTCGAAAATTATATGAAGACTGCTCTTCCGCGTGCTCTGCAAACAGTTTTTATCAAGCATCGTTTACCACAATGCAATCTTCTGGAAGGCACGCCTCAGGTCGAACATGATAGGACAGAAGAACTCCTACCCTTATGCAAGACTATCGTTCTTCACTTCTCATTCGACGTTCCCGTTGCCATGATGACGACGGTCCTCTCCACCTGTTCTCTGGGTAGATGCTGGGTTGTGATTGGGTATCCTGTCTCCCCACAAGTTCGCGTCGAAGGCCTCCGTATTCTTTTCCTGGAACAAGAGCAATTTCTCGGCTGTCGATCAGGTCTTTGTCTAAGCGTACTCCGGACCCTGCTGTTGTTCTCACGCGAACAATGTGTCGTATTTCGTTATTGTTTCACTATCCTTGACCCTTTTCCGTTAGCTATCCTGACGCAGCGTGTCGTCGTTTCCAAAACGGCACTCCTTCTCCCTGTCGTAAATATCAGTTGTCGCCAGTAAGACGTTCCCCCGCTGTGCACAAGTTCGATTCCATTCTTTAGATATCGATGTCAGTTCTCATACAGGGTAAATACCATTGTGTACTTACGCCCTTTTCTTACTACTGGTACACTTCAAATTAACCTTGCAGTGTGTCCGTCACAGTTTCTCCGTAAATTGGTACTTGACATAGTTCCTTTTATCTTGCATGTTGCAGGCTGTAAATCTCGGTTGAGTCGAGTCTGTCACGGCCAACCTTATTTCCCATTGTAAAGTTATGTGAAGCGTATTCGTATTGTCCGAAGCCAACGTTCAGTTGACACATCGTAAAACTGTTCTTTATTTATTGCTCGTGGCTCGTGTAGGGGTGACTTGCTGTATGTAACGTCTTTTCGGTCATAATATTAAAAAATTTTAATTCTTGGTTGTTACAGATGGTTCGCAAAAGTGGATTCGTTGGTGGAATGTAATGCTTTTATGTGAGCATTGTACATTTGTATATTTGTTCGAAACTATTTTCTGTCTGACCTACGTAAAATTTGTTCTACTCTGAGCAGTTTAGGTTGTAAATTACCCCTTCGTGTAGTAGTATGATATCATCAACATATCTATGCCTATATATTATTTTATTTGAGTACTTTCAAATGTTCGTGAGGATTCTTATTATTACTAGTGCTTTAAGCCCTTTTCAGCTAGACATGGGCAAACTCATGGGTAGTTTGTATTTCTGTATTGAAAATGCTTGGTTGAAAGCGACATGATTATGTTCTGCGATTACGATGAGCGTGTCGGTTACTTCTGCAGTTGATCCGGCTGCTACGTTGATCTGTTTGAGCATGCCATATAGGACAGTGATTGTTTGGCAGACGGAAATGTTTGTTTGTAGATTTTTTATATTGATAAAGGCAAGTGTGGCGAGTGGCATTCGTCCACAAATAAGAAGAGTTTGAGGGACAAGGCAGAAAGGCGTTACTAAAAATCATTAAGAAGTGGTAGAACTCGTTTTGTAACCGCCGTTAAGAGAAGAGAGATTGGTTAAAAGTAGCTTAAATTTTCTTGTCAGAAAGAATGACATCCACAATCACTTTGCAAAGAGAAAGTAATGCCCAAGTAAACGCCCATCCCTCTGTCGGTTTGCGATTTGCTGGCTACCTGCTTTTATTTTATGTTTATGCCATTAATATATTACTGACACTTGATTGCAGTGTGATAATAACTTCGTCCTGGCTTGACTTTTGATGTAGGAGCGGTAAACTTCAAAACTTGTCATAATTTCCAATATGGGAGTTACATAACGAACCACGTAATTTTGTATAATACTAAATCACTTAACTTACATACCAAATATCATGGTTTAAAAAAGACTATGCGGTCAGTATTAGATTGGAAACAAGTCTGGCAGTTTCCTTCTCTGGAAAAATCGGTTGGCTAGTTACTAAATGTACTACAGTATGTTAATTTTTGTCAATACGCTATAAAGTTAGCTGTACACATACCAAAGACGTCCAGAAAGTTTTCAAAATAGCACTTATTTTAATTAAAACAATGTAATATTAATAATTATTCATTATAAGGTAATTAGAACTATTGTTATTTTTTGTTATCTTTATTATTAATGTTATTGTTACTGATACTTTTTATAACTGTTATTTTTGAAATGTTTAAATACAAACAACACTAATATTATTATTAACAGATTTTTAATAAATTCGTTTTTTTTTTCCTATACTGGTATTTAAATGAATCTCGCGGATGTATACCTTTGATTTTTTTAGTTAATACAAATGTTAAGGCAAAATTTAAGTACCATTATTATAACGTAATATTATGGAAATAAATAAATTGATATAAATTGCTTTATAGAGAACAAAGTAACATATAATTTGCTAAATTACATTGTAAGTCTATACGCAGTGCACAAGTTTGTGAACGCGTGACTACAGACAATGAGGCATTCAATTGTCAGTTTTCCTTGACTTAAGCTATTATTGTTATTATTAATAATATTATTATTATTATTATTATCTGTTTCTTCTTTACCTGAATTATATACTATGTTTTTGTTATAATTTTGAAATAATAGTACAGTTGAGTCCTGGTATTCAGTTGAATGGTACCAAGAATGCCTGGGATCATTGTACACTCAGATTATTCGGAATTATATAATAGATTTTTTAGCTTTATTTAATTTTTCAATCTGTCACAAGTCCACTTAGTAGTATTAAGCAGGTCGTATTTACGGGGGGGGGGGGAGATGAATGAACGAGACCAGAAATATAGGGTCGAAGAATTTGAATTTTGTTAATCTCTTAATTTTTAGGCAGTTTTATTATGTTTTCAGCAGTGTACGCTGATATAATAGTAACTCATTTTTAAATATACAAACAGGTTTATTACACAGCCATTAGCGTAGCCTATACGTTTGAAATACGAAATATATGAAAATCAGTTCAGTCAAAAAGTATTTTGTAAACAATGTTTCAATAACGTGTATTTTATTGTGTTATTACCATTTACTTTAATGGAACTGATTTCAGACTATTTAGAGGTAAAATTTTGATTAGTCTTAACTTGTTTTTTCTTTTGTATAAAGACGACCCGACCCCGGAGCCTACAAGGCCAAATTCTAGATACGCCACTGGCATTAGGCAAACCTTATGTTATTAAAAGGAAAGGAAACACATGCCGTGAGCACGCTGCTCTATGGAGAACATTTGTCAGGGATGCTCCATGGAGAGGAGAATACTAATAAAGTCAAAAAAGTGTGTTTCGTATTGCCGTTTGTCGGAAGTATTTGTATTCTGCATCATCCAGCACAGCTTATTGGGAAGCGCTGTTAGTCCATTTAGGCTATGTACCTCGTCTAATGATATTTAATTTCTTCTCGAAGTCATCTTGAGGTCATTCTGTATGACGTGGTTTGGCACACAGCAGAGGGCATTGACCACGAGTCCTGAGTACCAGGTACTACAAACACTGCAGGATCTCTCTGTACAAACTACTGCCCATAGCTGAATGCTGAACGTCCAGATTGGTTTCTAAATGGTCTTATATAGGAGGGGTTCATAAGATCATGGGGGGCCTCTTAGGGACTCCTGATTCTCTTTAAGGACATCTGTGTGACCTCCTACCGAGTAAACGGCTGTTTGTTTTCGTTCTTACGTGACTATGTGATGTAAGACGTCTGACTAGATGCGTGCCAATTTATTTGCCATGTTCTGCTTGTAGCAGTTGAAAGAGTTGTTTAACGATTTGTAATAAATATGTATGGTATATTGTAAAAAACATAAAACGACAACTAATTGTAAAAACTATTGTCAGACCTGTAAGGTCGTGACACCCCGGAAAGTAGTTTTTACAATTAGTTGCCGGCCGTGAAAGCTCAGGGAGCCGATTGAGAAAATGACAACATTTAAATGATAATGCTTATGGTAATTAATTACAGCATAAAACATAAATTGCGGCTGTTCATGCTATGTATTCTTAGAAAGGTTGCATTCCCAAGAAACGTTCGAGCGTGGCGAAGCAACTTACGGATTCAGTTGCTGTTAAAGGAAGAGTTAAGTCAATTAAAAAAAAAAAAATCACTTCAGAAAAAACAGAAATAAGTTTATTGGTTGTAAGACGTTTTAATAATTTTACAACACCAACATTGTTCTAAAATTCGTATCTTGAATAGATAGATGTTTGTAAGTTTTGTAGGTAACTTGTCTTGATGAAACACAGTCCTGCGGCCCCCTTCATCGTCTCAATTTTTGACTTGCAACAGCTTTCAAGAGGGTTTCTCCTCAGACAATTGGAAAGTTTTCTTGATACTGTGTCACGTGAACCACTTTACGTCGGGAAGTCTCAACCGACTGCTGTTCTATACAGCAATTTTGGATTGTATTCCTCATAATTTGACACTTTGTATAGAATTTACATTTTGTAAAGGTGACTTTCATTTTTAGTCCGCAGTGCCTCTAAATTAAAAAATAATAATAATAATAATAAATAGTACATTCAGCTTCGGGTTAAAGTTCTTTTTAGTCTGATAACCAGCATAGATTTTTATAATTTTTTCAGAACTTTGATCCTTTTTTAGACTCTTTAACCTGACACTCCTCATAGATTTTTACAATTCGTTCAAAACGTTGTTTTTTTTTTTTGCTTTCTGATCCTTTTTTCTGGGAGGATAAATAACAAAAACAATGGGTTTTTTAGATTAAATGAGAAAATTGGTAGGTACGTTCAAATGTTATCACGAGTCATATCCCAAAATACACAGATAGAGAGACAGACGAACGGCCGGATTAGAACATTGTTAGTTCAATAATTAAATGCCTCCTTCTTCTACTTCTTCTTCTTCTCCAACCTTGGTGACCTGTTCCAGCTTTATAGGCTTTATTCCCCTCTTGCCTGGTCAGTTATCACTAGATCCGTCTAGCTGTTTCCTGTAAAACGTACGAGTACTGTAATTTTTACATAGACGGGATACCAACCCATCGTATAATCCCCAACCTGGAAGACCGGGGTTTTTAAAATAAATAATTACATGCCTCTGAATTAATCTGAATTAATAAAACAAAGTTAATTCTGTACTGTGAATAAAGTAGGGGAACGAAATTACATTACTTGCAGAATAAACAAATTGAATAACATCACAAATTATATATATATTTATGTTAACAGTCCCTGATCACAGTTAACAGGCACTGATAAGATATTGTCTTGGAGGTTGCCGTATTTGGAAAGAAACTTGCTTGTAGATATTAATGAACTAATTGTTTCTCGTTGGTTATATACTGTCTGTATATTAGGAAGGAACGTATTGCACTGCAATGTGTTTTAAGAAGTCTGGATAAAACTATTGTTACGTTGAGCTGCAAAATAACAAAACTGCTTACTCTTCGAAAAGTGCAGACTCTTGGCACGCGGCAGCCCAAGAAGATGTTCCAAACGCGGCAGAATTACGTACCGCTCTAGGTCAATCGATATACTCCTTCCAGATGTTAGACCCTCCGCGACCTAGAATCAGCATTGAGGCCTAGAGTGGAAGGTGACTAAGGTGTAAATACTGGATTTTAAAGCGGCCATGTTCAGTTATGTACAAGCGGTTTTAGAGCGACGTCTGGAATGTTTGTTATTGCGACTAAAGGAAAATTAGTAGTGTGTTTATTAGTGGAATACTGAAATAATGTGACATTTATTGTTGTGCGTTGGACAATTTAACTTGAATTGTTGTACGACGATCTGTAAGAGCGTCGTATCGCTATTAATTGATCCTTTTTTGTAATATTTGACAACTTTGTTTATTCGTTTGTTTGTAATATACGAGTTACAGGTTTCCTGAGTTTGATTACAAAAATAAAGAGCGTAACGACATTTGGTATTTTGTCAATTAGTTTCGTTTAGTCGTTTCCCCTTAAAATTTTATGCTGCTTACTCTTAAATAACATCACGTTCATGAAGTTATAAGTTACTAATATTTACCGATATCATAATATCACACACATATACATTCACATATATAACATTTCAAATTCAAGTAATCCAATTTAATTAATAACGCTTAAAACGAAATATTTACTTATCTTCAGAACACAAGGGTAAAGTATCTCGTAGCTAACTTAGTAAACTAAATAATCATATGATGATTTGTTTATATAGAGAGAGCAGACAGAGGTCTGTCTGCGAGGTGTTATGTTATAAAAAATATGTTTGTATTTAAAGAAGTATAAAGATGTTGCATACGGAGATTAAGCGGAAAAAATGTAAAATACAAAATGGTATCAAAAATGGATTGCGAAACGTACTTCAGAAATTTCTAATAATGTACCCTAAAGAATTTTACAAAATCACACAGATGCTAAGTAGACTAGTGGCTACAACCATCTAGCTACTGGAATACACACCGACTTGGCTCTGCTGGTTTGTATGCGTAGTGTTCAAAATTAATAAGTCTGCAGACGATTGATTCAATTCGCCAATATATGACTGTTCACTACTCTTAAAGAAAAGAGTAATGGCGTATATTTGTGCACAATTGTTACGTTAATAATTTATTTTTACGCCTTTGAGATAGGCAACTGACGTAGTACTGCTGTGATGTTGGACGCATATTGTCCGACGACTGGGCGTCGTTGTGGTTTCTGGAGCTAACGTGCGCATTGGATTCTCTCGGTGATGCTCAGAGCCGCGCCAGAAGTGTCCGGCGCCTGCGTGCAAACTTTAGGGCCTTATTATACTGGGCCACTCGAGTAGCTCGCGCGCGCGACAGCTTCAGACGCTCAGGCAAGCCACTCTTAGCAATACTCGTAACCATATGGAGCTTATTATACTGGGCCACCGCTGAAGCTAGTGGTGGCGTCTACCGCGCGGGCTAGCCACTCCAAATGCCCACCCTCGCACCCGTGGCTCACCCGCGCGACTGTCGCGCCGGTAGAGGGCCGTTGTTTCTTGTGGAGCTTATTATACTGGGCCACAGTCGCGACCCCACCTTCGACCTTGACTCAGTATTCCCTTTAGCGTTGTATGAGCAGGTGGTTTGTTTACAAGCTCTTGTTCATAATACCGAACTTTTTTCTAAAAGTTCGTCAAACGAATGTTTGGACATTCTGAAATACCCAAAACACTTCTTGTCGTCTCCCTGAGGTCGTCATAAAGAGTGTAAAAGACTCCTTTAGAGGGTCTTCGTAATAGTAATGGATGAACACCAATCACCTTGTTTCGTCTACGTTTCATTATTTTTAGTAAGAGAAGCAGACAAAGTTCGTCTTCTTCACTTGACGACGACATCTCACATACTGAGTCCGATGTTCCGCAAACCGCAGCTGACTTTCACAGTATACATAACTTTCTGTAAAATATCATACGTATATACAAATACGAAACATTCGAATGCATACCGCAGCAGCATCTACGGTTAGGTGTGCTACAGGAGTATTTCATACTCGTGTGCAACTAACTAAATATATATAGGCCTATATGTAGCACAAATGATCCAAATTAAATTATATTTTCCTCCTTCCAACGTAAGTTTTTTTCAACGTGCTGTTCATGTTGGCTACATATATGTAACAAAGCCATGTGTAGAGTTGCATAAATTTCCGCAATAACGCGTGTATAAAATGTAACAGGTAAATATAAGTGTTTAGTGTTTATTACAGTATACCTGAGGTCTCCCTCGTAATTTATCGTCGTTTTTCATCAATATTAACAACACGATTTCTCTGTTCAACATTTGCTATTTTATTTATTTATTTTTGTGTTTACCAAACCTTTTGCACATAATACGATGAGGCATCTTCGTTGGCTCGACACAGAAAAATCATCAAGAGTCTTGTCCCACCCATAGGGCCTTATGAACTACAACCTTGACACCGTGTCACCTCACGACAGACAATAAAAATGTACAAAAAATAAGAACAATTTTAACAGAAACGATAGTTATAAGTTGCTAGGAGTTTTTAAACCGGTTTTAAAACCGTGACATGATCTTTGAAAGGAAAAGAAAATTAATTGTGTTGTGGCGATGGTGAAATGTTTTTGTCTAAATATTTTTGTTTACTGGTCTCAGTTTTCTATAACGCATTATAATTCTGGGGTTATTAGATACAGAACACTATTTTGTTAATTTTGGGGTTATTTGTAACACTATGGGCTGGGCTTACCGTATAAATAGGGGTGGGTCAAGTGTGTACTCAGTCTCTGTGCAGTCAATGAGGATGCCTCATTGTAGTGTGAGCAAAAGAAGAGAAATAACCGAAAAAAAAAACAGAAAAACAATGTCATAATTAACACACCTGAGGTTTAGATATATTGGAAGGGTTTTTAAAGGTACGTTAATACTCTGTCTATGATAGTACATTATTTTTGAATTTACATTATAGCTACTTTGCGACAACATCTGTGCCTCTCGTATCCAATAGTCCATCTTCTTCCATCTTGACAACGCCCTCTTGCATATATCTATCCTGCATTGGTTGCTTCATTCTATTACACCAGGATAATGGGGACCTGCAACTCCTTCTCCCCTGGGCCGGTGACCAGTAACATGTTTCAGATGGCCATCTGTCATCTGGCATCCTTCTTAGACCTCCGTATCAATTTAAACGTTTAACCTCAATTACATCAACAATATTTATCGTTACCCTGATTACCTCCCTAATCATCCCACTTTTATACCTACCTGTCCTTTTTTTACAGCACTTCCTCTTCCAGAAGTACATTTCCACAACTTTCAGTCTGTTGTTCACTTATCTTGACATCGTATTGACGGAGCTCTCTATAAGAGTCGAGAGCGTCCTTCCACAAGTTTCTCCGCTAGTCAAAAAGTCTGGCGTCTCAGTCAAGGCCGCACAAAAGTACCTTCTAGATTGTTCTGGAGAGAATTTATAAATACGCGTTACGTTGTCGCGCCGCAGTAAGGATGGAAAGTTATTCTCGAACACCTGCACTACCTACATAAGGACAGCGGCTAGCTTTGGCAGTTCAGTTACAGTGATCGAATTCTTTAGTGCGGATCGAGTCATTACTGAAAAATGATTATTGAGTTACAAGTAGTGTAGAACTCTTAATAGTTCACATTATTATTCCATGTGAACAAATTTAATTTGAACTACTGAACGAGTTGATTACAAATTGTTATTAGTGACTTTATTGGTATCTGTATTTTGTTTTACCACTGTGCCATACGACGATCAGTGAGTCCGTCGTAACTATATCTTTCAAAAAAAATTACAAGCTGTCTTACAAAAGACAAAAAACGGCGTAACTATGTTAAAGACAAAAGGAAATATTACACAAAAAGTATTATAAAAAAATTAATTTAATGAATTAATTAAAAATATTGGTGAGCTCTCCAGTTTACTACGAAATGAGTGTGGTGTGTTGTACGTAGAAACGGCTTTTGCAGGGAACTATTAACACTATCAAGGAATAGATATTAGTTTAGTCTGTCAGATGGATAGACAGGTACAGGGTTGTATATATGACCTGCGACAATACAATCATACGCTGTACTGTGCATTTATTAGATAAAATGAATATTTAAATTAAATTTAGAAATATGTAATAAATAAGCAGGTATGAGATTGAAAGCCGAGTTTATGTTAAAAATACGGCGTGTAGACATACAGGAACCGACCTGCACGATCACGCGATTGTTGCTGAGAGTGTGTACAGTAGTTAATAATGTGTGAGTGAGGCCGGTTCGGAAATGAAAGTTTGCAATCTTACCCTAAATAATCGTGAAATTATAGTTTTTATTTAATTATGAGAAAACCATAAACAGTAGAAAAAATTCAAAGTCTCCTAAATATGTATAAAATTAATACACATGTGTAGTGAGAAAACGGCGTGAAAAGGACGTGCAGTGCGAATTCAGTGCGATTTTAAGTGCGTAGTAATTACACGAATTATGCGATTACGATGGTAATTACATTGAACATGTGTAATTAAATCATCCATCGTTAGAGCACCCTTTAGTTCACAGTAGACTTTGCCATTGGCATAAATGTGCGAAAATATGAAATTAGACGATAGTGGCGGAACTGACGCCTCCAAGCAATTTCAGACAGGCAGAATTCTGTTCCAACAGGTGCTAGAATATAAATAAGGGCACGGAAGAAGCCAGTTCTTTTCTCAATCAGTCTTCAGTAGCGGCGAGACGCTATGTCCAGTATCGACGCGAGTTTTAAATTTTGTTAAGTAAACAGTAAAGGCGGATGGACGCTATGTTCATCTTAAGTATCAAACAGTAGCTCTAACAGTCTGGTTACGAATACGATTATAGAACATACTTGACGATGTCTACACACAAACGTCCGTCACTCAAGACAAGCTTCGAGGTTACATCATGCAGAGGAACGCTATGCTGAACAGTAGAGGTGTCTGCTAGAACAACAGCAGCTGGTGCAGAGCAACATATCAATCTACACTACAGCAACCCGATGGGACCATGAGGGACGAGTAACTGGAGGACGACAAGTGGAACCGGGGGAACGAGCAGGGAACTCCATCAGAAGAGGACCTACGAATCAACGGAGGACATAGGTATGATCTACAGAATCGAGGTGACAGATAATCAATTTATAACTTTTAAATGAGAGACTAAAGACATTGAAAAGACACTTTGAAATTTAAAAATAAATAAGAGTTATGTAAAATGTAGATATAAATATTCAGAGAATCTAATTTAAATTCAATAAATATGGTCATTGATGGTTAACGATTAATTTAGTCAATTTAAATTTTATTTAAAGTTTGTAAAGCAATCAATGATTAACACGTATGCAATACATAAATTAATGTAGTTGAAAGATATATCAAGCAAATAAAACAAAACTGCAGTAAAGCACACAGTCAGACTGAGCAGTCGAATTTAAGATTAAGCAATAAATATTTTAGAATATAACTTTGTACTGTAGAATATAAGATTTATTTTATGATAAATGTACTGTAACAGTTGAACGCTTTAGTAAACAATAATGAATATTTATAGCGAAGTAAATGAGATTTTTAAACACGCTTGTGGTTTATGAATAAAATTATGAAAACTCGTTACAATTCAATCAATGACTACTCTTATTACCATTACACCCAAACTCCATTAATTGGTACACTTTACCAGTAATGTTGTATGAATTTTGCACTCTACAAATTAATGTACTTAAAGTTATAATGTGTTGTGTTATATAAATTGGCGCTCCAAAATCGTGGGGCTCCTTAAACACACATAAATTTATATTTGCAACTTGTGTGTTGTTATATAAATTGTCTCCCAAAAGCTTGGGGCTACACAATTTAAAATACACTTAAATTGGTAATTTGTACTGTCATATAAATTGGCCCAACAAAAGCGTGGGGCTCCTCAAACACAAATTAAATTACATTTAAATTTGACAATGTGTGTTGTTATAGACCCTTGAGGCTCGCGTCAGTTCCTTGAAGTGATTCAACCCCCCATACAGAATATACAGCGTTAAATCTAAATCATTTTTCTCATCCTACAATAATTCGACGAGTGAACTGAATTCTCATTATTAACTCAACCGTTAACTGTCTATTCATCGTATGTCTCACGATAACTTTTCAACGCATTAACCGATTTTCGTAAACCTTGGCATGCGTGTCTATAATTTTACCCTATAGAACACTTTTATTTTCGAGATTGATCCCCGCCCTAAAAAGTGTAGGGAGCGTGAGGAAAAGTATGGGTGTCGAAATTGTGAAAAAATCGCCAAAGCCCTTTTGGTGTATCAAATTAAAGAGTATATTAACCCCAATCTGAATATAGTGTTTTTTTAAATTTCAACATTTTTGGAAGTCAAGGTTTAAAAAGTGTTTATAAATTTAGATAAAATCGCAAAACTTTATGTATGTGTATCAACTTAAAGAAAATTTTAAACAACATCTGAATGTTTTAAAATTGTGTACCCAGGACGCAAAAAAGAAATCAAGAATTTGAAAAATTTTTAAATCCAGCAAGGACTAAAAATGAGTTGTAAGGCAAATCCTATATATTTTGAAATATTTGTGTGTTCGACAATTGTTATGTATTACTAAAGATATAGTACCGTAATCGGGATATTTGTAATTTTTTCATAAATTAAAATGTATGTAATATCAATATGAATACACTTGACAGGATTGCCCAGTATCGGCTTAATTGGTGGGAACATCTTTCCCGAATGGATGACTGTCGCAAACAACTATGGAACTATAAGCCGAAGGGACGGAGCGGTGTTGGACGTCCGAGGAAGCGCTGGAGTGACCGCCTCTTTGACTGTTGAGACGGGAACAAACCAACCTTGGTTTAATCCTTGCAGATGATTATTATTATTATGATGATGATGTAATATCAAAATTTATACAATAAAAAATTTACTTTGTCTATAATAATGATCGAATTCTGCAGCTCGAGAAACATATTAGTATTTTACATAATACGTTTATTATTTTAACAATGATATGATGTATATGTATTTCTATAGATTCAGAATGTTGTAAAAGGATAATTATTAATGTTCCTTAATATACTTGATGGGGTCGACGGAACGAACCGAACGACAGTTGTACGCTTTTAGTGGTCGTAAAAACAACCTTTACTTCTGTGAAGGGAGACAGACATGAATCCATTAAATGCAGACAAGCCGAGTCGAGATTTCATAAGCATTTCATGTCCAGTCAACACACTTAAAAATTTAGAGGCTGTAGGGTAGTTTAATAATATGTTCAAATTAATGTCGTTCTACATTTTACGGGCGAAGAGCCGCCAATTATATTGTTATAGTCTAATTCTCTTAACAAATCGAACTCAGTAATTCATCTGAATAATACTTATATTTAGACGATTGTGTTTAGTAACTTTTTGCAATTCAG
Organism: Magicicada septendecula; assembly: GCA_034769895.1. Classification (NCBI taxonomy): domain Eukaryota; kingdom Metazoa; phylum Arthropoda; class Insecta; order Hemiptera; family Cicadidae; genus Magicicada; species Magicicada septendecula. The sequence continues at coordinate 447,187,552 of CM068370.1, read as the reverse complement.
TTTTTGTAATGTTTATTTTTGAAAAAGGCTTTTCATTGGATGCCCTTGGCATTGGTACTAACATTGATAAAAACATTCTTGAACAAAATTATTTGTTTGTTTTATTTATATTTTGTTATTTGTTATTTATTTAAACGACTATGAAAGTAGCCTGTTTCCTTTAATAGTAGACTTACAACTTAAACAGGTGTTCAGTTGACAATAGACCCTCTACGAATATTTTCCAAACGCTCTTATTAATGAAACGTATTTCTGTTCTCAATTTTTCTGTCAGTGACATGAAATCATTGCAAACCATGGTTAATTTTCAGGGTTGTAAAGGTCTGTACCAGGATAGGTCTTATCAGAAATGATTGCATTAGAGTAGAACTAGGAAGAGCTGAAAGCTTAACTGATAAAATCTTCCGGTACAAGTCTAATTAGTCGCTTCCAGTCGCTTTGTGGCTGTATCATTAAACACTTAAAGAAAAAAACAAGGAAAGAGACGCAATTGAAATATTATAATATAGTGGCCATACCTCAACTACTGTATGGAAGTGAGACTTGGATTGAAAACGGCAAAGGTATATCTAGTATACAAGGAGCGGAAATAGGGTTCTTGACGGCTGTAAAGAGTTGTGCCAGGAGAAATATTATCAGAAATTATCATATTAGAGTGGAGCTAGGCATAGCTGATAGCTTAAATGAGAAAATCTCCCGGTACAAAACGGAGTGGCGGTTACACGTAGAGAGAAAATGGATCCAAATAGATTTTCAAGAAAATCCCTTAACTATCATCCAAGTGGGAAGAGAAGTGTGGGACGACCCCGTAAGCGATCGTTGGATGACTTCCATTGAGACGGGACAGGCTACTAGCCTAAGCCGTAAAGCATGACGACAAGTCTAAAGGGCGGTTACACGTGGAGAGAATGGATTCAACTAGGTTTCCAAGAAGAGGTCTTGCGTATCGTCCAAGAGGGAAACAGAAGTGTCGAAAGAATCCGTAAGCGATGGTTGGATGAATTCCATTGAGACTGTGATACTGGTGCAGGCCGTAAACGATGACGACGACAACTTTATTGTTAAAACCGAAATACGAGCCCTTCCCCCTGGGGGCCGCCTTGTCTGACAATAGCGAGTACGGATATTATTGTACAGATAAACAGAAAAGTATATTGTTGTAAAGCGAGCTCACTTACTCTAAGCTATTCCACAATCTACACAATTAATTACGTGTACATTCAAAAGTGGAGTTTACAAGGTCAAACGACTTCAACAAATTTCCCAGTTGGAGCGCCTGTTTTAAGCTCAAACAACTTTGTTTTCTCTTCGACTGTAGGTTTCCGCTCGTGCGTACGCTTTGTTTGTGCAAATTTGTTTGCCGGAGCTAGTAGTAGATGACTGTACACCTAATTGCAACTTTGTTTCCAGTCTGAAATAAAGAAAGGCGCTCACATATACAGTTCTTCCAGCTAAAGATTGTTCATCACACGACAGTGTAATAAACAACGAATGTCAAACTATTATTAATGTGGCAATAGGTAATGCAGAATAATCGATTTACACTAAACCGTAAGTCACAACAAATATGGTAATACAAAGGTTTTTAAAATATATATCAACAGTTGGTACGTTTCACAGTTTTTATTTAACTCTGACAGCTGTTTCGACTTCTTAAGCCATTGTCAAAGAGACGTCATGACACATAACGTCATGTCACATAAAATTGAGAGTTCATGCATTGGTTAATCGTCCCCTTATAGTTTCTTTATCCAAAGAAAATATCAATAAAGAAGTAGATATTATAAAAGCCGTAGCATAAATAATGGTTATGATGAAATAATAATAGACTCTTTAATTTAAAAAAAGGAAGAAAATTATTTTACAAGAAAAGAATTTGATTCCATAGAGCCAGATCAGGGTAACAAAAAATTTCATTTAACAAATTACATTCCGTTTATAACAGGTAGGATCATTAATAGGTTTAAAAAAGCATGGTATTAACATGGTATCAGTAAACAAACGTAATCTTTTTTCATTACTAGTCAACAATAAAAAAAAATCGAACCCACTAGAGAAAAATAGAGTTTATGAAATACACTATGTAGGATGCGATGCTATTTATATCGAACAATGTGGCCGTCCTCTGAAACATTGTATTTATGAACATAAGAAAGCGATTTTAACCAATGCAGCCAATACAAGTATTGCAGATCATTGCTTATAACACAATCACTTCATAGATACAAGAAACATAACACTGCTCTATTAAAAAATCAATAAAAATTAACACAAATTTAACAAATGAACATACTGAATTCTGTGTACCCCCTTTATTAAAAGCTGTTATTTAGTTCAGTTAATTTTATATTTTGCATTCAGATTAAATTTAGTTCTTACAGACACTTGACCTTCCCTTAGCTCCTGCAACCCCCTTCTCTATCTTCAAATCTCACACATGGTCCGATAAACGTCCTAAACAGATGTCCACCACCCTTACATCCTCTGTTCAGTGTTCACTCATCTCTTTGACAATGGTCTAAGAAGTCTAAACAGCTGTCAGAGTTAAATAAAAACGTGAAAATATTTATATATTTTTTAAAAACCTTAGTGCCCAACGAGTCATCAATTAATATCGTAAAATTTGGTAATGCAGGTCCAGAATTGAACTCTCTGCTTCGGAAGCGGTGCTTTTATACTTCCGCCTGTGTGGTGTACTGACCTCGATGAAGGTGTAACAATCGACAGACGTCTGAAGTGCGTGACTGGAAAAATCGCGAGCGTTGCGTAATCACAAGTGTTACGTATCCACCACAAGTATTATTTGTCGTCAGTGTAACAACATGTCACATAAACACACGAAATATTAAGTAACGGAAAACAAAATCACTAAAATAACAACCGTCTGATGAATCGTTAGGCTTGTAGCTGTAGCACCATGGTGTCAACGTGGGTCGGACATGAAGCTCTCAAATATACTAACGGGGTAATCTGATTAGCGTACGCGGATAGTAGGTGTATTCACCTAAGAACACATTAACACATCTGACGGTCACGAAAGTAAATGGTTTGTGCACGATGACTATACAACGGGAAAAATACAAAGAGAGCAGCAGTTAAGGAGGACTCAAGTAGATTATGCAGGAGGAGTATATAGATTGGTATAGGAATACAGGATGCTGGTAAGTGTAAACATTTACAGACATTGCACAAATGCAATACACAGAGAAGGGCATTGAAAATGCTTCAATAAATCTAAAAAATATATATATTGTAACATTACATTTGGCATAGCTTGATATCGTACCAGATTTAATGAAGATCATGGATAAGAAACTTAACAAGAAGAAAAATATCTTTTAAAAATGATAGTGAAGATGAACAAATAACTACTTTAGACTGACTTGTACTATAACTGACCGTACCCAAATTAATGTTTAGGTAAAGTGATGCAAAATACCCCGATGATGACATGAAGTTCAAATAATTGAAATAATAATACTTATAAAGACAGACAGCATTATGTACCATTACTATAAGTAAACAAATGGTTTTATTAAATGTATCAAAATATAAAAATAATCAAAATACAAATTGAGGGATAATAGGCCCAAATATACAATATAATGTAAAATAATATATTAGTAAATTGTTAACTAAATGATATAATGAAATAATACAACAAAACAATTATTATAGATACACGGAAACATGCAACTAACTGTAAATAATAGTGGACATAATGTTATCAAATAAATAATGTATAAACACTTAATAATTTTCAAATGTATAAAAAAAAATGGTAAAAGTATCTAGTACAGCAATGGCTGAACTTCATGAGAAAAGAATAGAAATTATAAATCATTATTAAATGATTAAACTTTCCTTTTTTATGTCTTAAAAATAAGATTAAGTTGTGTTGATGTTATTTATAGTTTTATTAAGTAATGAGTGTATGATATGCCTTATGCAGGATGTATGTAACCAGACATATACAAATTGTTTAATCACAAAAGGTAAATTATGTTTTTTTATAATGTTACAGTAATAATTATTGTTATATTTTTAAATAATACTACTAATAGATTTATAGGGAGTAGTTTTGATGGTAGTTGCATCGTTAATAGGTGTTACAATAACAGAAAATAGAAATTTAACATGTCAAGACCTAGGCCTATAAAAACTTTGGAATTTTGTAAATTTTAGGAAATACTGTTAGAATTTTATAAAACAAATGTTGTAATATGGATAGGTTTATAGTTAACAGAATACACAACAAATATGGAATCGAAATAATCAGTTTTAAGTTATTTAAGATAAATTCGGATAGCAAAAAATGTAACATCGGTATTTCTTAAGTAAAAATATGCATGTTTGGTGTCTATATGTCACAAATGTTAAGGCCAAAATAATGATGCTATTGGTTTTAAATTCCCAATCAGTACAAAAAAGGTATACTAATTTAAAATTTTTTGATCTAATTCAGACATTGAAATAATGAATTTGTATGACAATGTATATCTGACTCAACCAACCAGATTTCAAGTTTTAAATTCAGATAAATAAAATAGGGACTTCTTTAACAACCGTCATTGAATCCAGATGCGTTATAAAAACGTCTCAGATAATTACATTTTAATTAGTGAAAATACATACCGGGCTTAGTAAAACGAATTGGTATAGTCAATACAAAATATTATAATAACAAAAGAACAGCAAGAATTTAATTCAGAAGAATTTAGATCCGGGGAGAAGAAGTAAAGAAGACTTGGACCCTATCTTCGTCCTGGAAGAATAAAGAAGAGGATCTGGGTGAATTTGAACAATTTATCATCTAATGTGACAACACCTACACTTGTGTACACAACTATTTAGGAATTAAACAATAAATACAACTACAGACACTATTCAACACCAACACTAAAGAACACTTGAAAATAACACCAATTGAGTATTACACCTTTCTTGAACACCATAAAAACTTTACCGATGACTAATAAGCATCTAAACTGTTCATAACCTATAATAGTGAGTAACACATACACGACTACCAGTTTGCACTATACACATCAAAACCTTGTTATATCGTTATATTTTGAAGTTTGTATTTTGATTTTAAGAGTCGTATTATTTGTTTAACCATAATTTCCGAACCAAATACGCCCTGAGATTATTTATTTCATTGAAATAAAAACAAAGTGCATCATTCTTTTGCTTGTCGAATTCAGCATAGAGCATAATATTTTAGCTACTACCAACTTATGAATAAAGACGCATAATTTTGTCATAATTTGTAATTACAGTAAAGAAAAACGAGAAGTAATTAATCAATACTTCATTTGAATAAAGACTGATAAAAGGAATATATCTGTTTGGTGTTATCTTGGCATTATTATTACTGTTTCAATTAAGAATTACGATAACCTAGTACAGCGGACGGAGCGACTGTTGGCAACTCCGAGTGACGTCATTGGGACTGGATGCATAGAGGGAGCGAGCGGCAGAATACAACCGTAGCATAATAATTTATCGTTCAACATATTTATTTGTTACAAATTGAACCCAACAGTGGGGCTTGACGTGGATACTCGGTAGACCTTTATTATTTATGTGTTACAATATTTATGTTCATTCACCAATCAATGAATTCATTCTTCATTCACCAATCAATGAATTCATTCTTCATTCACCAATCAATGAATTCATTCTTCATTCACCAATCAATGAATTCATTCTTCATTTACCAATGTACAGATTATAAGTTAAATGTAGTCGCATTCATAAGCGAAGTTTTTTATGTGTACTACTTTAATGACAACAAAGAAGTAGTTTCTATGGAAACTCACCGGTTCCCATTTTCGATAACGCACCAGCGATCGGCCGCAAATGTGCGACACGTCCTTATAAACATTTTCAATGTAAAAACATTAAGTCTCATGTTTGTAGGCTTGTAAGCATATTGTAACGACGCAACCCTGTCGAAAAGGCGAGAGTGTCCTTCTACACGTTTCTCGGTTAGCCGAGCAGGTGTGTGTTCTTACCAAGCTCCGACTCAAATGCCCTCTAGAATTTTCGAGTGCTTATTAAGGACGCATATTGTGGAACACTAGTCTGGAACATCTGCAGGCTATATATAGGCGACAGCTACCGGTTAGAATTATTACGTCGAGCAATTTCCTTAATGCGGAGTATTGAGCTGTTCTTGAAGATTAGTGGAAAGTGTTTACTGGGTTGTAAGTAGTGTGGAACTCTATTACTTGACATTGATACTATGGCGTGTGGACAAATTTAACTTGAATTATTGTACGAGAATAATTGTGATGGTTGTGATTAATTATTGCTGGTAATCAGTAACTTCATTGGTGTCTGTATTTTGTTTTCCACTATACCATACGACGATCAGTGACACCGTCGTAATAATATTTTTAACTTATTCCTTAAAGTTAAAGGAAGACGAGCGCGTGTGTCTATAAATTAATTTTTATACAGACTTTCAAGCGCAAGTACATACAACATTTTTCTAAAGTTACTGCCGCATATAAAGTTGAGATTAACATCAAACCAAAACCATAGGGTTTTATTATATTCCAACGTTTGGAGACATCGGACAGCCATTCCTATAGTACAGAAAGTTAACAAAAAAAAAAAAAAAAAAAAAAAACCAATCGTCATACAAAGCCAAAAATACATGAATATACATAAGTATATAAACATAAAACAAATATCAACAAAACATAAAACAAATATAAACATATGTATCAGTTTGAGATGTAACAATATTACAAAATACTCAAATCATGCATAACCGACAGACATTTTCGAGTGAAATATGAAGGAGAATATTCTGAACTGAAGAAAATAACAGCTGGAGTTCCGCAGGGTAGTGTTTTGGGACCGGTCTTGTATTTGTTATATACAAGGTTCCTTTCTACTGTAGAAGATCCAACCATTTCCACCTTTGCAGATGATACCGGAATTCTAGCGACTGGAAATAAAATTGAAGAAGCTGTAGTAAAACTTCAAAGAGCCTCTGGATGCTGTGAGCAAATGGACCAAAAAATGGCGCATTAGATTAAATGAGATGAAGTCAGTCAATGTAAATTTTACAAATCTAAATATTGGTCATCGGATACAAGTTATAATTAATTCATTACCAATTCTTTATGCTAATACAGCTAAATATTCAGGAATGACATTAAACGCAAAACTTAAATGGAAGGAGCACGTCAAAAAGAAAAAGCAAGAGTTGAATCTAAAATTCAGGAAAATGTATTGGCTCTTGGGAAGACAATCCCAGCTGTCAATCCAAGTTGCTGTTGTATAAACAAGTGCTAAACCCTATCTGGACCTATGGGATACAGCTCTGGGGCTGTGCAAAGAAATCAAACATAAATATAATTCAAACATTTCAAAACAAGGTGCTTCGGTGAATTGTTGATGCACCATGGTATGTAAGAAATGACAACTTACACACGGATTTAAAAATTGAACTTGTCATTGAGGAAATAAAAAAGCAGGCAGTGAAGCATGGGCAACACGTCTTGCAGCATGTACACCCTGGGATACGGCGACTGCTGGATACTAATGCAGCTAGAAGGCTGAGACGAACTAAACCACTTGATCTGATGGATATTAGTTTAATGGGGCGATTATAGCCAAAGGGTTATATCTCTTGATTAGTGTCTTTAATTATAAAATGTAAATTACTAAATGGGTAGTACTCAGTTGTAATAAAAATAAATAAACAAATGCAAATACGTGTTTACTTTGGTTAAACAAAGACGACATTAATTAAACATGCGTACATTTCGACTAACAAAGAAGAAGACAGTCAGGCAGGTAGGGTGACATCATGAAGTGAAGAGAGAAAAATAAAATGTTTCTAAAGAAACTGATGAATTATCAAAGAGGAACAGCGGAAGGAAGTGGGAAGGGCACCGTTGACATGTAAAAAATGTGGGCTTTACAGACTCCTTGTCTGCGTTCTTATCTCTGTTTCTGGTACCATAAAACCTGGTGATAATGAATTTATACGCAGTTCTGTCATCTGGACGTAGGCCTATTTTACTCAAGTGACCCATAAAGTCAATGATAACAAGGAACACGGAATATTGTTTCTTATTTGAGGAACTTCAGTAGGTTTTTTTTGTAGACGCTGTAACTTTACTGTAGCTTCGGTGTATCTCCCCTTAAAAGTAGAATTAAACACATACACTAACAAACTCAGATAATTGGTTTAATGTAAAAGGATGATTTTTCTACTGTCTACTCTGGTTGCTCCATGACACAATGAATTTTGCCGCATAACGCACGGTAATTATAACCGTAGTGTTCATTGTATGTGGTTTAAAGAAATCAATTAAACCTGTTAACGCAGGCAAGAAAACCGAAAGTAATTACGGAATAAAACTGAATGTTATTCCAAGCTTAAAATAAAAAACGAGAAATGGAAACCAAACGTTAAGGACAATGAAAGTGAATATCGGTGTAATTACATACCGATATTCCTGCCTGAGTAATAAAAGATAATTAAATAAATAAACATGTGTGTGTGTGGGTGTGTGTGATAAAATAAAAGTTTATAATAATAAATCATATTTTTTATTTTTTTATACAAGAATCTATTTTTATTAATTTTTTTTTACACAGTTTCGTCAGTCTTCTTCCTTATAAATTATACTCTTTGTTATGTTCAAATTTGTATTTATTTCTCAACATAATCACTATTTAGCTCTATACACATTCTGCAGCGATGTCGTAAAGCGGTTATGCCAAACGTATAAGCCGATTTGTCGAGGTACTCAGAGTAGCCATTTACAGCATTGTTAACTCGATAATTGTCAGTAAATTTTTTTTCCAGAGAGGCATATACACACACACACACACACACACACAAATATATATATTTATCTGTATAAATATCGCCGTACATACCTCTGTTTAGAATAACAAAGATGGTATAATTTTTATTAAAATCAATTTCTTCCGCTCATAGGAAAGACCTGATATTAATTTCTTGAGTTACGCTTTTGAATTAACCACAAATAAATCAAACTTTCCAGAAACGTATTATTATCTATTTTTTAAAATTTCTTACTTGCGAACCGTCATAAAATCAAGTTTTGACAAATATTTTGAGGCCACTTTTTGTTGCCTGTGCAATTTCTAACATTGCAAAGTTTAGCCAGTGATCGCGTTTCCACTTTCCGAAATTCCAGTTGCTGTTTCTGTGTTTAAAACATTAGGTTCCTTTTCAGTAGGCAAAAAATGCTCCATTACTCGTAGAATTAAAAATCTAAAATATCAATATATGGGCTATTAGCCGGAAAACAACAAAAATGACTTCATAAGTCATAAAACATAAATTGCATTATTGGCTTGCCTTATTCCTAAGTCCTAACAAAATGCACAACATTCGGTAAAATTTAAAATATCTCATGCCTACCGAGTTTAAAACATGAAAACGTGATAGGAAAACAACCAAAGCAAAGGAAAATCTAATGCAAACAATGTACTCGCTACTGTCTACACCCTCAATTATTATGGATGCATTCAAAACAAACAAGCAAAATCAATAAATTTTTATCGTTTTGATAATATGAACTAATATTACAATAAATAATTTGCATAAAGTTTAAATTGAATAATGGGGAAAAGGATTTAGTATGCATATGTCAGCCAATAACAAAAATTACATGGTATCAGCGAATTTTTCTTTATCAAGGAGATGGATAACTGACTCACTACTGTATTTTATTACAAGTGAGCTAATGAAAGTGTCGATAAAAACTGATAAGCATCAACACGTAAGTATAGATTTATCTGGTATTTAAATTTTTTTTTATCTGTTGAAAGCTCATGTTCATGCGATCACTGTAACAGTACTTTTACAAAGGTGACGTCAGAAAAACTATCTTTAATTGAATGTATATGTTCCATTCGTTCATCTTCAAAACGTTTGTTGAACATTTTTCTGAAAACTAGTGTAGTGTTTTACAAATAATAAAAAACAATACGCCGAATTTTAGCGTTTAGTATTTATATTTTAAATAAAAAATTGGTTTATACGAAAATTAATATGCAGCACACTAAAGGTGATGGCTTTTGATTGAGCTGGATATAAGAGTATAAAGCAAGTATTAGATTCCCGATATCTTGGTTGCGACATCGCTTGTGACGTGGATTATGGTGGTGACCCATAAGTTGGCTAAGTTTCAGTCTACGTATATGTGGCACAATTCGTCGAGTGTCTTCGAGGAACACAGGGAAAGAGACTCGACTAAAATTTGATAATGTAATGGCTGTTCCAGTGTTACTGTATGGTTAGGAAACTTGGGTTCCCGGCGAAACACATCTTAGCAGGATATAGGCATAAGAGATGAGATTATTGCGATCTGTTAAAAGAATAAACTCACAAAGAATAGACACGAAAGAACAGGTTCTACAGTAAAGACATTCTCAAAGAGTTAAAAGTTTCAATGTCCAATATCATATTGCAGAAAACAACGAGACATGTATCGCTAATCTAAATAAGATGTCATACGGCAGGTTGGCTAAGGAAGTTTGCCAACACAAACCTAACTGAAAAAGAGTGAATGTATTCCTGTCGCCTGAAGGCGATTGCCAGAAGGAGAATATAAGAATGGTTAAGAGTGTCTGGAATGGAACACAACGTGGAAGAAGAAGGAGGGGTCGATCAAGGAAAAGATGGATAGACGACGTCACTCGAGACTTTGCTACGTAGTAAGCAATGCGAGGAGATGGGAGAAGCTGCACTTGAACCTTAAATTCAGCTCGAGACTATTGCACCGTAAACTGTGTGCACTGTATGAAGAATTGAAGATCTCGTGTTGAGGAAACTGTGCGAATGAAACTTGTCTAAGACGTTCCAAGAAACCCTTTATAAGAGGAGAAATTAAAATCGAAAACCGATTATCGGCTAATCTTTAGTATAAGGGAGTAGGGTTGAAAAACAAATTACAGGGAAAACTGCTTGTTTATTGAATTTCCTGAAACTTCATAACTTTCCGCTTGTTAATTTATTCAGATTATTATTAAACTCATTTTTAGAGGGGATATTAATTTTTTGTTATTTATTCTGACGGTTTTACGAATAGATAATCAAAACAAAATTGTGTACAACAAAGCATCTCATCTGACCCGTCTTCCTTATTTTTTATTTTTTAATGAAAATATTCTTATACGTTATTAGATTAAATTTTCCGGTGAAGGGTTTGTGAGGATCGGTCAAAAATACAACACAAATTTTAACTTATTTTCACCGGGAAATCCATTGATTGACGTCATACGAATTTAAGGAGTTATTACATTAAATTAAGACATTAACGCTTCCTCACAAAACTGACTTTAATTTTATTTTGCAGAGGCCTTTTTTTGGGGACCCGTCGTATCTTGTTTTTAAATCGTCACCATCGTCAACACTAGGGATCAAACCAAGGTCCCAAGTAGACAAAGTCCAGAACTGCTCACAGACGTTTAAACGGTCATCCTACGGGAAATATTTTGATTCCTGAAGGAAGGAGGTTAACGGGAGTATACAGAAATATGAAAATCAAAAAACTGTGTAATGAAAATGTTAGTAATACTAACGTTGGCATCGCTGGAGCACTTACGCCAGAAAAAAGATTCTTATATAATTACCTTAATATCCACTCTGGTGATACAAAGTTTCGTCAGTTATGACGCGTTTCGGGACTAAGTCCCATTCTCAGATAACTTTTATTTAAATAAAATAAATTAATATAATAAAAATCACAACCATGATACTGGTCAAGTCAATTAAATAAAATAAATAAAACTACAAATCGCATGTGAAATGCAATACGAACCACGGCCGGAGCTCCCGCATGAGTTCACCCTCAACCGCGATCGTCACGCGACTGGTCAAAGATTAATTCAAACCGATGGCAGTATCGAACAAGCAGTTTGATGCAAAATTTATTTGATCATTTAGTAAACTGATTTTAGTGGTACTATTTTTTATTGCTTTATAAATATCAAATTTATAAAATATTTTTAGAACATATTCCCAAGTCAAGTAATATTAAGTCCAATTTTGCACAACAATTAATATCAAGCGGACATAAATATACGGGCTTTGAAGAAAATTTTACAGCGTTGCATTTTTGTAAAAAAGGTAAGTCTGGAGGAATTTGAAATTCCGCAACCAGTCAAATTTTATTATACTTTTAAGGATATAGTGAGTGTGTAAAATTCACAAACAAGTCTATTATGGAGGAGATGAAAAATTATTTATTATACACATCAATATTGTTTTTAAAGATGTATAATGTATTTTAAATTGTGTATAATGTATTTTAAATTGTCATGTATTGATAATATAAATAATTGTTTGTATTGTTCGATAATATAAATCGATTTTACTTGGTTGCTGCAACGTCCTCCTCTCTTCTCGTCGCTCCCGTCCTGGCGTCCTCTTCTACAGCGTCACTCCCTCCTGGTGTCTTCTTCGTCCTGGCGTCCTCTTCTACAGCGTCACTCCTTCCTGGTGCCCTCTTCGTCCTGGCGTCCTCTTCATCTTGTCGTCCTCTTCGTCCTCTTCTACGGCAGGCGGCTCCAGCGGCGATATTTCAGTGAGTCTCGTTGTTATGTTTGACTGCTTACATTTATTAGTTTCTTCATAAATTGTTCACTCACAATGCTTATAAATTCCACTCGTACAGTTTATTATTAATTTATATCTTATATTTTCTTAACCTCAGGATTAATCTGGGTATTACTTAATGCGGTGCGTTTAATGTACACCTTCCACGATATCTTGAAGTGTCTTTAAATTCCCTAAGCGGATATCTTAACTTACACGAAAATAGCATTGTATTATATTTTAAATTTTACCTAAATATTTTACCCACTCGGTTCTTAACGCGAAACTTCGTTAAGAATTACCACGGTTTATTTTATATATGATATTTCAACGTTCGTAAGAGAACAACTCTCTTCACTGGGCACAACTTCCCCTTGCAACTTCTACAGACCGACTGTGTCCATCCTTGCTCTACAACGTATGAATCTCACTGAATTTAGTGTATTCTGATAGGCTAAGCCCAAGTCCCATGATTGGTGGAACAAACAGATATACGAATTTCATGAAAAACTTTGTATAATTTAGCAAAGTCCTGCATGGAAATTATCTACAAATTTTATTACCCTATCATTGATAAGAGTTACAATTGTCAAAGTTGATAATTCCTTGTCAAAGTTTCACGTAAATCGGTTAACTACCACTGAAACTATACCGATCACAGATTATCGCACCCGCACACGAGCAGAAATTCACACAAAAAATACATGACAATATAGAACACATTTTTATGAAGAGTTTGGTATACCCTACATGCTTATCCATTTCTAAATGCAAAACTTACGACTAAAAGACAAAATATTACATAAAACAAATTTAAACACGAAAATGCTCGTCATCCATGTGCTCTGATATAAATAACATATCTTATCATCCTGTGTTCTGTTGCAATATATATATATATATATATATATATATATATATATATATATATATATAGCTCTACTACAACAAATTCTGTCTACGGTTAGTAGTATATTATTCTAGTCTGATATAGGCATTATAGACTTCCCAAACCGTATTGTAGAATAGTCTCCTGTTACAGACATGATTACAGTTTAAAGACTAATTAAATAACAGAACTATTTGTGCAGAATATTTTTGAAACTTTATATTACAAAGCTGAGTATACTAAAGATGTACACAAGTTAACGGTAGACTAATTTAACTTTTAAACGAGTTTTTGGATTTCATTAAACTTGAAGTTTAACCTAGTAACTCATAAAGTCACGCTAATAAGTTGCATTGACATATGTTGTTAACAAGTAACAAGTGAGCACAACTTTGGGTGTATTATGGTCCTTCAACTTTTCTTGTTCATTAACACAAATTTATGAATAGATTAAGGGATTATCCTAAGTCTAAATCTTAGTTCTGTCTAAAAATGGCTTTTCAAATAAACTTGTTTTGTAATAACTCTTTGATCGTGATGAAGACTTCGCTCTCTTTTCAAACGAAGGTTATCTCTTAATCAATTTTCAGTAACAGGTATAAGTGGCCGGATTATCAGCCTTGAGACACTTTCACCCTCGCAGAAACTCCTGCGTCTATTTTTGCTGCATTTTTGTTTCTTTCACAGCTCACCTTGGGAAATGTTTTCTAAACAAGACTCTTCCATGTGGTTGTAGATATTCTCACTTTTATACACAATTCACTTATATATATGCAACTCATTTCTGCACCATCTCTACAATTTTTGTTGCCGTTCAATCTCTGACACTGAATTCTCAAAGTTGTGCTGTTTTATATACTCTACTTTTGTAAATTAGATCTTATTTTATTTCTATGGAAGTAAAGCCCGTTCAAACTTTACCTCCTTCAGAGTCAACCTCCGTCTTCACTAACCTGCAGAAACTCTTTTCCTATATCTTAATACGTGGCCAGTCTGTTTTAACCATTGAAGTGTTATATACTGTGATACTAGTGGGGTATCACATTGCTGATTCAGCGGTCCGGGTTGCATTCTATTTTACAGCCTTCCGGTTCGTTAATTTCAAATATGTATAAAAATCCATGCTTGGCTTTCATAGCACCACAGCGGTATTATTATTTTTAGTCACCTATGGTTCATATCAGATCTAAACACAAAGAGTATGAACAGTAATTACGGTAAATATGTACTTAATTTCAGTGCCTTCATCGCCGCCGTCATTTGATGTTGGCTACCCACTCTCTCTCACTCTCTCTCTCTCTCTCTCTCTCTCTCTCTCTCTCTCTCTCTCCCCCCCTCACTTATCTTGCCTGAGTGGTTTAATACGTGAGTTCAGCTCTTCTATCCTGAGATATTCTCGTCACCTCCTCCCAATACCTAAAACATCTCACATCCTCAGCAATCAGCCCCCAACCTTTTCGATTCGCTACACCCTCAATACCCAAACCCAACCCGTTAATCCTGGAGTTACTCAAACAGTGTTCAACAAACCTATTTCATCTCGTTGTAGTAATCCAAGAACTTTGTAGTTATCCTTTTTACCATTACCTCCATATTATAGCGTAGGAAATATTGTGTTTAGTCTCTGTTTTTATTATCATGTATTTTTCATTTTATTTTTGTTTGGTTTGGTTCGTTATGACTCTATAAAAACTGTTTCTAGTCAGTTTTTCATTCTGTTAATAAATCTATTCTTTAGCCTTTACATAGTATGAATACGTTTATTGTGTTAAGTGACAGATTTAACTAACACAATAAGATAAAACACAACACAATAAGATAAAATGTGTCTTAAATTTTGTACTCAGTTACTCAAAAAAATAGTTAATTTTCTTTAACTGAAAAAAGTTTGGAAACAGCTTTGTATTTACCTTACATAATTTATAACTTAGCAGGTTTTGTAGAGTTACGTTTCCACTAATCACAGTTTGTGGACTGGAAACTATGTCAGTATTTAGATTGTCTGAAACTTTTAATGTTACATAATTTAATATACAGAGTGTTGTACAGACATTAAAATAACAGATTTGTAAATTCAATGCTAAAAAAATTTTGCTAAAATGTAAGGTATGTAAGGTATCATTTTTCTATGGGTAGTCCTACTTTGAATTACATTCGTCCATTTAAAATAAATTATTTTTTTTTAAAAACCACTATAGAAAATTTATTCCGATTAGCGCTTTTAAGCTTTTCAGCTCATCGTCAGATCGGAATTAACAAGTAGAAGGTCAAAACCAAACCCTACACATCCCCACCCCCCACTGTACACACACAACAAGCTATAATTCAAATGTCCCTTCCCAACCTCCGAGCCCTGTCTCCCCCGTCTGTACAGTTACATATTTTTCTAGCACATTCCTTGTGTTTATGTGTTGTGTGTGTGTGTGTGTGTGTGTGTGTGTGTGTGTGTGTGTGTGTGTGTGTGTGTGTGTGTGTGTGTGTGTGTGTGTGTGTGTGTGTGTGTGTGTGTGTGTGTGTGTGTGTGTGTGTGTGTGTGTGTGTGTGTGTGTGTGTGTGTGTGTGTGTGTGTGTGAGGGGGAGAGAGAGAGAGAGAGAGAGTAGGATTTAACCTAAAACGGTTTGTTTCGGTCCCAAGCAGATAGACTAGAGCGGTCACTCAAACGCTTCTTCAGACGCCCGGCACCTGAAGTACATAGTGAGATGTGGATAGGACCATTAGCTCGTAGAGCTTCAGGTTTGTTTGTTTTTAATCTGAATTTATAAGATGCCAAGCAATAGTTTAATTAAATAAGTTTCCATTTTATACACTTACTGCAACTTATAATCTTGTTTATGTTGTACTTAATTGATCATACACACAGACACATATATTTTGTAAATTTTCTTCATATCCAAAATGTTTTAATCCTCTAGTTAACCTAAATTCCTATTAATATTATTTTCCTAAATGTACTACTATCTCTGTAATCATTCGTATTTTCTAAATCAAGTATCCTTGTACAAGTTATTAATATAGCATAAGCACATAACTAATTATATATAAACTATTGTCTTTTTATATTATAACAATGGAAAGTTATACTATGTAATTTTTATTTTGTAAGTAACTGTTGAGAATTTCTTTCAGAAATTTAATCAAGAGAGTTTTGTTAGTGGTTATAATCACAAACAGAGTAAAAACTGTTGCACACCACTATAGAAAAAATATTCCGATCAGCGCTTTCAAGCTTATTTTTTTTCCGATCTGACGATGAGCTGTGAAACTTGAAAGCCCTAATCAGAATAATTTTTCTATAGTTGGGTGAAACAGTGTTAATTCTATTCTTTGCAGGTTTTTATATTATAAACAGTTCTTTAAATATTAACTATTTCTGCTAGTAAAATTATATTGTATTATAACCTTGTAATAGATGATAACCAATATAATTTTACTTGCAGAAATAGTTAATATTTGAAGAACTATCCATGCTATAGTAATTGTACAAAACCATAGTTTGTATCGAGTGATTAAACACTCGTGAATCCATTGCCTCAAAGAATTCCGTGATAGGTCAGTCTTTAAGAGTAAGAAAAATATTGTTACGACGGTCTATCTGATCGTCGTAGGTACAGTGAAAAAGAAAATACAAGGCACCAATTCCGTCACTAATCACCAACATTAATTATCACAATAACCAGTTTGTAATTAACAAGACAGTCTCTTACAATAAATCAAATAAAAATTGTTCACACCCAATAAAAATGTTAACTGATATAAAACACAATTGTATTACACTAGTCTCAAACAATTATAAAGCACGTAATACTTCGCCACAATATTACGAACCGCAGTAATAACCACTTGAACGTACATAGTAATCGCCGACAATAACTCGCAACTCAAACTGAAACTGAAGGTCGCCGAGTACGTCTATTTATACCCCGCCGAGGTTCCAGAATATTCGCTAATTGGCGTCTACTAGAAAACTCTACGCGTCAGCTCTACACTAGCACGCAACTAATCGCGTCCTTGACACAGTCAGCGAGGTGGCGGCGTCTAGAAAAGTCTCGCAAGCGCATGTTGAAATCACGACGCCACAACATTCTGCCGGATTCCAATGGACCGTCCGATAAACACGTAGATTGTTCTGTGATGTCGTAACAATATATTAAAATGCCAGTGATCGAATGGTTGCTCGGCACTTGTTACAACGTTTTACTAATACTTGAATTTAATGAATACACACTTGGTAACGTTCTACAGGTAACTTTTATTTTCTAACAATTGTTTCACCAGTTATGGGAGCTTGAAATGTTGGATTTGAAGTGACAGGTTTGAAATGTATGATAGGCGGGGGAGGGCTGGAGTTAGTGTATATGTACAAGGGTGGATTGGAAATTTCTATGTAAGCGGTTGTATAACCTCTTCTCTTGAGTTATAACAGAGGGAACCCAAAGTAATTGGTTCTGCCAATTACTTCAGGCTGCCTTATTCGGGACGAGCTGAAATTAAAACAGAACAACACACAGTAAATATAAAAGGAATCAGGGAAGGGAAAACTGTTGATTTATGTACTGAGTATATGTGTGCAACAAGAAGATTTCCCTTTATTAAACATTAAAAAAACAAATGACATTTACTCAAAAGACAGATCCCATTACATTATTAATTAAATTATTAAATTATTTAAATTGCTTTATATATACTGTGGGATCACAACAAATTATATTTAGCTTTTCCCCGGATCCGGGTAACCATTTGGTATTTAGTCTTTAAACTTTAAAAATTAATTATATTCAATTCAAGATATTAGCTTGCAAGACTGTTACTTTTACTTTTACTTTTACTTTTACTTTTAAGTTTCATTATTATTCCATTCGAAGAATGGTATTAATTATACTACGATACGTTAAAATCTAAACTGTTGCAATTGCAAGAAGCCTGAATAGTTACAATTAAATTCTTAGATTTACATTTTTATATTCTTATAAAGTCAATCGTCTCTGAAAGTCTCTTTAAGAGAGTATTGTGTTACAATTACTATTATTATTATTCCTCGATAGACGTGCTATCGAGTCACCTTTAATTTGGGATGTAGAAGTCTCCTCCATATGGTTACATCTTGGGAATCCTAAGAGCGTCGTCCTCGTCTAGGTCTGGTCTCAGTTGTTCACGGCTTAAACGTCTGCAGGATAGAGTGGGCCTTCTACACAGGTACTCGTTGATTCTCAGATGTCTCGAACTGCATTATCGGTCGGGTCTACTAGAGTTGTACTTCTGATGATTCATGTCTTCAGGTAGGATTTTGTGAAGAGTCGTCAATCGGAGAAGATAGCTGTTATAGTTATTAACACTCGTACTATTGGTTGTCACATATTTCTTCTCGTTACAACGTTTTTTTAATTTTTCTTTCTCTTAACGTTACATATTACACTCTTTTGTAGCAGTTAGTAAAATACATAAGAATTAATCCAAACTAATAACCAATCACATAACATTTCAACAGAGCATTTCGCTCGTGCGTGTACACTGCTTGGAGTCGTCATAGCGAGAGTGAGATTTTTCGTCCGCTACCACTGGTACAGTACAATAGGTAGTGGGGTGTTTATTCCGCGAGAATATAGTCCCGGTCTCTCTCTAAATAAAACTTTTTATTTATACAAACTATCGCTAGATAAAAATACATCATTTAAATTAGTTGTTTTCGTGACTATCTGTGTCTTCAGATTCTTTAATTATTAACATTATTTTTCTATATTATTTTAATTACAGAAGACTCGGTAAACATGTCGAGTCCGGTATCAACAGGTAGGCGCCTGATAACAAGCAAAGGGTTAAATGCGACAATAATAATTATTTACAATATGTCTTTTCTTTACCGTTTCTTTGCCCTTATTAATTACTACTTCCATTCACACTTAGTACCTACATGTTTTTTATTATCATTGTGAGATTTGAATGGTTAGTTGTTCGCAAATTAAAATTTTTTTTTTATTTCTTTATTTTTATAATTGTCACAATTTAAATCGTCACAGTTGGACAAATGTGTTCTATTGTTGTTATCGTTACTGGATAATTATGAATCATATAAATACACTTTTTGCGTAAAGAAAATTTCAAGTCAACAATTTGTCACTTAAATTAATGAAAGTCTCAATATAATTATGTATAGGATAAAGGTGATTAAACTAGGTCTAACCTAACCTAAGCTTTAGTGTTTGATTGACAGTAAAACAAACATATGAAGTTCTCGCTATATTGTAAACTATATAACAATTATATATTACAACCAGTGTACATAAAATAAAACAGATTTATATTATTCACAAAATTAATGTTTAGACTGTCATCCGTATAAAACATTGTATGAATCAGGGCTTGATTTCAGGGGTAACGCGCCGGAACGGCGTTCTGGAACCTCTTGGATCCGAAAGTAAATTACCGAAAAAATTATATGAAAATTTGCTTAAAAACCATCTCTCTTCCAAACTTAATTCCTACATCCCATTTACTTAACACTCCGTTACAGATGTAGATTGTACATCAAACAACGTGCAAGTCAAAAAAAAAATAAATAAATAAATAAAAAGTAAATTAAATCTATGTCAAAATGTATAATTTGTAACCTTTGAAAACACCGTATAGTTATAAATTAGTCTCCTATACCAATTATAATGCTATAAAAAACTTCTTTTCATTAGTTCTGCGCTAGTTTGAGTTCTGGTTATTGTAACATTAAACAGATCACAATAAGTGCCGTGAACAATATATTACGCAGTCTCGTGTTCCTGCAAACAATGATAATACATTAAGTACACCTAGATAAACAGCAAGTCACAATTATCTGGAGTAATTACGCGACTTTCCTTGTTCGTCACCTGAGACAGCAAACAGTAACACGATCCAACTGTAATTTATGTTTGCGTTTTGTTGTATAAGGCAACGATTCCTGTTAGAAACACGTCACAAACAGTTCCTTACAACCTACTTAATGACGTACATAATGACGTCAGGTTGAAAAAATACTAAATTCTGTAAACGTTAAAACAGAAAATACAGTAGAACTTACTTATAACAAGATTCAAGGGACCGGAAAAATGTGCTCGTTAAAACCGGGTGCTCGCTACATCCGAGTTGTCGACTCGCAAGCCTAAATTCTTATACCGTGATTATCGAACATGCAACAAAATTGTCTATTATAGAAAAGGCTTTGACCAATAAAATTTTGACATGTTTTACATTCAACGTGAAATTTCAACTTCAAACATTTGTTAACGCAAACATTCTTTGCTGAATATTGGCGTACAGTGCATTCGCGAAATATAGTAAAAGTAACTGTGTAGGAAAAACTTACCAAAAATCAGCCGGCCACCTGGCAAAAAACGCAAAACTTTCCATGCCACATTTACAATATTTATTTTTAAATTACAAGAAAATTCACTCTAATTATTTGTCTTTTTGTTCTTCGTTATAAATGGAATCGTCAAAATTATATTTCTCACATAGAACTTAATTAACATTAAAGCGTCATCTATTTTTGTTAGTTTAGTAATTTTGTATCTTTAGATATCAAAACAGTTTCATAATTTATTTAATTATGCCACGAATTTATCACTTACATTATTTGTTTCACTAAATTGGGTTATTGATTTTAAACGAATTTAAAATGCTGTATTGTGACGAACTTTTTTATACCTTAATCCATGAACAAGCCTGCGATAAAATGCTCGTTATAACCGAGTCTCTAATGCGTTCCTACTCGTTAAAAGCGAGTTTAATTATCATTACTAAGATACAAAACCAAACAAATCTCGTAATTTTGCTCGTAACATCCGAGTTCTCGTTATAAGCGAGCTCGTTATCCGCGAGTTCCACAGTATTCATATAAAAATATATAATACGTACTGTTTACTATGCATTGATATTCAATATCTGTTCGAGTTAAAGAACACAGACACGTTTCATACAGATTCGACCGTAAGTCGTTTGACAGCCAAGCTACCCTTACTTTAGTAATTAACATATATTAATAAATTATGCCATGTTCTGTAAAGTATCCTTCTTTAACTAGACACCGTTTTAGAAGAGCTGTGTCGACGTTCCATCATCAGGACTTCAGCGCGAGTGACACATAAGTAATTAATAGGCGTTTACATACACAGTGTTTTGTGTGATAGTGTAGGCGTTAAGTTAACTACAACAACAATAAAATAAAATTAAAAAAAAAATAATTATAATAACAACAATGCATGTGTGCGTGTGTCGTTGTTTTGAATGTAATTCGTAAATATTATGAATAATTCTTCAAATATTAACTAGGCCTGTATATGCAAGTAAAATTATATTGTATTTTTACAGGAATCTGTATTTACACCTGATATTTTCACAGGTGAAAATACAATATAATTTTACTTGCAGATATAGTTAATATTTGAAGAATTATTCATTATTATAAATATATATATATATATATTATAATATATATAATATATATTATAGTAATGAGACAAACATTCACACTATTTGTGAATATATATGAAGACATATTCACAACAAGACTTAGTTGGTGTCCTGTGCAAAGCGGTGTGAATGTGATAAGACGCTATTGTTATCCTTAGTTTAAGACGATTATAAACGTTACAAAAACAGCAGTGCACAGTAGTGTGAAAGTGAAAAAGTGTTGTGTGCGTAACGAATTGTGTGAAGATAATTAACAGTAAGCCAATGAACAGACACACTATAAGTCATTTATATTAGCGTGCAAATTGAAGTAAGAATTAATACGTAATTATTTAAGTTTTCAATAAATTTTAATAGCATTTATTTATCTGACAACGTAATTAGTTATGTGATTATATACATTTAAATACACGTTGTTTGGAAAGGTCTAGAAACCAGAAATTCATGTCCACCAGCACGTGGTTGATTTTCTCGAACAATCTAAAATGTATGAACATGTAAAAATGACGTCATGTGTGTAGACCTGTAAAAGCATTGGTGAGTCGTCAGTTAGGCAGTCTCTCATATTCACTCGGAAGTTTGCGGTGGCAAATTCTAGTTGCAGCCAGTCCTTGAGAAGCCTAATTAGTCCGTGGCTGAATTAGGAACACTGGTTCAGGCACGGCGCTCAAGATCGTCAACGATCGATGCCGACAACGAAGACTGAATCAGGAGCAACTTGAACGGACTCAATGCCCATGAGGAAACCCTGAGATCGACATCCCACAAGGGCAACGGCAGCTGTGAAAGCGTAGGAGAAGGCCCGCGAGATCGTTCGGACTGATGCAACTTAAACCCAACAAATCCAGGAAAGTTAAATTATACATAAAGAAGAAGAAAAAACTATTTATAAAATATAAAACAAGTAAAGGCTCTACTTTTTAACTGATAACTCAAATATATCAAAAATTATATTTTTTAACTCATAATTTTCAGATATAAACTGTACATATAAATTTTTTTAATTGTGTGTAGTCAATAACAGAACATTATTATGCAATATCCTAATATTATTATTGCAATATGAATTATAATATACCTAAGTACAAACCATAAATGTAATTAGCCTATTCCATGTATAATATATACTGGCCTGGTTATAATCTCCATACAGATTACCATTCGTTAAATATTATTACTTTTGTACTGGCCGTACACAAGTTCTGGTTATGACAACAAATTTTGTCGAAACGTCGACACAAGTATTTTAAGGCACAAACCTAATTTACAACCGAAATCACGAAAGACCTTTATCTTAGATGTTATCAAAAACTGTTTCATTGTCAAGCGATTTGTGGGCTTTATATAACAACAAGAATGGCTATAAAGATTACAATCCTTTAAAATGGCAGTAGCGTTAATATACGTGGGACTAGAAAGTTTAACATAACTTTCTGCAGTAAGTGTACTATAGTATGAATATTAGTTTCACAACGCAGAACGTTAAAGTTTAAATTACATTAGTTTGGTACCTAAGAAATATCAGCCTACTTGCCTTGCAACTTTATGTAGTCAGTAATCAGATTTAGTTTCATAAAGTGCGGGTAATGATAAAAATAACGCACTAAACTTTTCCAATCGTTATTCGCTAAAAACAAATTGAAAAATTCTGAATAAATTACCTTTGAATTGGAAACTGCACTTTCTCATGTTTATAAAACGTCTCAGAGATTGATAATTTTTATCGATTGGTGAATTTCAAGTACAAGGTTACTGTATTGTACGAAGTGTGTTATTTTAGTTTATACTGTGTATTATTATTATGTAGAGCTAGTTGCTTTTGTTTTGTAAGTACCTCTTAAGTATTTTTTGCTTATATGAAAATTCTTATAACAGAAATAGTTAATGTTTGAAGAACTGTTCATATGTATTTATTATATACTGTTAAAGTAATTTTATATTATTATTAATAATAACAAACGTTTTTACAAAAATATATTTTAATTATTTTGTGAATTACTATGTTTCGATAGTAAACAACTGTCGTCGTCATAATGTAGTCAGTAACTATTCATCATGGTAGCTCTTTGCTTTTCTGATGTTAGCTCTTTGCCGGTTCCAGTGTCAATTATAATTTTAGTGTTTTTATAAAGGGCTTGTACCGTTCTAATAAAATGCATTGGATATCCTCGTTCCTCCATTATGTCCCAGAGTTTGTCTCGGTGGATACGATCAAACGTTTTTAGGTAATCTATGAAGGCTATGTAAATTGAATTCCCTACGCTGTTGTATTATCTGCCTTAAACTGAAAACATCGTCAGTGCATGATCGTCCATTACGGAATCCTGCTTGCTCTTCAAGCAATATAGTTTCAGAGACAGTTCTAAACCTTTCATTGATAATTCTGCTGTAAAGTTATTAATAATATTATAAAGTATATATTTATACAAAAAAAATATATGAGCGTTTATGAATATGTTAAATTTATGTATATTAGATTTAGTAATATGGAGCAGAAATATTTACATTAAGAACATTTTATTTTTTAGAAAGAGGATTCCAAGTTACGAAAGGTTAAGAAAAGTATTTCCATGTTAGGCGTGCATAGACAAAAACTTTGCTTATTGTTGAAATTTTACAAACTTCTCCTTAACTTTTGACGGAAAAGTTTCATCCATTGTCCCACTGTACTTTACACTGTATAAAGAGATTAACGCTTGAAACAGATTGAGGTTTCTTCTCACTTTACGAAATTTTCCCTTAAGCTTTGTACGGAGTGTGACGTAAGATGCTTATGATTTTTATTCAAACTACTTCTTGTCCAGTCTTCACATAATTGAATTTAAGTGCTGCACAATACTACTCTTAACAGACCACAATAAGGGCAGTGCACAGTATCACTATTGTGCGATGAACAAAAACATATTAATGTTCTGTTTCTGCAAACTATAACAATATAAATAATCCGAGCTTCAGAAAGCATACGTCACAGGTAGTAATTAAGTACATCTTTACTACAATAATCGTCCTTGGACGGACTTGATGTGCATTGTAAGACTACATCAGTTGGTTTACCGACAGCAACTTAGTTTAAGGTTTTTATTTGTGGTACTATATAAGAAGGAAATACAGTCGACAAAAAACAAGTAAAGAAATTACTGCAAGAAATGAAGCAAGGAAATTATTTAATTGTAACTGATAAAATGAAGAAGTTGCAATCCTAGATACGGAAATAAAAATTAAAATATACAAGCATTTTAACGTATGGCGCCGAAGTGTGGGAGAATGAAGAACGTACGAGGTTTGATCAAAAAGTTTGTGCAGCTCTTGTTTATTTTAAAAATTATGCCTTCATTCATCGATATTTACACTGCCCCCTTCAAAGTAGTCTCACTAGAATGTAACACGATTAAGCCAGCCGTTTTGCAGTCTTCAAAATATTTCAAGCATGCACTTTTTGATACAGTCTTGAACTCGCTTAGCGATTTTCGTTTTACGTCTTTAAAGATCGCGAAACGTTGTCATTTCGTGTAAATTATCACTAAAGGAAGATTGCGTTGGGACACATCTGGTGAATACGGCAGTTGCCGCGTCATCATTATGACGTTTTCTTTTGCCTAGGCTGGAAAAAGCGTTAACAAGCAATGACTTGCGTCCAAGAGCATTATCGGGTTGCAATTTTTATAAATTATTCTTCCGCAAATCTGGCCGTTTTCTACAAATAACTTCACACAAATGACGTAAAATGTTCGAAAAGTACTCTTTATTTACCATTGCGCCTATCAATAAAATTTCGTAGAACGCAAAACATAATCTTCATATGACAACCACGATCTTCAACTCATTTACGGAAGTGTTTGAAGCTTTTAAACCGCTTATGCACGCACAGCAGTCTCGGCAGAAGCCTTCTGGACACGTTCACCAGGACAGAAGAAGTTTATTTCACAGTTTCCACAAATCTTAATCCATGTTTTTGAATCTTGCGCTATAGAATGACAAAAACATCGCTTAATACGCCTAAGGACGACACACTTAATTAGTTGTGAAATCTAAAGTATGCATCAAATAAGGCTAAAGTAGGGCTTACAGTATTTAGACGATTGTCACTAACATGTGTACCAACATCAGATAAAAAGAGTTTTTTAAGAAAACACTTGTAGCGGTGGAAATTGCAAATTGCACGAACTTTTTGATCACACCTCTTACGAGCAAAATTACGAATCATATAAATTGCAAAATAGAGAAGCTAAAGTTGACTTACATTGCTGGGTAGGGTAAAAATGAATAAATAAGATACAGACTGAGTATATCTACTACTATAAATAATACAATTGATGTAAAAACATTAATATGGTACTGGAATATATGCCATATGGGCGATGGTAGATGGATAAAGAAATTATTAAAACCTGATAAATGGTCCCTTCCTGAAAAGAAGAAAAGAGGGAACCCACAAAATATTTTAGTAGAAAGTACAGGGACCGCAATTACGCAGAGAAATCTAAAGTATGGTTGTAGAAGTTAAGAGGAACAACACGAAAAACGGGTGTAGACGTTGTAACAAAATTACTATGTGCGAGGTCTGACCGAAATGTATCCAATCTGACCGCAAATATACGACTTAAAATACTTTACACTCGTACTGTAAATTAGGTTATGGGATTTCTTATATACGAGGCTTATCCAGAAAGTAAGTACCGTCTGCACATATATACCGCGCATATTGTAGTACGAAGGTCGCGCATGCGTAGTTTCTTCCTTCTATTCGACGACGAAGTAGCCAAGCTATATTGTTTGTATACGTACCGATTTACGTTTACTACACATCGGTAATCATTTTTTAAAAAATTGATCGGCCCGCCAGTTGTGAAATAAGAAGAGTTATTAGGTTTTTGAATGCGAGAAATCTTCGTCCTTATGAAATTCATCGTGAGATTTGTGAAGTTTATGAACAGAATGCGATTAGTGAAGGTATGGTGAGAAAGTGGGTTAGGCTGTTTAACGATGGAAGAGAAAATGTTCACGACGAGGAGCGTACCGCATACCGGACGTGTAACGACGGCGCTTGTTGATTCGTTTCGTTGGGAACAATTCAGTCATCCTCCTTACAGTCCAGATTTGGCTCCTAGCGATTTCCATTTGTTTTTGCATCTGAAGAAATTTCTTGCCGGCCAGAAGTTTGAAAGTGATGATGAGATAAATGGAAACGTCCAGCAGTGGTTGAAGTCGCAGGCGGCCGAATTCTTTGAAGCGGGCATATTACAATTAGTGCCAAGATACGACAAATGTCTCAACTTGCATGATGACTATGTAGAAACGTAGATTAAGGTATGGAGAATTTTTGAAAAATAAATGAATTCGAAAATAATTTGTATCATTTTCTTAATGCCCAAACGGTACTTACTTTCTGGATAGGTTAGTACATATAGGCCTACGATACCTGACCGAAAAAAATTTGAATAATAAAGTTGTGTTAGTGGCCCACGAAAAACAACTTCAGAAGGTTGGAAATTAAGAAGTAATGATGAAATATATCAAAGTATAGTAAATATAACAGAAGCAATGAGAAAAAGAAGACTTTTATTTTTTAGACATTTATGTAGAATAGACGACAATAAGATAACAAAGCAAATCTTTAAATATCTGTGGGGAGGGAAGTCAACATCAAGTTGGATTAAAGAAGTCCAAAAGGATTTAGAAAAAATAATATAAACGCAGAAAAATCAATTGAAAGAGACGTTTTTCGGGCAAAAGTGTTAAAAATGGAAGGAGTCCAGGGTGGGAGAGAGAAAAACGCAGTTTCAAAGTGGGCTGAAGACATGAAGAAGAGACGCAGTGAAAAGAAGAAAGAATATTGGAGAAAATGAAAAGAACAAAAAATAAAGAATTGAAATTGCCATGTGGTCCTTGGATGGCCGATACAAAAAATATGTTGTGTTAGTGGTTACAAATACAAACAGAAATAGCACTGTTGCACACCACTATAAATAAAAATTCCCGATTAGCACTTTCAGGCTAAACAGCTCATCACCAGATCGGAAATATAAAAAAAAATCGAAGATCAAAGACTTTTTTGTATACTTTCGATCTGATGGTGAGCTGTGAAGCGTGAAAGCGTTAATCGGGTATTTTTATTTACAGTGGTGTTCAGCAGTGTTTATTTCTGTTTGTGAAAAGTAATTGACCATTTCGAATATTACGGGAACCGCTTGTACAACTGCATTAGAACTCGGCAGCCAATCAGATGGGGACTTTGTGACTCACTTGTGAACACTCTGCGGAGATTGGGCTTTTGTTTATCGTTATAGCCATAAACTCACGACTCATGTGCATTTACGAGTTTTTTTTTTTGAAAGAAGTTTGGATCACTCTTAGCGGTATCAAACAAATTATGTACAACTTCTGCACAGAATTAATTTTGCTCTTTTAAGCAAAGTTTTTTGGTCGTTTAAGATCATTAGTAAAAATCTCCGAAACAAAAGTTTGCCAAATCCCCAAATGTTTTTCTAAACATTTGGCCGTCGACTTTCGTTTATTAGAACCGGTGCAGCACTTAAATTCAATTATGTAAAGACTGAGTAAAAAGTAATTTGAGTAAAATTCGTTAGTATCTTAACCACACTTGGTGCTAAGCTTAAGAAAAAATTTCGTAAAGCAAAAAGAAACATCAAACTGTTTCAAGCGTTAATCTCTTTATTCAGTGTAAAGTACAGTAGGACAATGGATGAAACTTTTCCGTCAGAAGTTAAGGAGAAATTTGTAAAATTTCAACAAAAACAAAGTTTCTGTCTAAGTACGCCTAACGTGGAAATACTTTTCTTAACCTTTCAAAATTAGGAAATCTCTTTGTAAAGAATAGAATGTTTTTAATATAAATATTTCTCCTCCATAAAATAATAATAAATATAATATACATTACTCTTAACAGTACATAATAATTACATAGTAATAATAATGATAATAATAATAGTAACATTTTTGAGCGTTCTCCTTGTTAAAGGTCTTCTAGAACGTGAACCACTTTCAATAGATTCCCGGCCGTCTTTAAAGAATTTGTACCGTGTTTCTATCTGTGCATCACTCACTGACTCCTCTCCGAAGGCCTTATCACTCTTTGAGACAGTTTCTGCGGACGACGTTCTATGCAAAATTTAACACAAATTCGTTGACCTAATCGTCCACACATTATGAATACGACCCCCACAGACAGCACACATTTACACAACAGACTCTCGCAGCTGACTGAACAGTCCAATGCGTTAATGAACATGCGTGAGTCTAAACTCGTGAATACGTTTTCACGTGTGATTTAAAAAGTCCTCATCTGATTGGCTACCGAGTTACGAGGGTCAGTTGAAAAGTTCGCGGATCAACATCTATAGCTCAGTGGTATCACTAAAATTTTTGTGAGCTGCATGTCGTATATTTCGCGTTAATACCTTTTAATTTTCAGATATATCTGTAAATTTATTCACTTTTTACCAGCTGTTTGAAATTTTCCTGTCACGCGTGTTTTTAAAATGCTCAGAATCAAACATCGTGTTGTCACGAATTCTCTGTTAAAAACGTTTCAGCACCGACGGAAAATCAAAACGAAATATGGCATTATTGAAAAAATTTCATAGGGTGTTGGAAGACCGCAGATTGAGGAGTGGATGACGTTGCTAAAATCATAGGCATTTCATATGAGCGTGTGCATCATACTTTAACTCAAGAACTTGGTGTGGAAAAGCGTTGTGCGAGATGGCTGTCGCTTCTGCAGTTGTTGCATTTTTTTGGCGCACAGTGCGACCACGTTTTCAGTGCTCGTACGACCACGTTTAAACTCAAGTGCCTACTTACAAACCATTGGTTTTGACGTCACAGCATCTCCTGACACATTTACAGTTTCGTTCTGAATTTTTGTTGGCGCTAACCAATTTTTAACATAGAATCACACCACGATGTTTGATTTTGTCCGTTTTTCAAAACACGCATGATACGTCAATATTAAACAGCTTCTAAACTATAAATAAATTGACAGAAATATTTGGAAATTAACGGAAGTTCACATAAGATACAAATCTTGCAACACACGAAAAATTTTAGTTTTACTGCTAAGATACAGTTGTCGCTGACCCTCGTACAATGCAGTTGCACAGTCTGTTCCCGTAATATTCAAAACGGCTAGACCTCGTATATACAAGACACCCCGTAACCTACTTTATAAAAGGAGTTTAAAGTATTTTAAATTGTATATTTTCTATAGATTTGTATAGATTTTGCTT
Organism: Magicicada septendecula; assembly: GCA_034769895.1. Lineage (NCBI taxonomy): Eukaryota > Metazoa > Arthropoda > Insecta > Hemiptera > Cicadidae > Magicicada > Magicicada septendecula. Next base: position 447,157,373 of record CM068370.1, on the reverse strand, counting down.
CTTCATCAACATATGTCTTTGTAAATGTCCAGGTATGGAAGCTGTTCGTGAGCACCGGGATATGCTCGTGAACCATTTCACTTTCGGGATGGATAATAAATCAAGTGTAAAACTGATAACAAGGAAACTCGTAATGGACATTAACGGCAGCTTAAACCACTTGACTGAAACCGCATTAGCATGTTTATTGCAAATATGCAAATTTAATATGGAAGTTGTTTTCAATCTACGCACTTAATGTAAACTTTTTTGCGTTCCAATTGTCTCACCCTACCCTTAATCTAAAAAATAAGTAAGGTGTCCATTTATATTCAATAAGAAATTTAATTAAGAAAGTGGTGTTAGTGGTTATAATCACAAACCGAATTATCACTGTTGCACACCACTACAGAAAAATTATTCCGATTAGCGTTTTCAGCTTCACACCTCATCGTCAGATCGGAATTTTTTTTTTTCGATCTGACGATGAGCTGTGAAGCTTGAAAGCGTTAATCGAAATAATTTTTCTATATTGGTGTGCAACAGTGATAATTCAGTTTATTCAATAATAGTTGTAGAATGAGTTAGTAAACTTGTTTTTAACGACTTCAGTTTGAATGCATATAGATTTTTGTAAAAGGGACTAGAATTTTCCATTCTACTGTGGACCATTAGTTGTGACGTCTGTAATGATATTGTTGCAAGATTTATAAAACTTTATTTTTCTCTCGTTTGAATTAAAATCTGCTTTTTTTAGAACTTACTAAACTCTTCGACCAGTTTCAGAACCTTCGAAACCTTTAAAATTCAGACATTGTGAAGTCTGACACTAATATTAAGAGCTATGTCTTAAATGAAGCGGTGTTAGCCCGTTTTCCAATTATTGGTACGGTATATTCCAATCAATATAACCCGTATTATATTTATGCGGCGAGAAGATATATATCATATATGACTACGTGACGCCTTGCTCGTGTAGGGGATCGGCTGAATTAAGTAACGCTCTAGATCCTTCAAGACGCCAGCTCGACTGTTCTTCCGGCATCCAGGCCAGTTGTGTCATTACTGTGCCAATCAGCCAGGGTACAAATACTGGATTTAGAAACGGAGTTAGTTCCAGTTTTTATCATCATCATTACTCCAAGGACTAGGCCTTAGACCTGTTCCGGAACCCATCTCATCCTCTACCGACATCTCTCTTCCCAGTATTGTGATAACCCATGGCAGCCATAGGTAGATGCATATCAGCCATGCGGTTCAAGTATTCACACCATCTCCTTCTGTGGTCTTCAATCTTCTGGTGCAATGATATAATGTTTAATTCCCGTCTAATATCCTCGTTCCCTCTCCGATCCAAGAGAGAACAACCTTGCGTCCCTCTTAAAAAACTTCAATTTGGCCGCCTAAATCCTCTGCACGTTCCTTTGACCAAAAGTCCATGTAGCACTAGCATACAGGAATGTAGGGACAGCCACAGTTTTATAAAACTTCATTCGCGTATCATTCCGTGTTTTATTACCACGGAATCGTACCTATGAATCGTTCCACTATACTATACCAATCAATATCAGTTAGCTTCAGTTTTTTACCAGCAATATTAGAATAGTGGTGTTTGGAGTGATTGTGACTTACGGATTAGTGTAAATTGATTTTCTGTTACTTTATGCGAAATTATAATAAGGTAATATTTAGTTTGTATGTTGGACAATCTTTAACTTAAATTAGTTTATAAGAGCGTATTTGTTTATTTTTTAACTCTAATTAAAATTCTAATATTTCATCTGGTATTAATAATTAATTATTGATTTCATCTGGTGCTAGTTAGTCTGTTTCCACAGTAGAACATGACGATCCGTGAGACCGTCGTCGTAACAATATTTTCGTTACTAAGTTGTACCTTTACGCTCACGTAATGCTAGTAGACAGTTTCGGAGTGTAAATACAGACTTAAGTGTGATGCTACCGAGCTACCTGACACCACCGTTATGGATCAAAAACACGCAGTTATGCAGATTCATTATCGATACCGGATGCAGGGTTTTGATAATGAAGGGAGGGCTAAGTAGACGCGCCATACACAAAACAAACTTAACGAGTCAAGGAATAACGGGGACAAGCTGTCCTTTGTAGGAGATAAAATTGGTAAAACGGCTCATATGACAAATCAACACCAATTTCAAGTAGTAGGCGAAGAATGTTTAGCCGCTTACAATGGAATACCGGGACTAGACACCGTGAAAAGACTATAAATACCGAATGCTAATTTAGGAGACGGATAATTACTGTGCCGAAGTAGGCGTTACGAAGCTGAGTTAGGCCTGCGTGGGGCTTGAACAAACAGCACTAGAACGGCTCGTGAGCAACATACTGTTCACCTGGAAACCTGTAAGCATTTTTCAGCTCTGGAAATACCTAAACCACAGCTTGTTTGGAGAATAGTAGGTGAGAACGTTTTGAACCTGGAGTCACGCAGTCTTCAACAGAACGCAACCACCTGCTCCCGCGCGTCTGCTTATAATTACCCAAGAGGAACAGGCACAAGGCGTCTGGCTTCCCTTGTGCCGGGTAAATATATCATAGCATCAGCACAGGCACCGTTATTTTCTGATATTAGTAATAACATCAATATTGTTTACACCGTCGACAATCTTACTTGACGTAGTAATGGACTATGACACAAGAGAATCTAATATAAAAGTTATAATTTTATCCAAATCAGCCTGGATAATAGGTCATGCCAATGGTATAGCCATGAGTGCAAGATACGAGAAATGCAGCATTCAATGAAATTGCGAACAGAGACATGAAAAGAGGGCTGGCAATCAATGAGAAGGCTCGTAAATTGAGGTATAATAGAGGGGGACGACTATGAAACCAAGCAAACTGAAGGCGAGGATATTCAAGTTTAAAGAGACGGACAACTGTAGGTATTTTGGCGCTGTGTTTAATAGGAGAAACGAACGGGCAGGGAGATTGACTTACTTTCGGTATAAAGAATTATTGGTAACAGTAAAATTTATTACAGAACAATAAAGATTTACAAGAACAATCGTGACCTATGCAGCTGTCACTTACACGCAGAAATAAACAGAATCTGAAAAGGTGTGAAAGGAAAAATATTAAAAGACTACATGGTCTAAATAAAGTATGAACTGTAGTGAATAGGGATATAGACTAAACATTAATGAACGAAACATGGTATCGTTACGACGGTCTCACTGATCGTCGTATGGTACAGTGGAAAACCAAATACAAGACACCAATGAAATCACTACTAACCAGCTTTAATCATCACAGTTAATATAATCCGTAATCAACTCGTGCAGTATTCCTGTTAGATTTGTCCACACGCAATGATAATGTCAAGTAACAGAGTTCCACACAATTTATATCACAATAACACTTCACACCATACTTCGACAAACACTCGATCCCCGCTAAGAAAAATTGCCACGTAACTAACTCATAAGCCGGTTGCTGTGGCTTTTTATAGGTAGCGCACGCCTTCTACAATAATCTTCCATCCTCAGTTTGCATGACACTTAATGCTGCCGCTAATGCGTATCTCAAGTGGCCTCTTGAAGAGTCTAGAACAAACTTAAACGCGGCCTTGACTGAGGCAACACCTGCCACACTGGGCGTGGGAGGACGGGGCGAGGAGTCTCTTAGCTATTCGATGTGGTTCCATTCGTAACAGTATATTACCTCACTAAGGATAAGGCGGTTTGGTGATGAAGTGCAAACCAGAGGGGGTGCGGAGGGAGGCGGACCAAGTGTGCACTAGAAGGGGCAACTTAGAGGAGATATAAAGAAGTTAAGCATAGAATAAGGAACAGAGAAATGCCGGGACAAGATACACTATAGAGATAATGCACAGCACGCAAAAAGCATACAGAAGATAATGCAGAGCCGATTTCCTGAAAAACATGAATCTGAAGAGCTATTAAAATAGCTGCTACCCCATCTCTAACAGAAAATAATTCTATTGTATTATATTAGACTAATAGTACTGAGACTAACGGTACTTAAAAAGTATTTAAATATTCATGTTTACCGAATTACATTGTGCTTTTGTTCTATAAGTAACGTTCTACATTATTTACACATGTGTTAGGAAAGACACTATTTAATATAACAGAATAATAATTTTCTTGTAAAAATGCAATTTTTGCTGTCTTCAATCATTTGAAAAGCCTATTGTGTTAATATTAAATCTGACTACAAAGTTTGGATACAAAACGGTCAGGTATAAAATTTTAACCAACAAATATGAAACTCCTACAGTAGTTTATTAAATCCGCAAGAGAGAGTGGGTTGCCTGCTACAAAGGTTAAATGTCACACATAAAGTTGGCGTCTCGACGTTACGCCCAGTAGAGATCCGAAATCATGCAACTAAAACCACTTGAAGTTCTCTTGTTTCCATCCATTCACTGCATTTAATAATGAATTTTGCTTGATTTTCCCGAACTCGAAGTATCTGTCTACTTCGGTTATTTCTATTAAGCATTTTCCAAGCGATAAGTTCGACTTATTGTGTGGGCACAAATATTACAGCGGTAAGCGCAGGCAGGATGGGTTAAATACGTAATCCGCTTACGCTGCGAGTGTCGTCAGGCAAATGACCCATTACCTGCCAAATTATCTGCACGTGAAGGTTTAGAAAAAAAAATAGCATTTTGATCATGACTAAGGTCACAATAAATCAATAAATGTGTTTTCATTTATTTCCAGTACAAGGGTTTTTAAACTTCCCACTTTTGGCACATTTGCAAAAAGTGATAGCAAAATATGTAAGTAAAGAGAATATGTATAACAAAATATATACAAACATATACACACAAAAAAATTCATTCTCCTGTGCCTGGCAAACTGCCCTCCAGTAACAATTAACGGTCAACCAATACTGCAAGCTGAAAGTTCTAAGTACCTTGGGATGCATCTGGACATGAGAGTGGAAAAAACATATAACATCTAAGAAGATTGAACTTAATCACAAGGTCAAAAATATCTACTGGCTGATAGGCAGAAAATCACGGTTGTCTCGTCAACAAACTGTTGATCTATAAAGCAGTTCTTAAACCGGTATGGACTTATGGTATTCAACTTTGGGGTATTGCTAGTACGAGTAATATTCAGATTATCCAGCGCTTTCAGTCCAAAACTTTAAGATCAGTAGTCGACGCTCCATGGTTTGTCTCCAAAAACTCTATACACCGCAACCTTAAAGTTCCAACCGTGGGAGAAGAAATCATGCGCCTCTGCAGGACTCACATCTCCAAATTAGAAAAGCATCAAACCAGCTGGCAATTAATTTGTTAGATAACAGTGAAGATATTTATAGACTAAAAAGACACAAACTGTTAGACTTACCATTCAGGTTTAACTAATAATATATTCTCTGTATTATCTGTATTATAATGTCTGTGATATCTGTTCTGTTCTGTATGTTTTGTATTCGTGTCATTATTAAGTAGTAATGTCAACCTGTATGTGTGCCTTATGGGCCCAGTGTTTAACATTTGAACTTATTGTATCATGCCAGCAGCAAGTGAAAGTGATTTTTTTCGTTTGTTTACATGTTTTTGTCATTCAGTTTTGTAATTTGTGTATCTCTTTAATCTATTAACAAAAACAAGAAGAGCTGTCAATAATCAGCTCTTCATAATCCTGTTTGTGTGTTGTCAGCCAGTTTGTTCAATGTTCGCTTAGTCGAACAGATTAAAAATCTCCAATAAATTGAAAAAAAATAATAATTCTCCTGTGTCTCAAACAGTCTAACTTTATACATTTTATAATGCTTTCTGATTTTAGAATTGCAATTCAGATGTAGAACTACTCCCTTTACTGTTCCTAAACTATAAATAATAGTCTAGGTTTCACACTATTGTGCTGAGTCAAATGATTCAGCGCGAGTTTAGTAAATGTATTGGCATTTTTTTTTTGACGGTAAAGACAGTACGAAATTTAAAGTAATTAGGAGTGCTGCTCTCTACCCGCGGATAGGAGAGGCTACCGTTTTCGATTTTACACTGTTTGGTCGGTGTTTCCATCTACCGAGTTTTTCCAGCAGCTCGGCTGAGTTTTTAAACAACAGTGCTGCAGCCTGGTGAGAATTTTCTCACAAACGGACAACGAACGAAAACTTTTGTTATAGTTTGTCTCAAAATGGAAGCCTAACTCACGACATCGTGAATATCTCTTCGGTGGAGAGTTTTGTGTGAAAATCTGCGTCGACTTCTTTTCAATATGAGATAGTTTCTTAATGACTGCGGTAAGTTTTGATTTCATTATATTAATTATGTACCAAATTGTTAAAGGAGAAAATGTTTTTTTAGTAAGCTTGAGTAAGTCCCCACTTGCTGAATCATGCATGGTGAAAGACGTAATTGTTCGTAAAGTTTTTATAAACCAATAAAACTTGAGTATTGAAGTGTCAGAATCTCGGCTTTAATACCTGAAGTACAATAACCACAATATATTTCATTTTACACTTTCATTAACACCGATGTAACGAGATTCGGTTGAGCACTTAACCTGTTACACAATCTGTCGTCATTAAGTGGTATAAAGTTTTGCTACAATGACAGTAAAACTTTATACATACATAATTGGGAACTTACTCAGGCACGTTTTAAACGTAAATCATGTCACATTCAAAGTAGTAGTATTCTCAAATTCTATGGAGTAAAAAACTATGTGTTTTAAATAAATTCTTCGCCACGTGGTAACCCCAATTTCACTCAAAGTAATAAGTTCATAAGATGTCACAGAGCTAAGATAAATTATTATATTGCGAAAGCAACTCACATTCAGTGAGGTTCAAGTTATAAAGCGTTATAAAGAATCATTGTTAGAGAACTTTTTAAGTAAGGCATGTTGGCCAAAATAATGTTACCAAGTTTTATTATGTACAACATAACTAGGTGTTGTTTTTATTTATGTATTTTGGAGGGTGTCCAAACAGTGGGGGCATTTGTGTGTGGTCTCTCACTAAAAATGTAATGTGTGACAATAGGGTTCACCGAACAGAGACAACTCCTACTGCCAATGAACGAAATGCCATCTTAAAGCTCCACACTCGACACCGAAGAGACCAGGCCGCAACAACATGCCAATCACCATCGCCACGCTATAAATAAGATCATCCTTCTGGGCACACAAAGCAGGTGAAAAATATCCATTTTATATTCACACGTAGAATCAACATGGTACCAGTATACCTTCATTTGGATCCCTAATTGAAGGGACAGTTTAGTGTGAACACTAAGTATTAATTGTAAATTTCAATACATGTATAGTTAATTGTCAGTTCAGAGACTGACATGTGTACCACACAGCATCCAACTTAGTTTTCCACTCATTTCTTTATAGTACTTTCGCTACAGATTTAAAGTCAGTTTTGTTATTATTATTTTCTCAAGTTTAATTTACTCTGTATTAAAAATATATTTTCTCTTATTTTTAAAATCAGGTTAGGCCATTTGTATAAAAAGATTACTGGGGAGGTAGGTGTTATTTTAAATTTAGTTTCAACCAAGCTGTGCCTGTCGAAACACTTTTCAACTTGTTTGTCGAAACAAGGTTGTTGAAACAAGTTTGTTGAGACTGGTTATAAATTGAAGAAACATGTCCGTCTCTGACACACACACACAAATGTATTTTTTTATATAAGGTGCTAATATGGTGCAATTTTTTTTTCTTTACATTAACTGGCCCTATTTTAGTCTATATAAATTCTTTATATTAATCATGGTAACTGGGGGGGCGTTAATTATTTTAAATAATTTTATTTCTCACCTTAATTAATTATTTCTCACCTTAATTAAGTATTTTAGCACTTAGCCACTTAGGCACTTCTTTTAAATTTTTAATGTCCTGGGGACATTTGTATGCAATACTTTATGATACACATGACGTGCAATTAACCCACACCATGCGGGTACATTCATAGAAATAAATCTTTAATCCTAATTGGGATTCCTATAAAACAGAAGTTTAGAATTTATATATACCAGAAGGCTAATATAAAAAAAAAAGGGCGTGGCAAGAGACCTTTATGTATTTGTATACTATTGTATATGTAATTTGTCTTGTGGAACGTGTTATGTCTGTATATTTCTGTGTACATTTTGGGGGATATATATATATATATATATAAATATTATGCATTGCTGTACTTTTGGGGGGATATAGGGATTTTATTATTAGAATGTATATACACCAGTAGACGAGTATTCTATCTCCATAATCGTGGCTGATCATTTCTTTAAATTAGTTATTTTATTTAACAAGTATAGTAAGTGTCACCTTTAAAGTTCATTTAAATTGGATGAATAATTATTTGAATTATTAATAGTAACTGTGAATGAAATTATTTACCTTCATAAATTTATATACTGCATTTTAAAAGAAACATAAAATATAAATTTTATATTTTAAGAAATAGTTTAATGGGAGTTTCATTTTGAGGTTAATGTTTATTTTACATTTTCAATTCATTGATGGTGACATAGCAATTATTTTCTTGGATTCAGTTTATATTATTCAGGTGGCCTTGTTGAGAGGGTATACTTTTTGTTAACCATTTGAAAGGGGAATTCTAAATTACTGTTGTTTTTTGTTATTAATATTATGAGATAGAATAATAAAACCATTGTTAATTATTTAATTCTTGAGTTTTTATTGCAAGTCCCGTCTTACTGGATCCAGCGCAATTTTTAGCTTCTCTAGGCCTTAGCCTAGTTTTAATTAACTTGTAACCCCTCTTTACAAAAGGAAATATTCTTTTGTTTTAACTACTCAAAATGAAGTAGGGGTTTCATTTGGTAGCAGAGCGTGGTTACGACAAGGGTCCTGTGGGTGTGACGGGGCTTGCAAACTTAGGAAATATTTTAAAATTTTCACAATGTTTAGTTCTTAAATAGAACTTAGAAAAATTTTCAAGGCCCTATATCCCAAGGTTGAAAATATTTTGTTAGTTTTAAGGTTTGAAACATATGTATATGTACTTGCCCGCCTTGCATAGTGAATAGTGCCACGTGGTAGGAAATTTTAGAAGGGGAAATCCCTGGGCAAGACTTATCGCAGTCGGCGCTTAGTTAGTTTGAGTTTACCTTACCCATGTTTGGGGAGGTGTTGCCGTTTTTTGGTGATTAGGCGGTATGGCCCGATCGGCAGTCGGTTTCTGCCGATAAATGGTAGCCGGAGGTAACCTAAGAAAGGGTTAAAATAAATTTTCGTTGGTCGGTATTTTGTTTTTCGTGTTGTGTGTGTTGTGTGTGTGTCGCGTTCCTTTTGTCTGGTGTAATCGAGTGTGAGCTGTTCAGGTAGTGGGCTAGTTCTCGCATCGTTAGGTGGACCCGCAGTCTACTCTTTGGAAGAATAGTACGTGAGTTTTTCTTATTCTAATCTTATTGTCATTATGTTTATAGGTGTTAGGTATTTGTAGGGTGTTGTGTTTTGTTGATAGTGTTTTGCGAATTGTGTAATTCTGGCGGCGCTATGCTTTCAGCCATTGTATTCCCCCGACCACCGGGAGGAACAGAAATTGCCCCACCCTCTCACCCCAGTTCTCCAGAAATTTTCGGTGATAGATGGATTTAAGGAGAACCAGCTGCTGGTTTTCTTGGACCTTGTCCTGCAGTTGGCCGCCTATCCGGGTATATCCGATGGGGAGGTCTTGTGCCTTATATACCCGTATTGCCAGGGTACGTTGCAACAGAAGGTTACCAATACTTGGCGTCAGGGCGGCACGGTCGACACTTTTCATGCGGAAGTGTTGGATTACTTCATGTATCCTCCACGACGTTCCAAGCTTAGGTTGGATTGGTTCTATCGTTATCAGGCCGACGGAGAGCCGTTGGGGGACTACGTGCAGGACATACGAAAAGCTGCCCGGGTATTAAGATTGGGGTTGACCGACACCGAAGTCCTAGACATAATTATAGGAGGACTGAATTCCCAAGACGGTTACCGTTTGGGAAGGTTTGGGCATCGTCCAGAGAATTTCGCGGAGATGGCCCGGTGTTGTGTTGCTACAAATACGGTCCGACCAAAGGTCGCAGTAATTGTTCCGGTAAATCCATTTCTGCCCAAGGTGGATCCAGAGCCGATAACATCATCATCGCCTACGCCGGAAGATGATAAGTCACTTGATGGTGGAGCTTTACCATCGTCAGTAGAAGTTAATTTAGACATTGCACATGGACCTGAACAGCTGGATTCCAGGTTGAGCACTGTTGTGGAAGTTATAGTTGCTGAGAGTGGCGAAGAAGAGGAATCGAAGGAGGAGGCAGAAGAGTGGTCTGCACATGCTACGCAGGGGAGTATAAGTGTAAGTGTTTCGGAGGCTGCAGGTGTTTCTGAGGTTGCGGATGGACTAGGGGATGTCCAGTCTGCAAGTGTGGTAGAAGTAGATGAGGTAGAAGTTGGGGAGAAACTGGGTGGCAGCGTTGTAGAGTTTGGGGGTGAGAATGATGTAGTGTGTGAAGATGTGCAGACGCTTTCTGTAAGTATTGTTGAGGATTCCGAGGAGTGGAAAGAAGTTCCAGGGGGACCAGGTGAGCAACTAGAAGATGAAGATGTGCAGTGTCGAGATGATGATTTGGATTATGTAGAGGAAGAAAAGGAAGAGGTGGAAGAAATAGAACCAGAAGCAATTGTAGAAGAGAAGAAGATAGAAGCAGAGGAGTTAGAGGTTGAGGATAATCCAAATCGGGGTAAACGTAGAAAGGTAAGTTACCTTGATTATAATTCAGATGAAACAAATCAGTATTGCTCTACACAAGATAGTTTCTCAGAGAGTGATGTCCACAAGGAACGGCGTCCTAAAGTTCGTCATAAAGAACGGGTTCCTAAAGTTCGTCATAAAAGGGAGAGACAAAGCGGTTGACGGGTAGCGGGTAGATGTTCCTCACAATCCCAGTGGTGTCCATCTACTTCAGGGTTGCGCCCCTGCCTCCGCGAGCCTTGGTTTTCTCCACCCATCCTTATTACCGGAGGGAACCATGTCCTTTACCTTAATCCTAGCTGTTGAACTTTCAATGATCCTTGCCCTTTTCATCTTCCCAGTTTTCCTACAACTCCCTTCAGAAAACAAAGTATAAAAAAAAAAAAAAACAAATAAAAATTAGAAAGGAAAAAGCAAAAAAAAAATTAGAAAAGAAAAAGAAAAAAATATCCGAGAGGAGTTAGAGAGAAGTTAGTTGGAAGAGTGGTGACTACGTGGGTAGTAAGTATATTGTCGTTTTCATTTTCTTTGTTGTAGTTTGTCGTTGATTTTTTGTAGAGTCCTGGCCATGCCGCATTCCCTAGTTGATTTCCGTTGTAGCTATTTTTGATTAAGTGTAGGTTGTTCGAAGTTGCTGTGCTGAAGTATAACCCCCTCGTTTAGTTCTGCAGTATTGAAGACCAAGTAAAGGGATTGGTGTTCGCGTGCCCTCGATGCGGTTTTCTCTGTCCGGCTAATAGGGGCCGTCCGCCCTAGTATAGGGATGTTTTTTTTTTAACGACCAGTTAGATATGTCAAGGATATGTGATGCCCTGTATTAGCATATGGCTGGTCAGTCCATATGTGGACAATAAAGTTATAGGCGCTCAGATACCAAGGTATTAGTTACCTTGTTTTGGTCTTCGGACGCGTGTGTGAGTGGCAGCAGGAGGAGTAGGTGGTGGTCACCAGAGAGTGTAACGTATTGGGGCGGTCCTGTGGGATTGGTCGGGCGGAGAGGGTCGCATGAGGATGGTTGCATTGGCGTTGAGTTTCCCAATCCAGTTAAGAAAGGGGGGGGTAGTTGTTGTCCTGAGTAGGTATCAAGTTGGGTCTCAGTCGGTGGGCGAGCCTCAGGAGGTCAGAATAGCTAGCTAGGAATCTTTCTTTTGTCGTTTCCTGTCTCTCTCTCTTGTGCTGTATGCGGACTCTGATCAGGTCAGCATTCAGCACCCGCACACTTACATGATACATATCTTCTTTCGTCTCTTTCATTTTCCTTTTTGATTTCTGTTCTCCTGAGAGCAAGCTCAGCTGAGCCAACCCAACCACGACGTCCACCGGTATCTTTTGGGGAGAGGTACACTGCAGGGTACCCTCCTGGCCTTTAACGTTGGGGCAACTATGTTGCGCTTTTGGGGTGAGGGTGTGCTGAGTCAAATGATTCAGCGCGAGTTTAGTAAATGTATTGGCATTTTTTTTTTTGACGGTAAAGACAGTACGAAATTTAAAGTAATTAGGAGTGCTGCTCTCTACCCGCGGATAGGAGAGGCTACCGTTTTCGATTTTACACTGTTTGGTCGGTGTTTCCATCTACCGAGTTTTTCCAGCAGCTCGGCTGAGTTTTTAAACAACAGTGCTGCAGCCTGGTGAGAATTTTCTCACAAACGGACAACGAACGAAAACTTTTGTTATAGTTTGTCTCAAAATGGAAGCCTAACTCACGACATCGTGAATATCTCTTCGGTGGAGAGTTTTGTGTGAAAATCTGCGTCGACTTCTTTTCAATATGAGATAGTTTCTTAATGACTGCGGTAAGTTTTGATTTCATTATATTAATTATGTACCAAATTGTTAAAGGAGAAAATGTTTTTTTAGTAAGCTTGAGTAAGTCCCCACTTGTTGAATCATGCATGGTGAAAGACGTAATTGTTCGTAAAGTTTTTATAAACCAATAAAACTTGAGTATTGAAGTGTCAGAATCTCGGCTTTAATACCTGAAGTACAATAACCACAATATATTTCATTTTACACTTTCATTAACACCGATGTAACGAGATTCGGTTGAGCACTTAACCTGTTACACAATCTGTCGTCATTAAGTGGTATAAAGTTTTGCTACAATGACAGTAAAACTTTATACATACATAATTGGGAACTTACTCAGGCACGTTTTAAACGTAAATCATGTCACATTCAAAGTAGTAGTATTCTCAAATTCTATGGAGTAAAAAACTATGTGTTTTAAATAAATTCTTCGCCACGTGGTAACCCCAATTTCACTCAAAGTAATAAGTTCATAAGATGTCACAGAGCTAAGATAAATTATTATATTGCGAAAGCAACTCACATTCAGTGAGGTTCAAGTTATAAAGCGTTATAAAGAATCATTGTTAGAGAACTTTTTAAGTAAGGCATGTTGGCCAAAATAATGTTACCAAGTTTTATTATGTACAACATAACTAGGTGTTGTTTTTATTTATGTATTTTGGAGGGTGTCCAAACAGTGGGGGCATTTGTGTGTGGTCTCTCACTAAAAATGTAATGTGTGACAATAGGGTTCACCGAACAGAGACAACTCCTACTGCCAATGAACGAAATGCCATCTTAAAGCTCCACACTCGACACCGAAGAGACCAGGCCGCAACAACATGCCAATCACCATCGCCACGCTATAAATAAGATCATCCTTCTGGGCACACAAAGCAGGTGAAAAATATCCATTTTATATTCACACGTAGAATCAACATGGTACCAGTATACCTTCATTTGGATCCCTAATTGAAGGGACAGTTTAGTGTGAACACTAAGTATTAATTGTAAATTTCAATACATGTATAGTTAATTGTCAGTTCAGAGACTGACATGTGTACCACACAGCATCCAACTTAGTTTTCCACTCATTTCTTTATAGTACTTTCGCTACAGATTTAAAGTCAGTTTTGTTATTATTATTTTCTCAAGTTTAATTTACTCTGTATTAAAAATATATTTTCTCTTATTTTTAAAATCAGGTTAGGCCATTTGTATAAAAAGATTACTGGGGAGGTAGGTGTTATTTTAAATTTAGTTTCAACCAAGCTGTGCCTGTCGAAACACTTTTCAACTTGTTTGTCGAAACAAGGTTGTTGAAACAAGTTTGTTGAGACTGGTTATAAATTGAAGAAACATGTCCGTCTCTGACACACACACACAAATGTATTTTTTTATATAAGGTGCTAATATGGTGCAATTTTTTTTTCTTTACATTAACTGGCCCTATTTTAGTCTATATAAATTCTTTATATTAATCATGGTAACTGGGGGGGCGTTAATTATTTTAAATAATTTTATTTCTCACCTTAATTAATTATTTCTCACCTTAATTAAGTATTTTAGCACTTAGCCACTTAGGCACTTCTTTTAAATTTTTAATGTCCTGGGGACATTTGTATGCAATACTTTATGATACACATGACGTGCAATTAACCCACACCATGCGGGTACATTCATAGAAATAAATCTTTAATCCTAATTGGGATTCCTATAAAACAGAAGTTTAGAATTTATATATACCAGAAGGCTAATATAAAAAAAAAAGGGCGTGGCAAGAGACCTTTATGTATTTGTATACTATTGTATATGTAATTTGTCTTGTGGAACGTGTTATGTCTGTATATTTCTGTGTACATTTTGGGGGATATATATATATATATAAATATTATGCATTGCTGTACTTTTGGGGGGATATAGGGATTTTATTATTAGAATGTATATACACCAGTAGACGAGTATTCTATCTCCATAATCGTGGCTGATCATTTCTTTAAATTAGTTATTTTATTTAACAAGTATAGTAAGTGTCACCTTTAAAGTTCATTTAAATTGGATGAATAATTATTTGAATTATTAATAGTAACTGTGAATGAAATTATTTACCTTCATAAATTTATATACTGCATTTTAAAAGAAACATAAAATATAAATTTTATATTTTAAGAAATAGTTTAATGGGAGTTTCATTTTGAGGTTAATGTTTATTTTACATTTTCAATTCATTGATGGTGACATAGCAATTATTTTCTTGGATTCAGTTTATATTATTCAGGTGGCCTTGTTGAGAGGGTATACTTTTTGTTAACCATTTGAAAGGGGAATTCTAAATTACTGTTGTTTTTTGTTATTAATATTATGAGATAGAATAATAAAACCATTGTTAATTATTTAATTCTTGAGTTTTTATTGCAAGTCCCGTCTTACTGGATCCAGCGCAATTTTTAGCTTCTCTAGGCCTTAGCCTAGTTTTAATTAACTTGTAACCCCTCTTTACAAAAGGAAATATTCTTTTGTTTTAACTACTCAAAATGAAGTAGGGGTTTCACTATTTCAGTTACAGAAGTGTGGTTAAAATTTACCTTTTTTCACTTGACACAAAGAGACAAATAAATTCATAAAGTGTGTTATTTTAACACATTTCTAATAGTAACCTATGGAAACAAATAATTGAAACAAAAATTTCCTGTTTGTTAGTGACCAAACACAGTAATTTACCAATACAACAATATATTTATGTTTATAAACAGTCATTTAATAATATAAAGTATATGCGTCCCAAAAATGGGCCATTGGCAGATAATAGTGTTACGACGGTCTACTTGATCGTCGTAGGTACAGTGGAAACAAAATAAGTACAAGACACCAATTAAGTCACTAATCACCAGCTTTAATTTTTACAGTTAAACAGTTCGTAATTAACAACACAGTCTACTACAACAAATCAAATAAAAATTGTTCACACGCAATAAAATGTCACTAATATTAAACACAATTGTATTACAATTATGCCGCTCGATTATAAAACGCAACACTTCACTAATAACCACTTGAACGTACACAGTAATCTCGCCCGATAATAACTCGAACCGCACTGAAAATATATCGCTGCTATACTGACTTGAACGTCGTTGATTACTGGTATTTATAGCCGCCGAAAATCTAGACGATTCCACATACTAGGTATGACCTGTAAACTATGACGTAATTGCTTCCGCCCTTGAAACAGTGAGAGCGGCCGCGTGAATACTCGCACCGTCTATCAAATGCGTCAACAAGCACGTACGCCACACGCTTACATTCTGGATCTCTCTGAAACGTTCGATAACCACGTAGATTGTTCTGTGATGTCGTAACAATAGGTTACTATTACACGAGTAAATGGTGAAACATCGTTTTCCATAATTTTTCCTTTACCTTACTTATACTTTTGAGCGCTAAATTAAAAACTCGTATTGCAAATACAGCTCATATTGAACACAGTTTTTAAAAAATGTGTCTTTTTGTGTTTTGGTAAAGTGTGTTAGACATTATTAAACAGTTCATTGCCATATTATACTGATACGACGGTCTAATCGATCGTCGTAGGTACAGTGGAAACAAAATAAGTACAAGACACCAATTAAGTCACTAATCACACCTTTAATTTTTACAGTAAAACAGTTCGTAATTATCAACACAGTCTACTACAACAAATCAAATCAAAATTGTTCACACGCAATAAAATGTCACTAATATTAACACAATTGTATTACAATAAATTGTTATTATACCGCCCGATTATAAAACGCAGCACTTCACTAATAACTACTTGAATGTACACAGTAATCTCGCTACTATAACTCTTGAACAGCTCTGTAAATATCTCGCACTAAAACTGAAAACTAAGGCCGCTACCGCCCTGTATTTATATTCCCTCTCGCACATCAGAAGCTTCCAAACTGCGTCTTATCTCTCGTGTGAACTACGTAATTAACTGCGGCCTTGGCATAGTCCGAGCGCTCGAGCGAAGCCCGGCACAGTCGAGAAGATTCTCGCAAAATGCGTCTAGTAGCACGTACGCCACACGCTTACATTCTGGATCTCTCTGGAACGTTCGATAAACACGTAGATTGTTCTTTGACGTCGAAACAATACGTTGATTTTCCTTTGCAAGCGTTATTATTACCGACCAAATTGCCAGAATTTAGATGTTTTTATTATGATAGTACGTTCAGTATCACTCTGGATTGAGTGATTCACTATCAGTTACTGTTGACTTCCGTTCGACAGTAATAGCTTAGCCAATTACGGAGTCAGTGTGTAAGGTTTTGTCTCTGGCAGTAATTGTGCTCTGTCATGTCTAACCTCAGTTTCAACAGTGAAATTTGTTTTGTCGATATAATCTCTAGCCATACTTTTGTAAATCGTTTAGATAAGGTTTGTTATATTTGCGAATATATATTATAGACCGAGGTCGGGAGAAAAGTAAAGTTGCGTATAAGTAGCCTAATGTATGTTAAAGAAACTTACGTTAATAATAAGTAAATTAACTATTTTTTATTTAGGTTAGTTTGTATGAAATAGGGACTGCATTGATCTGATTTTGGCTTTGACACTGCACTGAATATGTTGATTACATACCACTTTAAATGAAAGGAATTAATGACAATTTTTTCATAGTAACTTAGTTTATAGAATATGTTGTGTTATAGAATAGCAGATTGTGTTCCAATAGAATAATCTATAGGGAAAGTATTTCTATTATAACTGGGAGAGGAAAGCCGTCTGCTACCATCACTGCTTTCGAGACGTTCTACAACACTCCTTCTTCTTCTTCTTCTTCTTCTCTTCATGGGTTAGACAAGCCTACGTGTTCCGAAAACCATCCGTTACGTGACGCGCCCCGATATCTCTGCGTCCTTTGCTTTTATATTACCTGGTAGCAGGAGCCAATGTTTTATTACCCATCCTAACCACAAGTCTGCACCAATTAAATTCGTTACTTCTTATTTTCCAGAAAATATTTAAGTTCTTGCGAATAACCTTATTTCTTAATTTTAGTACGTAGGCTTTCACGGCCGGTGTCACTATAATTACTTAACGCTTCCGGGCTGAAAGGCCGTGGTCGAATGCTTGATGTCCTGCAGCTAGACGTTTCGGCCACACCCACACCACCGGTGGCCATCTCCAGTAGCAAAAAATGTTCGAAATAGATGGTACGCCGAACACGTCTCCCAATGAACTGGTTGCTTGTTCCCAGTTCATTGGGAGACGTGTTCGGCGTACCATCTATTTCGAACATTTTTTGCTACTGAAGATGGCCACCGGTGGTGTGGCCGAAACGTCTAGCTGCAGGACGTCAAGCACTCGACCACGGCCTTTCAGCCCGGAAGTTTTAAATAATTATAACCTTATTTCTTATTCATTCGCGTAAAGTGTGGCTATCCTTGACTAGTAACAATCTCATCGTCCCGAATTAAAACCATCTTTATTAACACCCAAGCTTCTCTGCCGCACGATTGACAGGTAATGCCATTGATCGATTTTAATCGTGTGTCCTTCTTAGTCTAGTTGCTAAATGTTCTAGGAATTATCCCACATATATATTTATACCTGTTTAATTTGGTAATTTCTTCATCGTCTACATCAAAAGAACCTTCACAACCCAAATACTTGAAGAGTGATACCTGTTTGAAAGTTTTTTTGTCTATCTCTGTTTTCGATCTCAGAGAATTTTGTTTTTAAGGACATATCCGTATTCTTTGTTACTAAAATCCTTATATTATAACATTCAGAAATATAAAAATTTCTCACTCCCATTGATCTTTGCTTTCTTTTACAATTAGCACATTATCAACATACAAAATAATGTCGACGGATAACCCACGTTTCAATTGTATTTTTGAATTAAAAAGATTAATCCCCATATGCGTACTATGGCATCCAAATATAAACCATTTCCTAAAAATACAGCAACCGTCTCTTAAAACATTTTTAGCTTTCACACTTTACTTGTTTGTTTATATCCCCAATATGCTACATTATTGATCTATTACGGTAAAAATTCATAATACCTCGAACTGAATGCAAAGAGTAACCTCCGTTATTCAAAACATCACATTCTCTACGCCTGTCCACTCACTCTCTCACTCTCTCTCTCTCTCTCTCTCTCTCTCTCTCTCTCTCTCTCTCTCTCTCTCTCCTATGGCACTACAGCCCTTGTTGGGCCCTGGCCTCCTTCAATTTTCCCCCATTCTCTTCTGTCGGTAGCCATCCTCCTTCAGGAACGGACTTTCAGTATTTCTTTCGCATCCTCATCCACCGCGTCCTCCCACATTCTCCTCGGTCTTCCCACTGATCTTTTTCCGTGGATTCTGGTATTCAATAGTTTTCGTGGTATTCTGTCTTCCCTCATCCTGGCTACATGACCAGCCTACCTTAGACGCTGTAGTTTTATATATTGTGTTACCGGTGGTTCTTTATACATTTAATACAATTCAAAGTTTTATCTTATTCTCTAGCAGTGTACGTCATTAACTGGTCCCAGGATTCTTCGTAATATTTTTCTTTCAAAGATATCGAGAGTATTTGCTGCTTTGGAGTTAAGAATACACATTTCGCAGCCGTAGGTTAGGATGGGTCTTATTACTGATTTGTATATTCTTAGTTTTGAATACGCCTGTTCACATTAGTTTGTAAAAAATCAATTCATGCCACAACACTTTTCCAGGTCGAATGCTCTTTGTTCTCAGTGTATGCCTGTTAATGTCAGGAAAAACAAAAGTCACTAAGCCACCGACATTAAGTGACAGCGCGGTTGTTTGGCACGGGTCCAAATTATATCCTAAGCAGTTTTTTGTACTCTAAGCATTAGCTTAATGGAGCGTCGTGACGTAAGTTTACCCTCTTCAATCCGATTACATTTACCGTAGCAGCCTTAGTATAATCAAAGTGTAGTTTCAAAACTTGTTTTGTGTACTAGAATAAAAATGTGTACACACTGACTTGGTAGCTGACTATGGTTCATCTCTTGATCAAACGCGCCCTTGATTTAACAGTACATACGATAAACGAAACAGTACAGAATCGTAACGGGTATTATAACGAGGAATTTGAAACCGCAACTGAACCCTAATATATTGTTACGACGGTCTAACTGATCGTAGTATGGTACAGTGGAAAACAAGATACAAGACACCAATTACGCCACTAATCACCAGCTTTAATTATCACAATTAAATTGTTTGCAATCAACAAAATAGTCCTTACAATAAATCAAATAAAAAATTGTTCACACTTAATAAAACGTCAACTAATATAAAACACAATTGTATTACAATTGTCCCACATGATTATAAAACACATAACGCTTCGCCACAATTACTTTTCACTAATAACCACTTGAACGCACAGAGTAATCGCCCGACAATAACTCGCAACTCAAACTGAAATGAACGTCGCTGAGTACTTGTATTTTTACCCCAGAATATTCCATACTACGCATTAACAGTAAAGGAAAAAACATTAGAGGGTAATTCATTGCGGCCTTGACACACTGCTCGCGGCTTCTGTCACAGTCTAGCTAATGCGTTGAGAATCACGTACCCACAACATTACAGCCGGATTACACTGGAACATTCGATGAACTTGTATACTGTTCTGTAATGTCGTAACAATGTAACAATGTTCGTGTACATTTTTACAGAATTGTAAAATTTGATATTTCTGTACTATTATTTGTAACTGTAAGTGATATTATAAATAATGGTATTATAATAATTTTTTTAATATTTTTTTAAATATTTTTATAGTTTATATAATATCTTTATTACGTTTTACATTAATTACAATGATGACGTTATAAATATTGTAAATGAAAATCATAATTTCGCGAGTTCATAAAAACTGAAGTTTTCCTTGGAATCGGAGTTTCAACTTTTTCTTTATTATTCGAATTAAGTATTTTATCGACAACATTTGAGGAATGTTTCTACGACAATTATGGAACGCTCTCGAAGAGACTGTCCTTCCATCAGTTTCTTGACTAGCCGAGCAGGTGCAGCGTCTCGATCAAGGTCGCACGAAAGTACCTTCCACACAGTTTGAGAGCACTTGTAACTACGCAAATTATGCTGTCACCCACTAAAAGTATGGAAAATTATTCTGGAACTTCTGCGAGATCTATATAAGCAACAACGGCCGGCTTAGAAGTTATTTACAGTTGGCAATTTATTCAGTGCGGATCAAGTGATTGTGGAAAATGAATACTGTGTTGTAATTAGTGTGAAACTCTTAACGGTTGACACTATGATTGGATGTGGACAAATTTAACTTGAATTATTTTATGAGAGTATCTTGTTGATTTCAATTTGCCATTTTTGACTCATTAAAGGTGGTAATTAGTGACTTCACTGGTGTGTGTGTATTCGGTTTCCGCTGTACAACTCCCGTGATTCGTGAGACCGTCGTGACAATATAATCAAACCAAATATACTATGAAACTCTATAAGCTGCTCACTATTTTGAATGAAAAGCGTTTATTATTAGATAAAAAATCATATAAGATCATTAGCTAATCATAAACCTAATTTATTAGATTTAATCGATTTTTTTTAATCTTAGAGTAAAAGTTCTTCCTATTTATAAGTCTTAGCCGAAAATTGTCGGGAAGAGATGCCGCATACGTTACTTCTCGTATTTTACGTTTTTGTTTCTCAATTTTTTTTAACTTCTGTGCAACTTTTTATACATACACAAATGAAAGAGTTTACAAATAATATGCTAAGTATGAAGGTTACTTGTATCATATAATGTTATAAGGGACTCCAATCATCCTAAAAATATCCCATCTTCAATGTTTTCAAAAGTTTGGTTTCCGTTTTTATTCCGTAATACAAATAAAGTTTTAAAAAGTTTAAAGTAAACAATGATTTAGTTTAAAATTTAGTTTAGTCTATTACCAGATATGTCTTTTCAAAATTATAATTCGTTTTTTAGACCCCGGTTTAAAAAATTTTAATTTCCACAAACTCAATATTATATTCAAATTGGGTTGAAATTTTCTTCAATGCAATACTTCACATCGCTCACATTTCTTCATCTTGCCCTACGGGAGAGGAACAATCCTAAAGCAAAAAAAATAGGTGTCTGTTTTAAAATTACGGACACGTTTGCTAATCGTTTAAATATATGCTGATACATACATAAGTTATCATGTAACATCTCCCAAAAGTATATATATACAAACAAACAGAAGCCATGTGGTCGTGTTAAAACTGAGAACTCGCTGTGCTTATTCAGTAATAAGGCGTATATTATTTACTGACATAACATTAAGTCAATAAAATATTTAGAGAAAATAACTTTCTTGAGCAAGAAAATCTTAAATTTTTAATACTCGTGCAACATTTCTGGAGATACTGACAGATTGCGATACATTGTTATGTGATAAGAAAATGTACGCAGTTAGTTTCAACTATGAACTTTTCTGTCACTAATATTCTTGTTTTAGAATATCTGAAATTCACAACCAGTACACTTGTTTAAAACTATTTATCTTAAACTTATTTAAAATATTAAGCTGTTTTGAATGTTATTTTTGTCGAGAATGACGCAGATAATAATTACTTGTTTCTTTATTCATAGCTAGTTTCTTTATTAAATTAAAATACGCATAAATTAAAGTTCTTGACTGCAGAAATTAACGGAATCTTGAAAATGCAAATAGCCTACACGAATTTTGTACAAATAGTGTGCAGCTTGTCCGCCTGGAATGCGGTGCTATGCAACCGGCGCAGAAAACTTTTCTGTTTATTACTTGTACTTGTCCGAACATAATTATGTGACTATTACACACGCGTTGAATGTATGTATATATGTACGGGTATATCTACACCACACCTGTCAATATAGGCAGGTATGAAACTAGGCTATATTTCGCCTGGAGTCGCCCCCCTCCAAAGCCTGGAGTTTCGCCAACCATACTAAACATCCAACTAGTTATGCCTCAGGTCCATCGCATTTGCAAATGGGGTTTTACAAGGTGCGCGTGGCGGTTAATGAGTCCTTAAGCGGCGGTGAGTTTTGGTCGCTCTAAGCCAGATGTAAAAAGAAAAGAAGGCCGCTGATTTATAAGTTGTTATATTGTTACTTTTATGGTTGAATATAAACTAATAAAACTCCTAAATTAATATATACGCTGTGGTTAGTTTCAAGAATAAGCAATTTAAGTTAGCTGTTGTAAGTGCTAATATGGAATTTTCAATGTTATAAGTTAAAACAAGCACTTTTGTTACAATACCTCTAGTATATCGTTGGGTTGAGTCATAATAATAGAAAATACAGTACTATAAAAATATGCAGTCAAAATAGTAATCTTCTCCTCATGTGTTCTATAGTTCCCCACACTTCAGCTCCATATGTTACAATACTTTACAATATTTTGTTGTATAATTTTATTTTAGTTTCGTGTCTCAGCTGATTTCTCCATGAAGTTAAATGCGCTATATCGTCACTTGTTTCCCTTGTCCTATATGTTTTTTATTTTTGCTAAACGTGCCGTTGTTTGTAACCATGACTCTGCGAAATGCAAAGTGAAGAGATTTTCGTCATTGATAGTTATTTCCATGTTGGGACGTTCCCAGGTGTGTCTGCAACGTTCAAAAGCTGAATTTAAGTAGGCGTATATCTTGAATAAAGTTGGTGTTATAGCACAACCTTGCCGCAATGCCTTGGAAATTCATCAGACAGTCTTGAGCCTATCTTTTTGTCGATAGTAATGTTAGAGTATAGCTATAAGTTCCACAGCTCTAACATATAAAGTTTTGACACCACTTTTTATAACATCGCCATAGCCTCTTCAGAGAAACTCTGTCGTATGCCTCTTGAGGTATATAAATACTAAATGGGTTTCTACATTTTTGTCATTTTTTTAAGAAGTTGTTTTAATGTGAAGATACTGTTTAAAAAATATTGGCCTCCACGAAACCCATTCTGTTCCTCATATTGGCTTTCAATTCTTGCTTTGATAAGTTTTCCATGTAACCTTGATATGCAGTTGATTACACTTACTCATTTATAATTTATAATTTATAATTTATAATTCAATAGTATCTTTCTGCAGGCTTTTTTGTAGATGTTAGAATTATAGGGCTACGCATCTTCCATTCAAGAGGAAGCTCTTCACCTTTTAAAAGTTAATGAGGACATACACCAAAAGGTCCAAATGTAGGTCTGTCCCATTTTTAAAGAGATTATACATAGTCTATTTTGACCTGGTCCCCGTCCATTTTCACTTGTTTTCAGAGCATTCTTAACCTCGGAAACAAAAATGTTGTCTTCCTCATACAACAATTCATCAGAGAGCTCAATTTCGTGATAATTTAATATTAAAGTTAATTACTAATTTTATGTTATTGTTTCATAAAAAGCAAATTATTTCATATGTATTCCAAAAACCTGAAAAATAAGCAGTGAAATTTATCAATCTAGTACAACGAAGTGTTCTTTAATGTTGTATGTAACGTGTCTATAATCTGATTAAAATTATTTTCGACCTGGCGGGCATGCGTGGGCCACTCGCTCAGCGACAAATCACTCAGAATTTATAGTACTGGCACATTAATGTAAAGGCTAGACATTATTTTGGACAGGCACTGTTACCCTCAGTGACAAACGGTTGTTTACATTCTGTAACATCAAACGTGAATGTTTATGTGAATTAGTAGAAAGTCCACGTTTTTTAGTAACTATAACCCAACAGCAATTAAACAAATAAGATAAAAACATTTACATACCAAAAGACATTCGTGTATATCGTTTAAGTCGCATGTACGTGAATCACTTTCTTATTGTTAATGTGTTTTACTTTAATTAAAATTTTAATGTTCGACGATCTCTTATGAGGGATATGTATCCTATAATCGTTCTGAAACGCGTGACAGAACTATTAAAAGAAGTCAAATGACGGAACAGAAATAAGAGAATATATTAAGTCAATAAAATTTTGCCTCGCGCTCATTTTATATAAACGTTTTTATGTTTGTAAAGCGTCCCTTCAAATGCTTCGACCGGTGCGCGCACCTTGTATAAACACCCTTACAAAGCTAACTCGGTGCCCTCCCCCACCTTACCCAGAGACGCTGCTCCCATATTCTCCTCTTCAGTTTTAAAATAAAATTAAGGTCGTGCACTCTAAAAACCGAAGACCTCTGTCGATACTAGCGGAAGCAGAATATGTCAATATTCAACATAGTCAAAGCAGGAAGAACTGTCTGAATGTATTATAAATACAGTACGCATCTTAGTACTACGACATGAAACATAGCGCCCCCTGCTTCTCGCCTGACTAGCGAACTCACTTACACAATTGTACACTCCGCAATCAGTCAACAGCAATTTGTATCCGTAATACAACATACTTCCTACACATTGGTTAAAATGAATACTTCAATATTATCTAAAATGTACAATGTATTTTTGCGCAAGAAAAAGCTGTTTTCTTGACCGTCAGGTGCAGATTTATTAGCTGTTTAAATTTTGACCAGCCTTATGAACATAATCTAAAATTTAAATTAAATTAAATTTGTTATTTGCTACAGAAACAATAACATTTATCATAACATTTAAAGGCTACGGTTTTAAAATGTAGTTCTAAAGTCAGTTAAGTATAGGGTAATTCGGGGATAGATGGACCACGTTTTCTCTTTTGTTAATATTTACCAAACCACAATTAATTTTAAACTTATAATTGCACAAATCATTATAAAATAACTTATTCATCAATATGATACTTCATTGAAACTGTAACTACAAAACAAACTACGTAGCAAATAATTTTTTATAATGTGGGGTGGTCCATCTCACCCGGAAATGTCTGGGTGAGATGGACCACACTTTTGGGTGAGATGGACCTCATGGAAAAATGTTGAAAAACAACTCATTTAAATCGAAAACCCCTTTTATTTACAATACAGATTAATGTTTTCCCATTTTTTCCCTCTTACCACGATAATCATATTTGTCATTAAATCGAGTGCACCCCTCGTGCATCCATCGTTTACACTTTAAACACCTAATCCAGTCATCCTTTTTGGTTGTTTGAGTGTAGTTTTCTCCACATCCGACACATTCATTCTCGTCCTAATCTGCACAAGAATCTTCGTCATCCATAAACAGTTCGTCAAGCTGTGGAACATGCCCCAAGGTGCTGTCAGATGAGATTGACTCTCTCCTTTTTCTCACAGTTTTCTTCTTTTTTAATCATTTATTTTTTGCCTCCTTAGCATTTCCTTCTTTTTTCTTCTGTAGAGCTTCTACTTTCTCTTTTTCTTTTTCTACTTTTTCTTTTTTAATAGCTAGGTTCTCTGGTGAATTCAACACAGTAGCAACAGTTGAAGACTTTCTTTTAAGCTTCTTATTATTTTTTAAATCAGGTACAGGTGCTATCTCATTTAGCATTTTGCTTGGGGTCATCTGGTCGTGTGTCGACGTACTTGGCATCTGAAGGTCAAATTGTGTAGGCCTATCTACCATGACAGATGCATTTGTCTTAACTGGAATGGGTGTTGAAGTGTTGGGTTTGTTATTAGTTTGCTGTTGGCTTGGTCCAGGTAGGTCTACGACTACTTTAGTCACTTCAATGTCTGATACCAAATAAGCTTGGTCGGGTATTGCGTCACGGTTGAATGAAATTATACCTGTTGCTTTGAACCCATTTACACCATTTCCAACATTTGCTGATTTGCTCCAAGCAGCATTAAGAAGGTTAGAAAATTGAAGCCTATTTATTTTCCTCGAGGGATGAGTTCTAATGAAACTATTGGAAGCCTGATAGAAATTTGCTTCCAAAGATTTGAAAAATGGCCGGTCCAGAGGCTGCAGCCAATGTGTAGTATGAGGCGGTAAACTGAAGAGAATTATATCATTTTCTTCAGCAAATTCTAGCGTCTCTACACTGCTTGTATGTGAAGTATGACCATCCAGTAATAGAAAACCTTGCCAAAAGGTTTTCTAGGCGTAAAATGGTTTTTGAGCCAATCAAAAAAGAGTTCGGAGTTGACGTACGCAGATTTTTGGGACATTCGAATTTCAGTCCCAGGTGGCATTCCATCAGAAAATTCTGCTTTTTTATTTTTACCTTTGTAAATGCAAAATGGGGGAAGAAACGTCCCCTCGCCATTGCAGCAAGCCAGACAAAAAATAATTTCCCCTTTTTCACCAGAGGTTATTGAAGTTACATTTTTCGAACCTTTAATAGCCACCACCTCCCCAGGTTTAATATTTAGTTGTAGACCTGTTTCATCCATGTTGTAGATGCTACCAGGCTTGTCAATAAGATCATTTTCAATAAGGACTTTTCCCATCAAATCAAAATACTGACTGACAGTTTTTCTGTCCATTCCTTGTGCTCGGGCAACCGACACGCCTTCGGATTTTCTAATGGAAAGATTTAGATGTTGAGCAAAGAATGCAGTCAACCAGTCATATCCTGACTTTTTGTTTTCTTTATTAAATTTGTGCGGAATTTTCATTCTTTCCGCTAGTTCGTAGGCCATGGACCTAACGGAGTCCCTACATGGGGTGAAGCGTACAGATTGTAATTTTTTAATATGTGTGACTAATTTATTCTCAACTTACACAAAACAGACGTTGGACCTAAAGGCCCCTTTTCAAAACTTTGTTTTTTTAATCGCCTTTTCAAAGGT
This sequence comes from Magicicada septendecula, assembly GCA_034769895.1. Lineage (NCBI taxonomy): Eukaryota > Metazoa > Arthropoda > Insecta > Hemiptera > Cicadidae > Magicicada > Magicicada septendecula. The sequence continues at coordinate 447,130,185 of CM068370.1, read as the reverse complement.
GTCTTCGGGATACTAAATGCTTTCGCAGCTTCGTTAACTCCCATGGTGTTTTCCTTTACAGCATTAGCAGCTTTAATTAAATTTTCTTGGGACCATTCCCCTCGCCTTGTTCCCTCTTTTCTTTTATATAGTTTGGCTATAGTTAGTTTAAATAATGGTCCATCTCACCCGGTGTAAATAAATGGTCCATCTATCCCGAGTAACCATGGTCCATCTCACCCAAAAGTACGGGAGAGATGGACCACCCCCTTCTACGCATGCCGGTTGCTAGCGACCGCGCCATTATAGATTGTATTAGAAACTACATATTGTATTACTGAAACATACCACTTTCACCCGTTTATCTTACATTTAAACCTTAATAACTTTATACTAATGTTATACTGAAAACATTTTTCAACTTACTCGAACAAACGAAGTCGATTTGTGACTAAAATATTCAGTTTTCACAACAAAAACAAGACTGCATACACAGCGTGATGCACGCTCTGTACGTTTGCTACTACAACTGCGCTACAGTGGCGGAACTGAGAACTACACAACTGGTACGTCTCACCCGGTGGTCCATCTCTCCCGGACTTACCCTAGCACTTTTGAATAAATTACTTCGTAGTAGATGATAACTTTAAAATCATCAAAACCTGTAATAATTATTCTAATCTCAATAATCTGTTTAATTTAAAAATTTGGTGATGCCTGATGAGAGTAGACTACTACCAAACAATTAACTAATAAAACTTATAAAACTACTAAGCTCCCTGAGCTCGAGAACTCGCTCACTATTTTAATCAGAAAATGTTTGTTACAAAATAAAGTGGAATTACGAATATTTTTCATCATGAGTAAAGTTCTTCGTATCTATGATTCTTAGATACACCATGAAGAGATGACCAACCATTCGTCGTCTATCATATTTCACTTTTTTTTTAATTTATATACTATTTCTGTTTTATATGCACAAATGTTATATGAAGATGTTATCAATATTATGCTAAGTATCAAATTTAATTATTCTATAAACAGAATAACAATCTAACGGTATTCTTCCATGTCTGCAGTTGTCTTTCCTCCATAACCCTGAGATGAAATAGTTTCATCGACTTAATGTAAGTTGGAGTCGCTCAAAGTAAAAAGCCTTTGGTTCTGCAACGATATTCAAGGCGGACATTTTCAACATTTGTTGTAAGTTGTATGTAAAAAGCGTTAAAGTTTAAAATATTTGGCTTTACAGTTATAATTAATCATAAATAATTATTGAAATTAAGATCCGGACTGTAAGGCCGTCGTCTACTATACTTACATGCTGACGGATCTTATTATCAGCCGTTTTAGCCCCACCTCTGAAGGTGATCTTCAGTGAAAACGGTTTTGAATACAACAGACAAGGTGTTCGGCAGTGAAACCACAGTACTGTGACAGTACTTCAAAACCGTTTTTACTGAAGATGCCCTGCAGCGGTGGGGCCGAAACGTCTGATAATAACATCCGTCAGCATGTAAGTATAGTAGAACACGTCCCCACAGCCCGGATCTTAATTTGAATAATTATGACGCCGTCCGTGAAAGCCTTAGAAATAGGTTATTTATAAATAATTAATATAAAATGTTTTCTGAAATTTAATTAAGAAAGTTATGTTAGTGGTTAAAATCACAAGCAGAACGATCACTGTTGCACACCACTATATAAAAATTATTCCGATTAGCGCTTTCAAGCTTCACAGATCATCATCAGATCGGATTTCCGATTAAAAGATAATTTTTATATAGTGGTGTGCAACAGTGATCATTCTGCTTGTAAAATATTTTCACATGGGTTGAGAGATTTTTATGAGAGATTTACAGTGAAGAGGGCTCGATGTTTAAGGGAATCCTGTTAAGATAAGGTAATCGTAACTAATAGATATTAAAAGTGAAATACTGACGCGACAAATAATATACAGCAATAACGTAGCGGTATAGTTGAGAACACACGTGAGTGCTTAATAACAATTACTGTACGATAATACATTAGCGGCTCGTGTCGTTTGAGAATTCCAGGAGGACAAATGTGTTTACTGTAACAATTTGTGTATTTATGTATATAGATACAAGCGGCATTATCACAGTTCAAGTAAGAAGCACTAAAACGTTGATTTCACGGAATATATTTCCGTCTCTTCACAGTACTCTAAAATCAACCTAAAAAATTGTACAACCACGCTAGAAATTTTCTTACATTGAATTGCATATTACCCTACGTTTAACACGAATGTCAAAAGTACATGTGTTCGTAAATCCATGCTAACTTTTTAACCTCAAACGTTTATTACGCAAATGAAATGTTATATATATATATATAAACATTAAATTTTAAAAGAGCTCACAACGTTTTCTCCGTGTTTAGCGAAGTTAAATTTCCAACTCCACAGTGGAGGATTTGAACGTTTTGCGGCTCTAGGCAGTTTATTTCTAGAGGCCCTCTTTTAAACAGGAAACTTATTACCACATTTTAACACATTTTCCAACTCCACAGTGGAGGATTTGAACGTTTTGCGGCCCTAGGCAGTTTATTTCTAGAGGCCCTCTTTTAAACAGGAAACTTATTACCACATTTTAACACACTTTCCAACTCCACAGTGGAGGATTCGAACGTTTTGCGGCTCTAGGCAGTTTATTTCTAGAGGCACTCTTTTTAAACAGGAAACATTATTTCCACATTTTAACACATTTTCAACAGTTTTCTATCACTCGTCTCCTTCAGACTTTCTTTTCATATTTTATTTCAGTAAAAAGTATTTGACAATTAATTATTTTAAAATGTAGTATATATTAGAATACTTTTGTGTATGCAAATTGTATTAAGTAGAAAATGGAAAAACAACATTATACATACGAAAATATTTAATTACGATAAATAAATAGTCTTTATTACGATTTTATCTTATAAAGAGACGAATTTTATATTTTTTCAATTTAGTTATTCTTGTTTCGGAGCTCTACAAGCCGGCTGACCCTTGGCTCCCGCCACTACTCGTCTCCAGTTCTCTCTTTCTGCTGCAACGTTTCTCCAGCTGTGCACGCCCATTCTTCCTAAGTCTTCCTCTACCTCATGTATCCATCACCTTTGGGTCTGCGCCTTCTTCTTGTTCTTTCCATGTTTCCATTTAGCACTTGCTTGGGCAGTCTCTACCTTGGCATTCTATCCGGTGTCCTGTAAATCGCCACTAGTGACAATCGCCACCAGCAGGGGCCGTTCCCAGTAAAGAGTATTACCGAGGGGCTTTCCCACCACCTCTCGTTAATATTTAAAGCTTGGGCTTCCCCACCACCTCTCGTTATCGTTAATATTTAAAGCTTGGGCTTCGCAGGCCTGATCTGCCTTGAACAGTCAAGTGAATTTTACTGATTCCCATCACACTTTTCACAGGCCTTGGACTGGCTACATGCAATATCTATTGCATATAGGCGTGTTTAAAATCAGCTATTGGCTTCTTCAGTTACTTTGAGCTCAAATTAAGCTCCGTCACTAATATTTACTTTATTTACATTATTGGGCTCAAATTAAGCTCCGTCACTAATATCTACTTTATTTACATTATTTACATTTTTTTACTCTCATAAGTCAACGTTTAAGCTCCTGGACTAGTAACTCTTCAAAGTTTTTGAAGATGAGAAATTGTTTTCAAACAAGTGACAATATCACCACTTTCTTCATATTTTTTAACCGTTCTTACCAGTCTGTCATCTAGAGTCATGTAAGCAGTCTTCTTTCGTTTACCTTCCATGTTGAGCTGGGCCCTTATTAGCGCACATGCTGTGCCCTCTGCTTCTTTCTTTAAACAGTTGATGAGGTCCTTGACTCGAGGATTCGGTCTTCCAAGTTCGGTATTAATTTCTTTGTGCCATCCCTCGACAGAGTTGGTGGTACTATGACGCCTGTTGTAACAACTCCAAAGCTCGACTGGAACTTCTTCTTCGTTTTCCATCCATCTCTCAACGAAATAGTCCAAAAATGCAGAAAGTTTTTCATTGTCAGGCACTCTGTAATGTATTTCCAGCCAGCCGTCGGGAAGAAACTCCAAAGCACCACACATGCGGATGATCTTTCTCACTTCTTCGTTTTCCATATACTCACAAGCAAGTCCCAAATCTTGAACTTTTCTCCAGATGCACTTTCTCATGTGGAAATAGCAACCTTTTACCTCTACTGCGGGAAATACAACTTTAAGGGCAGAAATTGCTGCCGATTCAAATCGACTGTCACCGTCGCTGGATTCCACTCTAATATGGCCTCAATAAGAAGGCGGAAAAGTCGAATATATATGTTTCTTTCCTTTTGTTTGGCAAGAGAGCAAATATAACTGGATATATATTTGTTTCGTTTTTGAGCTTCTAAAGTCTGCATGAATGGTATAAATTTCCGAAAATTGTTTACGGCAACTCTTAAAAGTGCCATCCATAAAACAATTTTGCTTACTTCTCAAAGATTCTTTTCCTAATGCTCCACTAAAAATAATAAGTCGCCCGCCTGTGTTGTCATCTTCCAAAAGAAAACTACTTCCATCTGTCATGGTAAGCATTCCCATTTCCAGAACAACTTCTTCAGATGATTCCGGTTCTCGTTGATTATCTTGCGATTTGGCCCTGTGGAGATATAAAGACCTTTCGTAACTTGCTGATCTGGCATTTCGGTTACAAAAGCATAGCCCATGTTGTGGAGATTACCCATTTGTTGGGAGTATATTTTAGAAATTGGCGTGTCCTCGTCGCGTGCTCGCTTCTTCGCCTGATTGAGAGCCTTCAATACTTCTGAGCGAGCATCATCCGGAGGTCCACATATATGCTCGCTAAAAACACAGAACTTCACCACGTTGGCTGTTGATTGATCCTCGGTAACGTGTTGATCTCTGTCTTGAACAGCACCAAGTTACAGTCCCATCTTCTTTGGTCCTTTTAACATTGTACGCCCATGGCTTCCCGCGACTGTTCGTTGACACTTCCATATCAAGCACAACTAGAATGCACTAAATAACTATGACCGGAACACTATGACACTCAGAGCAATAATGAGAGAGAGCGGGGCTAGCGGGCGGAGGGTATGGTCCTGCGGAATTTCCCGTTATTATTCCAGCGGTCAATAAGCGGTTCCTCAGGGGAGGGCGCCGGGGACAGTGGGTAGCGATTGTCATAAATTTTAAGCTGGTGGTGAATGACATGTATTCTTCTCTCCACATGTCCCAGCTACCTTATCCGCCTTGCCTCTTTATGAAGCGCACTGTATCTTCCCGCTGTAAAATTTAATCAATTTCACCATTTCGAAAGCGTCTACACTCTTCTCTTTCCATTATTAGGCCGTATATCTGTCTCACTATTTTCTTTTTAAACAGTCTAAACGAGTTTATTGATACAGCCGTGAGTGGCCATACTTTAGCTCCGTAAGTCACGACTGGTCTGATCAAGCTTTTGTAGATTTTCATTTTTTTTTTACAAGAATGATCTTGGACTTAAGAAGATTAGGATTTCCATAATATGCTTAATTGCCAGCCATGATTCTTCTATTTATTTCTTGTGAAATTGTTTTCTCCTCATTGAGTTTTGTTCCTAGATATACAAACCTATCTACACCACTAAAAGTGTAATTATCCAGCTCACAAACTTAGTTATTAGTACTAATAATTTTCAAAAACTCAATTTTTTGTATACATAAGCCTATTGATTTCTTGTATTAAATAATTTCATTTCCCCCTCAAAAAAAATGTCCGTGGCCCCTCATCTCTGCGGCACTAGGCAGCTGCCTAGTCTGCCTAGTCGGAAATCCAGCGCTGATTTAAATACGTGAACTGTATTTTTACATACAAATACAAGCATGTGGTTACATAAGTGGGTGTTAGTCCATATTACTTTAGATTTCAATAACGGGAAACACGCCATGCCATTCTGTAGACAATAACGACATTCATAATGAACAGAGGGTTTCCATTTATAACACACTGTAGGTGTCTACTGCTTATGAGGTCTAATCAATGAGAGCAATTTCGTCAGGCCAACTGAGGCATATCGGAAGGAATTTAATTAAGATGCCCGTACGTGACGAAACAAAAGGAGGTCTTCTTCCAAGGAAATTAGTTACCCATATTAAATTTAACCTATAATACGGTAGCATTACAAATATTGTCCTTTTAATAAAACGTTTGATCTTCAGTGTCTGTTACGCGGTACACCTTGCATCCAAAATACTGTGAAGTAAATTCATATAGTAAAAATAACGTACGATAAACTTTTCATAACATACACACGAATGTTTAAGTACTTAAGTACATTAAAATTTTCAGTCATCTGATATGTATTTCGATCAACCATATGTTCTCTTCAGACATCCTTAAGCACTCCATATATTTGTTCGTTATTAGTCACTCACACTTTACCTGAATTAGTTTTACTGTAATCTCTAAGAAGGCTTAGAAAACGTCTATGTGTTGAAACGCCTTTGTGTGTGTGTGTGTGTGTGTGTGTGTGTGTGTGTGTGTGTGTGTGTGTGTGTGTGTGTGTGTGTGTGTGTGTGTGATGAATAATATTGTTACAACGGTCCCACGGGTCGTCGTATTGTACAGTGGAAACAAGATACAGACACCAATGAAGTCACTAGTAACCAGCTTTAGTTAGTCACAAATAACAACTTCAAATCAACAAGGTACTCTCTAAACAATAATTTTAGTTAAATGTGACCACACACAATAATTATGTCAACTATTAGAGTTCCGCGCTATTTTATAGCACAATAATCAGTTTCCACTAATCAGCAACAATCACTTGATCCGCACTCTACAATTTCACCAGGTGTAACCAACTAACTAAGCCGGCCGCTGTTGCTTATATATAACCCGCAGAAGTACCAGAATAATTTTCCATCTTTTGGCGGGATATTTACTTAGTTACAAGTACTCTCGAACAGTCTGGAGTGCTACGTTAGTGGACGGCCTTGAAACAGACACCGCACGCTGAGCTAGTGGAGAAGCGTGTAGAATTTGTATGTAACTGCATGTGCTGAGTTTTCGAAAGCTTTAGGTAATTGTCGTAGCAATATATAGACGTATATTATGTATAATATATAGCTGTTATTTAATGTGTAGATCTATGTATATAATGTATATAAATATATTATTTATTTATTTATTTATAAGTAGGATACGTATTACTTAATATTAGTTCACAATCAAGATTTGTTTTTTCGAGAATCAAGCAGTTTGTCCATCGTCAGCCATGTCGTTTTGAAGTCTTGTAAGATATATGTGTTGTGTTGGTGTTCTCTGGTTGGTGGCTTCCGTTGGATTTAGTTGGTTTTTATTGGATGTATTGCTATTACCGGGAATAGATATAGAGCGTAACTTTGTTTTTTGAGTGTTTCCAATATTTAGTGTTTTAACAATTATGTCATTATATTGATTTGTATTTGTTCCGGTATTTTATATGTATACATCTGTAGGTTTTGCCATATATTCATTATACTGCCTTTGTATGGTATTTGTTTTATTAGTGTCATGTTGTTGGTGTCTAAAAATGCGTGTCCTGTATTTATTACATGCGTGGCTAAACTGGTTTATAAATATTGTAATATAAATAAATAAGATGTTATTGTTATTGATAATAGATTGTGAAGTATGAGTTAGACTCCGATGTAATCAAGCCCCTCTGTTTGGGCTAGCCAATTTGTAATAATAAAGTACAAAAATGATTGCTGTGTGTGTTCTTAAATTGGTGTGTAATTGGTGTGGCTCTCGACGTCTTACTGGCCTGAAACACTTCCTTAAGTTTCCCAGCTGGTCGAGTCTCAATGGTAGCAAGACCGGTCGAGTAGCGTAAAGTTGATGAAGGAATATATCTGTTCAGCTTCGCCGAAAGTTTCAAAACAAAATTTATTGTTTTGAAGGAAATTTAAAAAAAATTATGTTTATAAAAAAAAATAATTAAAAAAAAAATTTTAATTTTATTAATTAATTAATTATGATCAATTAATTAATATAGGGCTGTGAAGTTTTAAACAGTGTAATGCTCTTCTGAAAATTTTTATTAAAGTTTTAGTATAATTTAAATAATCTATCACCACTCATAAGACTGTCTGTAAACCAATCGATACTTGTTTACCTTTTTATTTTTTAGGTTATCTTCACTTACGGGTGGTAAAGTCCTTGTAGATTATCAATTAGAATTATATTATTGGTAATTAGTATTATTGAAGAAATAAAGAACTATTAAGTATTGAAAAGTATTAATGTTTTTTATTAAGTAATAGCAATATTGACTCTTATCGATTAGTATCGATTCTCAGGATATCGAAAAAAGTTACAAGTATATGTTATAAAAATTATATAGGGTTCTTTAAACAGCCAGTTATTACCAAAGTCAGAGAAATCGGGCTAATATTTAAAAAGTATAATGTTACAATCAAATTAATAGTTATTAATAAACACAGACATTGAATAATAATTTGTAAATATAATAATTGTTTTCACCAAACAGCTGTGTTGAACTAAGAGGAGGCACTGGGATCGTCAAAGCAAATGGCCGCCGTCAAGTTGATCAAAATGTTGCTCGTTCCTGCAGTGTTCCAAATAATGTATTTTCTGGCAATATTCCTGTTCTTGTGTCTGCAAATCTCTTGTTAAATGTTGTGTAGTGATTGGTGTACTGTTTCTGAGTTGTATTTAGTGTATCCGTATAATTATTAGTCAAAACACTTTTCCCAATTCCGACACTAATTTGGTTAATGTGTTATACAGTTTTCTGGTGTTTTGTGGTGTTTTTCGGAGTAGAAATGTATTGTTTAGTGTTAATTAGTGTTTCTTGATTGTTTTTGTCACAATGTATATGTTCTGGAAGGATTTTATAATTCACTCTCGACTTTACAGTAACGTACTGTTCGCCACTGATCTTTAATGTTGTAAGATAGGTTAGATCGTCACAAAACTCTCGTTTATGTTATCCGTTCAAATACCAATAATCAACTAACTGTTTCCTTCAGTTTCAATTAAACTCTTAGCCCATATAATATTATTCTTAACATTGTTCAAATATTTTTTCACATCCTGTGTACACTTTACTATTTCACTATATGAATGCCTAAACTTTGGTTATTTGTCAATTTTATTCACTAGATGTGATTTAAATTAATCTTTCAGTTCATTCAGCTTATTTTCAGATTAAATAATGCCGTTTTATAGTGTTTTCTGTCCAAAACATAGTAATTTTACTTTCAGTTTGGTATACTCTGAAAAGTCAAAACATCAAAATTTACTTCCTGTCATTATATAAATTCAGCCATTTTATCAGTTATATTTAATATTAATAATCCTATATTGTATTAAAAGGTTCATATTCCCTTATTTTCTGGTAATTAATTGAATTAGTTGTATTCTGAAACATTATTCTGGAATATATGACTCCCATGTCCAAATTTCTGAGTTTAGTCATTTTCATTTTTATTTATAATTCTGAATATAATTATTAAAATCTCTCTAAATGGTATGTGCAATTATATGGCTTGATCTCAAGTTTATTTTGTCTAAACCCCTTTTGTTTATTTGCATTTAAATGAGCAATTTCTCTGTTTTGATGAAGTTTGGTTTCCATTCTTTTGCCCTATGATTTTTTAACAATTTTTCTTACAAAATATTTTACAAACAATATATGATGTGTGATACCCTCTCTGACTTTTACATATAGTATTATAAATTAAACATGTTTTCAAATTACACAAAAACAATTAGTATTGGTTACCATACAAATAATAGTTAAACAAAATAAAGAATATTTTTTTTTTAATAAATGGTTGTCTTCAAGTCAGACATTTTGCAACAAAATCCTTATTTCCAACATGGAAATATGGTTTACAAAAAAGGTTTTTACTAACTAACATCTTAATTACTCTCTATTATTTACAAGTAGTAACTATTTTTATAGTTCTGATGTTAGTTGTATCGGACCCAAACAAATGGCCTTATATCTAAAACATTTTTAAACATTCTTATACTATATACATAAAAACCTTATATTTATATTCTTATTTCTAACTATTATTATAAGTAGGATTCTACAGTTTTTATACCGTCTTTTATACATTGTCTTTGGGGAATTGCACCCTGTCATTAATAAATAAATAGTATGAATTGTTCAAAAAGTATTATGAAATCTGTTTTTCTTTTTTCATGTAAAACAAAATGTTATTTTAAACAGATTCATGTCTTATGAACAACATATTGTCACAGTACACATTTCAAGTCATTGAAAAATGCATATTTCATTGCATTCAATGTTTGTGATTGCCAAGAATGAAACACAAGGTTCATTTTTTATAATACCCAAAACTATCACTGGTTCACTTTGCACTTATATATTATGTTAATGCTAAATGGTCGTATAGTCTTATTAACATAATAAATTGGTTAGCGTTTTTTCAATGGAGATTTGTTCCATGGGTACTATATTATTGTTTCATCTTAGTTCACAGGAAACTTTTACTTTATACACTTCTCTCTCTTAAATTTATATACATGTGGTTTTTATTTCGTTATACTTTTGTTTTTAGATATTTATTTTGGGGATATAGGGATTTGGGTGTCTTTTATAAGAGCATGACATCTTCTTCAGGATGCTGCCTTCTTCTTCTTTCTTCAGTCTTCTTTTCTCCTGCCTTCTGGGACTGGTATCTTCTCCATCTTCTTCTTGATGCCATCAGGTTTCTTGGGATCTTCTCCATCTTCTTCTTTATTTCAGAAATACACAACCTGTATTGGTTGATCTTGGCTTATTTTAGGGTTTCTATTCTATTTATTCTCCCTCGTTGTGGGTTTGGTCATATTCTGTACTGCTTGGTTATCTACTTTTTTACCTTCCTGGGTTATACCTTGAAAACCTTTGGTTATGAGACTGGTCTTGGATGACTCATCACTAGTAACTCCTTTTATTTGAACTTGCATTTTCTTTATAATAATGATTTCTTTCCACAGTTGCTATGAATTAATTTATTTATATTAAACTTAATGCTTTCTTCCAAATTTAAATGTTATAACTTCATTATTCTAATGATCAATTGCCATTCAATATTATGCATACATCTGTCACGCTACAATATTTATAAACATTAAATATGTGAAAACACTCCGATTCGGATTACCATTCCTTTTAGTCTGCTCCCTGCTGGATATTCACAATTTTTTAAATTTTTGATTGCTTTTTTGAGCTCTGGGGTCCCGAAACTTTAAAAATTATAAAACTTGACACTACATTCAGATGTTGAAGTTCTCGTTAATTTGATACCCCACGTGAATTTTTGCGACTTATCAACGCTTTACTAGATGGGGACACTGAATTCGTCAAAACACAGACACAAATGTTATACACACATGAAGGGCCCACGGGAAAAAGGGGGAGTGTCAGTTTTAACAAATTTTTCAGGAACGGCGATTTTAACCCTAAATCTATTGTACCGAATGTGTTTTTTTCTCAATACTCTTGATGTTTTAGTATAACATTTTATACCTTATAGTCAACTTGATATCCAATAAATTTATTATTTAAACTTACCATTGTACCAGAAAATTAATATTTACGACGTTAATTACATAATATTTTTGGTAAAAAGGGGGAATGTCATTATAAAAAGGGGAATGTCACCTAAACTAGTTTTATAAAGACCAAGATTATTTAAAGTGTTTTAACTTATTATAGGCCTATTGAAAATCGATTATCAACCTATTTGAGGCCTATTTGAGGTAAAATAAGTAATTTTGTACAAATAAAAAAGAGAAAAATGTTTTTATTGTTTCAAAACATTAAAAAATGAAGTCATCATTAAGTTAAAGTCTACTTAGACTTTTTTCCACTAAGGGTTTTGGTTTTACACTGTTTAGAAATAGGTTTAGGTTTAGGAAAAACTGTGTCTTCATCAGTGTCATTTTTCTGTTTCCTCTTCATTCCCTTCTCAAGTTTTGGAAGTTGGGAGTAGAACTGTCTGGCTTCTTCTCCACAAAACATCTTTAAAAGCTGTAGGTCCATGCACTTTGCATAGGTAATAGGGAGGGCCCCTGAAATAAAACAACTTGCTGTAGGCTACTTAAAAAACGTATCTTACAGTCAAAATTTAAGTTTCGAGGCAAATTTCACTCTCTTTGAGTGAATTTCAATGTTTCATATTTAGAGTGTAAAGCAGTTGAAAATAAAAAAAATGTTAAAATAGTGATTTTACAAGGTTAAATCTTTTTCATTTTGCTAAACTTAAACAATGGTTTAGGCTGACTATTAGTCTTATAACCTTGTAGATATAATGGTTTGTAATAGGCTAGTAAAACTTATTCAAGAACTCACCCTCATATGCATAGTCTGGTAGGAAAAACTCTCCTTGAGTCAGTGTACCGGGTTCGTTGATAACATGGGCTTCCCAATGTCCATGGAATGTAGATCTGAAACGAGGGTGTTGTCTAACAGCCACCAGTTCTGTCACTGGTCTTGACGGAAAAGGGCATTTCTTGAAATAAAGTTGATCCAGGTGTGAAGACCAATTTCGAATAAACTCCCTGTCTACTTCAATTACATGGAACGGTGAGGGCTTGGCTCCAGCACCTTCAATTACATCAATCCAGTCTTTAGGCATTTCAATCCACTTCTTTTGGTCTATGCTAGCCATGTTGCGGTCATATTCAAGGTATGAATGGCCGCGAATAGGAAAATTCATTTGAATTTTGTCCAGTCTCTTTATGTGATGAACTATGAAATGGATACTGCGAAAGAGGGTCCAATTTTTGTTCTGACCCCCGCAAGAGTCACAAAAAATATCTAATTCTTTAACAGAGGGGTCAAGAATGGTCATCACAAAGTAAATCAAAAAAGAAGCTACCTCGTTAGCCGCCTTGTATCCCACTGTTTCAGGATAAACAAAGAAAAATGTTTCAGGATAAACAAAGAAAAATGATTCATCTGTGGACAATATGTGAATATTGAACATGCAGAAGGTTAACTGCCTCTTGTAGTAGACATCGTTAGTAGTTATGTTGGGGACTGGTACATTTTTTTGGAAGTCCATAGCAATGGTTTCACGTTCTTTTGACTTTTGGCTACTTTCTTTAGATGCACGTTTTCGAACATAAATCATGTTGCTTTTCAATAAGTGAAGTTTTCTTTCTGTAGTGAACTCTTTTAACTTTTTATCTGCTTTTATCCTTTCACTGATATCTTGAGGATATGATTTTATAGCAATGTCAACTGCTCGAATTTCCGCAGCAAGTCTATCGCAAGTACTACAGGTATCCATTTTTGGGTAGCCAAAACTGATGTTGAATTCAGAATTAAAAATGGTTCTATATTTTTCGTATGATACCGTTTGATTTGGGTTTGCTGTCCTAAACAAGTCATACATCTTCTTTATATTTAGTTCTGGTGGAAGATAGACTCTTGAGGAAGTTTTCATACTATAGTGACTACGTTCCCCTTTGAATGGTCCAATGTGATTGCGAATCGCCTCAAGGTCCTCTACTGACAAGCGATTTTTGCGATTAGAGTGTTGACCTCAGCCATCCTTAGGGGTTACTCCTATTTTCAAATAACGTTGTATTACCTCTACTTTCTTTTTTGAAATCCCATGAAGGGACTTAAGTGCTTGCATGCAAACAGGTATTCCAACAACAGAGCCCTCCCTACTAACTCGAACACGATACGAATATGAGTTATCGTGAAACTTAGCGTTCTCTTCTGGTTTCCTAGATCTCCTTTGTGAAATTGTGTTTACATTTACCAGGCCAGACAAGTAAGCATTCTGCTCATTTACATTCATTGTGTTAAAATTAGATATAATACTAGCACGTTCTACATCTTTAATAGATTCAAAGCATTTATACCTCAAACAAATACAATCCGGTCCTAACTCGTGTGTGGAGGAAACTAGTTTTCTCTTAACATCACTCATTCGACCAGATACCTTTCGTTTTTTGGTAGAATTAGTTAGCTTACAGCAAGTTGTTTTATTTCAGGGGCCCTCCCTATTACCTATGCAAAGTGCATGGACCTACAGCTTTTAAAGATGTTTTGTGGAGAAGAATCGACTACTCTTTCACTAATCACAACACTAACAACAGCATCAACATAACCTCAAAATTGCACAGTCGCTAAACTCACAAAGCAACAGAGTGAAACAAACAACAGCTGAGATCGAACAACAGTACTGCCAACTGACTCTCCCTCTTCTTCCCGTGTTTCACGTTGACAGTCCCCCTTTTTTGCGTGGATGGCATATTTTCAAACAGCCATATCTTCTAGACTATTCTCTTTCTTTCCATAAAACGGTAATACACAAAAGCAGCTTGTTGAAAGGTTTCCAAAAATATAACTATACAAAAAAACGTAAATTTTGACATTCTCCCTTTTCCCGTGGACCCTTCACATGTAAAAACTCTACCCAGTTAATGGCAAACGTCAGAAAACCTTTTATTTTTAATCAATTCACGTTTCCTTCTAAACTAAGGTTACCAAAATAGTGTCAAACGACTTATGGCCCACTCTGTACGGTAACTTAATATCAAATGTCTAACGTTATTACGGACGGCAGCAAACAACCATATTGTCAAAGAATTTTGATATCCAATGTTAATAGAATCGAGTTCCAATTTTGGGTCAACAAGTAATAAGTCTGTAATTAGTTACAAAACAAAGTGCGGAAAAATGTCTTCAAAAGTATACAGAAACATAAAGAGTACACTGCTATAAGTAAAAACGTAATGCACTTCTTAAATTAAATTAACAAGAACCTGCTGATAAGTGCCTTGGTTGCGTTGCTGTAAAAAAGTTTTAAGACACACGTTTAATGAAGTTTCCGCATTTTGTGCACAGGAGTGAAATTATTAAAATACGTACTAAGGGGAAAACTTAGTACCACCTGACTATATATACTCTTTGGATAATATCTTCAAATAAATACACTGAAAGTAGGTTGATTTTCACCTAACGCATGTTTCACAGAAATTATTCTGTATCTTCAGAGGTTTTCTTTAATTGTAATTGAATGTTTCGCTTACAATATAGTAAACGGATAATCGATTTTGCTTCAACTCTATTTGCGATTGTTTTATTGTAGTCCGCTATTTATTACATATTTAATGTATTATTTTATTATTCTGATTAACGTAAGATTAAATAAGTCGTTTTGTTTTGTTTTTATTTGAATTTGTTCTTTAATTAGTAGATTATTATTATTGTGTTTGTAAATATTAAGATTTTCCAAAATATTCATTTTGTAACATTTTGTACGTTTTTAATTAATATGACATTATGAATGTCTGGAAATGTATGTTTATTCTTTAAACAGTGTGAGGATAAATTAGATTTGTAAATATTAGGTTTTAAAAAAGCATTGAGATGTTGAATGAATCTCTCGAACAGTTTTCTTCGTCTGGACTTCGTAAAATTGATTGCAATCTGGACATTCTACTTTGTAAACTGTTAAATAAAATCTACTTTTATTATAAATGTTGAATTTAGTTTTAGGTTTTATTTTATTGAAAACAATATTATTTGTGTTATAAAATATTTTTAAGTTTGTATCTTTAAATAGTTTGCTTAGTTTACGAGTTATGTTTCCGTGATAAGTAAAGTTGATATATTTTGTATTTCATTAGTGGAAGGAATTTTACATAAAGGTTTGTATTGTTTTGTTTAGTGAGTTTATGTTTTATTTTATTTTCTAAATTATTGATAGTTTTTATCTTGTATCAATTGTCTATTGCTATTTGTTTGATAATATTTCTTTCTTTGTTTCTTTTTTTTCATTAAATGGGATTCTATATATACGATATATTAATTAATTGAATGCTGCCATTTTATTTGGGGAGGATGATTAGACTTATTTGGAATTATTAAATTAGTTTGAGATGGTTTTCTGTATATTGAGTATTCAAAATTATTTTCAGTTCTGTTTATGGTTAGGTCTAAGTTATTCAATATATTATTCGATTCTTCTTCTGTTGTGAATTTTGTTGTGTTATACATAACAAACAAAAGAAATCTTTTGCTTCTTTCTTCCCTACCCTCCAAAGAATAAGCTAAAGCAAACTGTTTTTTTAGATTTTTAAAAATTAATTGTTTTTAATTTGTAAAAAATTTTACTGACTAAGAATATAAGTTCCAGTTTTCTGTTCCTTTTTCCTCCAGAATAATGTATGTTTTATGCATTCCTTATTCTATTTTCCAACTCCTTAGTATTATATACTGCTTTTACTCCTATTTACTATTTTTTAATTTCTCAGTTGATTCTTTCTGCCCTGGTGGCCTCCAAATGTTCTAACATCCCCATACTCCAAAAGACAAACCTAACAATGCCTGGGTCGTTTCTGAGATATATACCTTGGAGTTAGTTTATAAAAAATTGGATGAGATAAAAACTCGATCCAAATAAAAATTACCCTGGAAAATACACCAGAGCGTGTATTTTTCTCTGTTGCCATCGTTTGGGTATAAAGAGGCAAGAAAACTGAAAGCGTACAGAACCATCATTAGAACAGTGCCATTTGTAAGACATAAATTGCGATGCAGAAAACAGTAGTTGAAAGAAAAATTATGAAGCGCATATTGGACCCAAGATAGGAAGATTGTTCATAGATAGGCCATGGTGCAAACCCCCACAAGTATTTGGAAATCCCCCCGAAATACTTGATTTCTTCGGAAGGGGGGATCAAAATATGGTGCTATGGAATAACCCCCAGTTAACGTTGGATCTTGGGGCTTTATCCAAAATTTTTGAAAAACTAAATCAACTTTAAGCAATTATTGAAATCACAAACCTAATGTTATTCTTTTTATAAATGCCAAAAGGTTTTCTAGTATGCCTAATCAATAACTAAATTACGAGAAATGTAAAAGCCTGGTCAAACCTGGCCTAACGTAACTAGTAGTACATTAGTTTTATCAATATAATCTAACTTGATTTTGTAATTGCATTCTATTTCTTCACTGATTTGTTTGATTTACGACTCTTGTAAGGAGATAAACCCTGGTTATGCAACTGGCTTAAATTCACGTAACTTCTGTTTTCAACAAGGGATTATGAAAGGAAAAAGATGATTATGAAAATCTCCCCCCAAAAAATTCCACTGGTGGGACTTGCATCATTGCACCATGCTGTGGGCACCCCTGGGTATAATAATGATTTATGATACACAATTTGCACGAAGAAGTTACGAATTTAGAATTTAAACATTATAGTATAAAGATATATCATCAGGATGAAAGGTTGCAGAAGCATCAAAAGGGTGTATTGGGCAGGGGACAAGACCTAAGTTGGAAAGATTGTGTTGCAGATGAATAAGGACTATTGTACTGGAATTGGTTAAGCGAATTGGATATGATGTGTACGAAGTGGACAATAATGGAGGACATCCATGGTCCGATTTTGACTCTCTGCCAGTGGAGGAGGAAAAGTGTTCTTTTTTTAACTAATTTATTGCCAATCAGAATATTCTATAACCTAATCTCGTTATTTCAGTCTAAACTAAAGTAAGGTACAACTGACTAGTGATGAAGGATACGTCCGAAGATGTCCCTTTGTGGTCCTTAAAGGTCGGATGGCCGAATCTTTAGCAAAGAACCAACCAAGTACGGTTTGTCCCGGTCCAAACTAGAGAGTCTAGAGTTGGTCATGCCAGCGGTTTTTCGACCGTTCCACTATCTCTCCGTCCCTTCGGTTTACATTTTAATAGTTGTTTAGGGATACGACAGTCGCCCGTTCTCTTAAGATGCTCCAACAATTTTAGCACATATTGGGCAATCTACCGAGTGTACTCATAATATTAATTTCTGCTGTACATCTACGTTCCTTTTACGTTCTTCTTCTTCTTCAGCAGCGCAACAACCCATTACTGAGTCAAGGCCTCTTTTAATAGCTTCCGCCAGTTGTCCCGGTCAAGTGCAGCTGCTCTCCAGTTCCGGGTCCCAAGAATATGGTGCGCATCGTAGTTATTCTGGCGGAAGAAACTGACAGGTTTCTGCACATAAAAGTTTTACAGATGGGCTATGTGAATTCTCCGATCCAACCCCCAACCTGGAGGACCAGGAACTTTGATTTCGGGGTACTCTTCCCCTAGAGAGTTGCTTTCACCTCAGCTGACGAGCTCTCTCTTCCCGATCGCAGTAGGCTAACTGACTCAGCCCATGTGTGCAGCCGTTGGGGTACTATAGCTTCCTCCGCCTCCACACTAGATGCAAACCCTGCTGCCGATGTGCACCATCCTCCCCGGCCAGGACTCAGGATACCCCCAGGCTGTCCTGACAGAACCCCCATCTCTCGTTTGCTTACCGGTCCACTCCGCCGAAGGGATTGGTTACCACAACCTTGGAGTGGATTGCTCGGCGTAACAGGGCCCACCGACGTGTACGTGAGAGTGGGGTTGGGGTGAAGACGCTGGTACATTTCTCTTCCATGAAAGCATATGTTCGCATCACACCCCCTTTGGACCCCACATTCCTTCTACGTTGGTTAAGAGTACCACGTGCCTCAGAAGTCTCATTTCGGCTGTTTGAAATCGATTGGCCTGGGATTTCGTTTAACCCCAATTCTCAAACCCACAGAGAAGTGTGGGGAAGGCCATCACCTTGTAAATTGTAAATCGTATTTCTATTCCAGATTACCACTCGTTGACTGACTGGTATCTTTTTCCGGGGAAACAGATAGTCTGTGGAAAACAACCC
The DNA here is from genome assembly GCA_034769895.1 of Magicicada septendecula. Lineage (NCBI taxonomy): Eukaryota > Metazoa > Arthropoda > Insecta > Hemiptera > Cicadidae > Magicicada > Magicicada septendecula. The sequence continues at coordinate 447,111,484 of CM068370.1, read as the reverse complement.
AGACAGAAATCGGGCTGGACGGTAAGCCAGAAGCTTATGCTTCAATGAGTATGCTTTGCTTTATAGTTTACAACTATGAACCGTAGAAAAAGAAATCGTAAAAATAATGTAACGCCATTACAGCACAGGCAGTATGCAGCGAACCTACGCAATGCAGTCATATCAGCTAGATGAGACCATTTTTGTCTATTCCGGCAAATTCTCACTGCCGTTGCGCCTTCCAAGATGCTGTCCGGTTATTCTCCATGCCTTTGAAATGTTCACATAAACATTAGTACCCCCACACAATGTTCACATAAACATTAGTACCCCCACACAATGTTCACATAAACATTAGTACCCACACACAATGTTCACATAAAAATTAGTACCCCCACACAATTGACCCTGACGCTATATATACAAATCAACGCCGGACCTAATTCGTCAGTTGACTGCGGGTTCCGAGCCACAGAATTCATTGTCCAACGTTACTAGCGGTGTTCGGTATTTTAGGACCGAAGTATTTACGTAAGTTAACGAAATAGCTATAGACTTGACGATAGAAACTGAACACTCGATTAAAGATGCGCATCGGACAAACACCTCGTTGCGAGGCTAACAAGATTCTCATTCATTTCGCACATGCGCCCAACATTCTTGTACAGTGTTTCATAGTGGGACCATCGGCTGCCACAAGGATGGCGAGAACAATAAAAGCATCTGTGTAACAGAGAGAGAGTTAATGTTGAAGTGACACAGCAGCAAACTATTATCCCGTTACCTCCCATCTCTCCTCTCAAGACAAGTTAGCTTTTAAGTAGGGGTTATTGATTCTCTGGGTCGGTGGAGCTCAGCGTCCAAGAAAGGCTGTCACGTGTCTACGTTCGTAGATCGGCTCGTACACCCTAGCGATTCCTTTTTGCAACGCGCTCAGTGTATGCATGTTTTAGTCAGTGAGTTCAGAATGGGCAGCACTTAGTTGGGACTGGCTCGTAAATGGCCACAACATTCGACTAAAGAAACCATTTTTTTCACACTCGCCCCCAGGACCGTAGCTAGACTATTTCTTTGTAAACCAATGCAGGTAAACACTGTGATTCCTATCATCTATTATTCCTACATGGTCCTGCTCCCCCCCCCCCCCGCAGTGTGATATTCCGCCTCTACGTGGGGAATTTAAGATAAGGTAAACGCATAATTTATTTCTTCTTCTAACAGCTCACCACTAGCATGAGTTTCACCAGAGGTGTAAATTATTAAATCATTCAGGTTTTTATCACGTAAGGTTTTTGTAATTTTTACGCAACAAAATACATAAAAACTACTATAAGGCAATGTATTAATGAAACCGTTAAAGGTTTAATTCTTCATTTGTGATATTGACTACTTTAATTTAATTTTAATTTGGAGATTTTATTATTCACTCTACAATTGACACTTTGTTGTTTGCGGACAATCAGGCTATTCTATCGGACTCTGAAAACAGTTTGCAGATGGGTAAACATTTGTTAAATGGAATCTGCAAAGACTGTGGATTGCAGATATCCATAATTAAAAGCAAGGTGATGGCTTTTTGTGGAACTGATCCCGTACGGGCAAAAATGGTTATAGACGGTACTGTCCTGGAACAAGTTAGCTGTTTTGAATACCTGGGCTACAGTGTGTCTTATAATGCAAGCAACGACGTGGTGAATAAGTTGCATAGGTTCAACCTTATGTGGGGGACCATCAGGCGAACCCTTAAGTCAGCAAGTAAAGGAACACGCCTAAAATTCTACAAGGTGATGGCTCTTCCCACAATTCTTTATGGGTCTGAGAATTGGACTTTAGCGAAAGGCCAGGACAGTCGCATCCAATCGACTGAAATGAGATTTCTCAGGCACGTGGCAAGGTATACTCTCCATGATCATATAAGAAACACAGATATACGGCAAGAACTGAATATTATGAGTATACTCGATAGAATCGCCCAGTATTGGCTAAATTGGTGGGAGCATCTTTGCCGAATGGATGACTGCCACATCGCTAAACAACTATGGAACTATAAGCCGAGGGGATGGAGAGGTGTGGGACATCCGAGGAAGTCCAAAACTTTAGTTTTCCAAAAATGTTTGGATAAATCCCCAAGACCCACCGTTAACTGGGGTTACTCCATACCCCTATATTGAGACCCTCCTACCCACGAAATCAAATTTTGGTGGGATTTCGGAGTACTTCGGGGGGGGGGATTGCACCATGGGTTTTGGGGAGGATGGGCACCTGTGCAGCCCATCTATTGGTCACTACAATAGTAATCACGGAGGTATACTAATTGAACAACGTATTCTTATTGTTACGACGGTCTACTGATCGTCGTATGATACAGTGGAAAACAAAATACAAGACACCAATAAAGTCATAATCACCAGCTTTAATTATCAAAATTAAACAGTTTGTAATCAACAGGATAGTATCTTACAACAAATCAAATAAAAATTCTTCACACGCAATAATAATGTCAATTAATAGAGTCTCCCACAATTATAAAACACGTAACACTTCGCCACAATACTACGAACCACACTTGAATAAATCGCCACTAAAAACTGAACTAAGCGTCGCTGAATACTTGTATTTATACCCGCTGAGATTCCAAAATAGTCCGTACTACGCGTCAAGAACGCTACTAGAATACACCGGAACGCAATTGATTGCGGCCTTGCACAGCGCGCGCGAGGACTGATGAAATCTGGATCAGTCTCGGCTACGGACGGGTGAAAAGTGTTACGCAATTAATTGTCCTTCATCTTAAAGTAGCAGCAATACGGAAGCGCACACGCACACACGCGCGCGCGCGCACACACCTTATAGCCGGGATTCGCAGTAATAGCCGAGAAACACGTACAGTGTTCTGAAATGGTGTAACAATACCGTCAAAACGTATCACAAAATCAGTGTTCTCTACTAAAACACGTTTTCCAAACCTCGTGTTTTTCTGTCTCCATACAAACCAAACAGACAAACAATTCGCAATACAGTGCGTAACTTTGAGACAACTGGGTCTGTCTGCAATGAATGTACAGTCGCCTGTGCGTATTGTTTTACTTCGTTCAGCCGTAAAAGTAACCACGTTTCGCATAAGTGTTGCTGAAAGCCTATGAATGTCATCAATTCCACGATCGCTACTGCACTATGATAAATTACTTTTTGTGGCAACAATTGATTTATATAGACTTGCGCAATACATTGTCCCAACAAGACGGTGCGGCAATACGGTATGCCAGAGAGCTAACGAAACGACAACTACTGTGCCGTGACAATTAAAATTGCCGCGGCAAGCTACACGTGAATCTCTCCGTTCTATGCTGCCGGGCTGGATCGATAGACTGTGGCTGTCAGCGGCGATGTTGTTTCGTCAAACGGTCGCAGAGACCTTGAACAGCAACGTTATTCAGTTGGCCGCGTTGCGCTGGCCTGACTAAATCGAGGTAGCCGCTCGGGAACGGTGACGCGATAACGCAGGCCGGCAGCCAAGCTGTTTTTACAATTTCATGCTGGCTTTCGCTAACCATGCTGGGTTGACGAAAACTCTGTGTCTCCCTCATTCGCTCTTTGGCCCTCTGACAGTGCTCTTCGTGGTCTGACGGCAAGGGTCTTTGCTGCGCTGTGATTTACTATGGGCTACTAATCTCGTAAAGGTCTCATGTAAGCTCTATTACAGGGTTCATATTATATTAATAAGAGGTTATGTGTCTTAATAATAAAAAAAGAACAAAGAAAACGAGAATGTATGTTAATGAGCGCGTGAATGCTTTTGTGTCACAAGTTTTATCCCGTATCTGGGAGACCACGTGCCCATCTTGCACTGAACTAATTTGCAGAAAAGTAAGTCTGATATTTCAAAGAATGTTAAGTTTATAGTCTATGTACAAAGAAAATCGTGAAGAGATGATGTATGAATAAATTAAATAAATAATTACCTTATTTTATCCACTAAGTGATCTTCTTTTTCTTTTTAATTACTACATGTTTCAGGGCTTATATCCCCATCTTCAGGTAAAAACAAAACCTACCCTATTGTTAGGGTTTCGTTAAAAATTCACAAAGACACAAACACATAACACACTTAAATAAATTAACATAGAACATTGAATTTGTATCGGAACGCGCTACAAACGAAACAGTGCACTGGCCGAAGTCCGACTTTCAAGTGATTCGCACACGCTACAAACTGATGCGTTTGTAGCGCGTTCCGATACAAATTCAATGTTCTATGTTAATTTATTTAAGTGTGTTATGTGTTTGTGTCTTTGTGAATTTTTAACGAAACCCTAACAATAGGGTAGGTTTTGTTTTTACCTGAAGATGGGGATATAAGCCCTGAAACATGTAGTAATTAAAAAAGAAAAAGAAGATCACTTAGTGGATAAAATAAGGTAATTATTTATTTAATCATATACAGTGATCTGGAGACCATACAGTAACTAAGTAACTATGTATGAATAAATGTAAAGTAAATAAAGTAAATGCTTGGAGTTTTTCCAGTGCTAACGGGTGGTTCGAAAAGAAGTGTGATAGTCGGGGTGGTTATATTATGTGACGGCCTATTACAAATAAGAAACGGTTCCCGACTCGTCGGGAGAAACGCGGGTCTTAGATGGTGTCAAGAACATGGAACACCATCGGCGGAGAGGACAACTAGAGAGCTCCCACACCCAATGCCGTCAGCCACGTGCTCCTACCCCGAAAACTAGATGGACTGACACCTAGAAACAGCATCATCAACACTTCTTCAAGGCCAGTACCACAGGTCACCACTCAAATCCTCATTCTTCGGAAAAACAAGTGAAAAAATTCCATATATTCAATCCAGCAATCACTACTACACTTCAACAGTTACCAAACAAGCGACATGCTGATAGACTAATAAGTCCAAGTTATTCACATATGATATATCCGGTTTATATATACAGCTCAACATTTTCTGAGTTCAGTGATTCATATTTCTAAAGACTCATAAACTTAATTATTCTGTTTTAAAATCCAAAATGGGTTACTGTAATTTGAAATCTGATTAGTGTTGATTACAAGAAAAATTATAAATTTTGTACATAATAAGATATCCAGTACTTAACTGGACGTTCAAACATTGTAAAGCATGTTACTGACATAGATTGATATGCAATGATGGAATGGGGATTTTTATAGTGGGTGAATTCATTAGAGGTCTTAATTGGTGTAGTCTGAATAGTTAACTTCAGTTACAGCTATTACTGGGTGGTTGAATTAAGGTTATATTGCCAGTTTCTTGATCACAATTAGACTGATGGAATTTCTTTAAGTGAAAACTTGTTTTAGTTATAATAAATGGCTACCTTGGTTTGTAATTTTCTTTAAACAAAGGGCATGGTTGCTGTCCGAACATGAGCTTGAGAATTAATAATTTGTCAGATGGGAAGGCTGGAATTTATCATTCTGATTGTTTCGGTTTAGAAGCCTCTTTCTTCCGTCATTGCATTGAATCAGAAAGTACCAAGACAATACTGTGTGTGGGGTTATGAAGTTGAATTGTTTAATTATTTTTTTTTTATAAATTATTTTGATGATTTAAATATGTACCAGTACTTGCTCACGATTAAGACTGTTAAATTTTGTAAAACGTTATAAGTAAAGAGCAATGCTATGATAGGTGGTGTTTATTGTGGATGATTATCCAGTTAATCAGAAATGAGAACTAAGAATTGTTATAAGAATATAATATCAATTAATTGAACTATATGTGTAAAGCATATTATACAACAAACACTAATAAAACAATAACTTGTTAATTTTTTAAATGAGAGTTTTCATTCCGAATCCTGCCAGTCTGGGTCCAGCACACTTTTTGCTTCCATCTAGGTTATTCGCCTAGTTTTAATTTATTTTGCAGCGGCCCAAAGGTCGGTGCACTACGTTGTCAATAAAACTTCACAGTATTATTCTTTCATGAAATCGTGACGTCGATTGGCCATTAAAATTGTGTGATTTGACATTATATTATTTTGCGGGTGGATAAGTAAAAAATGGTGTACTCCATCAAACCGCAATCTATCCACGAGCTTGAAGACGAGGTTCGAGGTGCAATTCGTAAAACGGAACCACACTTATTTAACTCGTCACTAAAAATATCGCAAAAATTGTGGCTCCGTGTACAGGCCCGCCAGCCTTTCCTGAACAGTAATCTGCGCCGATCCAATACATGAATTACCCCCACTTTCAAGTATGGCCAAGTTATCTAGAGAGAAGAGAGGGCAGACGACGTTATAACGTTCACTGTCTCACTTCCATATTATTTCCCTCTCTGTCACGCACATGCTTCCGTTGTTCTCGCCAGTCTTGTTGCAGCCGCTATGAAACACTGCACAAAATTGTTCTGCGCATGTGCGAGGTGAATGAAAATTGTTTAGCCTCGCAAAGAGGTGTTTGTCTACTGCGCATCGAGAGACGCTCTAGGGTGCACCTGAGAGTTCAATTTCCATTGTCCTGCCTCTAACACCGTCGCAATGGGCATCTTATAAATACAGTACAACCTCTTTTATACAAACCTCGTCGAACCGGATTCCACTGTAATACGGATTGAAAATAATAAGGCCTATACGGTATGTATTTTTGTAATTGTTGTTTAAAACAGAAGAGCCGCTTTACAAGTACAGCACTGCAAATACAGTAGTACATCATTCATTTTACCCGAATTCGTTTAGCATTGTATACCATTTTATAGCTACGCGCTAAACTTTACTGATGGAAAAACCCTGTAGCTTATGTGGAACCTATCGTCGACCTATCTAATGGTAGCGATAGGCCTATGTGATCGAGCAGCACTTAAACATGACAAGTGAAATCAGAATAAACTTAATATTTAAGTGAAGATTACATTTAACAATTGAAGGTTTTAATATGTAGACTAATTTGTGTTATTTTTTTTTTATGTAAACTAATTTGACAGAAACACAGTAAAAAATAGTGTAGTGTTAAATACGCGATAGTGTAGTTTGACTGCTGCAGTAAAATAATATATAGTGTAGTTTTTATGAAACCTTTTTTGGCGAAAATAAAATTTGGTAAGCATTGAACTTTGAGTATACTGTATTACATTAATTTACATTAAAATATATGATCCTCTATTATCCGTATTTTTGTTAATCCAGATGACCTCCGGTCACAGTTTATACGAATAAAAAAGGTTGTACTGTACTGTTTTTCACACGTAATCGTAATCTATAATACTATTAACTTCAACATATTGTTACGACGGTCTAGTGATCGTCGTATGGTACAGTGGAAAACAAAATACAAGACACCAATTACGTCACTAATCACCAGCTTCAATTATCACAAACAGTTTGTAATCAACAAGATAGTCTCTTACAACAAATCAAATAAATATTGTTCACACGCAATAATAATGTCTACTAATATAAAACACAATTTTATTACAATTGCCCCGCACAAATATAAAGCACATAACACTTCGCCACAATACTACGAACCGCACTTCAATAATATAATTTGCAACACAAAACTGACTGAGCGTCGCTGAATACTTGTATTTATATCCCGCCGAAATACCAGAATATTCCATACTGCGTGTCAAGAATGCTACTAGAAAACACTAGAACATAATTGGTTGCAGCCTTGCACATAGCAGGCGCTGACCAGTGAGTCTGGAACAATCTCGCAACGTGTTGAGAATCACGTACGCACACAACGTTACAGCCGGATTCCACGGGATCGTTCGAGAAACACGTAGATTGTTCTGTAATGTTGTAACAATATACTACTCCATTTAGATTTAGTTATCGGGTGTCGCCCGGAAAGTCGAAGATCATTTTCAGATATAAGCGGCGGCGGCGGCTGGTCAACTTGACTTAGTTTTTGACCAGCGATATTGCGATTTGGTTCGGAGTGATTGTTATTGTGAACTGCAGTTTTCTGCGACTTAGTTATCGAGTTACTTAGTGTGAAATTGTAATAAGGTGACATTTATTGTTGTGTCCGTGCGACTATCGTAACAATATCTTCAAAATTTTATAAATTTAAGGGGACCAGGTCGTGAAGGCCTGGCTCATGTTAATTAAATGGAGTTTCGCTTATCAGTTAGGTATATTTGTTTTAAAAACCATTCAATAAACCTTTATAAAACGTTTTTCACTGAAAGATAAATGCATGGAGCATACAGTAAATATAATTAAATACATGTATTCGGTATATAGTAATTAGTAGTAACTAGAGTGATTTTTCAAAGAAAGTGTTTAAAAACATTCTAAATGTTTACTTCTTTTTGAAAACATACTAAATATTTACGTAAGATATCATACTAAATTTTAGGATCAGTATAAAAACTGTTATGAGGCAAACCCAATAAACATAATTCAAGTTTTTAGTACGTTCCAGTACTTAAATATGAAAAACATGGATTTACGGAAAATCTCCTTTAAAGTTTTGTAATGTTTTGTTCAAAATGCACCTGCACTATACACTTCTTCTTCATTACTCTCATATCTCTTTTTTTTTAGCTGCCTATTATTTACTCTGTCTTCCTTACTTCTTTCCAGAACACTATTATTTGCTTCCAGATTCCTCATTTTTTCAGATTACTCCAGATTATTCCAGATTACAATATTATTATAAAATATCGAAATGTTTGTTTGAAAAAGGTCAATGACATAGCACTAGGTGACTTTGCATAAACTAAACATATAAGATGATAATGAGAAACAATGTTTGGTATAACAATAAATTAAACAGGAAGGAAAGTTGAATTTTCTAATGCTAAAAACTAAAAATCTATTTTTTTTTATTTTTCACGACTTGGTCCCCTTAAAGGTGTTTTATTTTGAAAAAATACCAATACATTTTATTATGTCAATTACTATATTTCCGTACATGGCAGCTGTAGCACTCGATAGCTTTTAAGACTTCCGTGCAACAACGAGTATGCTATAGTCTGCCCAAAATAGTCTGCGTTATCTCTATGGCCACTGCTGTGAATTCGATTATTAAACGAATACACGATGCCGATTCGCGCAAAACAGACGCTCTTGCAAAGATATACAAAGAGACATTTGTAAGAAAATTCGTCTTACAGCTTACCCGATAACTAATTTTTTTATAATGTAAAAGTTGTTTAATATCGATTGTTAGGAAACAAGGCATACTTTTTGTGAAATCGACTGGTAATAAAAATGGCTCCTTTGTTCCTGTTTAATCAGACCTGGAGTTAAACAGAGTAGACTGTCCTGAGCAACCCGTTCGGTATAGGGGTACACGGAAAGCAGTCACGATATGCTACGTTTCGCTTCAGTCACCCATTATTACCCCAGAATGTTGTCACAGGAACTAATTTTACATCCATGTTCCATAAGGTATTGGAAGTATGGTGATGGCGAAAAAAATCGTGTTCGAGATAAGGGCTGATTGTGATTGTACTGCCCTCAAAACATGAAGAAGTCATTTTCGAAAAGTGTCTGTGTGTGTGTCCGTCTGTGTGTTTGTCTGTGTGTCTGGGTGTGTGTCTATGTGTAGAATTTTTTCAATGGAAAACGATAACAGCTCCAAATTCAAGTAGAACCAAATAATGTTTCGCATATATCTCTGAACTGTAATGGACTCAAGGTCTATTGCTTTTAGTGGAGATCGGTCACGGGGAAAGGGTAGTTTACCTGCAATGTTTTATGTTTCAACAAGGGTAATTTTTTCTATAACTGCCGTAGAATTAATTCTATGTGTAGAATTTTGTCTATGGAAAACGATAACTGCCGTAAATTCAAACAGAATCAAATACTTTTTTGTATATACGCCTGAGTTGTAAAGGACTAGAGGATTATTGATTTTGGTGAAGATCGGTTAAGGGGAAAGGGTAGTTTACCGGCAACCTTTTATGTTTTAACAAGAGTAAAGTGCATGATTTTGATAAATAAAATATCCTGAAAAGAAGGTCATAATAATCCACTGTAGAAACGTAGATGAAGTATCTATAAATAAAGAGGCTAGTTGAATGGTGTGGGGGTGATTTTTTATAAATGAAAATGATAGTTGAAGGGGGAGGGATAATTTTTATTTATATGTCACGTGTACTACGTTATCGACAACAAAGAAGTAGGTTGTTGTTAAAATTCCTTCCCGGGCTGTTTGGGTGTGATCCAATATTTTCTACAAAACCAGACGTTTCGGCAATGCTATCGACTGCCATCATCAGTGAAAATCGAGTGCGATAACGTGAGGCGGTATACGTTAGTGACCACAGTACTGTGGTTAAGGCTGAAGAAAGAAGTAGTTTCTATGAAAATATTTCATTTCGAAAATGATTTTAAATATAAATCTTAGAACATGGAAGTCATGTATGGTTCTCCATACCGATATTTTACCTGGGGATGAAAAACACAATTTGATTGTACGGTGCACAAAACCCTGTGATATCAGCTATCGCAATCGTAAATAGTCGATTGGTAACTGACATACGGTATCTATGCTGACTATTCAACACATGATATTGTTTGGTCGCGCTATAGATAACAGATTGTAAGAAAGACCGTGCAACATACTAAATCTATGTAAACAGCTTGGATGTAATGATGATGGTTATGGTAAAAGATACATTAAAATAGTATTGTTACGTAATACGGAACGTTCTATAAGTATCTCGGCTATCCCAACAGAGCCCAGCTGTAATGTTGTGTGTGCGTACATATTGCTGCTTCTTTGAGTGAAAGACAATTACTTGTCACTTATTATGTGTCAACAATCGGGCCTATTACAGACCGTACCGGTCGGCGCACTATATTCAGGGCCAGACAGTTTGCACGATTTCTAGTGGATTCTAGAGCGCCTGTAATACGCAGTTTGCTCGTCACGTCATCCAGAAAGTGACCGATTATTCTGGGAGCTCAGCGGGGTAAAAATATAAGCATTCAGCGACGGACAGTCAGTTTACGTCGGCAATTACTCAGTGCGTTTAAGTGACTATTTAGTCGAGTGAGGTTCGAAGTATTGTGGCGAAGAGTTATTGGGTTATAATTGTGCGAGACTCTATTAGTTGACATTATTATTGCGTGTGGACTAATTTTGCTCGGATTATTGAACAAGTTGATTGTAAACTGTATTCGTGATTAATCGAAGCTGGTGATTAGTGACTTCATTGGTGTTTTGTATTTTGTTTTCCACTGTACCAGTGAGTGAGGCCGTCGTTACAGTATATTTTTCAACAGAATATAAATAAATTTAAACACGTTTTTTGTTAGTTTTATTTAGTTTCAGTTAACCCTGGGGAAACTGCTAGCATTGTGCCAGCCTTCACTACAAAGCACAAACTCCTGATTAGAAACACACGCGCAAACAACGCCTGTGCCACACACTTGGTCAAACAAGCGGACGCACATTAAACATTCCTTTTCATTCACCTGTTTCTCCTTCCCCACCTCATTTTCTCATTTACCTGTTTAGCTTATTTTGTATTTGCTTTTCTTTCTGCCTACCTGTCCATTTTAACAAAAGTGATTTATTGTAGGTACGAAGACATAACAAATCAGAGAAAGTAATACCTACAAGGAAACTCGAAAAAATTCATATGTTTTTAAGAGAATATTCGAAGTATCTGGAAGACGTTATGAGATTTTAAAACAAGCAGTTATGGAATGGATAAAACAGATAGAAGTGGATGGGATTTCCTCTTATCACTGATACTGAAGAACAATATCAGGTGGTATGGTATCTCTTCAACCCGAACCCAGAAGTTACCGGGATTTTAATTTCTCCCCTTCCGTAGACAGTCTTTAGTTCACTACATACCTTCTTCCTCCTTTCATCTCATGCATGTACTCTTATCTGGACCTTCCTTTCCCATTACGACCCTCTATCAGGCGTAGCAGTTGACCAACTATATACTGCTTGTCCTGTCCGCAACGGTTCCAATCAGAGCTCTTCTTTAATCCACCCTCTTCAGAACCTCATCACTAGGCATTTTTTGTTCCACGGTAAAGCCCCCCCCCCCCCAGCACCACATTGTAATAGCTTCAAGAGAATTATATGGTATGGGCAGGCCCAAGAAATGGAGGATATACGATTCCCGAATAATATTCGCCCCCCCAAACTCCCGGAAGAGTGGACCCAAAATTTGAAAAAAGTAACAGAGTCAGTGCGTTCATGAGGTCCGAGAGAGAAAAAGAGAGAGAGAGAGAGAGAGAGAGAGAGAGAGAGAGAGAGAGAGAGAGAGAGAGAGAGAGTTAGACAGACAGACAGACAGAGCGCGTGAGGGGGTGACAGACTGGCGTGGTAGATAGGAAGATGCAACGAGATGAGAGCTGTAGAAATCCCCCACATAAACACACACACACACAACCTGTGTGCCCTCCCCTCTCGTCGTCTCTCCTCTCTTTCTCTCTCACTTTTCTCCACCCATCTCTCTCTCACTCCCTCCCTGTCTCTCTCTCCCTTTCTATCTATTTGTCTATGTATCTGTCTATCTATATATTTACTGTTTACTTCTCTGTCTCTTTCTTTTCAAATAGAACAAATAGTATCGTTGCACGTTTGAAAGTGTGACTCATTTTCTAAAATTATTATTAAATTTTCCTTGTAAAAAAAAAGATTCATGTTAACTGCAATACGACCTTGCCTTCAACATCTTTGCACAAGTGCCTGCTTTACATCTTCATTATAGCACGGAGTTCAAGTCTCCGAACAAATACGTGTAACAAAACAGTCATAATTTTTTATCATTTTCCCCTGTAACGTCTTTCAGTTTTCTTCTCATTGTGCCAAATATTTGCTGAAATTCTGAGAGCTTAGTTCGACTCCAACCCCCATAATATTTATAAGTAACTTTACAGACTAAATATTTAAATTTGAAATCTGTTCTTATAGGAAATTTGAAATTTGAATAGGAATGTCTTGAGAAAAATTTACCTGGGAAACCAAGTGTATTTGTTTTCTGCGCAGAAATTTTAAAACATTTCTTGCTCACTTGCTAATATACTGTTACCACGGTATACTGATCGTTCTACGGTAGAGTGGAAAACAAAATACAAGACACCAATTAAGTCATTAATCACCAGCTTTAATTATCACAATTAAACAGATTGTAATTAACAAGACAGTCTCTTACAACAAATCAATAAAAATTATTCACACGCAATAAAAAATGTCAACTGATATAAAACACAATTGTATTATAATCGTCCCTCACAATTATAAAACACGTAATATTTCGCCACAATATTTCGAACCCCGCTGTGTAAATCGCCACTTAAACGCACGGTGTAATCGCCCGACAATAACTAACTTGACCGTCGCTGAACGGCTGTATTTATACCTCGCTGATTTCCAGAATATTCTGTAACTTTGTTAAACAAACAGGCGCTCTCTAGAATCCAGTGTGTCCTTGAGCACACTGCCCTGACCGGTACGGTATAGACCCGATAGTTGACGCGTAATTGTCTTTCACCGTAAAGTAGCACCATTATGTACGCACACACACATTACAGCTGGAGTAGTCGAGATACTTGTAGTACGTTCCGTATTACGTAACACTTTTTCCGCATTACGTAATAATACACGTAAATTGCTTCATGTAATTTGTATTCCTAATATTTAAACAACCTGATCATTAGCAAAAGTAACATCATAGGCACTTCCTCAGCATCTTACACAGTCCTAATTATAATATTAGGAGCAATCGCAATACCTCCATCACGCTTACCATTTTTACGGTAGGATTAGTCTCAAAGTCGTCTTTTCAAAAAGAGAAACTACCTGCTTCAGACCACGACTTGGGTACTCCACACGTTTCTCACACACATTCATAAACTTTAAAAGACTCTTTTAATGACTGTTTTCCATATTTTAAAAGGTCTCATTTAATCTGTCTTCACCCGTCGCGTTCCTGTTTTCCAGTTCTTTAAGAGAAGTTGACTAATACTTACAGTTCAGTACAATCCGTTTGTACAATGCAGCAGCTCTTCCCGCATCTCTTCATCTCCATCTCTCCCTTCCTCTATCTCTTCGTCGGCTTATAACTGCTTATAACGATTTATCCAACCAACTTCTGTAATTTTTTGTATATTCACTAAATCATCTCTCTGTCCGTGTGTGTCTCTCTCTCTCTCTCTCTCTCTCTCTCTCTCTCCCTCTCTCTCTCTCTTTCTCTCTCTCTCTCTCTCTCTCTCTCTAGATGACCCAAATGCTTTAAACCAGGGGTCTCCAAACTTTTTCACCTGAGGCCCGAATTGAAAAATCTTGGAAGTCAGGCGGGCCAACACACACACACACACACACACACACACACACACACACACACACACACATATAAATATATAGTAAACTTATTTTTTTAAGTTTACAAAATAATCAAGTCAATAAAATAGGTATTTAAATAAAAATGAGGGGAATAAGATTTGATGCGAGTGAAAAGCGTGATTCATTCAAGGCAGCCAGAAGAACAAGCACATGAACCACGTAAAGGTTTTTAGACTTGTGCAAAATAGTATAACATTTTACTGAACCTATTTCTTGTTTAGTTATTTAGTAAAATGTTATAATATTTGAAGTATTTTGACGATCTATTTAAAAGCTGCACGCAACATCGGCCGGGTTGCCGCGGGCCGTAGTTTGGAGACCCCTGCTTCAAACAATAGCTAGGCTAAAATCTGTCAACTATGTAAATAATGTTCTCCTGTGGCTATCAATTTATCTCAAGCTTACTGATGAGCTTTTATTATTATCTCCTCTGTTTCATTGCACTTAATATTATAGCTTGTATTGCGCCGCTCGTGTTGTACTGTAACATGCGCAGGTATGTTTTCCTTTCGCTGTAATAAAATGTTTAATCTCTTTAGCACTTAACACTTGTCTTCATCGATATTTCTTTTTTCGATATACTGAACTTCACAGTCTATCTTGTTAGCAGCCTGAACAATGTTCATTTACTCTTTATTTAAATCTGGTTTGTTAGCATAGTTTTTAAACGCGACAATAATCACTTTTGTTTATTTATTATTAAAGTCTCTTCCTGTGCAGATACAACTTCATGTTTACCTTCGGTGTTCAATTTATATCACTACGTTAATGTAACACACAATAAATATTAATTGATGAATCGTTGGGCACTTGATGAAACATATTAATACAAGGTGTAAATAAAAAATTGTAGTGTTTATATTAAAAATTAATTACTTAGGCCTCACGTTGTTGCGCCAAATACGTAAATAAAATTATCAGAGTAATATTTTAGATATTCGTATTGATGTATATAAATTCTTCTTTAACGCCTCACGTTGTAAGCGCCAAATATGTAAATAAAATTCTGAGTGTTTCTTAATTTATTTTTAATTATTTTATTTAAATTTGATTTGTTCTTATCAACTGTTTTCTTATTAACAACTCTCGTTGGAGCGCCAAGTTTTGAATGCAATAGTTTTTAACTGATGTATGTAACTGGTGTAGAGATAATTACGTATTTTATATTCAGCATGGTTCTTACTCAGAATAACAGTTCACTAAACAATTTTTTACTTTATCTAACATAATAATCATACTGACATGCTTCCTCATCTAATAGTTGGTTCAGGATTCTTACTAATAATCACACAAATTTTATGTAACAAAATTTATTTAAAACGTTTTGGTATTAGTCTTCTTTCCACTTTAATTGTCATTATGTTCTTTTAGAATATGTAGACACAAATACCTAGTCAAGTCATAATTTCTAGTTACAGTTTTACACCTACTGATACACAATTATTGTTTCATATAAGTGATTCGTGAATTAACACACTTTCCCTTCACAATATAATATTAATCAGTTATACCTAATGTGATATGATTCTTACCTATTTTTAATACAATATGATATAAAGTATTTAATTGAAATAAGTGTCACAATGTTTTCATCTGACAAGTGTACTTGCCTTGATTATTACATATCAGTTTTATAATCCTAACCAAACATATTATGACATATAACTTACAAAATAAGGTGAGTACTTTACTATTATTTTGTACTTCAAATGGCTTTAGTAACTTGGTTAGGTTATGCACTTTGGCATATGTCTATTCTTCAACATGTATAAGTTTTACTATTTATTTTAAGGGAACCGTCACGTTACAAAGGTTTTTAAAAATATATAAACACTTGGTACGTTTCACAGTTTTTATTTAACTCTGACAGCTGTTTCAGCTTTTTAAGCCATTGTCAAAGAGATCAGTGAACAACTAAACAGAGGATGTAAGGGCGATGAACATCTGTTTAGGGTAGTTTTCTGTCTTGTTATCAGGTTTTGCTAATCTTTAATCTTGTTTTTGGCTTTATTCTTTGAATATTTGAATACGGACTAACATTTATTTGATACAATATTCAGGTGTATGTCAAAAAACTGACGTGAAACATATTCTGAGATTAAGTATAGATTTGATTTAGTAAAAAACAGAATTAGATCTTGAGTATGTATCAATCTTAACTGGTAATATTAAAAATTGTTAAGGGAAAATAGAAAACAATGGTGTGGAATCTTTTCATTTTTTTGTGCTTACTTTTTTCTCACTGGCGGATCATACAGAAATATTTCCTCAATAGAAACTTCACCAGATTGCTCACCAGATGTGTATCGGAACATGTGTGGGGTGTAAAGATGGAGGGGGGTTGTAGGAGCTAAGGAAAGGTCAAGTGTCTGTAAAAACTAAATATAATCTGAATGTAATTATAAAATTAACTAAACTAAATAACATCTTTTAATAAAGGGTATAAAAGCTGTTATTAATCGCCTTTATTAAATCCTGTTAATTAGTTTAGATAATTTTATATTTTGCATTCAGATTATATTTAGTTTTTACAGGCACTTGACCTTCCCTTAGTCCCCTCCACCTTCACACACCCCACACATGTTCCGATACACGCCCTAAACAGATGTTCACCACTCTTACATCCTCTGTTTAGTTGTTCACTGATCTCTTTAACAAAGGTTTAAGAAGTTAAAACAGCTGTCAGAGTTAACAAAAATAAACTGTGAAACGTTCCAAGTGTTTATATATTTTTAAAAACCTTGTAACCATAAATATCACCTAATTTTTACTGTCGCAATAAATAATACAGTAGAGAATTACGGACACAGCAGACCATAGTTAACGCTATTCAATATTCAATTAACTCTTCCCCTGCAAGGCGACTGTCAAACCAGTCTGGATATACGGCATCAGTAACGGGGAATAGAAGGTAATTCAATCATCGAGATATTGCTTCCAAAACATCAAAACCTGGTACTCAGGACAGCAGCCAGTGATCCGTGGAATATACGAATCCATGCCACAGAGAAGGACCTTCAGGTGACCTCTGTTCGAGAAGGAATTTTAAATCATCATCATCATCACCTTCACGAATTAAACCAAAAATTGTTTGTGACGGTCTCAAATAGGAAAAGATTAAAGCTGCTCACTCCAGCGCTCCTCGGACGTCCAACACCTCTCTGTCCCCTCGGTTTATAGTTACAGAGTTGTTTGGAGATGCGGCAATCATCAATTCTGCAAAAATGTTCCCACTAATTCAGCCGATACTAGGCAATCCTGTCGAATATACTCATAATACTCAATTTCTGCCATATATCTGTGTTCCTTCTATGATCATGGAGAGTGTACCCTGCCATCGTGCCTGAGAAACCTCATTTCAGCCGCTTAGATGCGACTTGCCTGGCCTATCGTTAAAGTCCAATTTTCAGACCCATAAAGAAGTGTGAAAAGAGCCATCACCTTGTAGTATTTTAGGCGTGTTCCTTTACTTGCTGACTTAAGGGTTCGCCTAATGGTTCCTCACATAAGGATGAACTTATGTAACTTATTCACAACGTCGTTGTATGCATTATAAGACACACTGTAGCCCAGGTATTCAAAATAGCTAACTTGTTCCAGGAGGAATTTAAATTGTTACTCGAAGTACAGGAACAGAATAACAGTCCACCCCACCGAGCTGACAAACAAAGGCTGCTGGATGACCAGGCAGCAGGGTACGGTTAAAACAGCGTATAGGTTACAAATGGAGCACGTTTTTGATTACATTAAGGGAGAAGTTCTTGTTGGATTATCTTCTGCCTGACATGTATTTTCTTATTTTCATTACCTTAAATTTTGCCTAATCTACGTGTCTTCTTCTATGTTAGCAGGCCTTAGACTGTTGGCAGCAGCTTGCCATCCTTTACGCTTCTCTGCTTTTTTTTTCAACTGACAATCATATCAACCATACGCTGTTTCATGTAGTCTAAACGGGGTCGATCTCTGTGATACTTCCCTTTAATAAAATTGTTCCTTCTATTATTCTCTCAACCAACCCATTGTGTCGTAGTATATGACCTATAAACATAGCTCTTCTGCCTTTTAAATTTCGCAGAAATTTCTTCTCCTCCTGAGCTCTTCTAAAGACTTCCTCATTCGTTATCGTCTCCCTCTAGCTTATCTTGAATATTCTTCTGTAGCACCAGGGCTCAAATGCTTGAAGTCTTTTCTTGTCACTTTCTCCAATTGTCCAAGATTCACTCCCGTATAGGGCAACCCTCCACAAGTATGTCTTTACTAGATACTTCCTTATTTTTAGGCTGATAATGTTTGAAGTGAAGAAGTTTTTTGTTTGTTGAAAATCTACGTCTAACATCTACTAAATAGAAGAAAACTACAAAATATATTATATAAAATATGGAAATCCAAATGATCTGAGTTCATACTTTAGTTAGTTTTCATGACTGACAAATATTCACTTAGGCTTTAATAAGTTTCAAGTAAGATTTTGACCGTCTTCCCACGTTTGTAATGTAAAGTATTCCACATTTAATGGGTCCGTGTGTAGCCACTTTTAAGCAGTGCGCCCAACATGCCGAAGCACGTTCTCAATGATTACCAAAACTGAATACAAAATAAGCGAATTCAATTCCCAACGCAAAATTAGATGGTGGCGTTCACGTCAGCTTGCATATTAAATACCCTGGCACAGGGAGGGCTAAATGACTGAAATATGGAACACGTGGCGAATTCAGAATTTTCTGAGTTAATCGTTTACTTGCGCCTGTTGTGGAAAGGATTAGTTAATGGCGATTGGTTGCCACAACTTTGATATACAAGAAACAATTACTAGAATCTAAACACGTATAATACTTGACGAAAATACAAATAGATAATATTGTTACGACATTACAGAACAATCTACGTGTATCTCGGCTGTTCCAGTGGAATTCGTCTGTACTGTTGCGTGCGGACGTGATTTCAACAAGCGTTAGCGAGACTACTCTAGGCTTCGCCGGCCGCGCACACAGTGTCAAGGCCGCAATCAATTACGTTCTAGTGTAGCGCTGATGTGTAGTATGGAATGTTCTGGTGCGGGGTATAAATACAAGTCTTCAGCGGCGCTTAGCTGAGTTTGAGTTGCGATTTATCCGAGTGCGCTTCGTAGTATAGTGGCGAAGTGTTATGGTCTGATAACTGTGTAATACTCGTTGACTTTAATATTACGTGTGAACAATTTTTATTTGATTTGTTGTAAGAGAATATCTTGTTGACTACAAACTATTTAATTGTGATCATTAAAGCTGGTAATTAGTGACTTAATTGGTGTCTTGTATATTGTTTCCACTGTACCATACGACGATCACTAGACCGTCGTAACAATATAAAATTGATACCGTGAACTTTGCTTTCAACTTGTTACTAAAAATATCTGGCCAAGTAATAAAGTTTGAGAATATTGATACTGTCGTGGATAAAGATAATCACGAAATGTGAAGTAGTAACAAGAGGAAAAAATTGTAATAAAATTTAAAAGGACAATAGAGTAGCAAACTGTCGTTTGTTCGACATCACCTTGCAAAGGAAACTTATTAGACAGCAACAAAAATACCGAGAGAAGACAACATTTTAGTTGAGTAACTTACGGAACTGGTGTAAACACACCAGCACTCAAGCATTCAGATCTGCCGCTTCGAAAATGTGTACGACCTTCGTGGTTGCCAACCTACGTTTCGAAGACGACACTTAAAGAAGAGACACGTCCACTTCCGTCAAGAAACCTTTTCAATTTAAGAAAAATTGTTACGGCGGTCTACTGATCGTCGTATGGTACAGTGGAAAACGAAATAAGATTTTGTTCTCTACATAAAGCCTCTGTATTGCTCTAATTAGATGTTGTGGGATCCCTTTCCTTGCTATTATTGCCCATAGTTTGCTCCGATTCACTCTGTAAAACGCCATCTAAAAGTAGATGAAATCTATATATGTAGGGAGCTGATACTCTCTACGAAATTATGTTCATAATTTTACAAATTCGTATGAACCTTTGTAGGCTTCCCTCTGTTCTTTACTACTTGCTTTGGTAGTACGAAAAGTTGTGTGCCTCAACAGAATCTTTAAATTGATTTTATATTTGGCAAATTTATAACGTTTATGGCATTTATTCAATATTCTGCTCTACTGAAGGTTTAAAAAGCCTCTAGTAACAATAATTTAAATAACTGATGTTATCATATATTCAACGGTATAATGAGAAATCTGATCAGGCGAACGGAAACATGAAGTACTTATGGTTTGGTTGTAATAATAACATAAACTCTTGTAATAACAGAGGGAAACGCTTGACGAAAGAGGCCATTTGTCGCTTCTCATAATTTCAGACCCATGCCTCGCCACTGTTCGACCAAAACGTATGAGTTGGGGTGGGAAGAGAGAGATATAGAAGGGAAGCTTTACTGCCAAGTAAGTACAGTTGTCGTGGAAAAGAAAGTGCAGAGGTATGGGAATTCCAATAGATGGAACCCGTATTTTCGCATTACAATTCGCGGATGACCAGGTCTTAGAAGCACAAGACAAAGAGGACTTGGAGTATATGACTCGGAAGATCAAAGACAAATACGAGAGGTGGGGACTATCAATAAACCTAGAAAATACCAAGTATTTATGCGTGGGAGGTACTGAAACCAACTTGCAATGGGAAAATAATGAAGAAATTGAAAATTGCCAGGCATTTAAGTATTTAGAAGTACAGATAAAGCAGGATGGCAAAGATGCAGATGAAATAAAGGAGAGAGTAGGCAAGGGATGGAGGGCTATGAAAAGGCTAAATAGTATATGGTGGCATGACCAGATAACTAGAGGAAGGAAAGTACAGATATACAATACTGTCGTAAAGAGTATTCTGTTGTATGGTGCTGAGAGTTGGAGAATGACAGAAGCGGACAAAAGGAAAATACTAGCTGTAGAGATGGATGCACTAAGGAGATGATGCAGAGTATCCAGGCGAGAGAAAATAAGAAATGAACAGATTAGAGAAATGATGAATGTGAAACATGCAGTAGTAGACGAAATAGAAAGAAGGCAGTTAATTTGGTTTGGACATGTTAAACAGATGGGAGGAGAAAGGTTGCCAAAAAGGATAATGGAATGGTTACCCCCGGAGAAGAGGAGGAAGGGAAGACCCAGACGATCATGGGGAGAGAGTATCTAGGAAGCTCTAAGTGCGAGGAGTCTGACAGAAGAACATTGTCAGGACAAAAAATATTGGAGAGAAAGTCTGGAAATCAGACTGCGACAACGGACGCTATAAACCGATGTAAAAAACGTACAGTTGTCTGAAACATAAATAACATACTAAATATTTACCCGTCTACTAAAGACCAGGTTTACAACATGAACTAAAGGAACAAAGAGAACTAAAGGAACAGCCGCTACAGATTACTTTAGCCTACAGTCGATTAGGTACTCACTGAAACTGCGAGCAAAGTAATTATAAAACAGAAATGAATAACTCAAAGTAACTTTTAATTTAAATAATTATTAATTCTGTAAACGTTTCTTATTATCTAGTACGTTTATACCAACTAAGTGATTAAATTAAATTCTCCTTGTCTAGTGATTTACTAAAAAAATCTAGAATGATACAAAAGGGAATTACACGCTTATAACTTTTACAGCGTAAAATTTATTGAATTAGCTTTCAAATATTTAAGAAAAAACCGATCTCTTTTACGGTGTATTGATATTGTTACGACGGTCTAACTGATCGTCGTATGGTACAGTGGAAACAAAATACAGACACAAATGAAGTCACTAATCACCAGCTTTAAATTGTCACAAATAACTGTTTGTAATCAGCAAGGTAGTCTCTTACAACAATTCAAGTTATATTTGTACACATGCAATAATAATGTCAGGTAACAGAGTCCTACACTAATTATAACACAGTAAACACTTTTCACAATACTTCGACAACCACTGGATCCGCGCTAAGGAAATCTCTCACTGTAAACTGACTGACAAAGACAGCCACTGTCCCATTTATAGACAGCACAGGTGTTCGAGAATAATTTCCTATCATTAGCTTAATGCGTATCTCAAATGTTCTTAAACTCTCTGGAACGTACTTTAGTGTGGCCTTGACTGAGGCTACATCTGCTCGACCAGTGGAGGGACAGGTCGAGGAAGCTCTCGGCTGTTCCACAAGGTTCTCGTTACAATATAATTAAATATGACTTTCGCTGGCCTGGACCCAGTTTATAATTTCAAAACAAATGGAGTGATATCATTCGTTATATGACTGCAGCTGGAAGAAAGGAACCTTAAGTTGAAAAGACTGACACTACAAGTGTATATAAGTCGTGTTTTTACTGACAACAAATTCTCGTGAATTGTTTAGTACCAGTTTATGTTTATAAAACTTCATACTCTTGTTAAAACATAAGTATTTAGCACAGGTAACGTGATAAATGTTGTCGTATAATGTTGTGAGCGTAGTAATGTTCCCTTACTTCAAGTAAAGTATATTGTTACGATATTACAGAACAATCTACGTGTTTATCGAATGTTCCAGGAATCCAGCTGTAATGTTGTGTGCGTACGTGATTTCAACATGCGCTCGCGAGACTTTTCTAGACGTCCCCAGCTATGCGCACTCTGTCAAGGCCGCAATCAATTGGGTCCTAGTGTAGAGCTGATTCGTAGTGTATTTATATTTCTGTATTTTCGGCGGGGTATAAATACAAATACTCAGCGACGTTCAGTTCAGTTTGAGTTGCGATTTATTGGACTGCGGTTCGTAGTATTATATTTCAGTTATTATCGGGAGATTAGACAGTGAGTTTGATTTGGGAATTATTACAGTGCGGTTCGACGTATTGCGGCGAAGTGTTATGTGTTTTTATAATTGTGCTGGACAATTGTAATACAATTGTGCTTTATATTAGTTGACATTTTATTGCGTGTGAACAATTTTTATTTGATTTGTTGTAAGACATTATCTTGTGGATTACAAACTGTTTAATTGTGATAATCAAAGCTGGTTGATTACGTCACTAATTAAAGTTAATTAGTGACGTATTTGGTGTCTTGTATCACACGCGAAGAATAACTCAGAACAAGAGTAAGGAGAAAATTAATGAGGAATCTCATTTCAGTTGCTTGAATTCGATTGCCTTGGCTTTTCGTCTAAGTCCAGTTATCAGACCCACAAGGAAGTGTGGTAAGAGCCATCACCTTCTAGAACCTTAGACGTCTTTCCCTACTTATTAACTTCGAGTTCCCCTGAAGATCCCGTACACGTGGTTGAACTTATGCAGCTTATCAGCCACATCAAACAGCGGATTATAACAAACATTATAGATCTTAAATATAACGCTTCTATTACAATTTATTATTATCACACATTGTTTAATAAACTTACTAGTAGCCCTGTACTGCCCAGTAGAGAAGAATATCGAATAAATGTCAAAAACTTTAGCTTCTTCTGATAGTTCCTATCCGTTTCGGATGTTGGATACAATACAGACTATTTTATCTTTCTGCACTGCTGCACGGAGTAAGTCAGTTATAAATTTGTCGAATATAAAAACAATTTAAAGACTCTCTTAAGGTACAAAATATTTCCGTACTACCAAAGCAAGCAGGAAAGAACAGAATATAAAAACCGCGAAAGCCTACAAAGGTTTATACGAATTTGTAAAATTACGGACATAACACACACACTGCAAAATGTACTGGAACGTGATATTTTCCGTAATACTGATAATTAACAGGCAGCTCTGTATGTAGAAAAAACGCTGCGAGCTTCAGCTTTCCGTTAAAAATAGCTTTGTTACCGGAGAACAGAAATGACTAACCATGTCGTTAATTTATAAACGCTATCAGCAATGGAGATTAGAAAAAGCCAACTTTGTAAAATCGCTTGCTCCAAAATGTTGCTTATTGTTGCCAAATTGCGTTTATTGTAGCAATTATAAAATACGGCATTATAATTTTAAAATAAATGTGAGTGCATACATATACTTTCCAATCACACCTCGTATTGTACTGCTGTAAACTACAACACTACATAACAACAACTAAAACGGAGTAAATTTCTACATTATTTTAAAAAAATTTATGTTTTAAGGGTAACATTTTATGTTTACAATCACAATTTTGTTTGAAGTATAAGCGAGTGCTCTCCAGGAAGTAGTCCTAGAAACTACTTACTTACCGATAATTTCTCCAATAACACTCTGCTGTTTGCTGACGATTACGTTATCCTACAAGAAAACAAAAATGGATTACAAAAGCAGTGTATCAAGTCAGTAAAGTTTGCCATGAATATAATTTAAAAATTTCCACGACAAAGACTAAAATACTAGCGTTTGAAGGAACATTTCGAATACGCTCCAAAACAGTAATAAACAATACAACTATTTGACAAATATCCCTCTACAGCTATCTATGGTGCGACGTAAGCTATAATATGGAGACGTTATCGATATTAAAATAAACAGATACCAGAGAATGTGTGGCACAATTCATAAGACTCTGGGAAATAAAATACTAAGAGATACAGAATTAAGATTTTATAAAGCAATGGCAGCACCAGTATTGATGTACAGGAGTGAATCGTGGACACTCACCCAGAATCAGAGAAAACGAATTGAAGCTTCTGAAAGGAAATTCTTAAATAAAGTCAAAGGACGCACCCATGAGATCACATGAGAAATGCAGACGTAATGCAGGAGCTGAATATATACTCGATAGACGATAAAATTACACAAAATAAATATAACTGGATACAGCACATAAATAGAATGGTTGACTCGCGAATACCAAAAACGATAATCCAGGATAAGCCTCTTGGAGAACGAAGAGAGACAGACTAAGAAAACGGTGGCTGCGAATACGGAACAGGCTGCAAGCCTAATACTTGAAGTGAAGAAGAAGAAGAAGAAGAAGAAGAAGAAGAAGAAGAAGAAGAAGAAGAAGAAGAAGAAGAAGAAGAAGAAGAAGAAGAAGAAGAAGAAGAAGAAGAAGGGGTAAACGTTAGGCCCTATTAAGCCTTTTAGTAGTTGAGTTAGTAAGATAATACTTGTAAACCTTTTTAAAAAATGAGAATCAACGTATGACGAGATCGTAATGAACTACCTTAAATTATTGTGTACGTAATATTGTA
Source organism: Magicicada septendecula (assembly GCA_034769895.1). NCBI lineage: Eukaryota > Metazoa > Arthropoda > Insecta > Hemiptera > Cicadidae > Magicicada > Magicicada septendecula. Next base: position 447,086,064 of record CM068370.1, on the reverse strand, counting down.
AATTCTTAAAAAAAGGATAAATCACAATTTGATAATCATTAAAATAAAGTTAAGGAAATAGAAAATAGAGTAATGTAGAATAATCAAGTTGCCATAAGTATTATGCCAATTTAGGTAATATAAAAAATGTTGGAAGCAATTAGTAGCTGTAAATAAATGTAAATTATGTAGAACGATGTTTAGATAATTAATGTATTGGGCGTAAAAGACCTAAGACTAAATAGGTCAAAATTAATAGTTTAATACTACAAAATTATGATGAAACAGTTTTCAACTAATAGTTTTACATAATATAAGAAAATTCTAATTTAAAATTTGACATAAACGCATAAAAAAAAGAGTGTAAAAATAGAGGAAATAGTTAAATAATAGTAGTAGTAGTAGTAGTAGTAGTAGTAGTAGTAGTAGTAGTAGTAGTAGTAGTAGTAGTAGTAGTAGTAGTAGTAGTAGTAGTAGTAGTAGTAGTAGTAGTAGTAGTAATAGGTAAATAGAAATTAGTAGGTAATAGGTAGTAGGTAATTAGAAATTTGGAAACCGACATTACAGTGAATTACAAATATTGTACTGCTGTATGCTTTAATTTTCAAGTATATAAACCTTGCTAAACTGATTAAAAATTACTATTTTTAGTACTATACTTAGTTTGTAACAAGGTTAGGTTAGAGAGAGTCAAAAAGGCTCCCAGCCATATTGGATTGGATAACATAACTTATAGTATAATTATAAAGTATATTACATGATTTAAAGTAAACATAATAGTGTAATATTTTGATTAAAAAACAACACAAAAGTTGGCGGGAGTGGAACACCGACAACGGCGGGGTAGCAAAATGTAGGCACATAACAGATAAGACCCCACTTATTGTGAAAGGTTGTAAGCGCTCAGATATGTGCTATATAGTCACCTGCGCTCTGTGCTCTCGAGTGGCAGAGATTTAATATACTGTCCTGAGCTTATTGCTAGTGTCGAGCTCGTCTTCATAAAGCAAACATTAATGTAATTGTTTATTGGTGATTTTTTAATAAAATAAGACAATAGGCTTTATTGGTCGGGTATTGGTCAAATAGAGAGGATTAGAAAATTTAAGTATATAGGGGAAATAATTAAAAAGAATCGTTTACAAAAATCTGGCATTGAAGAAAGAATTCATAAAATGTAAAGAGCATGTGGTATAATTACAGACATTTACAATAAAAAGTGCATTTCTAAAAATGCGAAAATAAGGCATTACACTGAGTCCAGGGTAGGAGAGAGAAAAACGCAGGTTCAAAGTGGACTGAAGACAGGAAGAAGAGACATAGTAAAAAGACGAAATAATATTGGAGAAAAAGAAAAAGAAAAGAACAAGGAATAAAGAATTGAAATTGGCATGCGGTCCTTAGATAGCCGATACAAATATGAAAAAACAATAGGCTAAAAATATGCAAGTAAGAATAGCGTAGAACTTAAAGGGCTAGACTCATCTGTCGGGGAAGTCAGTGCCACCTTTATACCACCTACACGATCAAACTTTTGATTTGGCGACTTATGGAAGAGGAGAAGGAGTCCATAGTTGTGCAGTGACAGATCAGTTGCACACTATTGTTCGACAGTTGCTTAAGCGACAGTGCAGTCGGCGAAAGTGACAATGATCGCTAGTAAATACACTTGTAAAAGTCGCTTCACTGCCCACTCACTGACAAGTTAACCTTAGTTCTGTGTTCACGTTTGACTCCCAAACAACTCTTTTTATTCATATTGATTGTTTTCGTACAGATTTAAATTCGATTATCTGAGAAACTAATATTTTGTGATTATGTTTAGTGGAATAAATAAGTATAGAAACATTACTTTTACGTAGCGTACATAACGCTGAGCATACAAATTAATTTTTGTATGTTTTAATTTTGTAACTGCAATATGATATTACTATTGCTATAATAGAACGTATTGTAAAATTGAAGGAAGAAAATCAAAGTGTTGAAAAAAATCAACAGATTGCATTGGCATATCCAGCGTTTGGCAACCTTGAAGAATATTAGGCCTAAATTTTCCAAAGAAAGTAATAAAAAAATTAACAAGTTCGATCAATTCTTTCTTCCGGTGTTCTCGGATAGCCTTCAGACCCGGATACCTATGGACAGACGAAAGATAAACATCAAATTATCGGATAGGACAAACAAATCATTATCATTATCATCATCATAATCTATTCCAAGGATTAGGCATCAACGCCCGTATCACTTGTCTGTTCGATCCAGCTTGCTCTTGGCAGCCCCAAACTAGGCTGTCCTCTTGAAACCTCATGAAACACCCGCCTTGGAATGTTAGCTGAATGTTGGCACTGTAGATTGGCATCTATTTCTGTCTTTACTCTTTTACATTATACAAGCTCTTTTGTATATATCCCGGTCAGCCCTAACGTCTACATTCTTCTCCTGGTCGATAAGCTTACACCCAACGACAGCTGGCAGAAATCTCATTTCCCCTGCCTGTATAAGCTGAGAGTCCTTCTTAGTTAAAGCCCACGTTTCACACCCACAGAGAAATCCAAGTACGCTATCTCTTTATAAAAGGTAAACAGCGTATCTTTCCGAGTTTATCTTCTTACAAGTTTAGGGGTTGTGCAAGCGAATGGGAAGCAATTCGCCCGTCATTATGTCTCATCCTCAGCTTCACATGAGCTCCAGCCGCGGAGACAACGATTTCTGGGTGTTCTTAGAAGTAGCCTGCTACCGGCCGTAAATTTTTATTTTTATCGTCATTATAGTTATGCAACACAAATTTTAAAATATGGACAATTCCTTTTCCAAGTCTTTCTATTTCTTTCACCGAAATTTACTGGACAGTTTAGATATAAAAAAAGCTTGATTTTTCAATTGATTTATTACAACACACTATTTTCCGTCTTACTGCATAGCAAAGCAAGTAACTTGACGTTCTTGGCTGAAATCATCAGACTGTACTTCCTAGTAATGTTTCCCAAATTATGAAACGCTTTCTCTAAACCCGACATCAGGATTTGGTCGCCCGAAAATAAAAGAAGTGGGACAAAAAATTAATGAACGTGAGAGTTAACAAAAGTAGAAAATGTTAATCAGGAAGCAAAACTAAAGTTGAATAAATTCCATTATACTTATCTTGTGTAAAAAAATACACCGTAGACCCTTTTGCAACTTCTATTCTCTGTACGTGGCGTTTCGGGAATTATAGTTCCATCATCAGATTCGTAAAACGAATATTCCTCATAAAGAAGTTATCAAAAGATAAAAACTAAAAATGAGAGTCGCTTACAATCAGATTATCCAAATACTGTAGAACACCTGACGTTACCCAACGCTGTCAGGTCTAATGTCAGTATTGTGCTCATGCTTGTCTATTCCGTTATATTACGCAAACATACGTGCGGCTGTTTCGTACAACACATTAGATTTAAATGATACTTTGAGGTTCAATAACTGGTCACTGTAAGTTTTCGAGGCCCAGAGTGATCGTATCGTACACCGTACAGTATTTAGGTAATATAATTTTAGGCCCTTTTCTTGGTTTTATTTTTACTTCCATGTTCCATAAGGAAATGGAAGTATGGTGATGGCGAAAAAAATCGTGTTCGGGATAAGGGCTGATTCTGATTGTACTACCTCAAAACATGAAGAAAAGTCGTTTTTCGAAAAGTGTCTGTGTGTCTATGTGTAGATTTTTTTCTATACCAAACGATAACTGCCGCAAAGTTAAACAGAATCAAATAACTTTTCGCATATGTGCCTATGTTGTAGAGGACTCAATGCCTATGGATTTTGGTGAAGATCCGTTAAGGGGAAGGGGTAGTTTACCTGCAACGTTTTACATTTTAAAAAGAGTAAAGTACTTATCTAGATGTATTATCTATAAACGAAAAGGGTAGTTAAGGGGGAGGGGTAATTTTCTATAAATGAAAATGATAGTTGAAAGGGAAGGGGACAATTTTTTATATGTGTACTACGTTATCGGCAACAAAGAAGTAGTTTGTTGTTAAAATTTCTTCCTGGGCTGTTTGGCCGTTGTCCAGTGTTTTCTGCAAAACCAGACGTTTCGGCAGTGCCATCGACTGCCATCGTCAGTGAAAATCGAGTGCGCTAACGTGAGGTGGTATACGTTAGTGACCACAGTACTGTGGTTAAGGCTGAAGCAAGAAGTAGAAAGAAGTAGTTCTTATGGAAAACGATTTTAAATATAAATCTTAGAACATGGAAGACATATTATGGTTCGCCATACCGATATTGATTTATAATGGTCCCCCGTTTATGAACTATAAGGGATGAAGCTATAAGTGCCAAAACACATCGTGAAGTACAAATAATTTAAAAAGTTGTAAAAGTCTCTTCTGCTATGTGCTAGTTTTCACTAAGTAGGCTTACGCATAGGCGGATCGATTAGTCATGCAACGTTGAAACTGTGACAATATAACTAAATTAGAAATTCACCGAACTCAGAGCCAGATATAAGGATCATCATGCGTTTTCCTTTTAAGGGTGAGTTTTACAGGGCATGCTCCATCCATGCTTTAATATCAAGGACTAGTGACTTCAGCCCGCCTATGTTTCTACCATCACATTCCTTGTATTTGCCTCACCCACTGTCCCAAATAATTTCTCTTTCTACCACTGATGACATCCAACATTCACCTTATCTCTCTTACTCTCCCAACCATTCCTCATTCATCACTTTATTCTTCCAGTAAATCCTGTCCATCCTGCTCCATACTGACATGTCATAGGCATTTAACTTCTTTTTTTCTTTCCTCATTGTCCAAGTTTGTGGCTCGTATAGAAGCACACCCCAAAGAAAATACTTCACCATCCTGTTGCTCCGCTTTATCTAGTTTTCCGCATAAAATTCTTTTTATTAAGGGCTTTCTTAGCTAAGGCAATTCTTCATTTCGTCTGTTAACTACAAAGCTTGTTGCCTTAATGAAGGTGATATATTGTTTTATTTAACTTTCTGACTGTCAACAATTTTTTTCACCGTTTTCAGTTCATGATCTATGCAATCTCGTAACAATATGTTTTAATTTTCCGCAAATTGAATTAGCATCACAACATTTCTTAGAACAGACGACATATGGTAAAAACAATATTATCAACTTCACATCTCTTTTATTCACTGGTATTAGCTGATTATTTCAAGTAGGCCAATATTTTCGACTGAACACTGTGTTTAAATAATAATTGTTACTTTGATAATTGATCAACCCTGTACAGCTACAATGCCGTAAAAAATGATACCAACATTTGAATAACTCCATGAGTGTTGCAATTTTTCTTTTCTAATTTATGAAACACAGGACTTCTAAATCTCACCGTAAAGGCTGTGTTAAACCCCCGCCAGACGGTGACTTTCTGCTCATACAGGCTGTGACAATTCCCCAGTTGAAGTAACGATCTTTACCTTGGCAGACTAATAAATGGGACTCGTGGAAATGTGTTAACTAGAGATTTTGTTGCAGCTTCATAGCCAGATATTACGAATAGGCCTACATTTGAAACGTAATTTCGTATGACTTTTTGTTTAAATCTGTTTATCATTTCATTTATTTCTATTTGCTTCCTACAAAAAATCCTAGTTATATCACTTTATCCACATACCTCTTATTACAGTGTCTCTTACATAATACTTTCCCTCACGCACACGCGTGCACGCGTACAAACACACAAATGGTGTGTATTTGAAATATCTACCGGGCTGTTTGGCCGTGGTCCAAGGTTTACATTCAAACCAAACGTTTCATCAGCACCACTGGCTGCCATCATCAGTGGATTTTCGAGTCAACCTAACGCGGGGTGTCGTACGTCAGGGCCACAGTACTCTGGTCAGCCTTCACCACAGTATATTTCAAATATAACTGACACCGGCCGTGAAAGCCTTAGAACAATATTACACAAATGGTGTTTTTTGAATTTAATATAAAATATTTACATTTTAATTTTCTTTCAGTTTTATTTCAAAGTTACCTGCACAAATATTAAATAAGCTCGAGGTCGTACTGTAACCTCGTGATCATACTGTACTCCTGAATTTACGAACACCTTTTCAGTTAATTATTTTACCGTTTCTATAACCATTTGGATGCGTCTACATAACTTATTACTTGTTTGGTTTTTATTAAAATCATTTCTTTTCCATTACTTTCCACAACTTATGTCTGTTGACATAATCAAAGAATATCTTAGACTCTACGCAGGCTGTGTGTGTCTGTCCATTATATACTTTACGTTGCTGTATTAGCTGTCGTAAGGTGGAGACATCTTTAACTCATGACCTTGCACGTCTGAAACTTGCCTCCTCTCTAATCAAAGTATTTCACTAGGTATCACAGACACTCATTCACGATATTACTATGAAGAGTGTTTCCAAAAGGTTGTGCCAAACTCGGGAATGATTCTATTCATTAAATATGTCTATTATGCTTAAAATGTCTTCGTTTTCCATTTGTACATCTATATGTTTTATTACTCCATTATTACAAAATGAAATGTGAAGTTAAAATTTGGTATACACGTACGATTAGCGTTTCTTATAAGTACAAAACAAACCAAATTATTACCTAATAATTTTTTAATGGCGGCTGATTGAAATCTTTTCAATCCTAAATTCTCCAAAAACGTGACTTATAACAAAAAACTGCTTTATTACTAAAAAATTAGTCCTTTTATTCATAATCCAGTGGTAGTTTGTTTCGAATAAACAATAATAGAAATGGTTTATACGTTATTTATTTAATACATTTCTTTTATAAAAAACCAATTAGCCTAATTTCCTTAGTTACTGTTTGAGCTGTTTTGTTATAAAGGAAATGTAATAACTCCGTTATTTTTTATCCGAATGTCATAAATAAAGTACTGTTACAACTATTTTCTAAAACTTCCGGGCTGAAAGGCCGTGGTCGATTGCTTAAAATGCTGCTAAACGTTTCGGCCGCACCACCGGTGGCCATCTTCAGTAGCAAAAGAAAAAAGAAATGTGTTCGATAGATGATACGCCGAACACGTCTCCCAATGGACTGGGAACAAGCAACAGTGAGTACCTGCTACGATGCCTCTATTTATAACATTTTGTCCGCTTCAGGTGTATCGCACGGACCAATGAGAAGCCAGCTCGTCATACTCAATTCTGATTGGTCATGGAAAATAGACCATGCCAGACACTATTTAAGGAGATGCTTTCTCCTCGGCGGTTCATACGTGCGTTGTAAGATCGTGGCTCACTTCAGACCCAGCTCTTGAACAGACCGGACCTCTCCTGGACTGCTCTCTCTGGAAGCCGATTTCGCTGCTCTCAGCTGCTGACCTGCTGCCTTCGACTCCGAGGACAGACACACATCTGCTGCCCTGCTTGCTGGACAACTTGCCTTCGAAGAAAGAAGACTGCAACTCAGCTGGCTGGCGAACTGAGTAGCCAGCACAACAGCTGAGTTCGCTCGTCGGACCTTCTTAGGGCCACCAGCCAAGTGACCCTTTTCAGGACCATCAACCGCCGTTGGAAGGAAGCATTTCCAGCCTGCCAGAGCTGTTGGTTGCGCAGCGCATCTAGCCCGCTGACGCTCAGGCTCTTAGGTAGCGCTGCCTAGGACGATCCTTGCGAGCCCCCACCAGTGGTAAGCGAGCTTGGATATCGCCTAGGTAAAGAGGCCGGTGGACACCTCTCTTGGTAAGGGGAGGTATCTAACGAAGCCGGTCATTTGCCCAGCTCATAGACAGCCTGAGCGTTTCAGTCCCGCTTGCGATCCGGCTCGGGCCGGACCCTAGGTCCCTGGTTACCGCCGGAGGCAGCCTGGCTGCCTCTGGTAGGCAAACCTCCCGCTCGTTGGCGGAAATGCCCGCACCGGGCGCGTCAACGAGCACGCAGTCGCTCGCCTCTTCCATACCCCACACGAGCGATTCGCCGTGTTCTCCGGCTATGGATGCGGACCAAGCTGTCGATCCCCGGACGGTTCCGCTGCCCGGTGACGAGACCGACGCTTTCGTGGCGGTTGGGCCACGGGGGCGCCCGGTTAAGAAACCGAGGCGGAACCGGTCCTCCTCAACCTCTTCCTCGGCGTCCGCCATGGAAGTTGTCCCCGCCGATGGCGAATCCGGCTCGGGGCCGACTGTGCCCGGCGCTGCCCAAGCACCGCCGGTCATTCGTCGCATCCCGCCCGTGTTCGTTCACGGCGTGAACAACGTCACCGGTTTTTACCGGCGACTCATAGTGGCTCCCGGACTTTCCCCGGCCAGCGTTGACCTGAAGCTCCTTGGGGGCGACACTGTCAAGATCGCTGTCCGCGGAATGGACGAGTACCGCAGCGTCATGGCGTTCGTCGAATCAGCCAACCTGCAACACCACACCTTTACCCCGAAACACGTGAAGCCTCTGTCCCTCGTGCTCAGAGGCTTAGACGTGGACTCTCCTCTCGAGGAAATCCTCGATGAGCTGCGCGAGCTGGGTTATCCGGTTCGCGCGGTACATCGGGTATTTGCTCCCGCCGGACCAAGGCGTCCAATTCCCCTGGTTCGCATCATGGTCGAGAACAGCGAGGCAGGCGCAAGCCTACTCTCTCTTACGCGGCTTTTTGGTTTCCGCGTAAAAGTGGAAAGAAGCCGCGCTCCCGGGGCTCTGCCTCAATGCTACAAGTGCCAACGCTTCGGGCACCATTCAGAGACTTGCTCTAACGCTCCGGCGTGCGTGAGGTGTTTTTTGCCTCACGCCAGTAAACATTGCGATGCTCCAGTTTTTAAAAGGTGCATCAACTGCGGCGGAAGTCACCCCGCCAACTACCGGGCATGTCCGGTGTTTCAGCGGGAGCTCGAGCGGCGAAAGCCGAAAGGGCGCCTGCCACCACCGAGGCATCCGGAAGCTGGTTCCAGACCTGCAGCCGAGCAGCCAGGCCCTGCGCCTCCTGCTACGGCTGCCGTGTCTTTCGCCGCAGTTGCCAACAGGCAACGTAAACGCAGCAAAGGCCCGAAGCAGACACCTGTAGTTCAGGCATCTCCATCTCAGGCTCCTTCCCAGGCCCCTGTCCCGCCTCAGGCGAAAAAGCGCCGTAACCTCGCGGCATCTAAACAAAGTGAGACAGACCAGCCACTGCCAAACATCTCGGTTGTGGAGCCTGAGAATTCTCAACCCTCCCCAGCACCGGAGAATCCTGCCCCTGCTTTAGAAGCAGCCTCGCCTGACCTCCCGCCCCCGCGGTTCCCTAATGCAGGCAAAAAGAAGCGGCAACGTAAGCCCCGTGGCGCTAGATCCCGGGCTCCTGCCAACCCAGCCGCACAGTCCAGACAGCCTGCGCAGCGCGTGAAGACCGACGTTATCGCATCTGTCCCTCTTCCTAGCACCTCCGCTAGAGGCGCTACACCTGGCCCTAAGAAACCCCTGGCTTCCACCAATCCCCCGATTGACAAGCCTCGGCGCTCTTACGCGCAAACAGTCTCCGGGCACTCTGCCTCAAAAACCGTTCCTGACGACTATCAGGTCGTCAAAGACTTCCTTGCGGAATTCGACCTCCGCAAAGTTGCCCAGACCTTCAGGTCCATCCGCTCCCGCTTGGAGACTGCCGATACAACCGAGAGATTCATGCTCTTGGTGGAAGCCGCCACTTGTGTAGGTTTTCTATGAGTCGGGTCCTCAAACGAGATCTCTCAATTCTTTCCTGGAACGCCAACGGGTTGTCCAACAAGATCCAGGAACTCCAAGAATTACTGGCCCGACTCAAACCCGACGTAGTCCTTCTCAATGAGACCCACTTGACTCCTGCGAGTCGGTTCCGACTGGCCAACTATGTGTGCTATCGAAACGACAGGCCGGGCACTGCTGGTGGCGGTACTGCCGTCGCGGTGAGGCTCACTCTCGAGCATCACCGAGTCGTCTTGCCTGCAATGACTCACCTCGAAGGCACCGCTGTGGAGTTGTTAAACACTCTAGGCGGCGTACAGATGGTCGCGGCGTATAAAGCGCCGCAAAAAGAGCTCCTTCACCCCGATCTAGCGGTCGCATTCGATGCACACAGGAGGGTCATCATGGCCGGCGACCTGAACTGCAAACATCGCGATTGGAACAGTCGCTTGACTGCCCCAAACGGGAAACGTTTGCGCAGGTTTGCCGATTCTCGCAGGATTCAAGTGATTGGGCCTACCCAACCTACGTTCTACCCCTCACAACGCAACGCGGCTCCCGATGTCTTGGACATAGCGGTGATTCAAGGAATTGACTGTCCGGTCCATGTGTCCGCGCTAACGGAACTATCGTCCGATCATCTCCCCATCCTGATACACGTCGCTACCCAGCACGTCGTACGCAGAGATGTCAGGAAGGTGGTAGAATGGGACCGCTATGGCCCGGCGTTAAGTCGCCGATTGCCAGACGCGGGACCACTCGAAACCGTCCGCCAAGTCGACGAGGCAGTTGCCGCGTTTGACGAGGCTGTCGTATCTGCGATCGACGCGTCTTCCAGGATGAAGCCTGGTGTCACGCCCCACTGGCAGCGGATCCCAGAGGAGACGAGTGCTCTCGCTTGCGAGAGAAATCGCCTCCGGAGACGCTGGCAGCGGACCCGTGATCCGGCCGACAAGGCAGCGTACAACCGGGCGACCGGCATTTTACGTCGTGAAATGCAGGCCTACCGGAGACGCTGTTGGGAACTCGCCGTGGCCCAGGCAGGGGACGGATCGGACGAAAGTAGCCCTTACCGGATACCTTCGGCGTTGGTAGGGAAGAGGCGCCGGCCTCGCATCCCGGCCATTGCTGGACCTTTCGGTCAAATCCTGGCTCGCCCGGAGGCGAAGGCCGAGTACTTGGGCGCGTGTTTTGAGCGACAGTTCGCACCTAACCCGCCCATGGACTGGGACTTCGACGAAGAAGTCGAGAACGAAGTGGAAGACTTTCTGTCTCTTCCGATCACTACGGAGCCCGAACCCATTACTAGGGAAGAGGTCACAGATCGGCTCGTTGAACTCGTGCCGAGAAAAGCTCCTGGCCCGGACGGCGTCTCGAACGCCGCTCTTACTCGACTCCCGGAGCGAGGAGTACTTTTCTTGGTCGCGCTGTTCAACGCGTGTCTTAGACTGGCCTATTTTCCCCAGAAATGGCGTAAGGCAACGGTGATAGTGATCCCGAAGCAGGGAAAGGACGCTTCCCGTCCCGGCAACCTCCGGCCCATTAGTCTACTGTCAGCCACGTCAAAGGTCCTCGAACGTCTTGTACAACGGAGAGTACTAGATCATCTAGGAAATTTCGATGTACTGGTCCCCGAACAGTTCGGCTTTCGTGTGGGGCATTCCACCACTCATCAACTGATGAGACTGGTGGAATACATCACGGACGCCGGGTGTCGGAAAGAGCAGACTGTCGCCTGTTTCCTAGATGTGGAAAAGGCCTTTGATAGTGTCTGGCACGACGGGCTCTTGTTCAAGCTCCGGGAAATCCAGCTCCCAGATTGCTACCTTCGCTTGATTGCTAGCTTTCTGACGGAGAGGACTTTCTGCGTGCGAATAGACGACCACGTCTCTTCCGAGAGACGTATCACAGCCGGGGTACCTCAAGGTAGCGTGCTAGGGCCTCTCCTGTTCTCCGTGTATGTCAACGACGCACCCAGAGAGCCTGGAGTCCAGATGGCTTTGTTTGCCGACGACACGGCGGTCTATACCGCCGATCGGAACGCAGACTTTGCTATCCCACGACTTCAGCGCGCACTCGATGCGTATTCGACGTGGACGGAAAGCTGGAAAGTTGCCGTCAACGAAACCAAGAGCTCCGCGGTGCTATTCACGAAGCGCCGGAAAGAACCACGAGGCCGAGTGAGACTCGGTAGAACGTACCTGCCCTGGTCGAGGAAAGTTAAGTACCTCGGTGTCCACCTTGATCGTCGGCTCACCTGGCGTACCCACGCTGAGACGATGCGAAAGAAAGCGTCCGCTCGTCTCGCGCAACTGTTTCTGCTACTTGCCAACAAGGCTATGACCCGCAAGCTGGGTAAGCTGATTGTCAACGCGTACCTGTTGCCGATCATTACCTACGCTCTTCCCGTCTGGGGTTACCTCGCAACCGTTCATAAAAGAAGGTTGCAAAGCGTTCTCGATAGAGGGCTTCGGCTAGCGGCCAAAGTCCCCTATCGGTTTTCTTCTCGTCTCCTGAGAAAAGGACTCGGTGTCCGCTCCTTGGATGACACCGCAAGGCGACTTGCACGTAAATTTTACGTCCGAGCTGCGAGGACCCAGACAAAACCACTCATAGCTGGCCTTGGCAAGTACCGAACACGTCCAGGTGATTCTTGGAAACGGCCTCGACAAATACTGTACTAGTCGACCTAGTACGAGCATGTCGTTGTAACGACCACTGAAAATGAATTAAATATTCCGTCTGGACAGGACCACTTGGCAGGAGCCCCTACCGGAGGCTCGGTACTAGGATACCATTGGGTCGTCTCACGACGCTCAACCCAACAGCTCTGACCACTCGGCGGTTCATAGCGACGGACGCATTCTTATGAATATGGATGGACTCCAGATGCAGGCGAGTGAAGTAACCCCGGACAGAAGACACCACGCGGGCTTCATCAAACATTACCCGGTGATCGTCGTGGGACCGAGCGTGTTCAGCAACTGCGGACTTCTCCGGCTGGCCCAGGCGGCAGTATCTCCGATGTTCAGAGAGGCGCGTCCGGACACTACGCTTCGTGGTGCCTATGTAGACCTGGCCACACGTACAAGGAATACTGTACACCCCGCACGACGAGAGTGGATCCCTGGCGTCTTTCACCGGTCGCAGGAACTGTTGGATCTTTTTGGTTGGCTTAAAGATCGTCCTGACGCCCCGCTTACTCAGCAACCTGCCGATGCGATCAGTCACGCCACGGATGTAGGGCAAGACAGCAGAGCCAACAACTTCAGGCAACTCCGACTGGTCCGGCCTACCAGATCTTCTCGGCCGGGCAGCTCTCCTAACCTCCGCAGCAGAATAGCCGTTGGACTGCAGTGCTTTCTCGAGATGCCGAAACTCATCTTCGAGATACTGGGGCTCACAGATTCTTTTTGCCCGGTCTACCAGAGTCTTCAGCACCGCCCTCTTCTGCCTAGGATGATGATTGGAGGTCTTGTGCAGATATCTGTCGGTGTGCGTTGGCTTCCTGTAAACTTTATGTCCCAAGCTGCCATCGGTCCTTTTCAGGACCAACACATCCAGAAAAGCCAATTGATCACCACTCTCGCGCTCCATCGTAAACTGTATGCGCGGGTGTACAGCGTTCAGATGTCCAAGGAAGCGTTCCAACTCTTCATCCCCATGGCTCCAGACCACGAAAGTGTCGTCCACATACCGCAACCAACACTTCGGCTTCAGAGGCGCAGATGAAATTGCCAACTCTTCAAATTTCTCCATATAGAAATTTGCAACCACAGGGCTGAGAGGACTTCCCATGGCGACGCCATCCAACTGTTCATAGAAGCCGCCATTCCACTGGAAATAGGTCGTTGTTAGGACCTGCCGGAACAAAGCAGTGATGTCCGCCGAGAACAGGTCACCCAAATACCCCAAGACCTCTTGAACAGGGACCATGGTGAAAAGAGAGACCACATCGAAACTCACGAGAACATCGCCAGGCTCCAGCACCAACTCCCGGATCCTCCGAAGGAAATCAGAAGAGTCTCGGACGAAAGAATCCGTCTGCCCGATGTGCGGCTTGAGCAATCCAGTGAGGTGCTTTGCCAAGGTGTAAGTAGGCGAGCCAATAGCACTGACGATGGGCCTCAGCGGAACGTCTTCCTTGTGGATCTTGGGTAAACCATAGAGACGAGGGGGAAGGGCCTCCGAACACCGGACGGCCGTCTTCACATCAGGCGCCAGAGAAGATTGCTTAATCAAAGAATCCGTTTTTCTCAGAACAGTTGTAGTCGGATCTTTGTTCAGCCTCCGATACGTGGCCGGATCTAATAACCCTTCAATCTTCCGCTGGTAGTCTTCGGTGTTCAAGACCACAGTGGCACTCCCCTTATCCGCCGGCATAATGACAATGGTTTCATCCCTTCTTAATTCCCTCAAGGCTCGCAACTCCGCCGACAGAAGATTGCATTTTGGCGGAGCGGCCCTTCTAAGGGCCCTAGAAGCTTCCATACGTATTTCATCTGCCTGGTCTCGGGGTAATCCTCGGATGCCTGCCTCCACGCTCGCCACTATTTCCTCCACCGGTACTGTCTTTGGGGTAACTGCAAACTTCTCACCTTTGGCTAACACCGAGGTCTCATGTGGTGTTAGTTGACGGTTCGAAAGGTTTACAACCATCCTGTCCATCCTGTCACCATCCAGTGTTCTTCCCCTGATGTTCTGGGAAGCGAACCGCTCGAATTTTTCCCGCTGTCTCTGACTAGTACTGGCATGACAGGACTCAAACGCATTATAAGTGATCCCATCCAACATCTACATAGGCACCACGAAGCGTAGTGTCCGGACGCGCCTCTCTGAACATCGGAGATACTGCCGCCTGGGCCAGCCGGAGAAGTCCGCAGTTGCTGAACACGCTCTGTCCCACGACGATCACCGGGTAATGTTTGATGAAGCCCGCGTGGTGTCTTCTGTCCGGGGTTACTTCACTCGCCTGCATCTGGAGTCCATCCATATTCATAAGAATGCGTCCGTCGCTTTGAACCGCCGATTGCATTGCATTATGGATGCGGGGTGTCTTTGCACCCGTGGCTTGATTGCAGCATCTGGATCGTGTCCAATGGCTGCCAGAAGTAAACATAGTGCTGGTACATGTCGACTGGTGACCTAATACTGGAAAAGGAAACCGCCAACCAGTTAACTGAGAAGGCGGGGGAGTATAACTTATATTTGTTTAAGGCACTGCCGCTGGTACCGATTCGAGCAACAGATGTTGCCCGTTTCAAGTCCAGGCAGCAGACGCCCCGAGGGCGTCGGTCGCTCCCCGCGAGGAAGAGAGCCTCCGTGCTAGTGATTGATGACAGCGACAAGCAGCCGGCTCAGCGTGCTAGGAGGTGGATAGGAAGGAGAGAAGGACATTTTGGTGAAATACTCTGGTCTAGGACTGATGATTACCTGTTTTTGTTTAATTTAAAGAGGATGGCGTTATGGCGGGTCATCAAGAAGCGCCCGAGGGCGCTTGACCCGAATGGGCGGTGGTGGTTCTGATGCACTGATGGTTCGTAGGTACGGGAAGGTTGAGGTCGAGGCTTTAGCAAAGAGAGTTAGAGCCAGCGACCGGACAAAGGAAGTCAAGGTAGGAACACGGAGACCCCTTCGAATCACGTCGTTCCTTACAAACCAAGGGGACCCCGTCAAGGATCGGAGAGTTCGGGACTGGAAAGCTTCCAGCCTACATCTGTTGGTGGTGGATAAAAGAGACCACCAGGCGGGTGCCGCATAGGTCAATACAGACCTGAGAAATAGTAGATAGATGGTAAGTTTCGTGCGCATGGCCAGGCGGCTGCGACACGAGAGGAAAGGAGATAATTTGGCTCGGACGCCGCGAGCCTTGGCAAGGGTTTCCGTCACGTGGGCGTTGAAGCAAAGGCGACGATCTAGCCGAACGCCTAAATACTTCACCGATTCTTTGTAGGCGATGGGTCTCCCTGCTAGGGAGAGGGGCTGGCATCGGGAGATGGACTTACGGGTGAAGCAGATCGCCTCGGATTTCTCCGTGTTGATCGTCACCCGCCATTTCCGTAGCCAGTCCGGAAGCTGGTTCAACTGACGCTGCAGCTTTGTACTCGCAAATCGCGGGGACAGGGAGCTGCAGTGATACATAGCATCGTCAGCGAACAAAGACAACGTGACTCCGGGCAAGACAGGCAGGTCGTTCGTGTACACAAGGTACAGAACGGGGCCGAGGACAGATCCCTGAGGTACGCCGGCGGCGACGGGTCGAACTGTAGAACAGGACCCGTCGACGCTCACCCTGAAGGTTCGGTCGCTGAGATACGACCGGAGGAAAAACACTATGGACGATGGTAGAGGGGAATTGGCAAGTTTGAAGAGAAGACCTTCGTGCCAGACTTTATCGAAGGCCTTGCTCACGTCCAACAGTACGGCGGCCGTAGCCGCTCGCCTGTTGGTGGCGTCTGACAAGTGCGTAACAACGCGGACCAATTGAAGCGTGGTCGAGTGCTCTCTGCGAAACCCGAACTGTTCGCTGCGGATGAAACCATCTAGCAGCGGCGAGATGCGAGCCAGCAGGAGACGCTCGAACACCTTCGAGATGACTGGCAAGAGAGAGATTGGGCGATAGCTTTCAGGAAGCATGCGCGGCTTGCGAGGCTTCGGAATCATGACGATGTTGGCTGATTTCCACAGGCGGGGAAAGTACTGTAGCCGGAGACAGGAGTTAAACAGCTCAAGAAAGAGGTCAACGCCTGAGGCCGGGAGATTTTGTAGAGCAGCGGCCCCGATCCGGTCAGGACCGGGGGCGCGACGGCGATTTAGTCGGCAGATAGATGAAACTAGTTCATCCCTGTCGAACGGGAGGGCTGGGATGTCGGGAGGGCGTGAAAAATGTCCAGATAGGAAGTCACGGACTTCTGCCGAGTGGGCAGGGTCCGAGACGCTTTGGTGAACAGTAAATTGCACCTCCATGCAGTCGGCGAAGACCTCGGCCTTGCCTTCTGATGAAGATACAACCCCGTTCGGAGTTTCAAGTGGGTTGCGAGTTCTCTTCTCGCGGGTCAGTCTACTCGCCGCTCTCCAGACGGAGGCGTGGTCGACTTCAAGAGACTCAAGGTATGAGTCCCATCGATCAGAGTTTACGTCCCGCAGGAGCTGCTGGACGTAAAGAGACTGGGCCTGAAAGCGCCTTTTGACGCCGGGATCACGGGTTCTTTGCCATCTGCGGCGGAGATTGCGCCGTAGCCAGATGGCGTGGAGTACTTCCGCAGGTAAGGCCGATTTACGATGATTCACCTCGAGAGTATATGTGTGTCGATCCATGACACCTTGGACCAATTCTTGAAGATGAGTGGCTCGGAGATCCAAATCGTCACAAGTGACGATCGGGTCCGCGGGGAGTGATGGTAACCGCCGTGAGAGCTCATCATGGTAGGAGCGCCAGTTGACTCTCCTAACAATCTGAGCGGGAGGTCGGGGTGAGGCCGACAGCTCACGGGCAGTTATAAAAAGGGGATTGTGATCGGATGAGAGATCCGACACTGACGAGACCTGGATGTGATGGGTCACGTCCTTGGCTATGACAATGTCAAGGACGTCCGGTCGATGACCGGAAAAGGGGAAGTGAGTAGGGTCTTCTGGGCCGATGACTTGAAGTACCGGGTCGTCGGAGACGAACCGATACAGAGATTTTCCGTAGGCGTTGGCTACTCTGCTGTTCCAGGAGGGATGCTTGGCATTTAAGTCGCCGGCTACAATGGTTGGTAGGGGATGATCGAGGAGGGCGTCCCACTCCTCGGGCGGTGGAGGTAGCCGCAGGCCGGGCCGGAGATACGCCGCAACAACGCGCAACTCCGATCCGCCAGCGTCTATCGCCACCGCACAACCTTCAACAAGAGATGTATCTAAAGGGGGTAGTGGCCTGTGGGATATACGCCTGTGGACTAAGACGGCTGTCCCCCCCGAGGGGCGACAGCCAGGCCGTTGGGGACGGTCCTGACTATAACAGATGTAAGATGGCAGGTTGAAGGTATGGTAGCGAGCCAGATGAGTCTCGCAAAGGAGGACGACATCAGCGTCGTACTCCGTTACGAAAGTCATCAGTTCAGATCGTCGAGGGACTACCCCATGGGCATTCCACGCAACGATCCTAAGACTCCTAGCCATTCAAAGGAAGAAGAGGAAAGAGGGTAGACAGTGATTGAAACACCAGGGCGAGAACCGTGGTTGTATCTGGAGCAGACCTGATGTTGTTTACCAAAGTTTCAGCCCAGGCAGTCAGGGGGTCCACCGGGGCCCGGGAAGATTCCCGAGATTCCGGAAGACGGACCTGGCTGGCCTCGGCCGGTGCTGCAGATGGCGCAGGGCTCGGGGACGGACGTGAGGTCTGCTCAGTTGGGAGCTTAGGTTGATGGCTGGGGGCGGGCGGGGCCCGCTGAGGTTTTACAGGCAAGGCCTGTGGAACTTGTCGCTGACGGCGACGAGTGCGCTTCGGTTTGGAGCTCCGAGTAGCGGAAGGCGGGACTGATGTAGCGGCCACAGCCGCGTATGAAGGGCCGGGCGCTCCGGCAGGCGGCGCCGAAACGTCGACTGCAGGCGGAACTGGGGCCCTGGGAGCAGCCGGAACTGCTGCCGGGGCCTGAGATGATGCTCCGGAGAGAGGTGGGAAGGCCTCTCGGCGGTTAGGGAGGGGACCTGCAACACGGCCTGCCTGCGCGCCAGGGCGAGCAGGAGTCCGCTGCAGCTTCATGGCAGATATAAAGTCTCTACATCCTCTATAGCTAGCCGGATGGTCTCCGCCGCAGTTGCAGCAAATGGCCGTGAACCCCGTCTTGGGCTTATCACACCCACGATGAGGCTCAGTACACCGCACGCAACGCGGAGGGTGATTACAGAACAAGCTGGAGTGGCCAAACCTCTGACAGTTAAAACACTGCGATGGGCCTGGCCGCGGGTCAAAAGTACGAACTTGCACCCGAAGGTGCAGGAAGTTTTGGAGGCCATAGACCTCCTCGAACTGGCCTACTTTGAGTAGTTTCACTAGAAAACTATTCACAGGACGGCGATCTTCCCCCTTGCCAGCATGCAGTACACTTACCGCCGTCGGCGAATAGCCTAAAGCGACAAGCTCCTGCCTGATGGTATCGGGGGCGGTCCAGGAAGGAATCCGGAGATAACAACTTTAATTTCGCGCTCTGAAGGAAGCGCGAAAGTATGGAAGGAGATCTTCCGATCGGTAAGAAACTGTTGGACCGATCGGAAGTCCGGGACTGTTGTGGCCGCAATTCGAAGCGAGGAGCCTTGGCACCTGGCCTCGAGTTTGGCCGAAGGAAGCAGATTCTGGAGGGAACGAAGAATTTCCCTATAATTGCGATTGTCGGGAATGACAATCGGAGGAATTTTAGGCTTGGGCACAGATTGAGAGGGAGACTGAGTCGGTTGGCTGGCGCTGTTACCGGGACTAGATACACGATGCGTAGCAGCGGCCGGTGGCGGGCTGGCGACCAATTTTCGCTTGCGTTTGGCAGACTTGCCCTCCACAAGCGAAAATTCACCTTCCCCCGTCCCCACACTACACATCGACGCACAATCACTTTCACTTTCACTATCACTGATTGTATGGGACGGCAGCGGGGTAGAACGAGGACCAGTACCGCAGGGTTCCATTAAGGTTACCAGCGGTGCCGGCAAAGGAACGGGAGTTGCGTTCGACGCCATCTCGGGATGAGCCGAAATGAACGTCGAAGACGCAAAAAAGGGCTAGGAAAGAGTGACTTTCACCAGCACTGAATCACTACACTGACAGACAAAGAACACGAACACCAGACGCGCACTGCACACGAGTCACAAAAACACACGCGCACGACACAATAAGTAGAGGGAAAGTGAGCGTATGAGAACACTTCCGGGTTCCAGTTGAAAACACTACCGGGTTCCAGTTCATGACGTCATAGAGGCACTGGCAGCTGGTGTCCGAGCTGTCCATGTGACGTCACTGTTTTGTGTGTGTGTGTGTGTGTGTGTGTGTGTGTGTGTGTGTGTGTGACTGAAACACTTCCGTGTTCCAGTTCATGACATCACACAGAGGCTCAAGTCGCTGGCGTCCGGATGGCTAAAACCTGTTTCAAGACGTCACGGAGGCCGCGGTTTCTGCATGTCCAAAATTTGGTAGCCGAAAACAATGTGTAGCGGATGGGGGTACCCGGAATTCGGCGGTTGCCCGGACGCGCAGAGGCGATGTCATCGGGTACCGTTACTCGAAATTTTGGGGGTATCGGGTACCGTTACCCGAAATGTTTAAATCAACGGATGGGGGTACCCGAAATTTGTGGGTACGCCCTAACCGGGTTCCAGTTCATGACAGAGGCCCTGGCAGCTGGTGTCCGAATGTTAAAACACTTCCGCGTTCTGGTTTATTTTGATGTAACAAAATAATCGTTCTCTCTCGAAATTTTTTTAATGTCAGAATTTTGGTACCCTAAATGATTAAAACAACGGATGGGGGTACCCGAAATTTGTGGGTACGCCCACATGACGACGACGTAGAGGGCGTGATGTCTGAAATGTTTAAATCAACGGATGGGGGTACCCGAAATTTTCGGTGTCTGAAATTTAGTACCCGAAATGTTTAAATCAACGGATGGGGTTACCCGAAATTTTTGGTGTCCGAAATTTTAACACCGGAATGTACGACCACATGACGCATGTGTTCAACTGTAACAATGGTATGTCATTGGATATTAATTTTTACATAAAAATAAATTACGGCTCCTCCGGGATTTGAACCCGGGACCTCCGGTACACCAAACCGGCGTGCATCCACTACACCAAGGGGCCGTTATCGCTTAACTGTAATTATTTCTGTACTTATACTTCTCATCTCTTACTTGTAACCATGAGGTGGACGAGTGATATCTACTGTCGTCCTATGTGTAAAATCATAAAAGCACAATATAAGTTTATTTATTATTAAATAAATAAACATTTCGTTATACTTTTATTTTTTTACCTCTCATCCTCTTCCTAGCAGCCTGAGGGAGGCGAATGAGAGCCTGCTACGCTTTTTTTAACGTGGTTTCCCCAACTTTACAGATTCGTAAAGCAGGCCTACTCCACGTTATCTATCGCTGTACTATTGACTAGTACAGTGGTAGATAATAATAAAGATACATTATGCAATGCTAAGCCAATGTGTAAAAGCAGTACATATTTTTTTATTTACTTTTTTATTTTTTTTTTTTATTTTTTTAATCGGGTGAATATGTTGTTCATACATGATGCGTATTCACATTTGCTGTACCGTAATGAGTAATTTTCACACCCATACTGGTTCTTGACGAGTTTACAGGTATATCTACCGTGCCAGTGACCCGTCTCGAACTACCAGGACTACGTTTATGAGTATTTCTACCGCGACAGTGACGTAGTCAAGGTTAACACTCACGCACACACTACGGTACCTAATTCTACGTTTATGGACATTTCTGTCACGTAGCATTCACACTAACACCATGATGAAAACATGTTCACAACCGACTATATTTTATTTCGTTGCCGCAACCATTCTGCATAAAACAAAGCTTTGCGTAATGCACAGTGTAAGGGGGGAGTGGTAACGGGTTGACGATGAGGAACAGGACATTCTATGATGGGTACAAAGGATCTAGGAACTACAGGTGCTTGAATATCGTTTAAGTCAATCACCTCACCATGGTGATACAACTGTCGTAAGAAATTTGCCTTCTCAAACCCTTTTGTATAGACAACAGGATAATCTGAAAAAATGTCTGCAACGATGCGTACCATATTCTTGTACGGTACATTACCATCGTTCCATCGTATCCTGTGATAATGTGTTTCCAACCAGTCATTGATTTTTCGGAATTTCTGGTGCAGTCGTGCACTTTCGTATGGTGGAGCGAACAACACGATAACAAAACGTCCGGTTGTTATATCAACTGTAACGAACTCTTTGATTACATATTCATTTTTGTCACCGCGAAACGCTTCAAACTCGGCAATAACCGTCCTATTCAAGTTCATTTTTCCGAGTGACACATGTCCGCATCGAGTACGTTAATTTTTTCAAATTCTCCCTCTACTTTTCCTTCCAATACCAGTTCATCGTAAAGACGATCAAATGTTAGCTGTTGGTCGTGACGACTGCTTTCCAATCGAAAAAACGAGGGGAAAAAGAAGGATGGTGGTACATAACACCCCTTGGCTACTACCTGATTAATGTACGACTTGAAGTGATCTTGATCATA